>JAKWBJ010000060.1:0-702500 GCA_023159175.1 Wohlfahrtia magnifica
CAATATACTCCTAATTCTCTTCTATTGAGGTACCATTACTCTTCTAAATTGATGTTCTTATCGCTTTTCTCAGTATATTTAACTGAATAAACACATTGTCAGAGGTTCTCAGTCAGCTTTGTCACTGTAGAAGCTGATCAAATACGTATGGGTTCGAAGTCATTGCCTTTTGTCCATTTTTACCACTAAAAATGCCGTAAGAACCATGATGTTTAGTGTTCATAGTCATTTTTAGCACACAATCTATCCATAAATGCATAAAAATCATATATTTAATTTTCAACATTTTTTCATGTATGTATGTATGTATGGTATATTCGTCAATGTACCCAAGCCACACCCCAAACCCCACAATTTTCCAATATACCTAATTCTCTTCTATTGAGGTACCATTCCCTTCTAAATTGATGTTCTTATCGCTTTTCCCCGTATATTAAACAGAATAAACACATTGTCAGAGGTTCTCAGTCAGCTTTGTCACTGTAGAAACTGATCAAATACGTATGGGTTCGAAGTCATTCCGTTTTGTCCATTTTTTCCACTAAAAATGCCGTAAGAACCATGATGTTAAGTGTTCATAGTCATTTTTAGCACACAATCTATCCGTAAATGCATAAAAATCATATATTTAATTTTTAACATTTTTTCATGTATGTATGTATGTATAGTATATTCGTCAATGTACCCAAGCCACACTCCAAACCCCACAATTTTCCAATATACCTAATTCTCTTCTATTGAGGTACCATTCCCTTCTAAATTGATGTTCTTATCGCTTTTCTCAGTATATTAAACTGAATAAACGCATTGTCAGAGGTTCTCAGTCAGCTTTGTCACTGTAGAAGCTGATCAAATACGTATGGGTTCGAAGTCATTCCGTTTTGTCCATTTTTTCCACTAAAAATGCCGTAAGAACCATGATGTTAAGTGTTCATAGTCATTTTTAGCACACAATCTATCCGTAAATGCATAAAAATCATATATTTAATTTTCAACATTTTTTCATGTATGTATGTATGTATAGTATATTCGTCAATGTACCCAAGCCACACTCCAAACCCCACAATTTTCCAATATACCTAATTCTCTTCTATTGAGGTACCATTCCCTTTTAAATTGATGTTCTTATCTCTTTTCTCAGTGTATTAAACTGAATAAACACATTGTCAGAGGTTCTCAGTCAGCTTTGTCACTGTAGAAGCTGATCAAATACGTATGGGTTCGAAGTCATTCCCTTTTGTCCATTTTTTCCACTAAAAATGCCGTAAGAACCATGATGTTTAGTGTTCATAGTCATTTTTAGCACACAATCTATCCATAAATGCATAAAAATCATATATTTAATTTTCAACATTTTTTTATGTATGTATGTATGTATGGTATATTCGTCAATGTACCCAAGCCACACAATTTTCCAATATACCTAATTCTCTTCTATTGAGGTACCATTCCCTTCTAAATTGATGTTCTTATCGCTTTTCTCAGTATATTAAACTGAATAAACGCATTGTCAGAGGTTCTCAGTCAGCTTTGTCACTGTAGAAGCTGATCAAATACGTATGGGTTCGAAGTCATTCCCTTTTGTCCATTTTTTCCACTAAAAATGCCGTAAGAACCATGATGTTAAGTGTTCATAGTCATTTTTAGCACACAATCTATCCATAAATGCATAAAAATCATATATTTAATTTTCAACATTTTTTCATGTATGTATGTATGTATGGTATATTCGTCAATGTACCCAAGCCACACCCCAAACCCCACAATTTTCCAATATACCTAATTCTCTTCTATTGAGGTACCATTCCCTTCTAAATTGATGTTCTTATCGCTTTTCTCAGTATATTAAACTGAATAAACACATTGTCAGAGGTTCTCAGTCAGCTTTGTCACTGTAGAAGCTGATCAAATACGTATGGGTTCGAAGTCATTCCCTTTTGTCCATTTTTTCCACTAAAAATGCCGTAAGAACCATGATGTTAAGTTTTCATAGTCATTTTTAGCACACAATCTATCCATAAATGCATAAAAATGATATATTTAATTTTCAACATTTTTTCATGGATGTATGTATGTATGGTATATTCGTCAATGTACCCAAGCCACACCCCAAACCCCGCAATTATCCAATATACTCCTAATTCTCTTCTATAGAGGTACCATCTCTTCTAAAATGATGTTCTTATCGCTTTTCTTAGTCTATTGAACTGAAAAAACACATTGTCAGAGGTTCTCAGTCAGCTTTGTCACTGTAGAAACTGATCAAATACGTATGGGTTCGAAGTCATTGCCTTTTGTCCATTTTTACCACTAAAAATGCCGTAAGAACCATGATGTTTAGTGTTCATAGTCATTTTTAGCACACAATCTATCCATAAATGCATAAAAATCATATATTTAATTTTCAACATTTTTTCATGTATGTATGTATGTATGGTATATTCGTCAATGTACCCAAGCCACACCCCAAACCCCACAATTTTCCAATATACCTAATTCTCTTCTATTGAGGTACCATTCCCTTCTAAATTGATGTTCTTATCGCTTTTCTCAGTATATTAAACTGAATAAACACATTGTCAGAGGTTCTCAGTCAGCTTTGTCACTGTAGAAGCTGATCAAATACGTATGGGTTCGAAGTCATTCCCTTTTGTCCATTTTTTCCACTAAAAATGCCGTAAGAACCATGATGTTAAGTGTTCATAGTCATTTTTAGCACACAATCTATCCATAAATGCATAAAAATCATATATTTAATTTTCAACATTTTTTCATGTATGTATGTATGTATGGTATATTCGTCAATGTACCCAAGCCACACCCCAAACCCCACAATTTTCCAATATACTCCTAATTCTCTTCTATAGAGGTACCATTCCCTTCTAAAATTGATGTTCTTTTCGCTTTTCTCAGTCTATTAAACTGAAAAAACACATTGTCAGAGGTTCTCAGTCAGCTTTGTCACTGTAGAAGCTGATCAAATACGTATGGGTTCGAAGTCATTGCCTTTTGTCCATTTTTTCCACTAAAAATGCCGTAAGAACCATGATGTTTAGTGTTCATAGTCATTTTTAGCACACAATCTATCCATAAATGCATAAAAATCATATATTTAATTTTCAACATTTTTTCATGTATGTATGTATGTATGGTATATTCGTCAATGTACCCAAGCCACACCCCAAACCCCACAATTTTCCAATATACCTAATTCTCTTCTATTGAGGTACCATTCCCTTCTAAATTGATGTTCTTATCGCTTTTCTCAGTATATTAAACTGAATAAACACATTGTCAGAGGTTCTCAGTCAGCTTTGTCACTGTAGAAACTGATCAAATACGTATGGGTTCGAAGTCATTGCCTTTTGTCCATTTTTTCCACTAAAAATGCCGTAAGAACCATGATGTTAGGTGTTCATAGTCATTTTTAGCACACAATCTATCCATAAATGCATAAAAATCATATATTTAATTTTCAACATTTTTTCATGGATGTATGTATGTATGGTATATTCGTCAATGTACCCAAGCCACACCCCAAACCCCACAATTATCCAATATACTCCTAATTCTCTTCTATAGAGGTACCATCTCTTCTAAAATGATGTTCTTATCGCTTTTCTCAGTCTATTGAACTGAAAAAACACATTGTCAGAGGTTCTCAGTCAGCTTTGTCACTGTAGAAACTGATCAAATACGTATGGGTTCGAAGTCATTGCCTTTTGTCCATTTTTTCCACTAAAAATGCCGTAAGAACCATGATGTTAGGTGTTCATAGTCATTTTTACCACACAATCTATCCATAAATGCATAAAAATCATATATTTAATTTTCAACATTTTTTCATGGATGTATGTATGTATGTATGGTATATTCGTCAATGTACCCAAGCCACACCCCAAACCCCACAATTATCCAATATACTCCTAATTCTCTTCTATAGAGGTACCATTCTCTTCTAAAATGATGTTCTTATCGCTTTTCTCAGTCTATTGAACTGAAAAAACACATTGTCAGAGGTTCTCAGTCAGCTTTGTCACTGTAGAAACTGATCAAATACGTATGGGTTCGAAGTCATTGCCTTTTGTCCATTTTTTCCACTAAAAATGCCGTAAGAACCATGATGTTTAGTGTTCATAGTCATTTTTAGCACACAATCTATCCATAAATGCATAAAAATCATATATTTAATTTTCAACATTTTTTCATGTATGTATGTATGTATGGTATATTCGTCAATGTACCCAAGCCACACCCCAAACCCCACAATTTTCCAATATACCTAATTCTCTTCTATTGAGGTACCATTCCCTTCTAAATTGATGTTCTTATCGCTTTTCTCAGTATATTAAACTGAATAAACACATTGTCAGAGGTTCTCAGTCAGCTTTGTCACTGTAGAAGCTGATCAAATACGTATGGGTTCGAAGTCATTCCTTTTGTCCATTTTTTCCACTAAAAATGCCGTAAGAACCATGATGTTAAGTGTTCATAGTCATTTTTAGCACACAATCTATCCATAAATGCATAAAAATCATATATTTAATTTTCAACATTTTTTCATGTATGTATGTATGTATGGTATATTCGTCAATGTACCCAAGCCACACTCCAAACCCCACAATTTTCCAATATACCTAATTCTCTTCTATTGAGGTACCATTCCCTTCTAAATTGATGTTCTTATCGCTTTTCTCAGTATATTAAACTGAATAAACACATTGTCAGAGGTTCTCAGTCAGCTTTGTCACTGTAGAAGCTGATCAAATACGTATGGGTTCGAAGTCATTGCCTTTTGTCCATTTTTTTCACTAAAAATGCCGTAAGAACCATGATGTTAAGTGTTCATAGTCATTTTTAGCACACAATCTATCCATAAATGCATAAAAATCATATATTTAATTTTCAACATTTTTTCATGTATGTATGTATGTATAGTATATTCGTCAATGTACCCAAGCCACACCCCAAACCCCACAATTTTCCAATATACCTAATTCTCTTCTATTGAGGTACCATTCCCTTCTAAATTGATGTTCTTATCGCTTTTCTCAGTCTATTAAACTGAAAAAAACACATTGTCAGAGGTTCTCAGTCAGCTTTGTCACTGTAGAAGCTGATCAAATACGTATGGGTTCGAAGTCATTCACCTTTTGTCCATTTTTACCACTAAAAATGCCGTAAGAACCATGATGTTTAGTGTTCATAGTCATTTTTAGCACACAATCTATCCATAAATGCATAAAAATCATATATTTAATTTTCAACATTTTTTCATGTATGTATGTATGTATGGTATATTCGTCAATGTACCCAAGCCACACCCCAAACCCCACAATTTTCCAATATACCTAATTCTCTTCTATTGAGGTACCATTCCCTTCTAAATTGATGTTCTTATCGCTTTTCTCAGTATATTAAACTGAATAAACACATTGTCAGAGGTTCTCAGTCAGCTTTGTCACTGTAGAAGCTGATCAAATACGTATGGGTTCGAAGTCATTCCCTTTTGTCCATTTTTTCCACTAAAAATGCCGTAAGAACCATGATGTTAAGTGTTCATAGTCATTTTTAGCACACAATCTATCCATAAATGCATAAAAATCATATATTTAATTTTCAACATTTTTTCATGTATGTATGTATGTATGGTATATTCGTCAATGTACCCAAGCCACACCCAAACCCCACAATTTTCCAATATACCTAATTCTCTTCTATTGAGGTACCATTCCCTTCTAAATTGATGTTCTTATGCTTTTCTCAGTATATTAAACTGAATAAACACATTGTCAGAGGTTCTCAGTCAGCTTTGTCACTGTAGAAGCTGATCAAATACGTATGGGTTCGAAGTCATTCCTTTTGTCCATTTTTTCCACTAAAAATGCCGTAAGAACCATGATGTTAAGTGTTCATAGTCATTTTTAGCACACAATCTATCCGTAAATGCATAAAAATCATATATTTAATTTTCAACATTTTTTCATGTATGTATGTATGTATAGTATATTCGTCAATGTACCCAAGCCACACTCCAAACCCCACAATTTTCCAATATACCTAATTCTCTTCTATTGAGGTACCATTCCCTTCTAAATTGATGTTCTTATCTCTTTTCTCTGTGTATTAAACTGAATAAACACATTGTCAGAGGTTCTCAGTCAGCTTTGTCACTGTAGAAGCTGATCAAATACGTATGGGTTCGAAGTCATTCCCTTTTGTCCATTTTTTCCACTAAAAATGCCGTAAGAACCATGATGTTTAGTGTTCATAGTCATTTTTAGCACACAATCTATCCATAAATGCATAAAAATCATATATTTAATTTTCAACATTTTTTTATGTATGTATGTATGTATGGTATATTCGTCAATGTACCCAAGCCACACCCCAAGCCACTCAATTTTCCAATATACCTAATTCTCTTCTATTGAGGTACCATTCCCTTCTAAATTGATGTTCTTATCGCTTTTCTCAGTATATTAAACTGAATAAACGCATTGTCAGAGGTTCTCAGTCAGCTTTGTCACTGTAGAAGCTGATCAAATACGTATGGGTTCGAAGTCATTCCCTTTAGTCCATTTTTTCCACTAAAAATGCCGTAAGAACCATGATGTTAAGTGTTCATAGTCATTTTTAGCACACAATCTATCCATAAATGCATGAAAATCATATATTTAATTTTCAACATTTTTTCATGTATGTATGTAGGTATGGTATATTCGTCACACCCCAAACCCCACAATTTTCCAATATACCTAATTCTCTTCTATTGAGGTACCATTCCCTTCTAAATTGATGTTCTTAGTCGCTTTTCTCAGTATATTAAACTGAATAAACACATTGTCAGAGGTTCTCAGTCAGCTTTGTCACTGTAGAAGCTGATCAAATACGTATGGGTTCGAAGTCATTCCCTTTTGTCCATTTTTTCCACTAAAAATGCCGTAAGAACCATGATGTTAAGTGTTCATAGTCATTTTTAGCACACAATCTATCCATAAATGCATAAAAATCATATATTAATTTTCAACATTTTTTCATGTATGTATGTATGTATGTATATTCGTCAATGTACCCAAGCCACACCCCAAACCCCACAATTTTCCAATATACCTAATTCTCTTCTATTGAGGTACCATTCCCTTCTAAATTGATGTTCTTATCGCTTTTCTCAGTATATTAAACTGAATAAACACATTGTCAGAGGTTCTCAGTCAGCTTTGTCACTGTAGAAGCTGATCAAATACGTATGGGTTCGAAGTCATTCCCTTTTGTCCATTTTTTCCACTAAAAATGCCGTAAGAACCATGATGTTTAAGTGTTCATAGTCATTTTTAGCACACAATCTATCCATAAATGCATAAAAATCATATATTTAATTTTCAACATTTTTGCATGTATGTATGTATGTATGGTATATTCGTCAATGTACCCAAGCCACACCCCAAACCCCACAATTTTCCAATATACCTAATTCTCTTCTATTGAGGTACCATTCCCTTCTAAATTGATGTTCTTATCGCTTTTCTCAGTATATTAAACTGAATAAACACATTGTCAGAGGTTCTCAGTCAGCTTTGTCACTGTAGAAGCTGATCAAATACGTATGGGTTCGAAGTCATTGCCTTTTGTCCATTTTTTCCACTAAAAATGCCGTAAGAACCATGATGTTCAGTGTTCATAGTCATTTTTAGCACACAATCTATCCATAAATGCATAAAAATCATATATTTAATTTTCAACATTTTTTCATGGATGTATGTATGTATGGTATATTCGTCAATGTACCCAAGCCACACCCCAAACCCCACAATTATCCAATATACTCCTAATTCTCTTCATGTATAGAGGTACCATTCTCTTCTAAAATGATGTTCTTATCGCTTTTCTCAGTATATTAAACTGAAAAAACACATCAGCTTTGTCAGAGGTTCTCAGTCAGCTTTGTCACTGTAGAAACTGATCAAATACGTATGGGTTCGAAGTCATTGCCTTTTGTCCATTTTTTTCACTAAAAATGCCGTAAGAACCATGATGTTAGGTTTTCATAGTCATTTTTACCACACAATCTATCCATAAATGCATAAAAATCATATATTTAATTTTCAACATTTTTTCATGGATGTATGTATGTATGGTATATTCGTCAATGTACCCAAGCCACACCCCAAACCCCACAATTATCCAATATACTCCTAATTCTCTTCTATAGAGGTACCATCTCTTCTAAAATGATGTTCTTATCGCTTTTCTCAGTCTATTGAACTGAAAAAACACATTGTCAGAGGTTCTCAGTCAGCTTTGTCACTGTAGAAACTGATCAAATACGTATGGGTTCGAAGTCATTGCCTTTTGTCCATTTTTACCACTAAAAATGCCGTTATAACCATGATGTTTAGTGTTCATAGTCATTTTTAGCACACAATCTATCCATAAATGCATGAAATTCATATATTTAATTTTCAACATTTTTTCATGTATGTATGTAGGTATGGTATATTCGTCACACCCCAAACCCCACAATTTTCCAATATACCTAATTCTCTTCTATTGAGGTACCATTCCCTTCTAAATTGGTGTTCTTATTGCTTTTCTCAGTATATTAAACTGAATAAACACATTGTCAGAGGTTCTCAGTCAGCTTTGTCACTGTAGAAACTGATCAAATACGTATGGGTTCGAAGTCATTGCCTTTTGTCCATTTTTTCCACTAAAAATGCCGTAAGAACCATGATGTTAGGTGTGCATAGTTATTTTTAGCACACAATCTATCCATAAATGCATAAAAATCATATATTTAATTTTCAACATTTTTTCATGGATGTATGTATGTATGGTATATTCGTCAATGTACCCAAGCCACACCCCAAACCCCACAATTTTACAATATACCTAATTCTCTTCTATTGAGGTACCATTACCTTCTAAATTGATGTTCTTATCGCTTTTCTCAGTATATTTAACTGAATAAACACATTGTCAGAGGTTCTCAGTCAGCTTTGTCACTGTAGAAGCTGATCAAATACGTACGGGTTCGACGTCATTCTCTTTTGTCCATTTTTTCCACTAAAAATGCCGTAAGAACCATGATGTTAAGTGTTCATAGTCATTTTTAGCACACAATCCATAAAAATCATATATTTAATTTTCAACATTTTTTCATGTATGTATGTATGTATGGTATATTCGTCAATGCACCCAAGCCACACCCGAAACCCCACAATTTTACAATATACCTAATTCTCTTCTATTGAGGTACCATTACCTTCTAAATTGATGTTCTTATCGCTTTTCTCAGTATATTTAACTGAATAAACACATTGTCAGAGGTTCTCAGTCAGCTTTGTCACTGTAGAAGCTGATCAAATACGTACGGGTTCGACGTCATTCTCTTTTGTCCATTTTTTCCACTAAAAATGCCGTAAGAACCATGATGTTAAGTGTTCATAGTCATTTTTAGCACACAATCCATAAAATCATATATTTAATTTTCAACATTTTTTCATGTATGTATGTATGTATGGTATATTCGTCAATGCACCCAAGCCACACCCGAAACCCCACAATTTTCCAATATACCTAATTCTCTTCTACTGAGGTACCATTCCCTTCTAAATTGATGTTCTTATCGCTTTTCTCAGTATATTAAACTGAATAAACACATTGTCAGAGGTTCTCAGTCAGCTTTGTCACTGCAGAAGCTGATCAAATACGTATTGGTTCGAAGTCGTTCCCTTTTGTCCATTTTTTTCACTACAAATGCCGTAAGAACCATGATTTTAAGTGTTCATAGTCATTTTTAGCACACAATCTATAATATCATATATTTAATTATCAACATTTTTTCATGTATGTATGTATGTATGGTATATTCGTCAATGTACCCAAGCCACACCCCATACCCCACAATTTTCCAATATACCTAATTCTCTTCTATTGAGGTACCATTCCCTTCTAAATTGATGTTCTTATCGCTTTTCTCAGTATATTAAACTGAATAAACACATTGTCAGAGGATCTCAGTCAGCTTTGTCACTGTAGAAGCTGATCAAAAACGTATGGGTTCGAAGTTATTCCCTTTAGTCCATTTTTTTCACTAAAAATGCCGTAAGAACCATGATGTTAAGTGTTCATAGTCATTTTTAGCACACAATCTATCCATAATTGCATAAAAATCATATATTTAATTTTCAACATTTGTTCATGTATGTATTTATGTATGTATGGTATATTCGTCAATGTACCCAAGCCACACCCCAAACCCCACAATTTTCCAATATACCTAATTCTCTTCTATTGAGGTACCATTCCCTTCTAAATTGATGTTCTTCTCGCTTTTCTCAATATATTAAACTGAATAAACACATTGTCAGAGGTTCTCAGTCAGCCTTGTCACTGTAGAAGCTGATCAAATACGTATGGGTTCGAAGTCATTTCCTTTTGTCAATTTTTTTAACTAAAAATGCCATAAGAACCATTATGTTAAGTGTTCATAGTCATTTTTAGCACACAATCTATCCATAAGTGCATAAAAATCATATATTTAATTTTCAACATTTTTTCATGTATGTATGTATGTATGGTATATTCGTCAATGTACCCAAGCCACACCCCAAACCCCACAATTATCCAATATACTCCTAATTCTCTTCTATAGAGGTACCATCTCTTCTAAATTGATGTTCTTATCGCTTTTCTCAGTATATTAAACTGAATAAACACATTGTCAGAGGTTCTCAGTCAGCTTTGTCACTGTAGAAGCTGATCAAATACGTATGGGTTCGAAGTCATTCCCTTTTGTCCATTTTTTCCACTAAAAATGCCGTAAGAACCATGATGTTAAGTGTTCATAGTCATTTTTAGCACACAATCTATAAAATCATATATTTAATTTTCAACATTTTTTCATGTATGTATGTATGTATGGTATATTCGTCAATGTACCCAAGCTACACCCCAAACCCCACAATTTTCCAATATACCTAATTCTCTTCTATTGAGGTACCATTCCCTTCTAAATTGATGTTCTTATCGCTTTTTTCAGTATATTAAACTGAATAAACACATTGTCAGAAGTTCTCAGTCAGCTTTGTCACTGTAGAAGCTGGTCAAATACGTATGGATTCGAAGTCATTCCCTTTTTTCCATTTTTTCCACTAAAAATGCCGTAAGAACGATGATGTTAAGTGTTCTTAGTCATTTTTTGCGCACAATCTATCCAAAAATGCATAAATATCATATATTTTTTTCAATTTTTTTCCGTGTGTGTTTGTTTTAGTTTGCACATCAAAATCCTCCAGTTCATATTTTTTACTAAATTTAGCCAAGATACACACTAAATTGCACATTTTTCCTTTGTAGCCAATTCTCCTATACATGGCGGATGCAGGCATGTGCAAAAGTAAAAATGTGGTTGGGTTAGTGAGAACATAAAAATTACTCTCTTAGAGAAGTAAAGTTGCTGTTTTAAAAAATCAAAATAAATTGTTTAAATTATTATTCTGTGCCTACAAAAATATGCGTACATTCATTCTCTATGCATGGGCTTTCGTCGGTGTCTCATTGACGACTAAAACAAGAGCGTCAGATTGCGTGTAAATTGACAATAAACAATGGTTGTATGAAATGAACATCATCGCTGTATACACTTTTTAATATACAATACACACCAGCCACTCCAGCGGCGTCATCATTTACTCGTATATAAGTCAATATTACCAATATTCCGCTTACAAAACAAACGGTTTAACGGCGTAAGCCCATTTTATCCTCATAATATAATAAGTGGACAAATTTATTCCTTTTCCGATGTAATAAATTAGTGGCTACATATAAGGGATACGATCTGATTGAAACATTCGAATTGTTCAACTTTCAACAACTGAAAAATGCTTTTTTGCAAATGCTGTAAAACGAAAATTTCACATTACGGCCTAGTATTTATAACCTGCACTTTCTAAAGCAAATTTTCAAAGAGTATTTCTTCAAGTTAATCCAAACGAAAAATTTTTAACAAAATCGCCTTTATAAGCAATATTCTACACAAAAACTATCTAAAATTACCGCGTCGACTTTAAGATTTTACCTGATTTCATTAATTGTAATTTATGTATATTTTTTAAGTTTTTACCTACATTTCTTAATTATATTTACAAATATTGCCTGATTTCTTAACCGCTTCAAATTTAAGAATAAAAGTTAAAGAGAAAGTGAATATGAAAGTGAATATTTATATGATTTTATTATGTAAATGTTGCCTGTAGCTACACTGTAGGTGGTTTATTACTAATAGCAGATGTAATGCTGTTTTACAGAACTTGAATTGTGACTGACTTATCCCTATATAGGAAAGATATCATCACAAAAAATAGTCTAACGTCTAAAAATAGTTAACGTCCAATTAACTGCTACGAAACGTGAGATAATTTCTTCACAAAATTAACCTCTTAATAGATTTATAGTATCGGGTGTCGAGTGGCATTTGACGTCATCGTTTTGAAACCATATCACAACCAAGTCCAATTGTTTCATTTTTATCCAAGAAATCCCTCGGTACTGTAACTTTGCGGTTTTTGTCGTTCTTAGAAAAGTACGGTCTAATGATGCCGACGGCCCAAAAACCGCACCAAACAGTGCATATGTTAGGGTTCATTAGCAGTTTTTCATATTCATATTCATTGAGCAAAAAATTTTTGCTCGTGCATGCAACAATATGGATGAGCGTCACTCGTTTAAAGTTTGAGAAATATAGCAAAATAAGTAGGGTTTTCAATCAAGCTAAAACGAAAAAATGCCAAAAACAACTATGAATTCTCAAAATAGTGAAAGCTCAATGCATACATCCGTCCAAAATCAAAACGGTCTAACAAGCTTTAATTTAACAGAAGGTCAATTTTCTCATTTAATGGCATCAATACAAGGTCGGCAGAGAACACAAGTTAACATTTAGTACCTTAGCGTACGTTTTAATAGTTGTCGAGATACATCAAGAGTGGAATATTTTATCTCTACAATTCTAGTCTTCAAGGATGCTGAACGTATTTCTGATTCGATGGCGTTAACAAGTTTACCCCTTTGGTTAGAGGGTTATGCATCTTCTTGGTGGCAAGGTGTTAAGCATGATGCCTCATCTTTCGAAGAAGCCAAACATCTTTTACGAAGTGCATATGCCCCTCCTCAACCAGATTGGAGAATCTATTCGGAAATTTACCAAGATAAACAAAAGGCATTTGAATCGACAGATAGTTTCATTAGTAGAAAAAGACGTTAATTTGCCCAGTTAAAAGAAAGAACCGCTTTAGAACGCCTTTAGAAACGCCTTGAGTTGGAAAAAAAGAAAAACATGAACAAAATACTCATAATTGTTATGGTTGTGGAGATGTAGGGTTTTATTGATCAAATTGTCGTACTTGCAATTATAAAACTATAATGGAAAGTCTCAAAGAAATGGACTTCCATAGTATTAAACAAATATAGTTGGTCGGAGTGTACCAATAGTGGAAATAAATGTTAATGGTTTAACTGGAGAAGCTTATTTAGTTAGATACAGCATCCACAACGAGTGTAGCTGGTAATTTATTGTACAAAAAAATTTAGGAAAAGAGATTAAATTTCAAGCTGTATTTGCTGATATAACGTTGGCTGATGGTATTGTTCGCAAAGATAATGTGCAGACTACAATAGTTGACATGCTTATTGGTAATCGTTTGAAGCGTATTCATTTTATTTGTCTCCCAAAATAGAACGTTGCTTGGCATTGACTTTTTGGAACAAGCCGGTATTATTATGGACTAAGCCCAACGAACATGGCATTTTAAAGATGAATCTGAAAATATTTTTGAACTTAAAACAAAATCATCTACAATTAAAGATATTGTAAAAGTTAATCAATTATCAGTAAAAGATAAACTATTTTTGAAGACGCACTACCTGACAGTTTTAAAATGCCAAAGGAAAAGGAAAATAATTTGTTTCTACTTATAAAAAGGAACAAATTTCGTAACGATTTTTCATTGACAATGGCATTAGAATTACACTTAAATGAAATCGATTTCAATGAGAGAGTATGAGAGAAAGATAATTCACAATTAAATAATAAAGGAAAAGAAAAACGAATTATTTTCTTGTTGTTTACAGCTTAGTACAACAGGTAAATACTCGTTTATACAACACTTACCGCTTAAACGCGACTTTATTTTGTGATAGCATAACGATCACTAACTGACGTGTAGGTAAAGCACAGCTTTACTTGGAAAGTTCCGGAAAAGTCTCATATCCTCTATTTTATATCCGTTAATTCGAATGCAACACAAAGATGGCCGAATTGGTAGTGCTGTCAGATAATGCAAATAAGTACGGCATTGACAGGGTGACACATAATTACCAAATATACTAAGATCCCACAAAACAGTTTTAAAGGCGCTGATGTGTGTTTTCTTTTTAGGCATTTTTATTTTCGTAACAAAATTTTTAATATCATATGACCACTTTTTTCATATAATTTACTTGCTTAAAAGAGGCTTGAAGCATAAAATTAATACAAAAAAGAATTGTTTTTAAATTTAAAACAAGAGTTTATAACTCCACCAATATTACAGCAAACCAAAGAAAAACAACCATTTTAACTAAAAACTGACGCTAGGAATTATGCGATCGGGGCTGTATTATTGTAGGGAGAGAAAAAATCCAAACATACCATTGAATATGCATGCCGCCTGTTTAATTCAGCAGATAAAAATTATTCGACTATGCAAACATTGGTAATTCTAAACGATACTCAAATAAAAATGCAATATCCAAACAAAACTTTCATAGATCGTAAACGTAAAGTTACAAATATCATTAAAATCGGCGATAAGGTATTGGTAACAAACCATATATTGAGCAAAACTAAAGACGGAATTACTTCAAAGTTTACGCCACGCAGAAAAGGCACACATTTAGTCATTGCATCGAAAGGATCATGCTGTTTAACTATTTCTATTTCTTTAAACGCATCATATATACGACTCACAACAGTACATACCCAATTCGCAAAAGAGGTCGTCAAAACTTAATACACAACAGCAATAATCATGAAAACAATAACCGATCTAAAAATATCAATCAATCCAAAGATGATAAAAATAAAACCTATAAAAACAACACTGGTCTTGATGAAGCACACCTCACAACAGAAGTGCTGCATTACGAACAGCAGCTTGATGATGGTCCAGTTATTTGAAGAAGATCTTTTCGTAAAGTTCTAGACAACTTAAAATATTTTCAAAAATTCCTCATTGCAGTATAAAAAATATTCTTTCTTATAATAGCCTCCACACAATTAATATTAATTTTTAATAAAATTATTAATAAAGTTTATTAAATTAAAAGGCTTATTTATTTAAAATAATAATAAAAAATTTATAATTAAATAATATTGTTAGGACGCAGAAAAACCCTTGAGGACTACTGTTTCTGGCAATAAAACTGAGGTCGAACACTGGTATTAATCGTGCCTTATTCTAACCAGTTAATAATATAAATAATAGCCCAATAACATATTGGAAATAACCTCAATAAAGAGTTTTCGCTTCATATCACTGCTAGATTTTAATATAAATATCGTAAAGCTCTGTTACGTGCAATTTGCTGACAACGAGCAGGCAATGACAAATTGGCATCACAATGTATATTTTCAGCTCACACAATTGTAAGACATTTCTCGAAAAAACTGGCAACAACAACAAAAGTGGTGTTAATTTTATTATTACTTAATTTTTATTTCTTGTAAGTAAACAATTACTGATTTATCAATAGTTAAAACTATTGATAGTTATCAATAGTTTCTAAAAATCTATCGGCTACTATCGATAGTGTCGGCAATCGATAGTTTCCGACCACTAATTTGAACATGGTCTTTCCAAGAAAAATTTTTATTGACGAAACTTGTTGACAAAGTATTTAATATTACATTAACTGTTAAAATATTAACATCAATATCACTTACAAAGAATAATTATTAATTCATATTAGTTTTGAGAAAGTTTATTTATTAAGAAAAATCAAGTCTCTTAGTTTATTTGTGCAAAACACAGTGAACTAAAAATTGAGTTAATAAATTTGCTTTTTTGTACGATGTAACCATCGCAAACGTTTTTTTAGGCTTTTCTCTTTCTTGCAAGAATTGTTTACTCTAATGTAAGAGTTTTCTTCGTTTAGTAATTTCCTTCTAAATAAAATTATATAAGAAATTATTGAATTAAATATTCAGTATTTAAAATGAAATGTTTTGAATAAGGAAGTGATTTAATAAATTATTAATTAGCGTTCGTAAAAACTTTGAAACAAAACGTTTTGTTATACTTCCAAATAATATTAAAATGTTTTTCTAATAACCTTTTTTGAAAACTGCGTTCCGTTTTACATAATTTTTTGAAAACATTACTAATCACTTCATTGCAACAGTTAATAAATTATAAAATTGTTACTTTATATTTTAAAATACTAATTTTCCATATGAAGCAAACAGCCTTGCTTTATTTCACGTTATATTACGTCGGCCAATCCACTTATAAATGTATAATTAAATATGATCATCAATTCTTTAAATAAAATTAAGCAGTACGAAATTCACCCATTGCACACGGATAGCTACTTCCGAAAAGTATAAAAGTTCAAAATTTCCTTTCTCTTTTGTTACATCTGCAGTTATTAAATTATATCTACATATGTATGTATGTAAACAAATTGTTTTTAAACGCTTCAATAAATTTTCCATATTTACGCTTTATTTGTGGGCTTGAGAACAGATTCAATGAAACGTGTTAGTATTTTACGTATAAAAAGAAATACGTATAATAATTAACAAATGTTATTGATATTAAAACAAAAATAAATTGTTAATACCACTACATATGTATATTTTGAATTTTCGAATATGCATATAATGGGTGGTCCAACCAAAACGCACCATGTTAATTGTAAATAAAACAAAAAGTTTGCAGAGAATTTTCTTTATATTATTTATAATGATAGAAGGATCTATAAAAATTAGATGTGAAACAAATTATCGGCCAAATGCCCGCTACGGCTTCTATGGCATAACTCTATCCGTCGGCCCATATTTTCAATGGTTCTGAGACATAATTAAAGTTCAGTGTCATTAATGTGCCGAATTATCTCATCCTTTAACTCTTGAATTGTTCTTGGCTTATAGCCGTACTTTTTCTTTTAAATATCTCCAAAGAAAGAAGTCCAACGGTATCAAATCACATGATTGAGACTGCTGATTAACATCGCCAGGACACACACTGTGTTGGCCCATGGACAAAAATCCAAATTATTTGCGATTCGAACCAAACAATATTGGAATTAATCGACAGGTAATTGCATGAATAAAATGAAAACAAAATATTTAGGCAAAAGAGTCAGTTTTGACTATGCTGTGTAACTTAAAAGTTTGGATATTTAAAAAAAAATCATGTTTTGTTTCGGTTCGTTTTGTGATTTGTGTGGCTTGAACCGGATGCCACACAAATTATGCGGCAAACGATTTATTGCGTCGTACGTTCGATGGTCGCTTAATTAGCCGAAATGTTGTACAAAAAAATTAATTTGCAAACCCTCAAACTGTTTTTGTTTTATTGTATTTTTAAATTTAAACTTTTAAGTTACCCACCCAATAAAATATAAAAGGGAAGTTCACTAATTTCTGTTTGTACGGAAGATACGTTACAGAATAATTGTGGAAAATATATAAAGTAAATAACAAAATATAGAAAAGGTTATTCAACCCTTTATAAAATACTTCAAATGATTCCTATAAAAAAACATTTTTGAGTGAACAATTTAAACTAAGTAACAGAAGGTACAATTCTTAATGTAAATTCAAACAACTTAAAAATCTTTAAAAATTCATTATTACAATTTTTAGAACACTCAAGCTGATGAAAATGACATTGCATTTATGCCTACGGTTGAGAAAATACTGTTTTTTTTTTTTAATTCCAATCAAATAGCTAAAATAATAGTGTAAAAACTGAATTAAAATTTGCTTCTAGACCGTTTTACTTTAAAATCGTGCAAAAGCGGAATATGGTGTATTTACATACATTTTCAAAAAATTAAAGAAAATAATATAAAATAAAATACAAAACGTTTGGCAAATTTGTCAACACGTTTACTAGGTATGGCTTGATGACCTTCAAATAGGTTAATACAATAATACTTTTTACTGTCGTCTGTTTTTATTAACAATGCAAACAAAGTTTATATAAATATTAAAATATGTTCTCAAACAAAGGGACAGCTGAAACATTTAACACCATAATAATGTAGGTTTTTAGAGGTATTAAAAGTTATTATTTATTGAAGTACTTTTAAGGGCCGAATAAGTAATGAGAATGAGAATACGCATGGACAATTATATTGTGTGTGCACATATGTAAATCGTTTCAATAAGGAAGTTGCCTTAAATTAACTGTTGTCTTTACTAAATAAATATTAATTTAATTTTCTATCATGTATTTTTGTGAACGAGGCATTTGGCTGCTATGATATATGACGTATCAAGAGTCAGCGGATTTAATTAATGCGTTCCAGAAAATATTTGAATGATCATCCTTGTTCTAAAGTAAAGAAAAATATGTTTTAAAATATCATAAACGTACTTTATGTATCACGTTATCAAATAAGTAAAGGTATCCAACTTTACGCAAGTCTTCCTAAGATTTTAGTTGACTTCATATGGTAAATAAAGTAAAAAATTATGACAGTAATGTCATAAAAATTTGTGTTTGTAGCGACTAGCTTTACTATTCGTGTGTGAAAATCATTTTCTTTGTAAGCACAGTTTTTTCTTAATTTTGAAACATATTGTCCCATTTGTTTCGCAAGTCTGGTTAGGACAATACCCCAAATGTCCGAATTAGATAATATACTCTAGGATAATTCAAGGATTATCATTAATTTGTATCTTTTTTTAATATATGAAAAGATATTTATCATATTCATTGTCGTTTACCAATAAAGCTGTATCGAAAGTCCGTAGTCTATTCCTATGAAACAAGCAGTTATTATGTTATAGCTTGGGAACTATAAGAACTATATTCTTTTATTAAGGTGTACATTAAGTAAAAGTAACTCTCAATAAATATATCAGAGGGAGACTTCAAACATCGTCTAAGTAATTTCTTTATAAAGACAAATATGTGGCACAAAAACGGATAGGATCGGGAAAAAAAAGAATTTATCACCTATTTATAATATACGAAGATTTCTGGGCAACGCCAGATGAGTAAATCATGTTCATGCCATAAATTTAAAAGAAAATAACGTGAATTAATTTGGCTTATAGACTTATTACTTATTGATGCTACTGATAAGCACAACAGATATTACTTAAGTTTTACCTATAAAATTAAAAAAAAATGTATTAAATGTATATCAAATACATCTTACTTTTTTATGAATATAATGCTAGTACACACTTTGAAACATATGAATTAAGCCAGTCATGTTTCGTTGTTATTTACAAAGTATATAGTGGTGTTTAGGTTTCATTTCGTGTTGCATTCGAAATTTCAAAAATAACAAAATATTTAGATAAAAATGTGCCACTGTGGTATGATAGGTAAGGCACCCGCCTACCAACCAGAAGTCTTCGGTTCAGGCCAGACCATCTCAATAAAAGAAAAAGTTTTTTCAGCAGCGGGGTATCACCACATAACATTGTTAACTAGTAACTGGTTATATGAGTATTACTACTTTTGTAAACTTCTCTAACGCATTTGCTTTCCTATAACCACGCTAATTTTAAACTTAGTTTTTCTTAACAGGACCCTGTAGAAAGCGTAAAACTTGGAAACTAGAAGACACAATGGAATATATCAAAATATTGTGATATTTTCTGGTTGCATTCTGTGTGTATCAAAATATGCAATATGAATGTGGGAAGTGAACCCAGCGGATATACTACTAGACGCGGACGAACATACTAACTTTTACAACGCTAATAACTAATTTATAAACCTACAATATATTGCGACTCTGAGACCCGAATACTTTAAAAACTAAGCAACGAATAGAATATAACACGATGACAATTTAAACTAAGAAATATATAAAAAAGATATTTCTAGAAGATAGTTCTGAACACACAGCAGAACAGAAAAGACATTTTTTGTAAAATCAAACCAATAAGTTTGTGAAAAATAAAAGCGATTATTTAAAAACTTAAATAAAATATATTACGTAAAATTGATATTTCAAATAAAATATAAATTAATATAAAATATACGAGTATATACATAAACGTGTTGAGTGAACATGTTTCAAAGTGTATACCTAGCATAAGCCTTGAAATATTAAAATTGTAGTATCCTGTATAAAACTTATTAAATTTGATATGAACACAAATTATTCTCGCTAATTTTGAACTTAGTTTTTCCTGACAGAACCCTGTAGAAAGCGTAAAATTTTAAAACTGTGGAAATAAGAATTCCGTGAAATAATTTTTCTTTATCTTATTTATTTTATTGATTTTCAGCTTTAAATTTTCCAGATTTAAGTAATAAATAATGGAATTTTATCTATAAATTATAGACCTATTTTAGTTATAAATTACGAATTTCTTAACATTAAATAGAATATTTTCTCAAATTTTAAAGGGTAAATTATGTAATACGTTGACACTGACTGACTCACACACTGGTGTCATCCAGACAAAAGCGATAATGGCCTTTTAGACAAGTCGCTCATCCTACGGTAAGACATGGCGTCTTTCGCCGAGAATGACACTATGGATATGTATCGTTATTATTCGACCCATTATTATTGTTATTATGCGGCGATAGCTTGGTGTGGCAAAGCTGAGGAAACTAACACCATTAATAAATTATGTAGCGTACAGAGACTGACTCCCTCGGTATAACTGGGGCAATAATAACATGTCCAACAGCGGCGTTGAAGGACTTGATTGTTTTAACACCGCTTCACCACGTGAGCGATGAAGCTGGCTGCATGTTTGACGACGAAATTTTTCGTCAAAAGTTCCAGAATGCTTCGGGATGCCCCTCCAGTTTACGCAGTATGGTCAGTCCTCGATTTCATGCCTTTGAATCTGTGTTTTGGCAGCAGATTCGGGGTTAAATTTCCTGTCAGGGATTGTTGGTCTAATGGTGCCTTAGTTCGGAGCGAGGTTGATCCAAACTGATATACCGATGGCTTTAAACTAATGAATCACAGTGTTAATAATGGTGTCCATGGAAGCTGGCTGCATGTTTGGCGACGAAATTTTTCGTCAAAGGTTCCGGAATGCTTCGGGATGTCTCTCCAGTTTACGCAGTATGGTCAGTCCTCGAATTTATGCCTTTGAATCTGTGTTTTGGCAGGAGATTCGGGGTTAAATTTCCTGTCAGGGATTGTTGGTCTAATGGTGCCTTAGTTCGAAGCGAAGTTGATCCAAACTGATATACCGATGGCTTTAAACTAATGAATGACAGTGTCAATAATGGTGTCCATGGACCCACCGATCGATCCCACTGTGAAGATCGCTGTGTCTTTCACTGCCTTAAAGGCACTTGGCTCGAATCGACTGGTCAAATATTGCTACGATACGTTGCAAAGACTTTCGCTTGGGAATAAGGTCCAGTTGTTTTGGGTACTTGGACACTGTGGGATTGATGGTAATGAAATAGCGGATGTATTGGCCAGAAAAAATTCCATAACACCGTTTATCGGTCCGGAACCTTGCTGTGCAGCACCAATTACTACCATCCTCAGTTAAGGATTGGGAGATTACTAGATGCTTAGAATACTGAAATCTCCTAGCGGAGTTTTTTATGGGTCTCTGTGGACTAAGGTCGCATCTCAAGAGATAGCGGTCACAGATATGGATGTTTGTAGATTGTGCTCACAGACATAGGTGGACATATGATATGGTCTCACTGGGTGACTTATCCACCATTATTACCTCAGATTTGTTGATGTTCGTTAGGAAAACATCAGATTTGCTCAACAAACTAAAGACCGAAAGTGGCACAATAGATCCCATGGGTCGCAGTCTCCGCAATAGTGCCTGGTCAGGGATAATAATAACAATAAAATTACATTCTTATAACCAAATTTGTAAATTCGTTCCAATTTTGTATTTTATATTTTATATTTTATGTACATAAACACTTTTTTGCGTTACGGAATTTAATAAAAACATTCGAAATAAAATTTAGTTTTCATAGCGTGACAACATTTGTAAATAAACATTATTATTAGAAATATTTTACATATTAATCAGCTTTAATTTCAAATAGTTTTTGTGGTTATAAACATACCACCTTTAACCGTAGATGCATTAGTAGACAGAAGCTGACTTTGAACTTTAATAACGTCAATAAATTAAGCATATTCGTAACGTGTAATACATACAGTGCACTCGCAGTAACGTGACGACCGCATTATATGAACACTTTTTTGGTTTCATTACTAATGTAAAAAGCTCTAAGGCTTGAACAAAAAAAAAGTTCCTTAAAAATTACATAAGTATGTATGTATAACGTAAAAGCTTTAAGGTGAGTAGATATATATTTTTATACATGTGATTATATCTACATACATAGTAGATATAACTAGAAGCAAACCAATATATAGTTGCGAAACGAACAATATGTGCAATTAAAAATAAAAAGGAGGCAATATTAAAGCGCGTCAATAACATTTTTCTGGAAAACCATGCTACTTCAGAGCATCCAAAAATGGAGAAATATACCGCTGCTTTTTTCGAATGCTAAACAAAAACTGTTCGGTAAGTGGACTAATGCTGAAAAAAGCTAAAGATCTGCACAAAACGTTGAAAGAAAACGATCATCGTTTCAATGCAAGGGATGAATGACTGCAGTGGTTAAAAAGACTGTATGGTTAAAAAGACTGTATGGTTAAAAAGACTGTATGTAGAAAAGCTTTTCTCGCACTCGCAATTAATAGACCCTTTAAGATAAAACTAAAATCGAAGATATAAGAATTGGGTTATGTAATGGCCAATAATATAATGCCGATGAGTCCGGGTTATTTTGTAGCCCTTGCCCGAAAAAACCTTGTATGTATCATCCTCTGAAAATTTTGCTCCTGGTATTAATACGGAAAAGCAGAGAATCACAATCTTGTGCTGCGCAAATGCATCAGGTACACATACGTTTAAATTTCTGGTAATTGGAAAGGCAAAAAAATCCAAGAAATTTAAACAATTTTAATTACCCTACTGAATATAAAAGTTCAAAGTCAGCCTTCACAAATTTTAAGGACGGGTTTTACCAATCATTTGTACCACAGCTAATTAGTTATAGTGCAGATTTAAAATTGTTTCTTAATAAGAAATTTTACTTAAGTAACTGTATTTCTAAAAAGCACAAGCGTACAATGCCAAGCTGTTATTCGATAACACTTGAGTCAGAAACTGATGATGATATAGAATTAGAAACGTTCGCTAAAAAGTTGCTGCAAATAATGCTGTAAAAGTGTTTAATAAAGCTTTAGAATGGGCTCAAAATGTATGCTTAGATCAAAATGACGTAAATGTTTTGGAAAAGAAAAAGCAACAGGAGAAAATAACGTGATTTTTTTTAATAAGTAATTGTTGCTAAACTAGATATTTACATGTTCATGTATTTTATGTGGTTATAAACATATATATACGCATGCTTAAATAATGCCAAAATATGTAATAATTTCGTTGGATTTTAATGTACAAAGAAATATTGTTATAAAAAAAAATTATATATTTTTTGTTTGGGATTTTCGGCATTCGCAAACGTCAATAATTCACAAATATGAACAGCATCGGTTTTAATTAGTTTACGTATTTTAGTTTTGTTAAGAAATTATCGTTCATTTTGATTTAACCTTGTCAGATATATATAGATGTCGGCTTACCAGTGCAGTGCTTTATAAGATACATATTTGGAAATTTATATTTCAACGTTGCATTTTCGTTGTTCGCGATGTTACCTATATCCTTTACCTAAAAAGCATGGAAGTTAATGAATCAGGATTTATTTATTTTTTAAGTAGCTTCTTGGAAAAGTACCTTAAAATATATGAATATTTTTCAATTGTTATTAACCTGGTAATATTTTTTTGTCTCATTTCTTAATTTAAATTAATATTCAATATTAAACGAGATAATTAAAATTTAAAAAATAAGAAATATTAGTTTCCAAGTATGTATAGCGTTATTTAAAATCAATTTAATATACATATCGTTTGAGTTCTTTTTAATTGTATTAAATTAAATAAATACACGAATTTGTTCTTTCATACAATTCCTTTTATTTGTATACTTTTACTTTATACAGCAACTTCAACAAAATACACAATTTACTCAACACTTTTATTTACGCCTTAACACGACTTTACTTTATGACTGCAAATCTATAACTGAAATCATCATCGATTTCGAATACAGTGGTAGATATTCGTTTGGCCGCATCAATTTTTTTACTTTTTTATATTTTTCATGTAAGATATATTAAATAAATATCACTTATTTTGTTGTTTTCTGTAGACTTAAGAATAGGCTTAACAAATCAAAAACAATAACTGACCTAACGGTTAAAAAAAACAAAGAATGCATTTTTTTTAAATCATATAGTTTTTTGTAAGACATACGTTTGAACGCAAGCTAAAAGAATTTCATTTACATTGTAAATCTGGTAGCGTTATCACGTTTTTTAGTAAAAAAAAAGCAAATTAACATTAAATTGAAAAAAAATATTTTTGATTAATAATAATAAAAGTGGTTATTAAAGCAAAATGGGTACTGGAAAACGATTAAATGAAACTGAAAAAAAATTAATTGAAAATTTAAAAAAAAGTGCGAAATCAAACAGAGAAATTGCGAGATTGTTGAACCGTTCCGAAAAAGTTGTTAGAAACTTTTTAAAACTTGGCACCAAGTATGGTATTAAAGCTCTAACGAGGGGATCTTCCAAATTAAACAGCCATCAAAAGGGTCTAATTCAATTTGAAGCGTCAAAAAATCGACTAACGTGCCGTGAAATAAAGGAAAAACAACCTTCCAGTGTCCAGGCGAACTATTGCTCGCGTTCTAAATAAAATTTCATTAATTAAAAATTTTATTTGGATGGACCGGATTGTTATAGCTGCTAATGGCATGTTTTGAATGACAAAAATGTTGTCAGGTCTAGAAGAAATTTCGGTGGCGGAAGTGTTATGGTACTACAAAAATGAGTTCACAACGATATTTATAACTCCTTGAAGATGTCCTTATAACGAAATTGGTTGAAAACCCCGATGAAGAATACATATTTCAACAACGCTGCTATACATGTTTCCAGGCTATGTAAAGATTGGTTTACGTCTAAAAACATAAATTTATTGCCATGGACGGCATGCAGTCCGGATTGCAACCCTATAAAGAATTTATGGGCAATTCTGGCGTCAAAGGTTTATGAAAGAGGACAACAATTTTCATCGGTTAATTAACTGAAACAAGAAATCAAAGAATGCTGGTCGAAAATCGACATAAAAACGATACAAAATCTAGTTGAATCTATGCCAAACAGAGTATTTTCAGTTATCCACAATCAAGGTGGTCACACTAAATATTAAAACAACAACATTTTTTAAATAATTGTTTTTTTTACATGGCAGTTACAAATTGCGTCCAAACGAATGTCTCGCAACACGCAACTGGTAGCACTGTTAATAGCACAGACGACTAGGACAGTGACAGACACATAAAAGCCTTGACACAAACCAATAAATGCCATAATAAAGTTTATAGCTAAGGCTACTACTGTACTATTTAGTGTATCTTCTCTTTAGACATTGGTGATTTTAGTAACAATATGTATTATACACATACATGTTAGACTTGACAGATTTTAAAGAAACTTCAAGTTGTTAGTGGAAAATTTTTCAGTGAAAGTTGATATGTATGTGATATGCAATTGATATTAATTTATAGTTTAGTGTTGATAGATTTCTTTCGAGGTGTTAATAAGTTTGAAAAAGCAGTAAAAACAACAACAAAAAGAAGCACCTAACCTATAAAGTGTATAATCCACGTTTTTTTTTAATTAGTTATAAATTAACAAGTTCATTAAATACACAAAATAAAATATAACATCAAATTTTTAATAAGTTATAAGCTATACTTTACATAAGGAATGTGGAAGGTTTTTTAATTAAATTTTTTAAACTTCAATTGGAAGAATATATAAATTTAATTTTTGGTGTATTGTATTTTTTTTTTTTGGAATTGGAAAGTTTTATAATTTAAGATATTCATATATACCTATTTATGTACAATAATTTTTGTTGTAGTAAGTATCGATAATAATTATGAAATGAAATGTCAATATTTTCTAATCCTATTTTGTTTTAACAATTTAGGTAAAAATGATTGCAAATTTATTTCAAATAAAGAAGATTTACATGTATATACATGTTCAGATTTTAAAATAAAAGCGGAATTTATTTTCTTCTAAAATAAAGTTAAGATAAGCATAAATTTTAAATTTACTAATTTTGTTCCAATTTATTAAATATATCGCCATTAACAACTAAAAATAAATAAAATATTAATCAATTACTATGCACCAGAGTTATTACTATAAAGTATTGCAGCAAATATTAAATTATTTTTAAAATTATGAAAAGTATATTGTTTTAACTGTACATATGTATTTACATATCAAGTTAAAAGTATAGTAAAAACCATTATTGGCACAACAAATTAAAAAGAAGTAAAAAGTGAATTTTAACGTTAACACTTTTATCAATCCCATTGCTGGTCTTAAAAGATGCTAAGTCCTGCTCTGACTGCACATGTGCGGATAGCATGTAGATTCCCTGTCATTTGCGCTTGTTTGTGGGTGAGCAGACAAAAGCCATCAACGTAATCAAGGTCAGTTTCTTATTGCGTTGCAGATCCAAGACTTTTTTGAAAAGCAGACGGTAGTGTTCACAACATTGTCTTGGAGTATATGCATATATTGTATTGTAAAACCGTAAAAGCCATTCCAAGTAATTTTTGTTGAATCAGTCCGAAATATTTTTAAAGCCGAATCTAAATAGATGTTAGTGTACAGTTCACACTATGCGTAATTTGAGAAATATTGAGCTGTCATACAAATTTTAACTAAAAAAGGGAATAATTTGTTGCCTAAAAAGTATACAGCTTGACTCATAAGTTTAAGCAATAGTTTAATAAATATTTCTTTGGTAAAAAGTGACACCCTTAAAAATCATATGATTTAAGTTTCAGACACCACCTTGTTATAAATAATTTTTAGATATTTATTTTGGATTATCTGTAGCTTTTTATGCAGGTTTTAATACATATTGTTGATCACCCATATGTCCCTTTTCGTCGAATACACATTCTATAAAGCAAGAGCAAGTTTATGTAGTATAAACCAGATTTACGATTCATTAGAAGAAAAAGTGCTCTATCACATTTATTCCCTTAGTACAAGTTTGTTATATGTATGTACACATGTTGTTTAAGTCATTTTTTTTATAAAATTTTTTGATCTTTTCCCTTATATGCAGTGTTGTTATATTGCAAGGTTTATTTTGTTTTGCTAGTTTTTTAAGATGCAGAAAAGTATTTATCCTAAAAAGATAAATTAATGTATTTATTTGCTTAAATCAAAAACGTAGTTACAAAATCAAAAACTTAAATCAAAAACGTAGTTACACCACGTAATTAATTAAGGAACTTAATTTTTATATATGTATTAAATACATGTCAATTTTTTAACCATAAAGTTTTTTTTACAAATTGAAAGTTTTTTTGGAAAAAAAAATATGACAACACTGTCTTTTAAATATTTTAAACAAACTGAATAAAATTTTTTTTTTAATTATTTTTAAATCTGAATCTAAAATGATGAATTTTTTCATTTTTTGTTTTAACTGAAAATCGAAAAAAGGTGGAAAAACTATACAATTATTCATAAAAGCAATTAACTTAGAACATACTCAAGAAGTACTAAAGTATGTGTCAATTAATATTTTAGGAATTCAGAAATAATTATAATTACGCATAAATAAATTTTTCAAAAAAGTTCACGTATTTGGCAATAATATTTTATAGCATTTATTATTTTCATATTCTAAACATCAGTCAAAATTAGGTATACTCACTTGATCCAAAAACAAAAACAATGAGATATTATTTGTTTATAATTATGTAATTAATTTATTCAGCAGTGTACTCGTATATTAAAAAATGTGTTATAAAATATTGTAAAAAACTTATAAAGAAATAATTTGTATTACTAATCGTGTTTAAAACCTACACATAGATAGATACATGAAAATGTTTAGTTAGCTAAAACATAGATCAGAAAGGACGATGTATGAAGAACACATACAATATTTTTTATGCGATAATGTTATATTGGAGTGAAATTTAAACGGAAACTACAAAACTTCTCACACACAATTTTATCGGCAATTTGCATAAAATGATGAAAATATTTGGGATTTATTATGATAAATTTAATATGTAAATATAAATTTTGTTTTTTCATCTATTGATGAAATAGAAAAAATGAGAATAGTGTGCATAAAAGTGCATTAAAAAATCACAGCAAAAATCAGTACATTTTGTTGGTAAAAAATAAATTTTTAAAATTTCTCTCCAAATTTTTTGGTTTAGCCTAAGGTAACTAATTTAAAATTCAAACAAAAAATGTTTTGATCATTTATATAAGAATGGAAACAAAAGTATGTTATTTTTCGACAAAGTTATTCATAATTTTAGGTGTGTTTATACAAATAATATTTCTGTATCTTAATCACCAAAACTTTTTAAAAAATTGAAATTCGACAAATATTTAAAAGCAATTGAGGCAAATACTTAATCCACATTCACACGTTTTTTCACACTAATTTAAGCATACTATTATTTACATCCTATTATTCTACTGTAAAAAAGTTTTTCTTAAATTATGTAAGAGTATACAACAAAGATATAAGTTTTCTCATTGATAATTCCAATGACGTAAATCTTTTCGAATCTTCCACATCATTAACTCTAGGCAGGCACGGGAATCCTCGAAACTACTGTGACCAGTATCATCGCATTGTATGTCACGTTTCAAAAATGATTTTGTTAAGTTCTTAAGAGATCTTCTGTAAGGATAACCAGTTGAGTGACTAAATATTACAGAGGTGTCTACAATAGTTGTATGTACCAATCGCAAAACTCTTAAATCGTTATCCAAACCATGTCCAACAAGTATTGTGTCGGCATCAAATAAATTTAAAAGATCAGATTGTACTTCAGAAAATGTTTTAATTGAATTATTCGACACAGGCGATAGGTCTTTTTCTGAGACACCGGAAAATCGAGTATTGTAATCTATAATTTTGGCTTGTGGATGCACAAAGTGTTCATATACTAAAGATCCATCGTACCCCACAACTGTTACTTTTGTAACTTCTAAGCCTAGACCAGTGTAAGACATTTCGCAGTCAAGGGCATAAACTTTTGAATGCTTGTGCCTCTTTTTTTCTTTATGCTCTGTGTAAACAAAATCTGAATACGGACCATTTATTCCAACAACGGTTCCGTTCCATACATGCAATGCATGTTTAGAGCATCCTTCGCTAAGCTCATCGCCTTGACAACATGAATAAATATTGACAAAACATTTGCCATTGTATACATTACTTAATTTTCCCCAATGATATATACAGGAATCAAAGGATAAGTATTCCCCCTCTTCATTGACTTTAAATATTTTCGAACATCGAACACATTGTTTTTCTATTGAGTTGCAGTACTCGGAAAATATTTGATAAACTCCATCAGGTGTGTAAAACGCCATTATAGGTGTAATGAAATCGTCTTCGCTCATTTCGCTCGAATCAGAATCGGTAAAGCGAGGACTAGATTCTCCAGATTCGTGTCCTGAGTCAACGAAATTATTATTACACAATTGTTGGCTGTAGGAACTTGAGTGAAGATCATCATGAACGTTTAAAGCATTGCATTTTTTGCGGCCATAAAAATGACGGTGATGACGTTGATTGTCTTCTGTTACTGCTTCCTCTGCTAAATGTTTAGGTAGGCATTTGTAAATTTCAATATAACCTTCATGTTGTATTGACTCCACAGGAAATCCATATACTCTTAAAAGACTTGGATCAATGACATAACGTCGGAGTTGTTGTATTAACTGCTGTTCGTTCATACTTAGTTTCATAAATTGTCTTAAGGGGGATGTTATACATTTCGCAGACTTTTTTATATGTTCAGAGTTTCGTTTACTAGCAGTAGGTGACGCTGTTGGTGAAGAATTCGTTGAATGTGTTGGTGAATTACAAACAGACGAAGATGTCGACGAACTGGTAGAAGTCGTAGACGAGGCAGAGAGTAAAGAATTACAGACTGATTTTGATAATGAAGCATTTAAATTTTGAAATGATGAATTGGATATATTACCATTATTAAAAACAGTCTTTAGAGCAGCTGCTTTTGTGCATTGTTTTCTGAGACTTAAGGCAACATTTATGGATATTTGTTTTTCTAATTTAATTTTTAAATTTTCCTTTGCCTCTTCATCAATATCCATTGGTTGCTCTTTAATACCAATATTAATAATGTTTGAGGACGCATTTATTTGTTTGCGCTTTTGTGATTTCTTTTGTCTCATTTTTGTGTCTTTTCTCGAAGATTTTTTTTGAATTAAGTACGTTAAACACGAATCATCATTACTAGTGCTAGAATTTAAATCATCACTGGCGGCTGCTTCACTGGATGTGCTATTGCGGTGTTTATGATTATGATATAAAATCATATTATCTAAAATGAATATATAATAAACAAACATTTAATAAAGTGGCATAAAACAATATACAATATGATAAAAATAATATAACCTAAAGTGAAAATAATTAATGCAAGTATACATTTAGCTGATTTTTTTATTTTTAGTTTCTTAATTACATTCCGTTAAGAAATCTTCACATATAAAACATACATGTATGTTTAAGTGTGAAAATTTTACATGTTTTTAAAGGAAATATATTATAAATTCAATTCATCTACTTTTAAATTTCTTTTCGATTTAAAAAAATAACGTATTCCAAACACATCCTAAAAAGCATTTTTTGGAACACACGATGAAAAAAATGTTAACGTATTATACATCAACCAGGAATGAATTAAACTTTAATTATTGATTAAAAAAACATACACGTTTACAAGTTATAAGTAGCACAAGCAAGATAGAAAACAACACGATATTAATTTTTTTTTAAATATAGCAATAGAGAGATTTTTATTGGCTGATATGAAACTAAAAATTGTGTCCTTCATAAAGAAATGTCAATAAACCTTTTTATTTAATTATGCATACATTTTTAACTTACTTTAATATACTTTATATATACTTATACTACTTTATATACTTATACTTATACTTACTTTATATACTTACTTACTTTAATATACTTACTTACTTTGATATACTATACATATAATCTTATATACTTCACTGTTATATATATTAAATTAAAGAAATACATATTTTTATTTTGTTACTAGCTAAAACCCGGCGTGCTTCGCTACATCTATATTAATTATTATCTTAATTATTGTCTTAAGGTAGAATTGGCTGAACGTAAATGTAGAAGCCGTCAATGTAGTCGTGTCAGCTGATCGCTTTTGTTATATGAAAAGCTATGATTGTGCTTACTTGACCGCAATGAAACGTAACTGTAACGTCCCAATCTGTTGAAAATAAAATTTGACGGCAACGTTACGTGACCTTTGTCAAGCTGTATTGGGCTGTTTGTATGTGGAATGTTATGGGGGTATATTTCAAATTTTTTTTTTGTTATTTATATTTTTTGATAAATACATAAAATATTATATATGTTTATTGTTTATATATGTTTATTGTTTTTTAATCTAATAAGAGCATTTGTCAATCGTATGTATTTCTTTGTAGCAAAAGTTATAGGTTAGTATGAGGATTGCGAAATAATTGTACGTACAAGCGTAGCTAATATAAGTTACAATACACGTAATAGATTATATAAATAACAATATTATATATTTATAAATATAATACATTGTATATATCCAATAATGTAAGCATGTATGTAGAAAACCAGAATTATAATATAATAAAATATTTTGGTTTTTCGACCTTTATTAATCAAATATTAATAACTATTCAAGCCTAAGATATTTTTAAATACAAATTTCTTTACTTTTTTATCGATATTTCGCTATTTCTTTGTGTAGCTTCGGCAGAAAATATGTAATTAATTATATTTACTTGTAATAAATTACATATAGATGTATACGTTTATGGTTTATTCAAAAAGCCTTAAGCTTCAATATGAAAGTTTAAGGTAATGTCTTGGTTCCATTTAAATAATATCCGTACTTTTTTGACATAATTTCAAATAGTGTACACATATTTAAGTACCATCAATGTCTTGCACAGCTGTTTTAATATACACGGGTTTGTGTTTGATGTATGTATACCTAAATATTTTTTCCTTCATGTCAAAAACACATGACACGTTTTTAAGTGTTCTATAAGTGGCAAAACGTTTACATTTAAGTTACATTTACATTTACGATACATTTATGATTTATACGTTCGACTAATGAGGCTTTTAGTTAACATTTTTTACCCTTTTTCCATTTTATTCCTTTCTGTTACAAAATCAAACATATTGTTCCTGTTTTGGCACTGTAGAATCTGTTTTATAATTGTATACAGTCTTCAAACAAACACTTATTCATTTTTATATATGTATATAATATGTATATAGATAGTTTTTAACGCCGTGTGCTTTGAACAATATCCGCTTATTCAATCTATCCCGCCTTTTGGCTGACGTAGGTAGTAGAGTATTCACTCGATTAATCGAAAAATATTTTGGTCATTATTTGATCGAATAATGAAAATAACCAATTTCGAGTAACAAATAAATCGAACAATGTGTGTCAATTAATCGAGCAACTTTTGTATGTAAATTTTGGAGTGTAAGTAAGCAAATGTTTATGATTATTTAGTTATGTTATCTGTTAAAATTGTATTAATAATCAGACATCACTTCTTTTTGTTTTCATTACACACTTTTCAAACATAATTTTGTTTACTATCTGAGCAGCCGTTACTGGTTTGTTATACATTTTAGTGAAAGCTTTAAGAAAGCACCTTAATTCTGCATGGTTCCCCAATAGCGATAACCTTTTAAAATACTATATATTTCAAAAACCAAAATAAAAGAGTTTGTAATCAAATCGTGCAATAGATTGTTTGATATTTTAACTGACCAAAATGTACCGGACGATGATCTTTAAGAAGAAGAAGATGTGAATCTAAAGGAAAGCAATCTTCTACACGTGTTCGACAACACAATACAAAGTATTGCAAATTAAAAAGATTTTATAATAAAAGTATCGGTATAATACCATGTATATCGGTATATATCATGTATTTAGAAAAGACAAAGAGAAGATCAGAAAAACTTTTTAATGCAATTTTATCCCTATCACCAACATCGCACCGCAAAGTTCCCTTTTTTCTCCTACTCTATTTCTAATGTTCTTAACGACTATCTTCTTCTTACTTTTAATCTTATCTTCTCTTTCGCAGATGACAGCAATATTTGTCAGTCATATTCTTTTGATCGTAGGCCGTGCCTCTCGGAGACGTGATGGTGTGTTGTCATCTGTGTCCATGGGTAATGTAGATATTGGGAAATCAGATGCTCTTGATGTTCTGGGCATGGGAATTCACCGTGGCGTTCATTGGAACGATTACATATTTCATGTGCCGAAAGAAGCATTCAAGCATTAAGACAGTGCAAGAAATACTTTACTCCATCTGATCTCCTTCATATTTACAAGACCTATAACCGACCCAAAATAGTATTCAACTCTTATGTATGGGCCGGTGCTTCAAAATCTATTTTAGAGCTTTTTTACCGAGTACAGGAGCGGTAGAGTAGTCAACTCCATCGATTAGTTAGAGCATCGTCGCAATGTGGTGTATGTCTCATTGTTCTATCGGTACTAGAGAGATCGTACGGTTATTATTCGACCAGGTTTAACAGTTTTTTTTTTTTGGTTTTGTCGCATACGGATTTTTCAAAATCTAAATTTTTCGAATACCGAATAAACCAGTTAATTTAACACGAATAACCGGTTAATTTAAATAAGTATAATTTTATAAGTTTGTATATTTTTTATTGGAACTATGCTCATAACTATTTGTATAAATTTAATTATTTTTGTATATATGATAACATTGAACATCTCACAAAGAACTTGAAAACCAAAGTAGAGCGAAAAAGATATGCACACTTGAGCAACAATAAATTTCTCTCATCTTCTGTAAATAAATATTGATTTTTATATGGAGAATAATCAACTAGACTCATTGAAAGCGACCCACACACGCCGGCTCCGAGCGGCAGATATATTAGTTAGTTTAGTTTTTCACAGCGTAAATACACATAACCAGTCGCTAATGTTATGCAGTGATATCGCTTTTGAAAATTATCAGATGGTGTGGCCTGGGATTGAACCAACGACTTCTTGGTTCGAAGATGGGTATCTTACCTAAGTGACATAACATACCTAAGAGACACACACACTATTAAATAAGTAGTGCATGAATTTACATACAGTGCTGTCCGAAACCTAAGCAACTTTTCTTGTCGTGGCAATTAAGGACTCGTATAGCAAAAACGAAATTAGCTCCGTCTGTAGCTGTTCGAAACTTAAGCAACTGTCAGTACTTTGTGTAATAAACTTTGTTTTTATAACCTCCGCATACCGTTTTGCCATAGTTTTTATACGATTTTTTAGAATTATTTTTAGTATTGATTGCTACTTTAATTTTAAATTATGCCACTGCTTCTGCTTATTTTTAAAGCGATGTGGTCCAGCTCTGTCCTTCAAGAATTAAGAACAATTTTATTTGAATAATTATTAACCGAAAACCGATTTTTTTAAATTACTACTTTTCGAATTATTCGAAAACCGGTTTTTGAAAAAAGTAGAATAATCGATCTCCCTAATCGGTACTATAACGAAATGACGAAATAACGAAATTAATTTCTAATAATCACATAATTTCACGTAATACTAGTTTTTCTCGTAGAACGTATACCTTTGTAGTTGATTGTCCAATGAATTGCACAACGCATTATAGAGAAAAAACGTTTTTTGTCACACCGTTCTTCTGTGGAACAATCTTCCCTCAACAGTTTATCCTGCCACTTACGACATAAATAAAGTTAATTCAAACGTCCTTACTGGATTCGATCCTCCTTCCCGTAACTTATTTCCCTAGTTCTAGCACAATGCACTACATGAGTAGGGACAATCCCATGAGTGCTGGACTCAAAAGAAAACAAATATCGACCTCTTTTTTAAATAAAAAAGAAAAAAACCAAATACACATGTTTGTTTTTTTTCATTAGATTACGTTTATCGGATAATTTTTTAATTGTTCGATTATTCGAGTTATTCGAACAATTTGAAAGCCTTACTCGATTAATCGAGCAATTTTAGAAGTTTAAAATCAATTAATTTCTTACTCGAACAAAAGTAAAAGTCGATTAATTGGATACTCTAGCAGATAGGTAACGAAGCGTTAACTGTTACTGTTACATAACAAAATTCCATAATTAGTGTGAACGGAAGGTGCTCACTTATTCAATATCACTCAGTTACTGACTGCTAATGTGTATTATCCTCGACGTTGTTTGAACCAAATTTAGATACTTCTACTACTTCGTCCTCAAGATATATAAAAATTAATGTTTACTATGTATGGGTGATTTCACGTCCAATTTTCCGATTTCGTCGACTTTTTTGATTTGCATTTAATACGAAGCTATTTGGAATAAAATTGGGGGCTTTTACTGTTACCGTTTTGAAGGTAATATAAGGTAATTTGTCCTTGTTGATAAGGTGACAAAGGTTTCCCGCGACCCATACCGCGCAGATATTATTTAAATTATAAATTATTACGAAAAAATAAAAATAACAATTGAAATACCTTCTGATTAGATTAATTGCTTATTAATCACTGACCTTATCATTTTGACGCATTGAATTTTGCACTTATTTACATAAACATAATATAATGTTACATCTCTAAAAGCAAAATCGGCTTATTATTCACTTATTTGAACGTACATTTTTTTTAATAAGGCGAGCATATGTAGCATTTTATAGTTTGGATGAATTGAACACATATTAAGGTGACCTTATCATTTTGAAGCACACTTTATATATAAATATGCATATAGATTATCATTTCATATTACTAAATACGTTTCTTATTGTAACGTTATCATTAAACATTTAACTTATAGTCTAAGAAACATTTTTTACAAGTAAATGATCAATGTATCAGCTTTAAAATTAAATCATGTAAATTGTTTTTATAAAAACAGAATTACTTACCTTCAGCGCTAGAAGATTTAAACGTCCTCCGATAAGATTGCAAGCCTTTTTGTAACCATTCATTAACCGTGAATCCTGAAGAATTTGTGAGTTTTGCTCCATTTATATTAAAATCAGCGCTACTATTTGAGTAATTTTGGTGTTTATGGTTACTACTTGACTTGCGTTGCTTTCCAGTTAAACAGTTACTATTATAATGACTGCAATGATTATTTGTAAGCATCCTCGAATCTGAATTATCTTTTCTGCTCTTAGATGTTTTTGATGACGGATGACAAGCTTTGCTACTCTTACGTTGCATAGTGTCACCTGAAATGCAATGGAAACAATTACAAAATTAAATTTTGTAATAATGTTAAAAATAGCTAAAAACAAAACTTTCATACACATATAGTAGTTCTTATTTCGTTGTATATTTATTTTATTTAGTTATTTAGACGAACAATAAAATATCTGAGTAATTTTATTATTGTTAAATTGTTTTACGAATATTGAAAGCAATATTAAAATCCAAATATGGCATATAATTTAATAGACGAAAATGACGTTGTTTTATAATCGCAAATAAAAGAATGATTCATATGTATGACTGTTTATTTAGCTGGCTGTGTTTTAGGAAAACAAAATATTCATCGGTTTTCAGGTCACTCAAGTTTTTTGGAATTTTTAAAATAACGTACAATTTATTTACAATTAATAGCAAAAAAAAAAAACCGAGTAAAATGCTGTTGTCAATATTCTTGCGAACTTATTAGCATAAAGCTTTAAATAAATTTACCACAAATATTCTTTTACACTCAATTCTATCTTTCTTTCTTTTTTTTATTTATTTATTTTTTTTTTTTTTTTTTGAACCGACTGTTAGATTTTGTGTGCAACATAAATTTAAAAAAGGCAATGAGGTAAATGTGGACCTCAAATAATGACTTAAAGTTTAAGCGGATTTACAACACATACATATAGTATTTATAAATTCGGTGTAGATAAGATTAAAGAACAGTATATTATACTCCCTATGATGCTTGAAGATATATTAGTATGTTTATAATTAATTAATTAATATGCATCAAATCTACATAAAAAATACTTAAATACAGCATGTGGTCTTAACAGATTTGAGGATTACATAGATGGGATAACAGAAAAAGAGTAACTTATAGATAAATATTTATTAAATATTTTGAAGCTGCTTAAAGATTTTTCTTTAACAATTTTTAATTTTATTGTTTTAATTCTTTTTATACATTCTATGCACACGCATATGTATGTATGTATGTATGTATGTATATGTATATATATTTATATATATCTTTTTACAAAAACGAATATTTCTTATTCTTGTCATTATGTTTTTCCTAATTTTGTGGGCAGCTAAACTATTTAGACACATTCAGCATAAAACTAAATGTTAAAAACATAGCCTAAAACAGATTGACAACAGTAAGGCAAATTAAAAACTTGGTTGTATTGAAAGTGCTATAACGAGAAAGTTTAAGATATATTACATAGAATGTGAAAATAAAATAAGGAAACATTTTTATAATTTACGTGCCTCTAAAAAGATTGTAGCGAAACATGCTCTTAAAAAGATAAGCGAAATGTGCGTCAATTTCTTCATTTCCTGAACTATTTTTTCATATTAGTATTTAAAGTTTTGACTATTTTTAAGGTCTAAACTCATTTTTTATGCATATTTTAAACATTCATATATATGGATGTATGTATATGTATGAGAGCTTTTTTCAAAGTAAATACAAATTTTAAATTTCAAAATGCAAGCAAATCAGTATTTATCACGTCTCACTTGTTTGAAATTACACATCGTTAAAATTAAAGTTTTTTATTACCAACTTTTGTTATTTGTTGTTATAAAAGAAATACATACATTTTTCGCAAATATTTCATAAACCTAGATGAGATATTTAAGTACGTCTAATCATTATTAGTTAACATCAATGAATAAATGGATGTAAATCTTATAAAAAAGAAATGAAAATGTGTGTTTACATACAACAACAAAAATATACATATATTTGTATGTAATTATATATGCATACAAGTATGCATATCATCGTTCAATAATATAAAAAGTTGCCATATATTCGCCATTTAATAACGCAAGAACAAACCAATACACACGTTAGGAAAATCTACCTTTACTGATGGTTTTTTTTAACAGACGGTGCCCATACAAATATTTATATCTTCAAAACAATAACAGTAAGAGTCTCTAAATTTGGTCCAAATAGGTTTGCAGTCAATACTAATCATCAGTCAAAAGTGGAAGAAATCGGATAAGTAGGCACGGAACCTCCCATCGGGTTGGCAAAAACTCGGGTTTTTTTCAAAGAAAACCTAACCCACTGAGTATTATAGGTATTTACAACTGCTTGAAAATTTCGTGCAATTTGACAATATATTTTGTTTGCAATGCAGTTTTGCACTCTTGGTAGGCCCAATAGGGCGTTAATCTTACCACACCACTTCTGATACATGATTTGGCAGGTCAGGATAAGTTTTTCCGAGAACAAATTCGGCAATTGCCTGAGTAGGAAAAGTGATTAACAATATTTTTATTAATTACTTAATTTGTTATCTTTTTAAATAAATGCATTTTTTGAGCTAAAATACGGAACGAATTTATTTGTACTCACTGTAACGAATATTATGCGTATATTCTTTAATAAACTGTAAAAACCTTAAAAAAAATGGTTTTAATGAATATAAAAGGAAGGTTGCGTCTTTTTAATTATAATGCCCAGTAATTGGGTTACCTAACCATGCCTCCCATACAAAGTAAATATTCATTTTTGTGTATTTTGCGAACGGTAGGAGTGAAAGTTTCTGAATTTGGTGGAAATGGCTTCGTAGTTAAAAAAAAAACAATTAAAAATGGAGGAAGGAGGTAGTAGATAAGTATGCGAAATAAATATTACACATACGAGTACATAGCAATTATTAATAACATAGTAAATATTAATTTATGTATACTTTAAAAACGGTAATTGTAGAATTTTCTAAAATTGGTTTAAGCACCTTCTACGACAACTCACATCAGACAATAACTGGGACTATATATGTATAGCAAAGCACACCGGATAAATTGTATGTATAATTTTTTAAGTCTATGTACAGCTGAACCGATTATCTTAACATTTTTTAAGTGTCTTCCTTGAAGACACTATAGCATCGTCCGGTAAAGAGCGGATCTTTTATTCTCTTTTCACACGTATGTCTCACACGTATAGGAAAAAAGCAAAAAAATAAACGAAGAGAACTAAAGAGAAAACAAATGAAAAAATACAGTGCAAAATGGCTTGAGTGAGAGCTCTCAAATTACTACTACAGTTTTAAAATGCATTAATATTAGTTTGCCAGACGATGCACTATAGGCTACATTAAATATTTGGACTGGATAATTAAGATAATAACACTGGTCTACAGCAAAAACGCCCTTAAATAAAACTATATGAAATACGGTGATTTTGATACGCTGAATTCAAATCCGTTTGCAGTTTTTTCCATCGGGCTAAAACTTTTTTTATGGGCATGACAAATTTTTCGCTGAAAATATGGTAGTTATGCCTATCTATTTATTTCATCATAACCAAAACGACTTGACCGATTTTGATGCAAGTACAACCAAACGTTATTAATATACAGTAAGCCTAGAATTCTAATCAGAGAATAAGCTTACAAAAAGAAGCTTACTAATCATGTTTTTAAAAAACTTTCAATGTTAATATTTTTGTAATCTTACTAATATATGTATATAAAGAATGTTTGTCACAACAACAACAAAAAATGGCATTGGACTTCGGAGAACATGTAGGAACTACGGGAACAATTCTAATACGAATGCAACCAAATTTTTGTTGAATATTGTCAAAAAAATAAATAATCAAAAATACAAAACTATAGCGAGAATAAGTCATAAGCAATCTTATTTGTTAAAGTGTTATCTAACGTAAATCTGTAGCAAGTATTATTGTAAAAGGATTTATCATGTGAAGCATTTTTAAAACAGTATTTGAAAACTGTTAATTTTTTGTATTTAAATAGGATTATAATAAGTATGCTTATAAAAAGTTGTAGAAAATTTCTTATGATAAGCTTATTCTACAATTCATTTACATTTTGCTTGCGAAATGATCTGTTGGGTAGCTATACAAAAATGTTTTTTTTCTTTTAATGTGTTAGTAAGAAATTTATAATCGTTTTACTCTCAAAGTACTGGACCGATTAAAATAAGATAGATATTTTGAACATCCGCATAGAAAACCCTTTAACACGATATTTATTATTTCAATAGAACATTATATAGATAATTTTATTATCTAAATATTTTTTGATACTATTGGGTACACAAGTTAATGTCGATTTTTTGCTTTAAAAATGCATTTATTATAATAACAAAAAGAATTGATATATTATTCAAAGTATTGTTTCTTCGAAACAAATTGTTGTCAGAAGGGGCAAGTTCTAGGTTATAAGGCGGGTGAGCCAAAACTTTCCATCCACTGTTTTACAAATAGTTTTTGACCAGTTTTGCAACATGTGGCCGAGCGTTGTCATGATGGAAGATTATTGCCTCGTGTCTGGTCGAATATTCTGGTAGTTTTTCGTTGATTGCTCTCTCCAAACGAATCATTTGTGTTCGGTACAAGTCCACTATGATCTGATCCGATTTCAACAGCTCATAGTACAAAACACCCTTCTGATCCACCCAAATACAGAGCATTACCTTGGCATCATGGACATTCGGCTTCAACGTTGGTTTGGCTGGTTGGCCGGGCTTAACATATGACTTTTTGCGCTTGGGGTTATCGTAATGCATCCATTTTTCATCACCAGTAACAACACGATGCAAACATTACTTGTTTTTGTAGGGTTCAGGTATCATTTCCGACATTCAAAAACGCCTTTCAACGTCTCTCGGCTTCAATTCATATAGAACCAAATGTCCTTGCCTTTGAATGAATCACAATGCTTTTAAAAGTAGGGAAATGGCTTGTTGTGTGACTCCCAAAGATAATGCAAGTCCTTCTTGCGTTTGACAATAATCTTCGTAAAATAACACATCCAATTCCTCATCTTCAAACTAACCAGGCGTCTCCTTGACTTCTGCGTCAAAATCACACTTTTTAATCGCGCGAAACATCGTTCACAAGTTTTTTGAGATAGTGCATGTTGACCGTAAACTTCTATCAACAATCAATAGCTTTCAGTAGCCGTTTTTTTCAAATGAAAGAAGGTTTTCAGACTGCCCAGCAAAACTCTTTTTTTAAGAACAAAATTCGACATTATTATAGCGATTGAAAGAAATGTGTGTTTAACACTTTGGCGTCTATCGAATACTGAATTATAATGACAGATGTTTACCCTCTAAAATATCATATTTGTTATTATTCACACAAACCATATGTAATAGTTAGCCATATGTTGTCCAAATCGACATTATTAACTTGTATACCCAATATTATTTGTTATTAAATAGTTTTTTAAGAAACGCTGACATAAAAGGAAATGTTTCCATAAAATGTTTCTACAAAATAGTGATTACGTTTTTTTCTTCAAATATTTAATACATGTAACCGTGGCTTTTTTATTTGATTTGATTTTAAAAATGCTCAAAATTTCAACAAAATCAATGTAATCGTTGACTCATAATCAAACTGAAAATATACAATTATTTCTCATATGACCTAATTTGGCCCGTTTTCCTCCGAATTTAACTTTTGCCAGACCCAAACTTGAAAAAAGCATACCATATAATACTTATGTTAGCTTGATCCGTGTTCCAAATTTTTATCAAAGTCCTAATGTTAGCAAACAAAATAAATTGTTTTGAAAGAATAAATGAATTTAAATTTTGTATATTATGTGTAATTATTTATTTTAGTTTTTATATTGAATATTTATTATACTCTTTTATTCATTTTATATCTTCTGGAATACTTTTTTAAATTTGCTACTATCCATCTTTTACACTTATACGTAGTTGCTTTTGAGAACTTTTGAGAACGTGTACTCATGTCAACTTTTTTCTTTTAATGATTTTTTAATATTATATAACCTCTGTTATTTTATTATTATTATTTGTTTGTTATCAATAATTTTTTAATTCTCCCATGGCGCTTTCATTTATAAGATTAATGTCTTGTTGCGCTTTGATATGATTATGTTAAATAAATAAATAAAAAATAAATTGTGGTTTTAGAAGAAAAGTCCCTTATTTTTCCCGTTTTCTCCGAATTTTAACCTCTCCTGGGTCAAATTTTGAAAAATTTTGACTTTGATTGGCTAGAAGCTTTTAACCTATAACACTTTCGTTAACTAGATCTATCTGTGTTAAAAATTTCAAGAAAATCAGTCAATCTTCGTTTCTTCAGACAATTTTACATTGTTCTAGTTATTTGGTATAAATGAATATGTCCGTATCATTTCTTCTACCACTGTATGTATGTAATCTGGTTATTCGAAAGCTATGCATTTTAATTGTGATGCATTATTTTACCTCGTGCTATACGCATACTACATAAATGTTTCAAAAAACATGTAAGGAAATTTTAAATTAAAACTTAAAACCAAACCAGTTGATCACGAAATTTAACGATGACGAAGCTAATGATGACTAAAACAGTAATAAGTTGAGAGTATACGAATAATATAACATGTTTTATTATAAAGTAAAAAAAGTTTTTGCAACACCATGTAAACAAAAAAGTGTGTATGTGAAACAAAGACTGGTTTAGAAAGAAGAAGTGAAAGTTATAATCAACATTTCATGGAATAAGTAAACATTAAGCAATAATATATCTACGTGGAATATAAAGGCAGATACATACATATCGCACTTGATCAACAAGAGTATTAACTCAGAATTTTTTAAATTTCACTTGCAAGAAATCAACTAACAACATCAATATCTATCTACTGTAAAAATTTCAACGTATTCCGATTAGTCTTTTATCTCGAAAACCACGTTTAATACCATTTTCGTGATAGTGTAGTGAAGTGACTACCTTTATATCACCAAAAAGTTATTATTTTGAGTTAATACAAAAGTGGAAATAAAAATGTATCGTAAATGTTCATAAAACAGGTATCATATAAAGTAAATATTGATTATTTTATATCTTGGGCGGTGATGGTAAGTGGGCGTAGCATTTCCCATACTTAGTAACTATTAATTTTGTTATATCTTGAGAACTGTAATTCTAAGTTTGTAAATTTGGTTTAAAAAACTTCTTGGACAGTACACATCATCAGTCAATAACTGGTCGAGATTAAATAAATCGATATATATATTTATTATGAATGTGAGCTGCCACGTCTTCAAAAATTGGATCATTTGCATTAAAATAAATAACTTTCATTCAGGAACATTTTGTTAGAAAATTTATTTTTGTGCGTTTTATTTTAATATAAAAAATATTACAGGCTCGAAATATATGTATATGTATGCTGTAGTATATATCTTAAATGTTAAAAATATGTTAAGTAATTTTTTTAAGCCACACAAGCATTCACACAAGTCACTGCTAAATCATCATCTTCACCTTCAAATCAAAATCAACCAAAAGTTTTACATAACTGATATAAAAATCTCAATTTGAACAAATTTTATTTCGTCATAATATATACATTTATGTGTATACAACAAACCACACTTTCTTTTATATTGTGCAAGGTCTTGTCATTTTTTTATAATACACTAACAATAAAAGTTCAAAGTAAGGCATGTATTTGTATAAATTAATGGTTCAATAAATATAAAATTTTAAAATTATCATTAATGTTTGTCATTTAAATTAAATTTAGTCTTCTTTTGCTTTTGATACAAATTTTATATATATTTTCAAATATTAGGCTTTATTAACTAAAAATTTAGTTGTGATCATTATTATTCATTTATTTATTTAGTAGTATTTAAATAAACATATATGTGTTTTTAATAATAAAATATACAATAATATTGCAAAAAACACTTTTTGTTTTACTACAGGATTTACTTTTACCTTAGTATTTACTTTCCAACCTGATACATTATTTTTTAAAACATACTGCGCTATCCAATGACACATGTCTTACTCACAAGCTTTTTAACACATGAAAGTATCATGATGTTATCAGATTAACATTAAATAAAGATAAGTGGACAAATCCGTATATGGCTATATGTTAATATACATTTTCTCTAATTGCACGTAATATGCCCTACTCAATATTAATTAATTTAAAATATATTTTGCTAATGTAGGGTACAGGTAGGTTTTTGATATATATATATATATATATATATATATATATATATATATATATATATATATATATATATGTATATATATATATATATATATATATTGATATATATATATAATGTATATTAACATATAGCCATATACGGATTTGTCCACTTATTTTTATTTATATATATTTATAATATTAAATAATATATATATATATATATATATATATATATATATATATATATATATATATATATATATATAATATATATATATAATAATATATAATAATATATATATATATATATATATATATATATATATATATATATATATATATATATATATATATAAACTATGTAATGTACACACAAGTTGTAGATTGTCTACTAAATTGATTTTAAAGTAATATATTTTTGGCCAAATCAGCGTAGAGATATATTTGATCATAATTTTTTTCTTTTTCTGTGAAATATTACAACAAATTTTGAAGAAGTCTTTAATCAAATTTTTATACATACGTATCTAAAATATTTGGAAATACCTATGTGGATAAATATTAAGAAAACTAGGAACGTTAAGACAATATTATGCATATGAAATTTCACATATTGTAAATTAAAAAAAATAACTTACATTTCGAACTAGTAATTATAATTCTTCCACAAACAATCACCGTGAAAATGGCGACACAGAATAGAGTTAGTGATATATAATCTATGTCTTGTATATATTTCATAAATGTATCCATGTTGTCGTTTTATAAAAAAATAACTTTTTAACATTTGTACTAATTCGGAACCACAGTATCGGCTTATTTTTAATGATAATACAAAACTATTTCTTTTTTTCTGAATATAAAAGAAACACTTAAAAATGAGTTTTTTATAATTAATTAATTACAAGCGATATTTATTTTTCATTTCAATTGATTTGAATAGTTTTTAACTGACATTTGCTAAAATCGCGTAATGACCAAGTGCACCTTGTTCTCTTGTTTTAAGTTTGTTATTCAATCCAACATTGTTATGATTACAAGCCATGTTTTATATAAGACAATTGTGGGAAATAAAAGTTTACTGGCTAAATAAACATTCTTTACTATTTATAAAAAAAATTTCACTTTGTTTTGTATATATGTATCTTATATTTATTTGTTTTATTATTTCTCTTTCAAATTTTAAGAACTTTTTTCTTTTGTAGTATTTTCCGATTTTTTTGTTAGTATTACATTGCTTTTCTTTTTCTTTAATGCGAACAATGTATTTTTATTTCCGTAAGTATTTTCAGACTAACTCTTACACGCAAAGCGCTCCAAATCAAACTGATTATAAAAATAACGTTTGTTAATGAGTATAACTCTCCCTATATGTTCAGTTCGTTTTATTTGCTCACATTAGTATTTACTCTTTTGTTAAAATAAATATTTATTGAGTAAGGCAACTTTTTATTCAGTTGCACGATGTTATGATTTGTATTGTGCTCAACTTATTAGCATTTCAAGCATGTCGGTAATTCCACACAGCAACTAACCAACACCCCCAACATAAAAATATTGCGACGACAAAAGAAGAAATCGAAAATGATTAACAAAAAGAGGGCTAGAGAACCGCAACTTAGTTAAACACATTCACAAGTAGATACAATTGTTTTTTTTGATCACTCTCATATTAAAACGCTTTAAATTTGTAAATAAACAGTATTTAGCACGTTGTTCGAAAAACAAAATCGCTTAGTTTCGAACATTTAACTCATATGATAAGCAGAGTATATACCTCCACAGTTTGTAAAAAAAAAGTCTTTTCAAAGCAGAAAAAAAATAAAATCTTATTTTCATTTGAGAATTCCAATAACAAATACTTAAAATTATTTTTTTACACATTCCGTTACTAAAACAGTTCAAGACGTCATAACCTTTAAAATAGACTCACACATTACATTTATATATATAAATATATATTTATATATATCTTATATATATAAAAGAGGACTATAAAATGCATTGTAATTGATGTTCTCTGAATAAACAAAAGGTGAAGTCAATACCAAGGTTTTTATTTATATTCGGTTTTTGTAGGTTCATTGGTTCGCGAGTTATTGACGTTAGAGTGAACCCCTTTGTAATACATAAGATTTACTTGAAAACGAAATTTGTTACAATATGTAAATTTTTTGTGAATTAGAAAATATTTTTAAAACTGTGTATATAAAAAGCATATATACTCGTAGAAAGTTTTCAATTGGTATGCGGCTTCACTATTGTTCAACTGGGCGGTGCCACGCCCATAGAATTTTTCATTTATATGTCTATATCTTTAAAATGGTAATAATAAGAGTCCCTAAATTTGGTCCAGATAACTTTGTGGTCAATACAAATCATCAGTCAAAATTTTGGCCGAATTGATAAATGTATAAGTGTACAAAGTAAATATTGATTTTTGTAAAGGGTCCGCCATCTAACGTTTTTTTTTAACTAGTGCTTATTTCGTGAATGGTAACACTCATGTAGCTCATGTCTGATTTGACAGATAATTAGTTTTATCCTTCCGCTGAACGACTATGGTTGTGTATACGCTTGAACAACGCTGGGAAATATTGCGACATTGCTTTGCCGATTTTGCCAAAAAAATCATCTTTTCAGATGAAGCTTATTTTGATCTTGGCGGGTATGTAAACAAGCAAAATTGTCGCATTTGGGGCACAGAAAACCCGCCCGCATACATTGAAAAGCCGATACACCCAAGACGAGTCACTGTTTGGTGCGGATTTTGGTCCAGAGGCATAATTCGAAAATGAGCAAAAAGGAGTGGCCGTTACAGTCAATGGCGATCGTTATCGGGCCATGTTGAACGAATTTTTGTTCACAAAAATTGAAGAGGGGATATTAGCAACATTTGGTTTCAACAGGACGACGCTACGTGCCACACAGCCGAAGCTACACTCAATGTTTTGCGCCCTGTTTTTGAAGATCGCATTATCAGCCGCAGCGCTGATGTCGTTTGGCCACCTCGGAGCTGCGATTTGACACCGTTGAACTATTATTTGTGGGGTGCCGTCAAAGATAAGTGTTACGCCAACAAGCCAGAGACAATTGACGCTTTAAAGGACAATATTCGTGAAGCCATTGGTGAAATACAGCTGCACACAATCGATAATGTGCTTAAAAATTGGACCGATCGTGTAGGCTACTGCATGGCCAGACGAGGCAGCCATTTGGATGAAATTATTTTCCATTATTAACCGGAAGGATTGTACTTTCAAATAAAAAAAAGAAATTTGAGAAAATATTCAGTAGTTTTTTTATAGCATTTTCAAAAAAAAATAAAATTATCTGGCGGACCCTATATATCCTTGGTACGGTAATAGTGGAAGGTTCTGAATTTGATCTAAATAACTCAGTACTTAGTACACATCATCAATCGAAATATGGGTTTGGCATCTTCCATACAAAATTAATATGAATTTTTGTATATCTAGAGGACGATTAGAATGAAAGGTTCTGAATGTGGTCTAAATGGCTTCTTAGATGGTACAAATCATCAGTTAAAAAGTGGGCGGAATCGGATAAGTGGGCAGGGTCCCTCCCATACAAATTAAATAATGATTTTTGTATATCTTGAGAGTAGTTAGCGTTGAAGTTTCTAATTTTTTTTTTAAATAACTTGGCACTCAATGCAAACCATCACTTAAAAAGATATGGAATTTTGCATGTGTAGAAAACGGTAACAGTTAAAGTTTTCTTTATCTATTCACATCAGTCAAAAAGCATGTACAACGCAAAGGCTCATAGCAACGCAGGGGGGATTACTCTAGTATATATATATAAACAAAATAAAAACACAAATCAATTTTAAAATATGTATACTGTGCGCCATATATCGGGTTAAATTTGAACCAGCGATTATTTCGAATCTGGCAATACTTATATCATTCTATTTTGTCACAAAATTCAGTATATTATCTCCACTGAACGAAATGAATCGATTTACGCTTGAGCAACGTTGGGATTTATTGGAAATTTATTTCCAAAACAAAGACAAAAAAAAAATCATTTTCATCTTGGTGGGTACGGTGATAAGCATAGTTACCAGAATTGGGGCTCAGAACACCCAAACGTGGTCTTACATAAGCCAATGCACCTATTAAGAATGACTGTTTGGTGGTGCAGCTTGTGGAGCGGAGGCATCTTTGTCACATATTTCTATGAAAAAGAGGACAGCGCAGCCATTACGGTCAATGCAGACACCTATCGCACCATGATAACCGATCATATGGCGCCCGATCTTCATGGTATTGATGTGAACGATGTTTGGTTTCAGCAGGATGGTGCAACTTGCCACACATCTCATGCCACAATCGATTTATTGCGTCAAACGTTTGACGCCCATTTAATTAGCCGAAATGGTGATGTTAATTGTTAATGTTAGAAGCTGCGTTTTAACACCGTTGGACTATTTTCTGTGGGGCGCCATTAAAGACAAGTGTTCTGCCTATAAACCAGAACAAATTGACCATTTGAAGGCCAACATTCGTGATACCGTTGCCGAATACGGCCCCATCGAAAAAGTTCTCAAAAATTGGTCCTATCGAGTGGTTTACTGTGAGTTCAACCGCGGCAGCTATATGAATGAAATAATATTTCATTTCTTACCGGAACAATTGTACTTCACAACAAAAAAAAAATTAATTTGGCAAAATTTCAAACTGTTTTTGTTTCATTGAATTTTTAAGTTTAAACTTTTAAATGGCCCACCCTATACATAACATAGAAAATATAAAATTTTTTAGGGACACGTTCGGACAGATCAAATTCAAAGAATCTAAAAAATAGAATGTTGTTCCCCTTGGGATATCGCGGGAATTATGTATGTACATATGTATGTAGATTTAACTCATTTAATACTCTAATATTTTCTATTGAGCACTACCGAATAATACAAGAATCTGTTTTAGAAATATTCGAAACATCTCCATGCACTTATAAGCTAATAACTTAGCTAGATAATTCTCAGCGGATTTCGAAAAAAGGAACAGACCTTTTAAGAGATATATGTATACATATTTCACTGATATACATATATGCATATGTATCTATGTATCCATTTTTCGGACATTTCTCTCATATGATAAAAGTTGTATTTATGTATTTCACTTTTTTTCAATTGTAAACATCTTTTTGATTAATACAATATGTGATTTCTAATTCTTCCAATAGAAGATTGTAACTAATGTTGGATTTCTGTAAGACAAGCAAGTTGAGCGATTGCCCATTTATATGCAAGTGACCAAACTTTTGCAACAGGCGGAAGACTGACGTTGTTTAAATGAAACTGTATAATAACACTCATAGGGTTTTAAAATGAAAACAAAAATCAATAGCACGTGTTCTATTTGCAAAAAAAAAATACTTGACTTAAAATCTAATGAATAAAATGTTTGTTGTTGCAATATTTGTTATATACACATTAAACACAAAAACAATATTTAAAAACTAATAAATAGTAACAAGAAACCTTGCTAAGGCGCAATATAAAAAGCTGGATTTTAAAGGATTTTTTCTGCTTTTTAACTCATTCGCGTACAGAATAAAATTTGGAAATTTTTTGTTGTATTCGAATTATTATTGAACACATTTTATAATAAAAGATAATGGAGAAATAAGTTAGCTAAACAATCAGTTTGTCCATACTTTACATCTATGACTCTTTTTAAAAAAATTATATATAAAATTAAATTCAGAATAATTAACTTTAAAATTTTGACTGCTATAGCACGTCCGCGAAAGTATACTAAATTTAATCACAAATAAAGGGTGTCCAAAATTGAGGTAACATTTTAATTTTGATAAAAAAAAATACTTTTTTTTAGATATCAAATATTTTTTTATTTCAGTTTATTACAAAAAGGTTCCGGTTAAAAATAAAAAATTATGTCAGTCAAGTGACCCCCCTACTGACTTGGCAGGCTCCCAATCTTTTACCAAAATTATCAACCACAGTTTTCAATAAGCTGTTGTCAATGGTTGATGTCTGCTCGATAATGTTGGCTTTAAGTTCTCGAACTGTTGTGGGATTATTGTTGTACATTTTCGATTTCAAAAAATCACACAAAAAAAGTCTAAAGGTGTCAAAACGAACGATCTTGGTGGCCAATTTATTCGTCATCTACGAGAAAAATGCAATTTTTGCAAAAAAATAAAAAATAAAACTTTGCAGCATAATTAAAATGATACACCAATTTAGGTAGGCATTTACGGTCTATTTCTGTAAGATATGTGTAAGAAAATTTAAAAGCATGGGTCGTTCAAAGGTCCTGACGGCCCGTAAAACTCGGATAATTTCACGAAAGGCCTCGAATTCCATGAAAAGTGTGGTAACAATAAAAGAGGAATTGAAATTACAAGCTTCAAAAAGCATAATTTTAAGAGCTATCAACGCCCAGCAGAACCTTATTCGAGCAAAATTAAAAAAAATTCTCTGTCTGACTAAGCAGCATAAGATTAAGCGTAAGGAGTTTGCGAAAAACAACATGGCAACTAATTGGCACCAAGTAAACATTTTTTTAAAAGGTTTAAAGATATTCCATACATTTTTGGGTTAATAGGTAATTTTTTCTCATCAGGATGGATGGATGGATCTGGATGGACCAGATGGTTTCAATTGCTATTGGCGAGATTTAAGGAAGGAGACCTTGTTTTTTTTCCAAACGAAATTTGGACGGTGGCAGTTTGATGGTTAGGGCTGGCTTTAGCTTACATGGTACCCTGGAACTCTACTTTCCTTCCACTCGAATGGATAGCTTAGAGTATCAGGACATTCTGTCTGAACGTTTGCTGCCTTACTTGGCCCAAAAAGCTGACAAAACTTTCACCTTTCAGCAAGACAACGCTGCAATTGGTCGTATTAGTTCAATCTGCTCCGAATATCAGCATTAGACCCTCGGACATCGTGAGGATACTGCAGAGGCAGCAAAAAGACGGGACGTTGTGTTATTGGCGATAGTTCCGATAAAAATTTGGTTTAGGAGATGTTTATCTGCAAGCCCGCTCTGTATACTTCTGCCTATGTATAATCCAGCTTTTCTTGCATTTAGCAATGTCTGTTAATCTGGAGATAGATGACATCTATGTAATCCAGGTCTTTCAACTTTGTGCAAGTCGCCAAGTTATACCACGTTACAACAGACAATTGAGGACGACGTTAAACAGCTGTGGAGAAATAATACAACCTTGTCTAACACCAGCTCTGATAGGTATATTCTTTATGTTACATCTGAACCCAAAAATTAAAAAATTGTAAAAATCGCCGACACACATAAAGATAGATGTACTCACGGCTACGTAATTTTGTAAATCTCAAGCTATGACGCTATGATTTAGCGGGAATATCAACAACAGATGTACCAACCTAAAAAAAAAAATATCAAATCGGAACAATGGGACCGCCACACGGGGTTTATTCTGGAAACTTTTTATCGGGTTGTGACGTCATACATACATAACAATACGATAATTTAATAGATAGCAACTTTAAAGTCTCCAAATACTGACTCTAAAAACAAACTAAATTTTAAAATATATCCTAACAAATTCCAAATCAAACGTTATCGTATCGTTATGTATGTATGACGTCACTACTCTGATAAAAAGTTGCCAGTTATATATATATATATATATATATATATATACATATATATATATATATATATATATATATATATATATATATATATATACAGTTTTGTGCAATTAAAATAAAATAAAATTTAATACAAAACTAAATTTCCTATGGGGTTGAGGTCAGGTGACTGAGCAGGCCACAACATAACCTCAACCCCGTTGACCCGAAACCAATCCTTTGCCAACTTACTTGTATGTTTCGGGTCGTTATCTTACTGGAAGACCCATCCTATTCGGTGTATTGGACCTACACCATTATAAGAAAAGCATCCCGATATCATTATTTTTGCTCCACCATGTTTAACTGTCTTTTTGGTAAATTTTAATAGTAATTCTGTACTTGGTGGGCGTCGGACATACTCTCTGGAGCCAGTTACACCAAACAATACGATTTACAATATAGAATATGTTTCTCCATTTTTCATTCGGCCAGTCGATGTGTTCTTTTGCGAAGTTAAAACGCGCAGTTGCCTGTTTCTTAGTCAATAACGGCACCTTTCGCAGACTTCTTGCAAATAAATAATTTTCAATCAGACGTCTGCGAATCGTAGAAGTACTTACAGGAAGTTTCAGCTCTTTCTGAATCTTATTTGGGGACGCATAAGGGTCTCACTTGCTACAACGTACAATTCGCTGGCCATCAACTTTTGAAGTTTTGCGCTTGCGGTCACGTGTTTCAGCTTTTTGCGTATATTTTAGGGCATTAACGATCATTTGAGCAGAGCACCCCAAATTTTCCTGAATTTCTTTATAAGTTTTTCCTTTTTTTCGCAGATTTTTTATTAAATTCCGTTTTTTCTCCTCAGTGCTTTCCTCGTCCCACTGGTAAAAAAATACATTTTTTGTTTTTATTTAAAAAAAAAAATGTTTTTTTTTTTGTTTTTATTTAAAAAAAAAAATTATTCTATTTTCCTATATTTACTTTTTATTTTCTTCTACTTTTATGCCGTATTTTATTTTTTATTTTTAAGAAATCGATCACACTCCTATTTTTTTGAACAAGTCAATCAAAGGGCAAGTATAGAAATGAGTCAATTGCATCTTAAATATGATAATTATTTTTAGTCTCTCTTTTGTATTTTAATTCTGACGTACCGTTGTAATTGCCGTTAGAATAAAACTTCGTTTACTAGTTGATATGTGTCAGCACTCCTATTATTTTGCACACAGCTGTATATATATATATATATATATATATATATATATATATATATATATATATATATATATATATATATGTATATTGACTTGTAAAAAATAAAATTTGTATTGAAAAATGGTTAATTTGAGAGTAAAAACCTATATATATATATATATCATTGCGATTGACTTGTAAAAAATAAAAAAAAAATGTAAAAATATATATATATATATATATACATAAGTATATATATATATATATATATATATATATATATATATATATATATATATTTTTACATTTTTTTTTTATTTTTTACAAGTCAATCGCAATTTTTTCAACACTAATTGAATTTCAATCGGAACAAATTAAACTTTTTTCAACACAAAATAAATTTTTTTATTTTGAATTAAATCATTTTCACTTCAAATTAAATAATTTTCACTTCAAATTAAATTTTTTATCTTAAATTACATTTTTTATATTACTGTTTTTTTATACTGTTAAATTAAACTAATATTTCCTTACTTGTTATGTTTTTAAAATATTGACTCCATTTTTCAATTTGTTATACCTATACAATGTTGATTTTTGACATTGTTTTTTGTTTTAACGAGCAGTGGTCATATTTTTATTAATAAAAAGTTTGAATATAAAATATCAAATATATTTTATTACTGTTGAAATCTAAAAAACCAAATTCATCATCTGTTCTAATAAGGGATTATACTTTTAATGCCAATATTGTGACAGCTAGACAGTTGAAAATTATGTATGAACTATTATTATTAGAAAAAATTGAATTATTTGAACTGAATTCTAAAAACCAGTTCAACATTTTAATAATTTCGTCTTTACAAAATTTTCATTTTTTTTACATTCCACAGTACTTTAATATGTATGTCTGTTTAATTTGAGGTTGAATGATCTGAAGAATTTTATTGATTCAACATGTTAATGAACTTTTTGCTGATATTCAACTTGTTTATCAAAAACAAAATATTAAAAACAATGAAACGTATGGATATACATAAGTAAACATGCACGTGTACTTATTATATTTTAAACAAAGAAAACAAATGAGAAAAAACATCCATATATTTTTTTTCTTTTTGAAGAGTTGTGCATTTCAAAGACTTTGTGCACCAAATTTTTATATGAAAGTTAGACTTTTTAAAGTTAAATTACAGCTTTTTCGGTTAAATAACTTTCCGGATTAAAACAAAGAATACACTATTTCTTCTGTCGTAACAAATTTGAAAATTTTATTTAATAATTAAACTTAAAGTCACTTAAAATGTTAATACACTTTTACTTTTACTTCTAATTTTTACAGTCTGTTGCATGTATCGCCAATGTTCCTTAAAATAACACACAATAATAATTAATAAAATATATTTACTAACAAACATTTTTACCGACACTTTCGTATAACAATCCCAACAACAACCAAGTTCCTTACATTGTGTGGTGTATGTGTGTTGATCGAGTTCCATTTAATACAATCAGAATTTATCAATTCATTTAATTTCATTTTAGTATTAAACAATGACCACTATTCTAGTTGTGTTGTCAAACCGCTGTACCTTCCACTGTACAAAATAATGCCTGCTCAGCATTAATTATGTATAAAAGCCGAAATTGATTCCATTGCAATTCACGGATTCTGTATCGTGCATTCATTACGAACGGTTGTGTTACGGAAGTTTTTTGCTTTGCGCGTATTTTTCAATACGAACGAAGTTGTGAACAAAGTGTGTGGGTTTTACCTGCGCTAGCTGAGACGGAAAACACATAGGGGTTGTTTATTGTGTATTGCTGTGATTGAAGAGCTGACGTGTGGAAACGCGTGACACGTGGAAATTTATTTCACAAGGAGAGTAAGCGGTGACGTGTTCGTATTCTACTGATAAGAATACAACGCGAATATAATGGCTGACAGGGATGCGTCCTGCCCTAAAAAGAGGGCGCGGGTGGTAACTGCGGAGAAGCTACTCCGTACGTTAGAACTAAAGGAGAAGGAGGTGAATTCCTTGAGGCATGAGAACGATCGTCTCAGGAAGGCCATGGAACAGATGATGGCGAGGTTCAATAGGAAATTTGGCGATGAGAGTGGTGAAGAGGAATCCACTGACGAGGAGAGTGAGGAGATGGTCACCGAGGAGGTGAACATTCCATGTAAAGTCGTGCCTAACAAGGGGACTGCTGTGGGCAGTGAACACGATAAGAGTGAAGGCTCTAAGCCTTCGAAGGAGGCCGTAAAAATCAGGGCTGTAGACGATGGTAAAGCCGGTCAGAACCTAAAGACGGCAAGTAAGCGCGTGAATGTCCCGGAGCTTACAACATATAATATTAGCATAAAGTTGCTGACTAGTGACCTCAACAAACTTTTGGGGCACAAGGAGTATAACCTGAAGATTTTGGGCGCAATAGTGACCAATATAGAGATCTGCACCTTGGCAGACTATGAGAAGGTGAAGGCGATGCTGAAGAAGAGTGGTGTATCCTTCTACACCCATACACCGAAGGACCAGATGCCTTACTCAGTGATGCTGAAGGGCCTATCGGGCACCTTTGAGGCAGATGAAGTCGCCGAGCACCTAAATGGTCTGGGCATTAGAATGCAGATTTTGAGTCTCCGGAAGCTGAAGGGGGACAAGTGGATCCTTAGTCTGAGCAGAGACTCGGACCTAAAGGCGTTCCAAGGCATCAGATACATTCTGCACTGTAGAGTGTATATCGAAAAACTGAAAAGGAAGGGGCTGACGCAGTGCTACAACTGTCAGCGATATGGGCATGTGTCGACCAACTGTAACATGTCATATAGGTGTGTTAAATGCGGAGGTTCCCACGGACCGGGGAAATGCAAGGTCCCACCCAAGGGAGAGAATAGCGCAGAGAAGGTAGTGACTGATCCTACCACGGGCCAGGCTGTGAGAAGGATTCGACTGCCGGTAAGGTGCACCAACTGCAACGTTGAAGGACACGCGGCAAGCTCTGCTGAGTGCCCGAGACGCCAAGAGCTTCTGAGGAAAGCTGCTGAGAGGAAGGCAGCTACGAAAAACAGCAGCGTTACGGCTGCGGGAAACTCTGCTCGTACGGGTGTATCGTACGCTGCTGTGGCTGGTGGTGTTGGAGTGCCCCAGAGGCCCCTTCAGGCTCCGTCTAGCGGCCTTACACTGGAAGCGGCGAGAGGAAATTTTAATCTCATCGATGGAGATTGCAGAAGGTTTTTTGGAGGTGGTTTATTGCGCTGCTTTAGCAAGATAGGAGGTTTTGCTCTTGAATACGGCAGACTTAGAACTGATGAGGATAAATCCCAGGCACTCCTGGGAATGCTGTTGAGTTTTCAGAATGGTTCGCACAATTAAGTGTATCTTTGTGAATGTCAACTCGATAGTGTCCAGGCATAAGAGACACTATTTAAACTTGTTCCTGGAGGAACATGGACCGGATGTTCTGATGGTGGCTGAACATAAACTGTCTTCGAGGCATATTTTTGAGATGAGAGAGAGTCTGCAGTCTGCAGTCTGGGAAATGTTGAGTGCACGGCGGTGAGGATTCGTCGTTCTGGTGGGATGGCATTGACTATTGTGTCAATGTATCTGCGACCCAGGGACACTCTTTGCTCATCGGATTTGGATCCCCTGGTTGGATTGTCAGCGACGGGATCGCTCCTGGTTGGAGGGGATCTGAACGCGAAGCACGAGTACTGGGGTGGAAGTGTCTGCAACCGCAGTGGTGACTGCCTCAGAGAATTCCTGAGGATGTGTCCTGAGCTGGAGATACGTCGCACGGAGGGCCCGACATGTTTCCATGTGGGAAACCCATCGTTTATCGACGTAGTCATGACATCATCTGATATTGTACCGGTGCCGGAAAGTGCTGATGGGCTTAAAACTCTGCACTACGAGTCTGACCACAGGGCTGTGGAGTTGATCTTGCGGATGGATGGACTTTGCTGTAGAGAGCAGCGATATCTCTTTGACTTTGATAGGATGAATACGAGGGCTTTCAACGCGGTACTGTCTCGTGATTTGCCTGACCTCATGCTTCCGTCGGATCGGAATGTGACCTCCCGCGAAATTGACGACTGCATCGAGTCTATGACTGGCGTCATTAGAACTGCGATTGAGGAATCGGTTCCAAGACTACCAGTACGTCATGCCGGCGTGCTAAGACTCCCCGACAACATCCTCGGCTTCATATCGGAGAAGAGGAGGCTTCGGAGGATACTGAGGAGGACGGGAGATGTCTCGAAAATTCCCATATTGAGGGCTGAGATAAGGAACCTGGATAGGATAATCCAGCGAGCAATTCCTTTGTTTGAGCAGAAATATTGGACGGATTATCTATGGAGTATTAAGGTGGACAACAGCACTTTTCGGAAAGTGAAGGGTGCAGCAGGTGTGCGGCGAAGGTTGGCGGTTGCTGATATAATGAGGGATGATGGAGTACTCATCACGGATGACGGTGGCAAGGCGAATCTTTTGGCTGAACGTTTCTGCGGTGTGCAGAGAGCTGCTGTGAATCTCCAGTCCTCCACTATCGTAGGGATGGTCTTGGAGGAGGTATCGGAGCTGAGGAATCAAGCCCCGATCATTGAATTTGGCCCGGATATTACGGCGGATGGTGTTCGAGGTGGGGATTACGCTGGAGGAGGTTTTTCTTTGCTGACTCCCTCTGATATTGGCAGGGCATTGTCCAGTAGACCTAACAAGAGATCCAGCGAGCCGGATGGCATACCGGACCTGATCCTAAGGAAGACGGACGCCACCACATGGAGATTCTTGGCGTTGGTGCTTAACCACTGTTTCAACATTGGTTACTTCCCGAAAGCATGGAAGGGTGCGATCATTGTGCCTATACCCAAGCCGGGGTCTGACCCTGGTGGTGCTGGTAGCTACAGACCCATATCTCTGCTCTCTAGCCTGGGTAAGCTTATGGAGTGGTTTATTTTGGAGCGTATGAGAAGATTCATGGACGATAACCAGATATTGCTGGATTGCCAATTTGGATTTAAGAGGGGCCACTCTACGTCCCATGCACTGATGGCACTTGCGGACTATGTAGCAAGGGGACTGAATAGGAGATATCCGACGATTGCTGTGAGCCTGGACTTCGCAAAGGCTTTTGACAATGTTTGGCAGGAGGGTATAGTTCATAAGATGATGTCGTTTGGTTTCGACAGACATCTCTGCGGAATTGTTGCGGAATTCCTGAGGGATCGCTCCCTCAGAGTGAGAGTGGGCGATACACTCTCTCATGAAAGAAATGTTGTTGCTGGATGGTGGATGCCTGTGCCCTGTTGTTGTTAATTAGTTGTAAGTAGTGTTTTAAGTTAGTTTTAAGTATATGAGTGTTTCCGTTTTTTCCATTTTTTGCGGAATATAGTATAAGAGTTGATTTGTTTTAGTGATGGATTGCGGCTATTCTGCATTATTTTAAGTTTTAGTTGATAAGTCTATGATAAGTATCATTTACGCATAGAATAAGTATATACATGATTAATTAGTTTAAGATAAACTATGTAAGAATGGAATATTTGGATGAATAAAGTAAAGCAAAGTAAAGTAAAGTAAAGCATTGCAATTCAATTATTAAATAAAGAGCAAACGGTACGTACAATTCGCACTCAACATGAGGCGTGTTCAATAACTTTACTTTTAGAAACTTGCAACGAGAGCGTAAACAATTTTTTTTTAATTATAATGTCTTAAATTTTGCAAATTATTTTTTAATTTGCAATTTTTTATTACAAAACAGCTGTTTGAATAATTCTTGCAAGTAAAAATTTTACCAGCATGAATTTGCAAGAATTTGTTTGTGTTTATTTATTACTCTCTTCTGACGCTCTCTCGTTGCAAATTGTTTGAGTCAATGTTGCCACCTTATGTGTAATTTTTCATTTGAGTGTAAATCGTGTGTAATTAGCTTCACGTGTAATTTTACTTTTTGTTGTACCATTTTCTTTAATCGCTGTATTTTAAATTTTTAAAATACGAAATTTCCTGATTCGCAAACCAAACCAAATTTTATCATAAAATACAAAAACTACGGTTAAGCGTGGAGGACAGTTTGGGACCGTATCTTGAATGCTGGTGATGACAATTCACATATTTTTTATGGTAAAGTGGACAAATTTGTTTATCTAATATTCGAAATGAAAACTGAACATCTTTAGATTGAATTGGCTAGGAGAGCTTACCCGTAAAAATGTTACACCTCAGGTTAGCTTAAAGCGACGTTGTCGAAAGTATGGAGCTCAACAAAGTCGGAGGAATGCCAAATTTGTTAATTAATTGTTCCGCTTAAAAAATTGAGTTATTTGTGTGTTTCTGATGAAATTTACAGTTATTACTGGATAAAATGCTGCTTTTCTTATTGTTCATAAAGGTTAATATTTGATGTATTAATAAGACCTTAAAAAATTATAATATATTAATGTATTTTTATGTTTAAAGGATTTCTCGATGAGAAAACCTCTTGCCCGATTATGCTTCGGAGTCATTGTATGTACAATATTCGTAAAGACAATATTTTGTGTGTAATTTTTCTTCATATCTATAAATTTGATGCCGGTTGTGTTCAATTTAATGAACACTTAATGGTTTGAGTTAATGAACACTTTTCCAGTATCAATTGTTACAAACAATTTTTAGTTAATTTACGAACCTATTAATCACAAATAGGTGATTAGTAAAGTGTTTTAGTAAAATGTATTATAAAAAAAAGTAAACATTTATGTATCTTTCTTTCTACGCTGTAATCCTTTACAGGATGTAAGCGATCACATACATTTATTTTCGTTTCAAAAGTTACAATACATTTTTAAAATACAAGAAGTTTTTCCATTCCATTTCATACAATGAGCTTAATTAAATTAATATTCCTCTCTATTTGCTGTTAGATGGATCAGTCCATTGCCGAATGTTTCTCAACCAAGATATATGGTTGCGTCCAATTCCTTTTCGGGCTTCGATTTTACCTTCGACAATGAGCTACAGTACTTGATATTTGAAACTCCTCTTAATGTGACCAAAATAAGCAGCTTTTCGTCTTTTAACTGTCTGAAGAAGTTTTCTGTCTGTCCACAAGCGATATAAGACTTCATTATTTGTTATGTGGTCTACCCAAGAGATTTTTAAAAGTCTTCTATATATCCACATCTCAAAAGATTCCACTATGTTCATATGAACTACTTTCAGTGTCCATGTTTCACAGCCATACGAGAGAACAGACCCGACTTAGCATTTAACCATACGTAATCTTAAATTATGTCCAACTCTTGATTGGTAAGAATCTCCTTCATCTTGTTAAAGCAACATCGAGCTGTTTATTTCTTTGTCAGATGTCTAATCTTCTATTAACCAACTAATTAAATACTTGAAACTTAAGACTCTTTTAATAGCTGTGTTTTTAATAGTTATTGAGTTACCTTCATATGAAGTATTTTTTCTGCTAACAATGATGAATTTTGTTTTCGAGCTCTTGATTTTTAAGTTAACATTTTTGCTAGACTGAAAACCCTTATCAAATAATTATAAGATCTTCGATATTGTCAGAAACTATGTATGACACACTGAATTTTTATTGTTTTTTAACTTATTTTAAAAACTGGATATTTATGTTACGTTTAATCTTTTGTTGTTTTCCTATTAATAAGACATTGCACATTTGAAAGTAACTGTTAAGTTTTAAACATACTATGTAATTTGCCATGTACAAGCTTAATAATTTAATAAACTTCGCTTCTAGATCTTCGAAAACTTCCATTCTAAAAAAAAAAAATCACTGAGTCATATTGCTCCAAAAAGCGATCAATGAAGATTTTAAAGAAAGCCACCTAGTGATGAAGGGTGATAAAATTTTGTGCACCTCCACTTACAATACAGCTCAAATTCCTGAAGCTTGCTTTATCGTTCACAAGTAACAACGATTAGAATAAGCAGCAATATTTTGAAATAGATTTATAGGAGCACATAACTGGTTAAATTTCAACAGAATTGTACTTGTCGAATATAACGTTTGGTATATTTGAACCTTGCTGGATTCGGTCCAAATATACCAAACGTTATATTCGACAAGTACAATTCTGTTGAAATGAAGCACTCTATTTCACTTTCGTTAGCGGGGTCTATATATGTTTGTGCTCCAAATTTTAACAAAAACTATTTGGTTGTTCACGTGTTATTGACTCTTACAGCTTTTTTCCAGATGACGTGTGTAAGAAAACGTTCGTCTAACAAGTTGAGTGACTTGTCTTGTTAAATAAACTAATTAAACGAAATTCTTATATAATCTAATTTTGCCCGTTTTACGCAAATTTTAACTCTCGCAGGCCCTATAATACTTTCGTTAGCTAAGTCTATCTGTGTTCCAAACTTTATCAAAATCGAAATGTTATAAAACAAAAAACTTTGTTTTAAAAAGAATTAAAAAATTTAATTTTAGAAAGAGTCACTTATTTTGTCCGTTTTCCCCCTAATTACGCCTCCTATATTCAGTTTTGAAAAATCTACTCTTAGATCTATCGGGATTTCGAATTACAACAAAATTTGCAAGGTATGCCAAACTCCCAGTCGGTCATAATTAGGTTAGTCTTCCCCAAATTTTCACCTCCTATGGCCAATTTTTAAAAAAAGCGTAACCTATAACACTTTCGTTAGCTAGATCTATTCGTGTTCAAAATTTCAACAAAATGGATTCAATCGTTTACGTGTGATTGAATGATAAACAAATAAACTTAAAAAAAATTATAATGCATACATATATATAAGGATATAGATTTTTCATATTATTTTACAATCTTTTACGTATGTAACTACTTTGAAAATGTTGCTAGATTTTTGTTTGTTTTAAATTGTAAAAATTGCGTTTGCTCGGGTATTTGTACTACTTTTTTCACCAGTTTGGTTTTAAGTCATTTATTGATTCATTCATTTGTTGAAAACTAATTACTTTTCAAATTGTTATCAAATATGAGTGTTTTCTTATTGAACCCCTTTGTGTATGCTCTACATTTTGAGTTTATATTACAATTTGCTTGCTTTTCTGTTTCTATTTCATACGTTCCTATGCTTTTAGCAACATTATTGTCAATTTATCACTTGATAGGAGTGAATATACAATTTTTTATTCCTATTCTGCATTCGAATCGAAATTTTCTCCTTGCATATTTAGTATCCAGCGTTTCGATTCTAGTTTTTTAAGATGCAAAAAAGTTTTTAAGGTTTTATCCTAAAAAAAAAAAAATTCAAAATCTTTGTAGTTTATTTAGATAAATTAATGTATTTATTTGCTTAAATCAAAAGCGTGGTTACAAAATCTTCGGAAATTAAGTTTATTAATAATTATATTAACAATATTTCGACAAGGTATGTTAGGCGTATGGGGCTATATTCAACGTTTTAAACGTTTCAGCACATCTGCCACAATCGCCAGATCTAAGTCCGATATATATTTATTCGTTTATCAAAAATCGCTTTAATAAGAACATCAAATTACCACTGAAGTTGAAAGAGCTTAATTTGCCAATAATTAAGTTCGTCATTGTATATAAAGGCGTAATTTACGTAATTAATTAATGAACTTAATTTTTATATATGTATGTATTAAATACATCTCAATATATGTTCTTTGTTTTAGTTTTTTAATAAATTAAAATAATGAATACATGTAAGACATGTAGTTTTAGTGCTTTTTATATGATTTAAAAAAAAATTTGCCAGAGAGTTTTTTAAATATGACAACACTGATTCTGCATTGCGATCGTAGCAGTTAGTAGTGACAGAGACTTTCGATTTTTTTTTTTTGTCCAAATTGATTATATATTTGACTAAAATTTATTATATTATTTATTTTTTTATTTTATTTATTCAATTTAGTCAATTTAAGCCTTGCAGACTAATTACAAAATATGTATAATATGAAAAAGAAGTATAAGCTTATATTATAAAAATTTTACATTACATTTTTGATGTAGCAAAAAAGAAAAAAAAGTAAAAACTTATCAAGTATTAAGAAAAATAATAATCTTGTGCTTTATAATATTAATATTTAATGAAAAATTAACAAATTCGGACAAAAAATTATATTGGCGACATGATCTCATAATCTCTCGCATAATTTCATCTACATATTTAAACATATAAAGGTTTAAATGACGTGAATGTCGGCAAGGGATATTAAATTTAGCAGATTCTAAAAGAAACCCACAACAAATATTTACATTGATTAAGTTCATCAAAAACGAACATATAACATGGTACGACGACTTTTAAGAGTAGGCAGTTTAATTAGAAATAGTCTACAAGTATAAGAAGGGAGTTCCAAATAATTCCAACCCAGGTGACGCAGACAGAACAATAAAAATTGTTTCTAAACAGTTTTAATGCGGGTGATATGAATATTATAGTAAGGATCCCATACGACTGAACCGTATTCCAAAATAGGTCTCAGAAGTGAAACAAAGAGCTGTTTCGTAATCTAAGTATCAGAATACTCCCTAGCCCACCGCTTTATAAACGCAAGAACACCTCTGGCTTTGTTCATAGCCAAATTATTATGATCAATAAACTTTAATTTAATTTGTATATTTATTATTTGTATTTGTATTAAATACAAAATGTAAAACTATTTAATAAAAATATAAATTTACGCTTGTCCATTTGCATGAAAAAAGACAAAAATTGAGTGTTTTCTTATTGAATCACTTTGTGTATGGTCTACATTTCGAGTTTTTATTACACTTTGCTTACTTTTCTGTTTCTTATTTATACGTTGCCATACTTTAAAAAACATTATTGTGTTTATCTATAGTAGTGTAGAGGAATGTGCAGTAAAAATTATACTTACATTTGTATGCAAAGTTCTTCAATTCAGGTTTCGAAAATGAAATATTTTTGTATTTTCGATCGTTGGCTTCTTCCTTTTTAATTTTATTTTTTGTATTTCTCTTTTTTATGCCAGATACATGAGGAGATGGGATATTTTTGCCTGATCCAATATCTAGCTGTTTATCTATTTTTTGTATGCCATAATCAAATTCTTGGCACATTTCATTTTTACCCATTTCGAATGTATGATTACAACATTGAGATGTTTTTAGTTTCTTAATAGCGTTATTTATATTAAATTCGTCGTTATTGCATTCCAACCGCAACGATGATAAGTCTATAAGCTTTTGATTTCTATTATCAAAAATTTGATTGGAAATATATTCTGAATTTGCGAACATATTATAATTGTTACAGAACGAGTGCAAAGTATTCTTATTTACATAGTTTTGGTATACATTCATTTGTATGGTATGGCATTCTTCTGAAAGCGTAACATTAGCATAGTTATTGTGCAAGTGCATATAACCATCAATCGCATCCGATTTGACATGTGCTCTTTGCCGTACAAATAAATTGCAGTTTAATATCATTTTCTTTCGCGGAAATTCACCTCAATTTTTGTTTTATTTAGATTTCATCTGCTTTTCATGTACATCGAAGTAATGAACCAATATTTGTTTTTATTACTATGTATAGTCAATCCAAAAATACCAAACGTTCACAGATAAGTCAAGATGTTTCAAGGATTGAATTTGTAGTCGAGCAATTTTTGGCTCTTGTTGCGTTTGTAGTACTTCAAGCTTATCAGGTTGATACAGCGGAATTTGATTATATACACTTTTAAAACGACTGTGATATTGTTTTGTGTTCATATTATGAAGCGTTAACGTTCAAGAGTTTTAGAGACAAAGACGAATTTATTTTATATCGTTTTCAATTTAATACATAAATCACTTTAATTTTCGATTATGAGGAAAAGTAAAGCTAGCTTCGCTTAGACATTACTTTAAAATTACATATGTGTGTATAACGACTGCTTTGACTCTGTATTCAAAGATTTGGTCTAAAAAAACATTTAAATTATACCTATTGCGTCTTTTCTTTGCTCAATCACTTTTTTTTCGCTTTTCCTTGTTTAATTTTTGTGCAATTAATGTACATACATATATACATACATGTATTATGTATGCAAACGTTCTTTGTTTCGGAAAATTTGTGTATCTGTAAAAATATATAAAAAAGAATGTCGTTTAAGTAAATACAAAACACATACATATGCATGTAATTCAAAAAATCTCAGTTTTTTAACATTTTTTAATAGTTCTAATAATAAACTCTAATTTAATGCTGTTAATGCCTTGTTTAATCTACATTTGAAATATGCTTATATGCACATATATACATACATGCGTATATGTGTACATATGTATGTATTTATATGCATTTTACATACATGTTATTACTAAATGATTAATACTTACAAGTAAACAAATTTGAATAGAATAAATTGTGCCTTTTGAAAAAGTCAGCAAATAACTAAAAATGTCACATTTGTCATAAAGTTCAGTAAACTAAATTTAAACAATTGTATACAAAATTCAACAAAATGATTCATCAATAAAATTTTAGTTTTTCTACACAAATATTACACTGAAGCTACGGTCACATTTAGCAAACATTTGACCGAAAAAAAACATGACCACTATTTTATAGAAACATTTTATTTTAACGTTATCTTTTATGTCAACATTTTTTAAAAAATTTCCAAATAAAAATAAACGGTAGGTAGTACGAAAAAAAGTTTACATTTTTTAATAATTTAATTTGAAAAAATATTAAAGAAGAAGATATATTTGTATAATACCTATGGTGGTTACATTTTTTCGTCAAATATTTGCCAAATGTGGCCGTACCTTAACGTTCTTAGAATTTAATTAAATTTTTAATTCGCGTCTTTCACATCGGGTCACTTATTTACATATGTATATCGTTTAAAATAAAACTGCTTCCCGAACAAGCAATTTCTTTAAAAGAACTAACACGTATGCAACGCGACATCAACGTGTGTAAACATATAGAATATACATATGGCAAGTAGAAACGGAGATGGGAATGTTGATACGATCGTACTTTTTTTTATACTATTCAACTTAAAAGTACCTTAGTACTTCTTTAACACATTTTATACTCTCACAAATTTTTTCCTTTTACTTTTTCATTGTTTTGTTTCATAATTTTCCATTTTCCTGTTTTTTTATTATTAATATTAATAGCAACTCGATTGCACTATGCGACAAAAAAGAGTTAATGAAATAGAACACTTGAATACTTATACGATTTGTTTAATAACTTAGCTGAGTATTTACCGATTATTAATTGCTCGTCAAACTTGGAAGAAGAGGAATATGCCTTTTAAATGATATATACATAATATGTATGTATTTAATTTAAGTAGCCTTGACGAATATAGATTAAAGTACATACCACGCGTTAGTGAGTGTGTGAGCTCTGGATTTCCGTCAAAAATAAGTTAAACCAATGTATTTGCATACAAGTTACATACAAATCATTTTGACGGGTCGGCGGCAAAAAGTTTGTAAACTTTTAAATTTTTAATGCATTGTGTATATTTGACAATTATCAGTTAACAATAAAATACTTTAAACAAACATGAATCATTTTTCAATGAACTAATAGGAAATCAAATAATAACAGCTTAAGGAAAAAATGTTTTATCGTGTGTTGTGTAACTCTTAAAGTTTCATGTGCGTAAATTTAGCTTAAAAACTATTTTTGAAACTGGAAACAGTACTATTTATAAACCTTAAAGAATTATGTTCAGTTGAGAATAAAATGTTTCTTTGTTTTAAAAATCCATTGGATAAATTGACGGAATAATAAGGTTTTTTATTAAATTAACATGAAAATTTTTTTTTGTTTGGTAAAGTTTTTTACTCTTTCGTCAAAAAAGTACTCTCAAAAAATTGATTTTATACCGAAATGATATTCTTATTTTCCACCTCTGTGTATATACTAGTAAATATTCTTAAAGAAAGCTTTTAGTCCGCAGAGGTAACCAAGGCGAATTCATACATGTATGAAATCGCCTTGCTGGTTTTGTATATTTTTTTTCTTGTGGACTTGAACATCTGGTCATTTTCTGCCACAAAAAAGCTCATCGATTATAAAAAGATGGCAGCACGCTTGTTTTTATTATTTTGAAATAATGACAAGCAAAAACCCTCTTAACCCAAAAGGCTCATTGTATGATGCCTCCTGTTTATATCGACATAATTATGATTGAAATTAAATTGAAAAGAATTCGAATCGGGAAAGGCCGATTTAGGCATAACGATATATTTTGTATGTAAATTACGTCTTTGACTACTGATGAGAAAATCAAAGTAAACTACTATTTTAGCTAATCTGACATGTCTAATTATAAATAGCAGCAAATTCGATACTTTTTAAAAATATTTTTAACGCTTAAAATATTTTATAAAAAAAAATCCTGAAACATATCAATAAAATTTAAATAGATCAGTTTGAATTTTTACAAAAAGACATGGTTAAAGTGGAAGTTGCGTAAGCCCAATGCTGGGTCTTAATAACTTTTAAATGTATTTCAAAATATAATAGATCAAAATAAAACTGTAATTTCAATCATTTTGCAACAAACTCCTTCACAATGAGCAAAAAGTTATAAATTTTGCTAGGAAATGAAAATTGCAACAATAATGTGCTAACAAGTGCAATCTTTTTTGATATTTTAAGTTTTTGACCAGGTTGACCAATGATTTCTTAAAACTAAAAGTTGGTCTACCCATAAAGCAAATGTTATCGTGTAAGATACTTTTTTCCTACTTAAGAAAATTGTATAAAAGCGGTTCAAATAAATGTTACTAATATTCAATCAGAAATCTAATTCAAAATCATAATGCAAATTACTTCAAATAAAAAATCTAGATTATGCTTTTGGGTATCAATGCAACAGAAAAGCTTGGTAAATTCAATATTGTTTACTTCGGATCCGAAATATTAAAAAAAAAACACCAGCCAAAGTTTTAAAAAGGTTCGTTCTCAAATAACTCAGTCGTTTGGTCGCATCAATTTAGTGATACATTTTTAACGAGATCAGTGCTCTTTATGATTCCAATACTGAATTCGCTATAAAGTTAAAAACATGTAATAAATTTAATTTTTAAAACGATACCTATTGTTCTATTAATCAAAAATGTTTAATTCGTAAAATCGTTTTAAAACAAATTTTAAAGTATCTATAGTTCTAGGGTTCGAGGTAAACATTAGCTTGACTTTCTTTGCAGCAAATTCTTTATTTGAAAAAGCTTCGATGCTGTTATCTTCTGAGTCTTCCTTTTTCATAGCAACCATAGGTAAAAATGCATAAGATGAAAAGAAGCCATATAGTTCACGAGAAGTTATTTCCATTTGTATGTCCTCTAACGTTGGTATGTGATTGTAGTGCATTAGTTTTAAAGAATCTTTTAAAGTTTCATAGTATGACCCAATTAAAAAACCTCGTCGATGAATTAAAACGTCCAGTTGAACGCTGCTATTTAAAAAAAAGTTTATGTCACATCCTGGGCTACCGAAAAAACTATTTTGAAAATCGATCTGTAAAATAAAATCAAAAATACAAGTTTTTTAAGAATCATTTACTCATTTTCTCTGTTTACTTACAAATAAAGCATCAGTAGGTATTTCTGGTTGAATTTCATCATATTTAAACATAAAATTATTTATCCATAAGTCTCCGTGATTCAGTACTGTTATTTCGCCAGGTTTTTCTTTTCCAGTTTTTACCAAGTTTTCTATTAAGTTATCGCAGTGTTCATGTAACTTCTTAGCAATGCTATTGTAACCCTCCCATGTTGTAACTAGATCTGCCAATGTTCGCAAAAGTAAAGTCATAAACTCTATAAATCTTTCACTAGTGCGAATATAGTTTTCGTCCAACATTCCTGTTCGAAAATGCTTCTTTACATCAGGATCCTTTTTAAATACAATAATTTCCTTAGTATCTAGATTATCATTACTACTAATTTATGAACATACCCTTTCAAGTAAAACCATAGAAGCTGCGTGAAAATTCGCTAATTTTTTTAGTAGTATTAGACAATGTTCTTCATTTAGTCCATTTTGCCGATTGGCCAACTTGTATCCATAACGGGTCAAATCATCAAAGACAATTGTTTGAATAGGTTCCCTGATTGTAAGAAAGCATCTAAAAACAAAATGATAAGAAGATAAATAAAATATTGTACTAAAATATTTGTTACAAAAAATTATTAAAATAATTTGCCAGCAACATTAAAGCAGAATTCACACACATTGTCCAGACAAATTTTTGTAGTTTATTTCTCTCCCCAAACAAAGACATAACATCATGTAAACAGGTTGTAATTTTACTTACTTCGCACCAAATTTGCATTTACAACCGCTTAAAACTTCCAACTTTCCTAAAACATCGTAATAGAATATTTTTTCTTTCAAAAAAACAGCTAAATCGTCTAGAAATTGGGTAGCAGGAGTAATAGCTATACTTTTAATAATCAAAGCCTGTTCTGTGTCCAAATGATAGCTACTGCTACGATACAATACTTTGGCACGATATATTTTACTGCAATAATTTTCACCTCCGCCATTAGGCTCTTCAAACACAATTTTTTTTATTTCAACTTCTTTCTCGCGCAAACCTTCTTCTAGGGCCGATTTAAAGAAATTTTTGTTTAAGTACACAGGCGTTTTACATACTATATTATCCAAAATCATAATTTTAATTTTAGTATTATCATTTTTTTTAATCATTACTCTGTGTTTTTTTTTACTTCGAGATCTTACATATGTTTAATCTTCCGTACTCTTTTCGAATGTAATTGATTTTTACTCCGCTAACAAATTTTATATGCAATTCCACTACAGTCGAATTCAGTTAAGCGAAAACAAAACATTTCAACAATTGTATTTCGATTAAGCAGAATTTTGTATAAAAGTGAAAACCGTTCGTACGAGTGAAAACTGTTTCGTTTAAATGAAGTTGCGCTGTGCAAAGGTATCATTTTGGTAAATTGAACATCGTTTGCTTCATTTTATTCTGTGCACTTAAACTGTATTTCCGCAGACATAGTAATATGGGATTTATTTTTCGGCGCCGAAATCCATCTTACAAATAAAGCTTAGACTTTCTTGTAAAAGAAATAAAATGTAAACATACCCGAATTCAACTGTTCATTAAATTCAATTGCTGCTCTCTAATAATATGATATACTTTTAGTATTAGTTTGTCCCATTTTTAATTGCAACTACATATCTCCTTTTATTTATTTTCTTCTTATCGTTTAATTTGTATTGTCTCTTGACCGAAGACGAAAGTTAAGTACTTAAGATAGTCGAGACGTCTTCTTATATGTATTTGTAAGCAACTTATTTTATAAAGTCCTTAAAGATAAAACTTTATTTACAATTCGGTCTTGTTTTTTATGTTATTATTTTCTTATTTTATTTTTGGTTTTATGAATCCAATAAAACGCCTGAACTAATTTTTTTTTAGAATACGTGTTTAATATATAAATACGTTAAAATATGTATATATGTATATATATATATATATATATATATATATATATATATCACATATTTAAATCATATATATATATATATATATATATATATATATATATATATATATATATATATGATTTAAATATGTGATTTAAATATGGTGATTTAGAGCTAACGAAAGTGCAATAGAGTACGCATTTTCCAACTTTCGTCTTAAGTATGGAACTAAATAGTAGCTGTAGTACAACGTAACGAGTAACGTTACAAGCCGTCAAAAATTAAAAACGGGTATTTTATGGTGAAATTAGATAAGGTGAAGTTGTCTGTACAACAATTTATTTTTGAACAAAAACAACAGGCAACATTTTTTGTATATTTTATTGCAAATGTCAAAAAATTTCTATATAAAAAAACGTAAACAAATGTTGTATAAAGTTGAAAGAAATGTTTATTTATTTTATTTATTTATTTATTTGGTCTATGGCAAATTAATTCCTTACTGACTAAGGTAATATAGTTAAAATTAAATACAAAATGTTTACCAAATGAAAATTATTAATTCAAATACAATATAATTAATTTATATACAATATTATTTTTCTTTTTAAAATTTCAATACTCTCAGAAAAATCAATTAAATGATATAGATTATTGAATTGTAAACATATTTGACGAAAGGAGTCATTATTGGCATAAACAGATCTGTGATATTTTAAATTTATTAACTGGAAGTAGCAAGTAGGTCTAACTGGAACATTAAAAATATTTTTGTTTAGAAGAAATTCGGTGTCAACATCACCACGTATTTCATATGAAGGAAGTATATATAAGAGTCATCCAAGTCCTCTCAGACAAAAGAGAAGAAAAAGTTTTGCACAGATTAAATAATGTTAGAATAAGTGTAATAATAAGGATTCCATATAATAGATCCATATTCTAGAATCGGTCGAACCAAAGATGTATATCATTACTTCGTGATATACGGATCAGAGAATTCCTTTGACCAACGCTTCATAAATCCTAATACTCCATAAGCTTTATTAACCATCATAAATATATGATCACAAAATGTTAATTTATAATCCAACAAAATTCCAAGATCTTTTATAATATAAACACTTTCCGGAGTAGTTCCTTTAAAGTGGTAAGAAGTATCAAGCTTCTGTGAACGAAAAATGACATGTGTTTACATTTTCCGATATTTAAGTCCAATAAATTGATATCACACACACCATTCAGATGTTAGTGTGCTAGGATGATTGACCAGAAATATTATTAAAGGAATTAAAAAGTTTGACGTCATCCGCATACATAAGAACATTCGAATTACAAATTACAGATGGTAGGTCGTTGACTGCCTTGTGGCACTCCAGAAGGGACGTCATTTTTAAATTAAATTTTACTTGTATAGAACGAATAAAACCATCATTTATATTTGAAGTAAGTTCCAATACATTAGTAGCTGTAGATCGTGATTTTCGAAAACCATGTTGACATGGAGATAAAAGGGATGAAACTTGATGTCAAACGCTATCGGTTAAAATCTTTTCTAAAAGTTTTGGTATTGCATTTAACTTGGCGATTCCCCGGTAATTCGAAGCTTCAAGTTTGCTTCCATTTTTAAATAAAGGTATTATGAATGATTTTTTACAAATTGAAGGTAAGTAACCAATTTCAAGGGACTTATTGAAAATTAAATTCTGAGGACCACAAAGAAGTTCAGAGCAGTTTTTAAGAATACAGTTAGGTGTTCCGTCAGGACCAGGATAACAAGAATTCTGCAATGGTCTTAAGTTTGATAAAACGGTCTCAGTACCGATTAAAGAAAAATGTATGTTTGGTGTGTAAAAAATATTATTAGGATAAGCGGTCTGTTTGTCAAATGATTTATTAGAGTACGTAGTAGCAAAAAAATCTGCAAATAGGTTACTAACAGATATCTCATCCTTAGCACAGCGAGATCCAAATTTCAACTATGTAGGATAAGCATTAGCACGGCGTTTAGAGTTAATAAAGTTATAAAATGCTTTGGGGTTAATTTTCATTCTGCTTAAATAACTGTCGTATGCAAATTTGTTAGCGGTAATATATTAAGATCGTAAAAAGCAGTAATTTATAAAATCAGCATGAAAGCCAGACAACTTATATCTTTTGTATAGTTAATTTTTCCTATTTTTTGTATTCGACAAAAATGCATTTTACTCCTTGGTGGTGCCTTACTACTCGAACAAAAATTTTGGGCACCGCTTCAGAAATACAGTGATGTAAAACTCCATAAAAATTCGATACTATATTATCCAAGTTATCACCAGAAATAATAGAATGCCAAGCAGCACTGGATAGTAAGGAATTTAATTTTGCGTAGTTCGCTCAAGAAAAGCATAAAACTTTTTCACGTTGTTTACTATTTATTTTCAGTGGAGTGATGTAAGTTGAAGGAAAAATATCTAACTGTAAAGTAGGATGATAACGATCTTCGGGATACGTAAAGGGAGATAAGTTTAAAAGATTTATATCCGAAGGCTGGTAACCGAAAACTAAATCCAAAAGTTTGCCATATGTATTGGTGATGTAATTGATTTGAAAAAGACCACCAGCAAGCATAAATTGAATAAAATCATTCATTCCCAGAGGAATCACGTAGCTGAGATCAATAGGTTTGTTCCACAGTATATCAGGTAGATTAAAATCTCCAAGTGCAATAAATGGATCATATGGTCTAGATTGATCTAGAACAAATTTTATTGCCGAATAATGGTTGTTGTAAATTTCTGCTGGAGAGTTGGGTGGTATATATGAGCATGTAATATAAAGATGTGTAGTGTAAAGTTTCATTTTTACGGCAATAAACTCAGTATCCTTACTAGAAGGAATAGTTATGACAGCATTTGAACACAAAAAAACAATCAAGCCGTCTGATTCAGGCCGACAGACAACTTCACCTTATATACATACATATTTCAAGTAGTGTGAACAGAATATGTAGTTGAAGCGCGAAACTCGCAAATATGAACTTTGTAGCGTGACTACAAATCAAATTTCATTGAAATGGAAAACGAGCAAACAAATTTTTATTGAATTAAATTTTATTTTAAGCAAAATACATACATATTCAAAAACAGAATGCAAAACAAATATTTTCATTAATATGGCATTTACACCTGAATGAAATCTTATGAAATCTTATTTTAAATGTCATTTTTTCTTAAACAGATACATACATATGTATTTTTGGTATTTTTATCATGGCTGTCAGATTTGGCGATTTCTCGCCAAACGTGACGATTTTAAAAGTTATTTGGCGTCCTAATTTTCGGTTTGGCGACATGGCGACTTTTTGGCGATTTGTAAATTAATTGTCGATTTTGTTGGCTATTTTTGACAAAAAATACGAAAAATTAAAATTATTTTGGTGTTTTTATGTACAAAATTCATGAACATGATCATTTTAATGTGTCGATTATAGATGGCAGCTGAACTTCAATTGTGTTCTCAGCAACGAGAAATTTGTATATGGAAATTAATAGATTTTTAGATTCCAGTTTACTTATATAATGCAACTGTCGGCAACTGACAACGAAAGATTTAAATTCATAAATGGTACGAAGAAAGCTTTAAACTTAACAAATGTGGAAGAAAATTAATGTGTTTGCTTGAAAAATTCTTACATATGCACACCTCAGGGATATGAAGTATATCATATCATCATTTAAAAGGTCTACTTCTCCTCACTCCACTGAAAAGCTTAAAATCGGATAGTATTCCACTAAATTATTAGTCTATAAGTATATGAAGTTACAAAAACCGTTTTTTACCCGTAATTAAAGATTTTGGAAGTGTTTAGAAAATTTCAAAAACTGAATCTTGTTGTACTCGATAGCGTTTATTAGAAACATAGTATAACTTTTCACATATTTTATCTTCGGCCTTTTTTGTCGCATAGTGTAATTTAATTCCAATACAAGGCAATGTGAAATGTGTCGAAGAAAAAGTGTATAACTTTTTAGATATATAACAATAATGAGACTACATATCTATATCCAAAATGTATTTTATATTAACCATAAAAATTATTTTTATAGTTTTCTAGCTTTCAGTAAACTATAAACTATGTTGTAGTAAACATTTTGCACTTTTTGTTTTTGCTAATATTTTTGCTTAACAAAATATATATTACGGCGAATTTTTTCCACTTTTGGTGAAACTTAAGAATTCAGAACATTTTATTTTTTATTTGTTTTAATATTTTTTTTTTATTATTTTAAAAAATATAAATTTTATTGCTAAAATGTAAAAAAAGATGATTTGGCGATTTTTGAAATTGAATTCGGCGAAAAAGCTTAAAAAAGATCTGACAGCCCTGATTTTTTAACAAAAACAGAGTTTCATCAATAAATTTACTAGATTTCGACAGAATCTCGTGACGAGTAAATTTTGTTCTGTATAGGAAGGCTAATTGAAATCTATTAGATTTTGATCGAAATCTCGTAAATAGTAGATTTCGTTCAGGTGTAAATACACTATAATATATATGTTAACTATGGTTATCATGCTTTTAAGTAGTTTTATATTAAATATGTTAAACATCGAATTTAAAATTGCTGTAGAGAAACACACATGAAGTAGGATATGAATTTATTATGCATAATTCTCCTAGCGTTTGAAGACGTTATTTGGTAACCATAAAGAAGACTTCAATATTCGCATTCGGTTCGCATTTTTTCTTGTTACACTACTCACTACGTCGTCAGCTTCAGCTACTACTATAACTTCTTTATTCTGTTCCAAGCCTTAAGGATGATAAAGTATGAAAACTCATAACCTATTTACATATCCATATGTTCTTATCTTACACATATATAAGAATGAATGTGTGTTAGTACATATACAAGTTTGTGTGAAATCTATAGATAGCTAAACGGCTCAACCGATTTCTAAAGTAACTCTCTGTATGTCTGTGAGACACTATAGGCTACATAAATTTTAAAATTCTAGCTGAGCGGTGCCACGCTCATACAAATTAAATATTTTTTTGTCTATATCTTCAAAATGGTAACTGTAGTTTCTAAATTTGGTCAAAATAGCTTCATAGTCAGGCAAAAAGTGGGCGGAATTGGACAAGTGGTACCTTCCTTAAACTATATATTAATTTTGTATATCTTAAGAACGGTTAGAGTGTAAGTTTCTGAATTTGGTACCAATAACTTCATAGTCAATTTAAATCACTAGTCAAAAAGTAGACAATTTTGACAAATGGATATGGTATTTGCCATATAAACTAAATGTTGACACTGTTATCATGTGCAATACACATCATAAGCCAGTGAATGGACGAGATGGGATAACTGGGCGAGAACTATGTGGAACACAAATTTAAGTTTCTTTATTTATCCACATCAGCCAATCAGCGGGAAATATTAAATTGCGGGTATTACACAAAGTACAAAAGCCAACATATGCAATCTTTAATGTTTGTATTTGGACCGAATGGGGATAAAATGGAGAAAAGGGTAAAAATGATAATTATGATAATAGCGATAGGGGTAGCGAACCACACCAAGTGTTAGCTAGTACAACATATACATATGTACGTATATATAATGAATATGCTTATAAGCAGGACCATTTATCTTGAAATTTTTAGTGACTTTCTAGAAGGAACTTAAGCTATCTTAAGTGTTTGGACTTAGACCGGAAAGTCCTAAAACTAGGGAAAATGGAAAAAATAATAATTAAGATGAAATTCAAGATAATAATTAAGATAGGGATAGTGCTTCACTACTCCGGATGATAGCTAGTATTTATATAAAAGGAGGCGTTTCGTTTAAAAACGGATTCTTGTTGTACTCGATAGCGTCTATCGGAAAAAAATTATATCACTAAAATATGAAATACAAGCAATACAATTTTATGATTATCGATTTAAGTTCAATATAATTTATCTTTTTACAATATAAAAGATCTAAATTTGGTAACCGAAAACAACGCAGTACACCATAGTTGCCAGTGTGACATTATTAGCTTTTTGTAAGCTAAATTTAGGTTTTTTGGGTTCGAATTAGTTTCGAAATTTTTCAAATAAGCTTTTAGCTTTTTTAGCCTTTTCTGAAATTTGCAACCACATATGTACAGTTAGTGTCACTAATATTCGGTTTTTAAGTTTATCGATAATAACACCCTGACATTAGCGAAATAGATAGGTAATCAGAAGAATATCAAAAACTTAAATAAATGCTGTCAGTATGAGTATTCAAATATATGGAAAAAATGGTTCTATGGTAACCCTGCAACCGTGATAAATCGATCAAAGTTTGTTAACCCTGTTTACTAAGCGCCATTAATATTCGGTTTTTCCCATATTTATATGCTATTTACAAAAAAACATGTTATTCAGCTACTTTTCCAGCAATATAGAGATACGTTTTAATAAAAGTGCATAACACCTCCTTTCTTGTCTGTCCAAAATTCCACTTCACTGCAAATTATACAAATGGGGCGCAAAGGAAAAAACACTCCTTTAGAACAGCGAAAACTTGTTATTTTCCATTATGAAAAAGGTAAAAAGTACAAAGAGATTGCTGAAATTCTGAATATGAAACCAAATACAGTTGGGGACATTGTCAGAAGGCACAAAAATGAAGGAAGAATACACTTCATAAAGCAGACAGGTCAGCAAAAATAATTGACCGAGCGGGAAGAAAGTTCAATTGTGCGAAAAATAAAATCTAACCCACGCTTAAGTGCTCCCAAATTAGTCACAGAGGTGCTCAATGAATTTAAAAAGAAAATATCTGCATCTACTATACGAAGAACCATAAGAAAAAAAGGTTTTCATGGCCGAGTAGCACGTCGTAAGCCATTGGTTAATTTACGCAACCGAAAAGCTCGTTTGAGTTTAGCCAGAGAGTACATTAAGAAGCCTGAAACTTGGTGGGATGACGTTATATTTGCGGACGAGAGCAAGTATAACGTATTTGGATCCGATGGGCATGTAATGGTGTGGCGCAAGCCAAATGAGGAGCTACAACCACAAAATTTAAAACCAACCGTAAAACATGGAAATGGACATGTTATGGTGTGGGGTTGTATGGGAGCTAAAGGGACGGGAAAATTTGTTTTTATCAGTGGAATTATGAATAAGGAATCATATTTGAATATCCTCCGTCAAAATTTGAAAGAAAGTGCAAATAAGCTGGGCGTTTTAGATTCTTTTAAATTCTACCAAGATAACGACCCAAAGCACAAGTCGCGTTTAATTCCAGAATGGTTGCTCTATAACTGCCCTATAGTTCTCCACCCACCTGCACAATCCCCAGACCTCAATCCGATTGAGAATTTATGGGATGAGCTGGACCAGCGAATCCGCAACTACAAAATAAAATCCATTGAAGACTTGAAATTGCGGTTTTAAGAGGAATGGAACCGTATTCCTGCAGCTTATACAGTTAAAATAGTAAAAAAGATGTCAAACCGTCTAAGTGAAGTTATAAAACAAAAGGGTTTCCAACAAAATACTGAATTTTATATAAAACCCTTTTTCTAATGTATTATTTGACACTTTTCAAAGAAAACCGAATATTATTGACGCGCAATATTTTATGCCACCTGAATTAATTTAGTTTTTTTTGTTATATTGTTATTTCTTTTAAATAAACTATTACTGAAAAGAAAAAAATGTTGTAAAAGATATACATTTAGCTTAAGACGAATCAGTTAAACATATCTCTTTAATAAAACCGAATATTAATGACACTAACTGTAAATCAGCGGCAGCACCACTTTTTATTTGCATAAAAATTTTTGGTAGAGTAGTGAACTCAGGTTGTTTTAAAGTGCTAAAAGTCATGATGCAGTGCAGTGAGCTAAATTACTATTCAAATAAAATGCATGGCTACTTCTACTATACACGTGTTTAAATATTTTTAAATATACAGTGCCTCTAACCCAAACTTGGACACTATTCCAAAATATTTTCGATCGCTTAAAAATCATAAATGTTAATTATTAAAAACAAAACAAAAATAGTTATTTTGTCATTTACGTATATCTTCCAGATATACAAAACCAAAAACCTCTTATTAGTAAGCGCAATTAAACCAAAAGACTTAAGTTTGCAACAGTTTGAATAACTTGGAACCTTCAATAAAGCATGGGGATGGTTCGGTGCTAGTCTGTGGCTCATTTTCTGCATCAGATACCGGATCCTTGTATTTTATTCATACTATCATGGATCAAAATGTTTATTTCAACATTTTAAAAGAAAACTTACCAAAAAGTGTGGATAAGCTTGTTCTGGGTAACAGTTGATACTTTTACCAACATAACGACCCCAAACACAAAACCCACAAAGTAAGATCTTGGCTACTATATACTGTACCACACGTCATGGAAACACCACCCTAGAGCCCTGACATAAATTATATTGAAAATTTGTGGGATTGTCTCAATAAAACAGTCCAGCAAATCTGAACTAAGAAGGGTTTTATTAGAAGAATGGGAAAAAATACCAGCTGGTTACTGCCAAACATTGGTCGAATATATTCCCAAGAGACTCCAAATGGTTATAAAAAGCAAGGGTCTGTACACAAAATATTAATTTTGTAACAATAAGTAATATTCTCAGACATTTATGTAGCCGTCCGAGTTTCGCTTGTGTAACAAATTTTTTAACAAATTGAAGTCTTTTTAGTTTATTTCTACTTACAACTGCTGAATTTTATTATAGCTTAATATATCAAACAAAAGCTTTTTTTTAACTATTTCTTATTAGTTTGATTTTTAGCAACAAAATTAGTTTATTATAGTGTACGAGTTTGGCTTGTAGCCACAGTATTTTTTGTCATTGTACTCTTTTACAAAAAGGCATCTAGATAACCGAAAGCTCTACCCAGTTTCTTTACACATCGTCAAAACCTGCAATCAGTGTTACCACAATTTCGATTTTTTTAGAACCAAATTTCAACAAAAAAGTAACCAAAATTTTAGTTCAGAACATAAAAATAAAATGATAAATTTAAATGACAGCATATTGTTACGAAAATAAAAATACAACACTGCATTGTGGGATTTTGAGATATATTCGTGTCATCCTAACAACTTGGCAGCACTGCCACATCGACCATCTTTACGTTACATTTGAATTAACGGATATGGAAATAAAAGATGGTCGATATTTCCTGATCCTTCCAAGCCGTAGGCAATTAGGTATATAAACGGCTGCTTTAGCTACACGTGAGTTAGTTATGGTTTGGCTGTCAATAAACAAAGTTGTGTTAAAGCAGAAATAGAAGTGTGGTACAAACGAATATTAAGTGTTACGTTAAGACAAACAGTATAAAGGTAATAGTGAAGTAAATAAAAAAGCTGTTACAACAACAAAGTGGTTTAATTTTATTTTAACGCAATTTAAACGAACTCAAACGTTTTAAAAAGTTTAAAACGTAATAATATGTAATAATATAATTGTCATTAGATTTCTCATAACAACTGTTTTATAACAAATATTATAGCACTGTGATAACATTAATTTTAAGTCTGCACGTTAGATAATTCTCTCAGCGATTGAGTTTGACGTTTGCTAACAGAAAAATATTAGATATTATGTTATAACATGAGGTATCAAAAAGTAAATATGTATATTTAAACAAAAAGCCGCCATTACAAATCCACTAAAAAAATATACAAGTGTTACCTGCAAAAGTGCAATTTAAAGTTTTGTGATAAATTTATTACTAAAACACGACTAAAACAAAGTTTAAAAAAAAATAATAATTAAAAAAGCATATTAAAAACAATACACTTATGTTGTTTCTTTAATGGCTGACAGTAATTTATCTTTTGTTATAAGATTATCAGATATACGGTTTCTCTTGTCAAACATTAATTTTAATATATAAAAATTAGTTCTCTCAGATATAAAATCAGAGTTAGTCGCCGGTGTAGACGATGTGTTAAAAGGTATTAAAAACCAATTTATGTACCAAAGTTAATTTTATATGGATGAGCGCACCACTATTGAACATTTTGAAGCAAAGCGGTAAGCCTTTGTTCAACATAAAAGCGCCCAAATAAAAACGCCTGAATTGTATTTTCGGCCGGTTGCTCTATTGGTCGTTTCTACATTTGTCATTGTCAGCTGTTGACTTACTCTATTTTTTGACAAACGTTCGAAATTTCTGGTTTTTCGAAAATAATATAAAAATTTGATTATCAATAAATTACACATAGAAAGTAAAGAAAATTTGAGCGGAGCAGAGAAATATTTACAAGAGTGAAACTAAAAAAATTAATAAATTCAAAAGAATAATTTTACATTAAATTTTAAGAAAATTTTTGAAAATGGTTAGACGTGGTCGTTCGGCAAGTCCTCCTCCAGCAACAAGAAGGTATGAAGGTTATAGTAGATTTTCCTTATAGTTATGAAATTTTTAAAATTGCCAGAAGAATCTTAAGTTTTAAATAATATATAAATAAATAATGTTGCGTAGTTTTTATTAAAATATCGGATATACTAAATAATATTCAAAAAGGTTCTAATTAATTTCTTTAAGTGATGAAATAGTGTATCAGTTACATAACCTTTTATTTTTACACATTTTGTGTTGGTTGTTGTACATACTTGCAAAGATTGAACGTATTTAAATTTAATTAGAGTAAACAATTAGATACACAAATATGACTAACGTTATTTGCAAATGTACCGAAAAAAATTATTTTTAAAAATAATTGAAACATGCTAATAAAAACTTTTTTTAGAGCTACTCCAACTCAAGCTTCTAATAATGTTCCTGCACGTGCCGCGCCTGCACCACCTCCGGCACCCGTGCAAGCTGCACCAACGGCTGTAGGAGCTCCACAACAACCCTCTATGTTTCAACAAATGGCTGCTACTGCTGGCGGTGTTGCTGTAGGTTCAGCCGTTGGACATGCTGTTGGTCATGGTATCACTAGCCTATTTAGTGGTTCTGATAAGGAAGTGTCTGCTCCTGCTGCAACTCCTGCTGTTGCAACAACTCAGCAATATGGAAATGTAGCCCCTAACGAGCCGCAAGGTCCTTGCAGTTGGGAGATAAAACAATTTTTGCAATGCGCCCAAGGACAGTCGGATTTGACATTATGTGAAGGCTTTAATGAGGCCTTGCGGCAGTGTAAAGCTCAACACCACTTGCAGTAAATACCCTATTACTTGAATGAAGTATAAATTGCTTCTTTATACTGATTTAGCCAAATTTTCGAAATAGTTTTAAATATTTTATTATCCAATTTAATTTTGAATAAGATTTATTTTTATTTCATAATGGTCAATAACTTTACATATTTGTTTTGATTTTTATGATAAACTTTGTATAATTTAATAAACACCTTGGTGTCAACAATAGTCTGTATATTCATTTAAAAATGTATAAAATACCTCACTGAATATTTGTTTTACTGTAGTAATAGTTAAAAATTTTTTTGTAAGAATACCATGTTTTTCATAAAAACTTAATTTGAAAAATAAAGAATTTTGGATCAGATTATTGTTGCCACCTTTCAAAACAAAATTGTCTTTGTTTTATATATAATCCTGGTGGTGAATCTCATAGTAAATTATTATGACAAACGATAGCGTGATTATAACATTGATGACATGATGAATTTTTTTTGGTGTCATATGTGGCAAAACAGTGGTGATCATTCCATACAACAATCCTCTTATCCTCTTGCTTTTATTCGTCACTGAAACAGCGACGAATTAGCATAAGTAACGAGTATATGATTTTTTATTTCTAACGTTTTTTTTTCGAAAATACTTAAATTTTTATACAAAATACTGTCATGGTCATAAGTATAGGCCCAAGCAGTACTTGAATATAAATATAATAATTTATTACGTATTTCAAAACAAAATAATTACTATATGGACATATCGCACTTAATAAACAAGTGTTAACTCAAAATTTTTAAAATTTCAGTTTTTGCAACAAATTAACTAACACCATCAATATCTATCTACTGTAAAAAATTCGACGCATTCCGATTAATCTTTTATTTCGATAACCGCATTCGAGACCGTTTTCGTGATAATGTAGTGACTACCTTTATATCACCAAAAAGTTATTATTTTGAGTTAATACAAAAGTGGAAATAGAAATGTGTCGTATATTTTCATAAAAAAGATATTATTTTTTTGCTGACTATGGTGTATTCTGATTTTCAAATTGTTTTAAAATGTGACCGCAAACAGTTTTTCACCTGTACTTAAAATGTTGAGTTAGTTCCCTCTTGTTGATTAAGTGTAATATGTGTAATAATCCAAACCCGGACACTATATTAAACTAATTTTGTTGCTAAAAATCTAAGTAATAAAAAATAGTTAAGGAAACCTTTTGTTTGATTTTTTATCATATATATATTTTTTTTATCATATTAAGCTATTTAAAATAGGAAACAAAGTTAAAATTCTGTAGTCGTAAGTAGAAGTCTACTAAAAAACTTTAATGTGTTAAAAAAGTTACACAAGCGTAACTCGGACAGTTACATAAATGTCTGAGAATATTACTTATTGTTATAAAATTAATATTTTGTGTGCAGACCCTTGTTTTTTATAACCATTTGGAATCTCTTGGGAATAGTTTCGACCAATTTTTCGCAATAGCCAGCTGGTATTTTTTCTCATTCTTCTAATAAAACCCTTCTTAGCTCAGACTAAAGGTACCAACCGTTATCCAGGTAATTTTCTTTTAAAATGTTGAAGTAAACATTTTGATACATGATTATGTCAATAAAATGCAAAGATCCTGAACCTGATGCAGAAAAAACAAGCACTGAACCATCCCCATGCTTTATTGAAGGTTCCAAGTTATTCAAACGTAGTCCTGATTTTGTCCCCTCCATACTATTGGTTCGCCCTTATTTTGGTACTGTTGCAAACTTAAGTCTTTTGGTTTAATTGCGCTTACTAATAAGAGGTTTTTGTCTAGCTCGTCTACCATTAAGACCAACTCTGTAAAGCAAGTTTCTTATTGTTGATGGAATTGCTTTCTTACCAAGGTCACTTTCAGCAATAGCAGCAAGTTTCGAAGTACTTAGGAAGGGATTTGCTCTTATTTTTCTAACAAAAAAAAAAAAAAAAAAAAACTGCCTCAGAAAATATTTTGTTGTGGTCATGTTTCGGTCTATTTTGCACCGTTTTATTGACTTTGAAATGTTTTATTATGTCATGCATAGTTGAATGACTTCTGCCAACAATTTTTGAAATTTCGCGAACATTTCTTCCTTTTCTTGCATGCTCAATAATGAGCTTTCTTACTTCGATACTACTTTGTCCCTGTTGTCCAGCAATATTCCTTTAGCTCTGTTTATTCTGTATAATTTTCAAAGACTGAACTAAAGGGTTTTTCCTAAATATGTAAATTATATCAGCGAAGCTGGCCGTATTAAAGTTACAGAGTTGCACTTATTAACCCATTAAAGTTACTGTTCGAGTTTGTGCTTAGTACAAACCATCAGTCAAAAATTGGGTTGAATTGAATAAGTGAGAGTAGCACCTCCTGTACAAAGTATATATTGATTTTTGTATATCTTTAGAACGGTAATAATGAAAGGTTCTGAATTTGGTCTAAATGACTTCTTAGATAGTACAAACCATCAGTTAAAATTGGCCGTAGTGGGATAAGTGGGCATGGTACCACCTCCCATACAAATTAAATGATTTTTTTACATTTTCTATAAAACAACACAATGGCTCCCAGCAACGCGGGAGGGATTATTCCAATATATGTATAAAATAACAAGGAAACAAACAAATTTTCGTCAGGAAAAAAACTAACAAAAAATATTAAAAAACTGTTTTCTGTAGAACAAAATTATAGGCACAATTATATGAAACACAAAATTATACGTATTTTCGCCTTTCTTGCGATTTTTTATAAAAAGTGGAATGTTCCGTTATATCGGGTTCGCCATCTAACGTTTTTTTTTTCAACTAGTGCTTATTTCGTGAATGGTAACACTTAGCTCATGTCTGATTTGGCAGATAATTAGTTTTATCCTTCCGCTGAACGAATATGGTTGTGAATACGCTTGAACAACGCTGGGAAATATTGCGACATTAGTTTGATCGATCGACTTACAGAAGATGCCGATTTTACCAGATGAAGCTCATTTTGATCTTGGCGGGTATGTAAACAAGCAAAATTGTCGCATTTGAGGCACAGAAAACCCGCACGCATACATTGAAAAGCCAATACACCCAAGACGAGTCACTGCTTGGTGCGAATTTTTGTCCAGAGGCATAATTGGGCCATGTTTCTTCGAAAATGAGCAAGGAGTGGCCGTTACAGCCAATGGAGATCGTTATCGGGCCATGTTGAACGAATTTTTGTTCACAAAAATTGAAGAGAAGGATTTGGTTTGAACACGACGGCGCTACGTGCCACACAGCCGAAGCTACACTCGATGTTTTGTGCCCTGTTTTTGAAGATCGCATTATCAGCCGCAGAGCTGATGTCGCTTGGCCACCTCGGAGCTGCGATTTGACACCGTTGGACTATTATTTGCGGGGTGCCGTCAAAGATAAGTGTAACGCTAACAAGCCAGAGATAATTGACGCTTTAAAGGACAGTATTCGTGAAGCCATTGGTGAAATACAGCTGCACACAATCAATAATGTGCTTAAAAAATGGACCGATCGTGTAGGCTACTGCATGGCCTGCCGAGGCAGCCATTTGAATGAAATTATTTTCCATTATTAAGCGAAAGGATTGTACTTTAGTAGTTTAGTTGTAGTAGTAGTTGTAGTAGTATTTAGTAGTTTTATTTTATAGCATTTTCAAAAGAAAAAAAAAAATTATTTGGCGTACCCTTTATGTTTTATTTTTCGTTGATAAGTATAACGTTGAAAGAACTCATTAAAAAAACTACTTTATTGGCAAATCTTTTACCGATATTGGAGAATTAATAGATTGTAGCCGTTTCATCATTTGGACAATCATAAATTGTTTTAAAGGCGAAACTAACCTTAAAAGTGCTAAGAGAGAAAGAGAACGTGTTCAAATAGTATGGAAAGTTATAGTTAATACGAAAATAACATCTACACAGCTTGTTGCATATATAAAGGACAATTTTGGTAAGGAAGTATGCTCTAAAACTGTTCGGGGATTACTGTATGAAGCTAGTTACAATTTAAGGGTAGCTAGACGAAAACTACAGATATCCGCTATCAATCGGAAGAGGATAATATCATACCCAAAACAATTTGAAAATTAGCCCTGTAGGTTTTAGGATCAGGAGCTCTTCTCAGATGAGAGTAAGTTTAATATTATTCTTCCTGATGGATTTTCTAGAGTGTGGAGAAAGCCAAACACTGTATATGCCGAAAAAAATCTTACACCAACGGTAAAGTATGGTGGCGGTGAAGTAACGGTCTGGAACTGCATATCCGTTGCAAGTATTGAGGAACTTGTCTTTGTATAGGGAATAATGGACAAAACTGTTTATCTTAAAATTTTGAAAGAAAATGCTAAGAAAAAACCAGTGAAATTGTATTTGCCGGAGTCATTCACATTCTAAACATCCGAAACATTCAGCTACTGATGCTGGTTTATAGGAAATTTTGTTCCTAAACATTTGCCGGTAATTGCATTAAAAACAAGTCGTCAAGTCGTTTTCAAGTTATGATGAAATATGTTAACATAGCTACCATTTTTTTTTTTTTTTGGGCGAAAAATTTGTTACACCCATAAAAAAAATTGAGCCCAATGGAAAAAAAACTGAAAACGAATTTGATTTCAGCGCATCAAAATCATTATATTACATATAATTTTATTTAAAGGCGAGAAATTTTTTTTGTTTTTTTTTTTTTTTTAGGCCAAAAAACAAAAATTTCTACAATTTTAACAACTTAGAAAAACGTAGCTACGATTGTAATACAGAATACATACAATCGAAGGAAACTGAACTGAATTGAAACTCAGAATACCAAATTTGCTAAGCGAAGAAAATTTAGATTCGAAACGCAGAATCATTTACCCAATTTTTGAGTACCCGAACGTATTTTAGTAAGATTGGGATCCCGTGGATCCAAAGGTAAAGAAACAGACCTAGGTAAAACGTAAAAGTTACCAACATAATATAATAATAGTTACTACTTACCAATAATTTATCTTCTTGTTGTAAAATCAAGAAAAGAAGTTTTCTTTTCACATTATTAATTGTTCTTTTATTTATTTTAAATTGATAAATTAACAAAAACTGTTTAAAATGAACACTCCTCTAATTTTCTTTTTCTAACTCTGCGATCTTCGTTCGAGTCGATTTCTTTAATTAATTCTCTGGCTTTATTTATGACTTCATCAAAATCTGAATATTGAGTTGATAATTCACGGCTTAACCGTTTTCTTTTTTGTTTTAAAGAAGATGATTGATTTAGAACTTTCTCGATTGATTTATCAATATCTAGTGTTAGGTTTGTTATAAATGTGTTATCAAAATCACCAACATTCTTTGAAAGTTGAAACTGATAAAATGAATTGTCTAATGTGCGCTTGAGTTGCAATGAAGTTTCCGAAATAGCAGATAGATTTTGACTTTTTAACGAATTTTTACGTTTAAACTCCAATAATCGCTTTTCAGCCATTTTAGAAGTTAATTCAGCTTTTTCTAAAATTGATTTAGTAGAACCAAATAATTGTGGGTTTTTATCGTTGACTTGTTGATTTGGTTGTAATAGAGTTGTATGCTTTTCATCAGAATTTATATTAATTGAACTCAAAGGCAGATAATTAAGCCACCAGGGTTGAGTTCTATAATTCTCAAAGTTATCTTTTAAGTATATCACATATAAGTCCATGACTTCGTTCCGATAAGTTTTAATCGTATTATTGATGTGAGCGATTATTATGGGCTTAAAAATGTTTAAATAATTTTTTATATTTAATCTTGAATTAATAGAAATACTTTCGCAAGTTTGATGATTTATTTGATCAATTAGATTTGTTATTGCTTCATATACAGATTTTGTTACCGACAAGTCATCATTTTTTATACAATGAGAGGCATAATTCAATAACCATAATTTTAATTTTTCAAAGTCACTGGGAACTTTGTCTTTAATTTCGGGAAGAAAAAGATTTTGTAAAATTTTTTTAATAACGTCAGTTCTAGCTTTATCTTTCCAGTTTGTAGGAAAATGTTCCAAATCTAAGGAAGCGTTTGAGTAAACACTTAACGGAACAAATTCTTTGAGCTCCTCTGGAAATTCTGGCATCTCTGTAAAATCTTCCTGTGTTATGTGAAGTAAGTGATCTAGAGCCTTGTGATAAATACCGATTACATGTACTGGAAAGCTACACATTTCGAGAAAAACTGGATTTGATTTGGTTGAATCATTCCATCTTTGAAACATTTCTTCTCCTAATGTTGTTTCCAAAAATGATAAAATATTTTGCATAGCTAGTGCTTGTAGTTCATTTGTGTTTAATAAATAGCTTTCATTTGTTATAAAATTAACTGCTTCAATAAATACTTCACGAAAACTGTAATATTTTTTATTTTTCCCGCAACCAAAAAAAGCATAGGAATGAATTAATCCTTCTTCTTGTAACACATCTAAATCAAGCATTTTTACCAATTCTTCCTTTCTGTAATGGCAATTATATGTAATTACAGCTAATGGTACACGCTTTCGATTTTTAGTTGATTTTAATAAGTTATAAAGACGATTGCGACTTTGAGTTTTTATGTCATGACCGCTAATAAAAAAAATTACTCCATCACTATGATCTCCTTCTGTAGTCACTCTGTCACCTTGCTCATTTTTAGGAATTATTCCATTAATTTTTCGAACGCACAAAGCCATATTATGTTCTAAGCCATGAACAAAGGGACCCGTATCAGTTTGCGCTTTTTCTATATATTTAATTAACCACTTATTCAAAAACGTTTCAAAACCCAAAGTCTCTTCATTGTCAGAGGGAAGTGCAATGAGAAATTTAAAATATCTTCTTTGTTGCATTAAACCACAAGATGTGAACTGGCGTTTGTTCAATAAATGCTGACCTACTAAAGCGAACAGGTTTAAAGGATTTTCATTTTTTTCGTATAGACTTTTTCTTCCATTTTTTAAAATCTCATTAAAATCACATGATTCACCTATACGATAACGTTTTATCATTTCCAAATTTTTATTTTGAGAAGGGTGTTCCAAGGCTAGTACATATTGTGCTCGTGAAGCTGTAGTAATCCATAAAGGAGTGTTATCCATTAATTTTCTCTGTTCCTTTTTTTTACGCACATGTAGTAACCATCTACTAAAATAACGATTTAATAGCAATTGATCATAACATATAAGAGCATATTCTTCATGAGCTATGTCCTTAACACATTCGTCTAAAGCATCGGCAATAATTAATTCACATTGTATGCAAGATGCGTCTTTAATAGTCTGGCGGGTCAGAATTTCGGATTGTATCATTTTAAGTACTTCTTCGCTTACAAATTTTGAAATTAGTTCAACGGCTTCGTGTTCCGACTTCTCATTTAAAGCAGTTTTTAAATGTTCAATTTTTTGTTTTTTAAGTTGCAACTCCAGATCTTTCTGGCGTTGCTCCTTTTCTTTTAATTTCTCTTCTTCCATTTCTGTTATTCTTCTACTATCGTCTTTAATTGTTTCATTATTGATTTGCCGATTTTTGTCTAAATCAAATTTTGTTTGTAACATTTTATTTTGTAATATATCATTTTTATTTTTTGTTTGGGGAATAACTATCATAGATTGGCTCGTAATACTAGAAAGCTTTGACTTGGTTTGAAATATGTTGCAGGAATTTTGGGGAATATCTTTCAGTTGTTGAAAAAAAATTGCCGTTTCTTTTGCAGCAGCTCCAAAAATGGTGGTAGCTTCAGATTGAGCATTTGTAGGAATACCAACAAAAATATTATTTGCTTTTGATTTGTCTTTTAGTGATGCTGATCTGAATACAGTGTTAAGAAGAGCATTTTGATTTTTTGTTTGTGCAAAATTATCTACCGAAGAGTTAAATATATTATCAGATGTATGGCGAGCAACAGATGACTGTGATTTTCCAAATAAATTACCACTAAATTTAAGTTCATCTGGGGTTGAACTTTCTTGCTGTTCAGAAATTATTTCAAATGAAGTTTTTTGAATGTCTTTGATAGTTTGTTTAGGTAAGACAAACGGTTCGCGTAAAGTTTGTGGTTTTTTAAAAACATTTTCTTCTTTGGTTTTGTGTACATCTTCAAAATTTTTATCATTCTTTAACATGTTTGTTTTTGCAGCTTCTCCTTTTAATTGATCAGTTGCTGACCAAGATTCTAACTTAAGCAAACCGTTATTATCAAAACTGCTGTGGGGTTGATGATCCTCAAAAAGAAAAGCAGGAGGCAATTTTTTACCAAAAATGCATTCGCCTACAGAAACATGACGTTTAGACTCCACAAGCTTAGCATTTAAAATGAAAAATTATAAAAGGCAAATTCAGAAATGTTTTATCATAATTGTTTTTTAAATTATATCTATTTAAAATTTAAGAATAAATCATAGCGTTAATTAGATTGATCTTTGACTTTCGTTTTATTATTTGCATGGTAAAAACTGGCTTGCCCATGACCCAAGGGCAAACTCTTTTAATTATGGTTAGTATTTGTCAAAAAATTACCCTACTGGATGCGATTTTTCCAGCCATTTTGCAGAGTGTCCTTATCTCTGCCCTGAGGTTTCTTGTGAAGGAGGGTGAGAGTGGTTTTCATACCGAGGGCCGGCAGGACTTGCCACTCCATGCCAGGTGACGTTAGGCCGATCAGTCTGTCATCGTTTTTGCTGAAAACTTGAAGAGCAGGATCGACAGTGGGACCTTAAGGGTAGATCTGTTAAAACTGCTATACATGAGATCGTCGGACACATTGAGAGGGTCTGCATTATGGGATTTTTACCCTTACTGCCTTCTTGGATATTGAAGGATCTTTCAATAATGTTGATAGTGGGTCGATTAAGGAAGCACTGGTTGACTTTGGCGTCCATGATTTCTTTATTGAGTGGATAATTAACGTGCTTAATAGTAGGATAGTCCGCTCGGAGCTTGGTAAAGTACGCCTCAAGAGACTAGTGTCTCGCGGTACTCGCCAAGGAGGTGATTCTGGAATCTTGTTGTGAATGTCATCCAGGAGGTTTAATGAGGAAGGTAAGAAGGTGGTTTGTTATGCGGATGATCTGGTGATTCTCGTGTCGGAGAGGTTTTTCCCGACCGTTGGCGAGATCATGCAATCTTAGAATCAATCCTTCAAAAACTGATCTAGTTCTCTTCTCCAGGAGATATAAATTGGATAAGTTTGAACTACCTAGGTTAAATAGGATTGTGCGAAGACAGTCTGAGGGGGCCAAGTTCTTCGGAGTTTTCTTAGATAGGAAACTTAATTGGAGGGAAAATACCCTTTTTAGGATGAATGAGAGCTTCAATGCCTACTATACGGTTAGAAGTGTCATTGATAAGAGAAGGGCTGCTAGGAGCTTCTTAAGGATTTACGAAGGAGGCCTGGCTCTGGGTTATGGACACTGCCATTTTGGGGTGGCTGGACTGGGGTGCACATTCGGTAACCCGTGCTGGTTATACGGACTATAGGGTCAGGCTATGCGACTACAGCATGTGCCCTGGGGCAGTTTTTCCAGATAGATTCTTGGCAGGATGTTGACAGACTTTTGAATGGCCACGCCATTCATCTTTACAGATGGATCTAAGACCGAGGAGGGCACTGGTGCGGGTGCCTACCTTGCGGACAGTGACATTTAACGTCCTTTAGACTCCCGGATGAGAACAGCGTTTTTCAGGCCGAGATCTTTGCAGTCCTCAGAGCAGCTGAGATTTTTCGCGACTTGGCTGCTGAGCGGGATGGTGTGGTCTTTTACGTGGACAGTTAAGCGGCTATTAGGGCGTTGACTGGTCGACATGTCAGCTCAAGGCTGGTCGCAATGTTCAGGAGTACCCTCACGTCGCTATTGGATGTGTGCAGTGTAAAACCGTGCTGGGTTCCGGGGCACACTGGCGTGAGTGGAAATGAAATTGCGGATGAACTGACAAGAGCGGGCGCGGCTAGGGGCATAGAGCAAGATGATGCGTCTGTGAAAGAACCGCTTGGTCTCTTTTGGGGTCTGATCGATAGCTGGGCTCGTCGTAGAGCGGAGGAGTAGAGGAGATTGTATGGTCGATATGCTGCTTTGACTGCGACTTGACCGCTCTAGGACGGAATGGGATTCTTAGGATTCCGATAGGCTTTGTGACCTGGCACTGTGCTCTGAGGGCAAGACTGGGATTTGGAAAACAGGCAATTTTCAGCCGAGTTCACGGCGATACAGGGGTGTCGGAGACTGTGGAACATATCTTTTGTCATTGCCCGGCTGTTTGTGGGCGTAGGCTCAGGTTTTTGGGCCGGGCCTGTTTTGATGGACTGGGTGATATTGCGTCGACTAGGATATGCGATCTGGAGGGCGTGCTGTCAGATCTGAGCTAGCTCCTTAGGTTTTTTTGGCGTCTTTGTTTCTCTGTACACTCTTTCTAATCCTTTTTCTATTTCTTTCTTTTTCTGTCCTTCTTCTCTCTCCTCCCTTCCACTCTCTATCTTCATTTTTTTCTTGTTTCAGAGAAAGAACTTTTCACAATGGGCCACTGTAGTCTCTGGGTGGGATACTTCGGTAGCGCCTTTCTTACCTACCTACCTACCCTACCTTTTATCCAAAATTGGTTACCTAAGAATAAAGAACTCAATAATTTCTTTTGTACACAGTTGAGTTGAAACATATAATGGTGAAATCTAACCTGAACAATTTTAAATTACGTGTTACTACTCCTAGTAAAGCTTGCTCTACAATTGTCCTTAGCTGATATAGAAATATTGAACTTAAAATCGAACAAATAAAGTAATTTATCGGGAGAGTAGATAATATAAATCAAATAAACCTTAATTGATAGTTTAATAATAACAGTTTATGTGAATTTGACACCTTAGTTTTTTAACCTAACATATCGAATTTATACTTCTATGTAGTCTGTTTCAATATTCTCTAACTGTATAAAAATATAGCCATTTTGCTTTCAAGACTAAAGCAGTGTTATTTTTATAGCAGATAAGGATAAATATCTAGATATGTATCTACAGTTTGTCAAGAAAATGTTTTTACATAGTGTAAAACTATTCGATTTTGATTTTTATCATTAAAAAATAGATTTTCTATTCAATTTTTTAAAACGTTTTTATTAATTGAATTTTATCTTTATAGATATTAAATGACAAATAACAGCCAAGAAGAAAACACAAAAAATTAGGATCACAAAATAAGATAAAAAACAAAAGGAACTCTAGAATTTTGTTTCCAAGAAAATGTTTTTGAATACAAATATACAGGCATGTCACAGAATTCAATTCCGATCGAAAGTCGAATTGATTTCGTCATTAGTTTCTACAGAAAACATAAGACGAAAATTTTTTCGGAAAATTGAAAGTGCTTTAATTTTTCAATAATTTTTTGTTTTGATTTTTATTTGTAAACAAACAATTTTTACAGTCCACTTCTCTTGGTTTTTTATTTATTTTCTCGGAAAAGTTTATTTAAATTTTATTTTGAATAAACAAAATCGTTCGGAATTTGGAGAACAACAAACTAAATCGATCGGAATTGCAAATATGAAGAAAAACCATTTCAATCGGAATGTGACATATTGAGTTGTAAGATAATCAATATTTTGTATGGCCATCATTGGCATTAATCACATTTTTGGGATGCCTTTTCTTGTAAATAATTAATTTTTGTACATATTCAGTTGGAATTTTTCTCCATTTCGCCAAAATACCAGCTTTTAATTCATCTTGGCATTTTGGATGTCTCTTGGCAGTACTTCTTTAATATGCCCAGGTATTGATTTACATCCATGGTTGTTTCAATAAGTCAGATATAACATGGTCACAGTAGTCCACAGGTTTGGAAATCGGCAATACAGTAAGACACACGCCTTTCTTTGTGTTGAATTGTAAGCTGTGGGCTTTTTAAACTACTCTTGATGAATAGTCGTTCTTTTTCAAGACTTGCCTTACCATTTGGTGGTAAACTGCCACGTCACATTCTTCTCTGAGCCATATTATCGTTTTGGAAACATTTCAAACAATTCTACTGTTTTCCCAATCTCGTTATTATAGCAAACCACTGAATCACATCCGACGATGTTCATTTGTTAAGCATTTTAAACTCTCATAAATTCATCGTTTTTTAGTTATTAAATCAAAAACTTTGGCAAAATGTTTAATGAAAAGGAATTATTTTGGACAGTAAAATCTAATGGATTAAAATGAAAACAGAAAATGTAAAAACATTTCAAATTTTTGATTTTCTCTTATTATTTATCTTATTTCTTAATCCCAATTTTTAATCTTTGTTTTCTTTTGCTGTTATTTGTTAGTTAATAATCAGAACAAATTTAATGAATAAAAATTTCTTTAAAATAAAACAGAAAATTCTCTTTTAATGATTAAATTGAAAATTTTTTCACTACGTGAAAATATTGTCTTGACAAACTGAATATACATACAGTATGTCAAGAATGATTTTACACATAAAAAATAAGCTTTTTTAAATTTAAGCTTAATTAAATTTAAGTAACAAAAAAACCATTTACAATGTACAAAGTCGAGCTAAAAAAGCGGAAGATTTAAATTCAAGAGGGGAATGGGCCCTAAGACCATAAGTAAATATGCAGCGTATTATTATTTCAACAATTGCTCAAAACCCTCAAATTTCCACAGGAAAACTTGTGAAAGATCTTGAAGAGGAGTGTGGTGTTGTCGATTGTCATTAAACGGATCCGCAGGCAGTTTTAAAATATAAATAATAATCAAGAGCAGCACATAAGAAATCATTATTACCTGCAGAAAACTTAGAAAAGCGTTTTCGCGTCGCCATTATGAACGTTTATCAACCGTCTCACTATTGGGATAACGTTATAATTTGTGCTGAGATGAAAATGGTTTAGTATTACAACAATGAGCCAACAAGAATGTGAAGAAAACCCTTAACATCGCTAGAAAAGAACATTATCATTCCAAATGTTAAATTAAAAAAACAATATTGGTTTAGTGGTGTGTCTCAAGGGAAAGCGTAGAAGACTCTGCTTATACAGAATCAACAATGGATGCACGGCAATATTAAGGCATTTTAAAGACCCATTTGATAAGCAGCATTAGGAAATTCAGGTCTCGCAGGGTTAACAACCCACAATTTAAATATTATCAGGACAACGATTCCAAGAATAATCGCATATAGTGCATATGTGGATTTTTTATAACTGCGGAAAAGTTATAGACACTTCTGCACAAATCCCCGACTTGAATCCCATTAAAAATTTTCGGGTTTTTTGAAAAAAGTAGCTAAATGCCAACCAAAGACCATTATAGCATTTGAACTGCAGTAATGGAAGATTTACAAAAAATATAGGCAGATTATGGTCTAAAAAAGTTGGTTAATTGGATGAAGAGGCTACTACAATGTGTAATAATTGCAAAAGAAGGTCATACCAAATATTAGTCTGATAAATGTTTTTATTATCCGCTAAATATAATGTAAACACATTTTCTAATTTTTGTGTAAAGAGTTAGTTGATAATACCAAATGTGAGCAAAATTTGTTTTTGGTAAATTTCATGTGTTTTGAACTGAAATTGTTCTACCTTTTGCTAAAGATTTAATAAGATATGTATGTATATTGTTATAATAAATTCAAAAAATTAGTGTTAGGAAGCAAAGAGTGCAATTTTATTGTTGATGAAGTTGTAAGTACTTAATTATTTTCAACGTGTAAATTCATTCTTGTCACACCGTATCTCACTTGATCAACAATAGAGTATTAACTCAAAATTTTTAATTTTTTAGTATAGGCGAAAAACTGTTTGTGATTACATTTTAAGAGAATTTAAAAATTCCAATAAATCATAGCAAGCAAAAAAATTATAAATTTTTTATGAAAATATACGATACAGTTCTATTTCCACTTTTATATGAACTCAAAATAATAAATTTTTGGTGATATAAAGGTAGTCTCTACATTATCACCTAAATGGTCCTAAATGTGGTTTCCGAGATGAAAGAGTAATCGGAATACGTTGAAATACGTTTTTACAGTAGATAGATATTAATGTTGTTAGTTGATTTCTTGAAAGTGACATTTAAAAAATTTTGAGTTAATACCCTCTTGTTGATCAAGTGCGACATGTATTCATATATATGTCAACATAAAATTTTATAAATTTTACATACCTTCATAGCTCTATCCATGGCATACTCCATATCAGGCTTATTTAAACGATCCAATAAAACACGATTGTCTAGTGTGTAACATTGTAAACCATAATAATTAAAAAAGTTTATTGCCGAAGACTCATCGTCAAATCCCAAGATCCGTGTTAGATACGATAATGGAAGATATACATCATTTTTACGCCAATTATGAGACTTTATGATTGCTTCCATTGCACGAACTCGAAGCTTTGTAAAATAACCCAACAAAATGCAGGCACTTAAGTATGATGTTTCAGGCGACTTAATCATGTCAAAAAATCGTACAAAATTATTGTTCTGTAAGGCGTTGTAAAATTCAATTGCCCTTTTTATTTCTATACTTTTTTGAATGCCATCTGGTAGCTGTTTAACTTCCCATAGAAAATTTGAGTCCCCTAAATTAAGAAGTATAACATAACTACGGAATTCGGCTTCACAAGGACAATGGATTCCTTTGATTCTAAGATCGTGGTACATATATTTTAGAGTCTGTAGACATTTCGTTAAATTTTCAGCATTAATTTTTTTATCAAACACGGAAGGATCTTCAGCTACTAGACGTGCAGCGCAATGTATATGAAATCGAGCGCATTGCTCAACTAATTCTACAACTCCTAGTGAACATAGTTCTTGTTGTGTTATGTCTTTTCTTATAGAGCGCGTTCTATCCCAAACAAAATGAAACCAATCTCCAAGGGAAGTTTTAGGATCATCGCACAGGTCTACTATACGGTGCATTAAGTACAACATTGTCATTTGCAACACTGATTCAGATCTAAGTTCATGGGACAATGGAACTTCTTGATCGGCACTACTACGGGAATATTCTTTGACAGCTTTTTTATGAGAAATTGATGTTTCGGTGCCCTCACTCTCATCAGCCATTTCAAATATAGAAACCTGAAAAATGAATTTTCTTTAGATATACAAGGTATTGTCAAAGACTGTATTTAAAATTATTACCTGCCTCTGAAATTCTCTCATAAGTCGTTCTTTCTCTGGGCACATGTCGGGACATGTACCCTTTGTAGCGACCGCTTTTTTGATATCAGTTTGTCTAATTGTAGTCAAACGTATTAATTTATCTCTTGCATCTAGCACCCTATATTTTTCTTCATCTGTATAGGCAGGCGTTTTTAAAATACTCTCCAATTCGCTTCGAATAGTTGCACATATTTTGGATGTATCAGGTTGTGGTGAATCTACTCTGCTCACTGCTGAAGCTTTAGTAGGTTTTGAGTTATATGGTAAAAAAGGAGATGCTTTTGTTGGACGATTAAACTTTTGCAAAGCATGTACAGATGCCACACTCGGTGCTCGTAAACTTGCCCCTAATCTATTTGCTGGAGACATTGCATCCAATTCTGCCTGAACATCTGGATCAACCCATTCCTCTGTATTTTGAACATGTGCAATTTCATTTTCAGCATAATTTACTATAAATTCTTTGCCATTAAAATTTCCACTTTCTATATGGGCCCGCTCTGCATCCTCCCTATTTTCATACTCAACGGTGCAACTCAAACGCTTAGGACGCAATATGAACTTTTTGATCTTTCCAAACTTGCTAAAGTGCTTTTTGGCGACTATTTTATCCAAAAATAGCTCAGGAATCTGATCACAACTGCTTAGAAACCAAGTTTACAACAAAATATCTGTTTTCAAAATTAACATTTACTCACGCTATAGCCTTGTAATTTGTGTTGTCTACACTCTCATCGCATTCTACATCCTCAGACATTATAATACAGTAGTAAATAAAAAGTTTTTATTAAAATTATCAACAAAGCCCGGCGTACAAAATCCAAGCAAATGATATTAAAAGTAAAATTAGAAATAAATGTAGTGCTGCCAAGTATTTTATTCAAAACGCGCAGTCCTCACGTCAAAAACCAAATAAGAAGAAGCAACAGTTTTTTAGCTGATTTTATCGGTGTGAAGAAAAGAAATTAAGCAAATTTTTAAATTCGCAGTTATTCCCAGAAAAACAGAATGTAAACAATAAAAAGACAAAATGCGTGACCACTTAAACAATTAATAAATAATATTAAAATGCGAATATTAAAATGCGAAAATTGAAGATGTAATAAATTAATATAAAAGAGAAACAGATTTTGAATCAAATTTTTCGAATGTCATCTTTTTTGAAATAATAAAGTTGCAGCTCTTCACAGTTTGCTTAAAAATTGGACAGACTGACCCTTCTTATAATAAGAGTAAAACTTGTGCTAAACTTTTGTTATGTGATTCAGTAGAGCACATAAATACGGCTTATAAATGACACCTAAATCTTTTTCGAAAACTAATTTTTGTACATATTGAAACTGTCAAAAAATTTCCATATAGAAAAATGTAACAAAAGTTGTATAAAGTTAATACTTGTAAATTAGAAATATTTTAAGACATTTTTCAATTATGAACATTGAATATGTGGGCATATTTATAATCAGGCCTCCTGATTTATGTGGTCAAACAACTTCACATTATATAATTTCACCATGAACTATAGCTTAGGAGATATAGACCAAAAAACTTTTCCGAAGTACAAATTTTACATTTTCCAAGAATTTTTTGGTTTTTTGCATAAAATATTTGTTGTGACGGGACTTTGTTAGTATTAATCGATATAGTATAAAAAATTTAGAATCAGAAATGCTATAAACTATTTTCGAAAAAACTATAGTTTAGAAAATATTGCCTAACAAACTTTTTAAAATGAATTAAAAATCATGTATAGTAAGTACCCACAATTTTTTTAATTCTTTCGTTCTTTTATTTATAAATATAATCAGGCATCACCGTTGTTCCTTATGAAATTTATTGTATAAAAAATTCATTGTTATATTTGTTTGTAATTATAAAAATCCTTAGCCTTTTGTTATTTCGTGGTAAAACTAATTCCGAGTTATGTAAATTATCTTTTTGTTGTACATCTTTTTGCATTCATTAAATATATTTCAAAAATCTAAAATCTTTTCAAGTCTTAACATAAAAAACAGTATTAAGTTGTCATACTAACAGGTATTCTTTGAAATATTTAAAGAAAACAAAAATTTTAAATTTTAAATTTCGTTTTTATTTCTGTTAAATTCTACGTGTAACTAAAAATGGAATCTTAGAAACTAGAAACAAATTTTTTTTTTTTTTTGAAAAACTTGTTTAATGTATATTTTAATTTAAGTTTGTTATAATTTATTTTAATTGTACAATATCTTCAATTATTGCCTTCTATAAATAAAATACTCATGAATAATTGTTTTTTCTTTATTGTTCGTTGATTTTGGATTCATTGAAAGGTATGTTTATTCTGGAAACTGGGGTCCTCTTCCATCAAAGTTTCTTTGGATATGCAAGCCCGGCAAACAAGATTCTAGATTTAAGATTCAGATGTGGCACATAAAAAACAATGTTTTTGGTTAAAAATAGTCTTAAATTTTATTCCAAATTTTTTACTTACCTTTATTAGTTGAAAAAGTACATCTTTTCACTTCATTAAATAAAACAGAAAATTTTGTATATGCAATCTAAAAAATAACAACCAATTCAATTTTACTACATTAAATTTTATTTTTATATACTTCTTTTTTGCGTACACATACGAGAAAGCATATATATTTTGTGCTTTTCGCACTGCTTTATTTTCTTATGGAAAATAATGTTGCTTCTTTTACTCCAGCTGACTTGCAAATTGTTATAGAAAAAGACAAACAGCTGATTTTCGCTTTTTGAGCTGTCATTGGTGTCCCCATTGTGTACACTGTGATGGAAACTGCATTGTAATGGCATTGGTGAAATAAAAATTTATCAAGAGTAAAAATCATACGACGGATTTTTTACGTTTACACGATACGTAAAAAATTAAAGCAGCTGTTTTATAAGAAAATAGCGTGAGCCAAAAAAATTTCTTTTTTATTTGTTTACACAAAAATACACTCCTGATCTAATGAAGTGTGATGGTTTTTAAAAAAATTTAAAAAACGAAAAGAGCCGTACGATTGCCAAATTTCACCCGTATTTTCTCTTAAGAATCTTAAGGTTGCAGCCAATTTCTCCTCAACGGGAATACATTTTCTCATAGATGTAACAACTGTTCAATATTTTTGAATAACACTCTTGGTACATGCGTATGAACGAAGTATACGCTTTTACATCGTCATACAAATTGTATTCCTTGAGGAGAAACAGGATATTACCATCACAATCACGAGATTCCCGCTACGAATTAACCAAACAAGATCTGAGTCTGCTTTCTGACTCTTCCCCTAGCAGTAGTGCTGCAGCTTCCAAATTGCCAGTGTTTCATTATTTAATTCCGCTATATTTGCGTATACTTTAAAATTATTCGTTTACTTAAAAAGCCAAACATCAAATTAATTCAAAAACACTAATGCATACAAAGTTGTGTATACGTATAGATTTCATGCCAAACATTCATCCGGTGTGATTTGAAAAGAACAAAAATTGTACGACTAAAAGTTGTTTTGTGTGATTACAGCCAATATCGTAAGCTTTCAATCATAGCTGTCAGATTTGACGATTGACGATTTTTGCTATATGAAGAATTGGCATTTCTAAAAATATAAATACTCTTTGTAAAAGGTCCGCCATCTAACGTTTTTTTTTCAACTAGTGCTTATTTCGTGAATAGTAACACTTAGCTCATGTCTGATTTGAAAGATAATTAGATAATTCCGCTGAACGAATATGGTTGTGTATACGCTTGAACAACGCTAGGAAATGCGACATTACTTCGAAAATCATGGCAATGTTGTACAATCAAAAATCATCTTTTCAGATGAAGCTCATTTTGATCTTGGCGGGTATGTAAACAAGCAAAATTGTCGCATTTGGGGCACAGAAAACCCGTACGCATACATTGAAAAGCCGATACACCTAAGACGAGTCACTGTTTGGTGCGGATTTTGGTCCAGAGGCATAATTGGGCCATTTTACTTCGAAAATGAGCAGGGAGTGGTCGTTACAGTCAATGGCGATGGTTATCGGGCCATGTTGAACGAATTCTTGTTCACGAGGCAGCCATTTGGATGAAATTATTTTCCATTATTAACCGGAAGGATTGTACTTTCAAATAAAAAAAGAAATTTGAGAAAATATTCAGTAGTTTTTTTTATAGCATTTAAAAAAAAAAAAAAAATTATTTGGCGGACCCTTTAGTTGAGACAACTAGCTTACTTCTTCTGACTTTTGCTTGCGATCAATGTTAATAAAGATAAAGAAATATACACATGAGTTTTTTTAAGCCAAAGACTGGTTTTTTGGCATGATTTATTCAATTACTGTGACTTCATATCATTTTTTATATATAAAAAATTAGTGAAAATAATTGAAAGCGAAAAAATAAATTTAAAAAAAAATCAAAAAAATGTTTTAAATAATTGTTTTTATAAAGCTAGTACTAAAATTAAAAGTTATTTTGTCGTTTAGTATTATAAAAAGTTACTATTAGGGAAATTTGTTTTGAATATTATATAATTTTGAGTCAATACAGTGTTTTGACATTAATGTCCAATAAAATTCTAAAAGTGAAGTTAATCGTTTCGGCAAATGAGGTATTCATTCGTAAACAGGTTTAAGAACGCATTAAGAATGTGTTGTTTTTCACATGTACTTTACAGGTATAGTAAAAATATTTAAAATACTAAAAGCTTACCTGTTATTTTGGTAAGATGCCTTTGACGATTTTCCGAAACTGAAATGAAGTTATTTTTAAAATTTATTGGAAAAAATACGATTTTCTGCAAATGTCATCAGGCAGCCCTGCTCTCAATACATATTGAGTTTACACGACATTATCCATTCTCCTCTACACAAAAACTTGACATGTTGTACGACTTGTATTATCGTGTAAGCCCCCCTTGAGAATAAATCTTCGTTTTGCTTCTTTGATGATATGGCAACATTTTTGAAATAAATTTATTTTCGTAAAATGAAGTATTAAATGCTATTACAAATCTAGTACTACAAATCTACTACAAATCTAGAAAAGACTGTTGACGAAAAATTTAAGGTCATAGAAGAGAAAATCAACAGTTTATAGTGCCAGCGACCGGTACTAGTGCGTATTATACCAGAAGTTTCCAGCAGAATAAAAAAACCTTGCTTTGATGGTTACTCACCCTTATCCGTATTTAAAATCCAATTCGAGACAGTTGCCAATAGAAATGGATGGGACGATGAAGAGAAAGCTCTAGAATTAATTTTGGCGTTAAAAGCTGCTGCAGCAGAAATTTTAAAAACAGTTCCAGTCAGCTACAGAAACAACTACAACGGCCTATTGGTGACGCTACAGCGTAAATTTGGCGACGAGCATAAACACGATTTGTACCGCATGGAGTTAAGGTGCAGAATGCAAAAGGCTAATTAGTCACTACAGGTCTATGCAATGGAAGCCGAGAGGTTGGTGCAGCTCAGTTATCGAGGAGAGACCCACCCACTCGTAAAGCAAATTAAGACCGAAGTGTGTGCTGCAGCGGTCATTTTCAAAGGCATTGTAAGGCACCGATCAGAAGTGCAAATTTGCGTTACCATGGAGATAAGAAAAATGGAAAAAACACTAGCTATAGAAAACCCGAAACATTTCGTAACTATCACCCTACCAATAGAGAAGAATCGAAAAATATGAGCTTAGGTATACACAGCAGAAAACAAATAAATGAACTCCGTAACGTAAATGAGGTTGGACATTAGGCATCATAGAGGTTGTGACACGAAAAGATTTCCACGTAGCAGTAAAGCTTGTTAAAGGAGTGGAAAGAATAAAAACGAATTTAAGATAGTCGCTGATACAACAGGTGATAAGGCCAAGCAGACCATTATCAACATCAGACAATTACGTCTGGAGGTTAACGAGGACTAGTCAACGGCTTAAAGAAAAAACCATATACTGGCAAGGATAATAGCGGCTAAAGAAAAAGACAAACGGCCTACTAGTAAAGAGATATCAGCAGATAGGTTTATTGGGCTCAATGGGATAGATGGATAGATAGATAGATTGATAGGTGCTTATACAGTAGCTGGGAAATACAACTCCCAATCTAATAAGTGGTTCCTTCCTCAAAAATAAATGACGTTTTAATCAGTCTAATCAGTTGACGCCGAATGGATAGCAAACTTCACTGAATGTAATGCGGCTAAAAATGCAGTCCAAATAAGTCAGAATCATTTGCAGCAACACAAATTGAGAGCACCAGTCGGTAATGCGAAGAAAAAGGAAATCCTAAACAACTTCATCAAACGACGCACACAGGACTAGAAATGGCCCGTGATAGGTTGAAAGCCGGGTACGATCGTGCAGCAAATGCTTCCCTGAAGGACAATTGGTTATATTCTACAACCCACAGCGCAAAAACGGGACGAACAGGCTAAAGCGGGAGGCAGTCTTGCGCTGTAGGTTGCAGAGTAGAACCAGTTGTCCTTCAAAAAATCACGCTGCACGATCATATCTGGCTTTTATTCTATCTCTGACCATTTTAATTCTTGAGTGGCATTCCTCTCTGTGGTAGGCTTAACACTAAACTCTAAGTCACCAGGTAGCTTCCAAGATGAAAGAAGTCTTAAATGAGTTCCATAATGGAGCCAGCGGAGGACACCTTTGGGTGACAAAGACTCTGGAGAAACTAAAACAACGTTTTTATTGAAAGAAGACATCACTAAAGAATTCATAAACAGATTAAATAAAATATGTAAAAACAAATTAAATGGCCGAAATCTTGTGAAGGCATTCAACACCTACGCCATACACATTCGGCATTATCGCATTGTCCGAGACAGATCTAAATAATATGAATATGATAATCAGAACAACCATGACAAAGAATAAACATCAACTTCCAAAGGCATCTGTAGAGAGAACAAATATGCCAAGGAAATTGGATCGTCAAATAGAAAAACTCGTTAAATACTTTAAAACAAGAGCGACAATGTCGCAACTATATAAATATGTAGTGAATGCTGATTTATAATAGCTATCCAGGATGGAGTACATACTAAGAATTAGAGGAAATATATAATCCGCGACCCAACGGTCACAACTGATAGTTGCCGGAGAAGTGGCAGCAGCTCGGAGACCATCCCCCATCTGCTCAATAGTTGTACAACGTTACTCCAAAGTCACTATAAGCAAAGACACGATAATGTTGGAAAAATAATACATATAAACGTAATAAAACAATTTCATATAAATGAAGCAACAACATTCTGTTATAGATACCACCCCAAGCCAATAATCGAGGATAACCGCTACATAATCTATTGGGATAGGTCAACAATCCCACCAATACGACTGTACCAAATATACCAGATATGGTAATCATAGACAAGCAATAGTCTACGACAACAATATACACGAAACAATAATCACAAAGAATAACATATACATAAAATTAGCTCAATATATTAAGAACACAAAGAACTTGGTGCGCGTAGAAATACTGCCCATTATAATAAGCTCTCTGGAAATAATACCCAAGGAAACCACATGTGCAATAAGGAGGTTAAACCTTAATTTGAATATACTTACGGATATGCAAAAGTGAATCTTTATCAGAGCGGCGACTATCATGAGGGAGACAATACAATAATAATTATAGAACAACAGAGCGTAACCTTTGGTCTCAGAACCGGTACATAAATTCCAGCGCAGGTTGAGAATATATAAAATGCACGTAGCGCCGTCTTATTGAAACCACATCTCCTGGACATCATGGTTATTCAATTCAGGAATGAAAAAGTTAGTAATCATGGCTCTATAACGATCACCATTGACTGTAACGTTCTGGCCACCATCGTTTTTGAAAAAGTACGGAGAAATGATTCAATCAGCCCATAAAGCGCACCAAACAGAAAGTTTTTCTGGATGTAACGGTGTTTCCATATACACTTGAGGATTACTTTCACTCCAAATTCGGCAGTTTTGTTTGTTGACGTAGCCATTCAACCAGAAGTGCGCTTCATCGCTAAACAAAATTCGCTTATGAAAATTGAAAATTGAAAAAAAAAAATTCACTTATGAAAAATGAAAATTTCACTATTTGCAAGCGTTGTTCAGGCATGAGTCTATTCATGATAAATTGCCAGACCAAACTGAGAGTATATCACTTGACAACTGTTAAATCGGTCGCCATCTTGAAAAGTAATGCCAACTTAAAGTTCTATACCTCTATAAAAAACACGCTATATATTTCAAAAACCAAAACAAAAGAATTTGCAATCAAATCATACAATCGATTTTTTAATATTGAACATGACAAAAATGTGCCAGACGATGATTTTAAAGATGTGGATCTAAACGAAAACAATTTTCTAGGCGAGCTCAACAAAACAATAAAAAGTAAAAGAAAAACTAATACAAAAAGTATCAATATAATAGACGCATTCATGTATCTAGACAAGAAAAAGAGAAGATCAGAAAAACTCTGTTCTGTTCTTTCTCCTACGCTATTTTAAATATTTCTTAACGACTTTCTTCTTACACTCAAGCCTATTTATTCTTTTGCAGTGACAACATTTGTCCTTTATTTTCTTTTGATCGTAGGCTTAGCCTCTTGGGAGAATGGGGCAAAAAGGATGAATCTGAACGACACACTCACAAGCGATCTGGCGAAAATCTCCGAATGGGGTCGTGAGACTGTTCGATTTTAATGCATGCAAGACCCAATGTTGTTTTTTACCACACAGACGTGGTGGTATATTGTCATTTGTGTCTATAGGTAATGCAAATATTGGGAAATCAAATGCACTTGATGTTCTGGTCATGAGAATTCAATGTGATGTTCATTGGAACGATCACATATCTCATGTGTCGAAAGAAGCATTCAAGCATTAAGATAGCGCAAGAAATACTTCACTCCATTTGATCTTCTTAACATTTACAAGACCTAAAGGGTCCGCCAAATAATTTTTTTTAAAACGCTATAAAAAAAACTACTGAATATTTTTTTGGCAAAATAGGCATCTTCTGTAAGTCGACCGCAGGCCCAGATTCCCAGCGTTGTTCAAGCGTATACACAACCATATTCGTTCAGCGGAAGGATAAAACTAATTATCTGTCAAGTCAGACATGAGCTAAGTGTTACCATTCACGAAGTAAGCACTAGTTGAAAAAAAAGTTAGATGGCGGACCTTTTATATCCGACCAAAAATGAGCCGGTGCTTCAAAGTCTATTTTGTAGCTTCTCTATAGAGTAGTTAACTCTATCGATTCGTTTTAGTATCGTCGCAATGTGGTATGTGTTTATTATTCTATCGGTACTATAACAAAATGTGCTCTGACGAAATAAGAGAATTAATTCATAATAATCACATATTTTCACGCAGTAGTTTCTCTCATAGAGCGTATCCCTTTGTAGTTGATTGTCCAATGTTTCGCACAACTCATTATAGAAAGAATTTGTTATTTTTGCCGCGCCGCTCGTCTGTGGAACGATCTTCCCTCGACAGTTTCTTTTGACACTTATAACATAAATAAATTTAAATCAAATTTCTATGCTACTCCCTCTATCATCCTTCCCATAATTTATTTTCATAGTATCAGTGTAATGAACTACACTGGTACTGAACTACAACTTCTAAGTGCTGGAATCAAAAGAAAAAAAACAAAACATCAACCCGTTTTTAAATAAAAAAGCATAAAATCGAATACATATGTTTTTTTTTTTTCTATTAGATTACATTTTGTGGATAATTATTTAATTGTTCAAGTTTTTTGAGTTGTTCGAACAATTTGAAAATCTTACTCGATTAATCGAGCGATTTTAGAAGTTTAAATTCAATTAATTTCTTACTCGAACAAAAGTAAAAGTCGAAAAATTGGATACTCTAGTAGTCACTACACTATCAAGAAAATTGTGGTCAAATGTGGATTTCAAGATGAACGAATAATCGGAATAAGTTGAAATTTGAACAGTTGATATATATTGATGTTGTTAGTTGATTTCTAGCAAAAAGTAAAATTTAAAAAATTTTGAGTTAATCCTCTTGCTGATCAAGTGTGATATGTATTTTTTACCAAAAAAAAAACAAAAATTTTTTTTGTACTAAACTTGAACATTTTTCTATGTATTGTGTTTGTTTACATGGGACTGATTATAAAAATGTTTTCAAAGAATAAAAAATCTCTATACGAAAGGCAACAATAAATAATTCATAATTAGAGCAAAAAAAGATCAAATTAATAATCGGACACTTCAAAATTTCTAAGCTTAAGTCAGTGTTGTTTTTAATTTCGTATTTTGTGGCCAGTACTTTATTCTTGAGAATAGCAGATTCCACTAATTTTTTGCAATAGGAAGGGTAGATTCGTTTCAATTCCTCCTTAAGAGCGATTTTTAACTCAGTGATGTTAGATATCGACCGAGATTTTAATTTATATTCGTGATTACTCCCAAATTCCATATAATGTTGATATAAGGGGAATGTGGCGGTGTTTCCATAATATTGGGGACAGTTGTACACTAACCACATTATCATATTATGTGCTTTGTGCTTCGGGTCGTTATCTTGATAAAATTTAATTGTCCAACTTTTGTACACTGGCTACCAAATTATGCTTTAAAATGGTTATATACTTATGCTGGTCCATTATTCCATCAATAAAAACTATCTGGCCAGGGCCCGCTGCTGACATACAGCCCCAAGCCATTACACTTTGTACCATACCAAACCATTTGTTGTATTCAGCTACTTGCGAATATTTTGTTTGCATTCATGACATAAAATATTAAATTCAGAAGAAAAATACAATATTTTATGATCATTTTGTATTCTCGAATGATGTTATAGTGTTTTTTAATACAGCTGTACAGAATAATAGGAGCAGAATATCTTTAGGTCGATTCGCGTAGGATAGGATTTGATTTTAGGCCCATGGTTTCTCCTGAAGTTTCTTAGAATTTCGCGCAGATTTTATTTTGGCTATACGACTTTTCAGTTTTTTTTCATCCATAAAATTTTACCCCCTCCCCCCCTAATATACAAACAAACATACTTCTGTTATTTTAAATGCAATTTTGTTTTTATGTTTGTTGTTACTTTATGTATATATTTATGTTTATTATTAAAAACTAGAATTTGTTACTATTATTACTACATATGCATAACTAAACAAAAATTTCGATTTTATTTAAAAAACGTATTTTTAAATTTTTGGTAGGCTGTGAACGGTTTTGGTAGAATTTTGAAAAAGTCAATTTTTTTGGTAGGAAGTAAATGTTTTGTGTGGCAACGCTGCTTACAGCATCGTGCGCTTTATTCGGTTTTCTCCAAAGAAATGACTGTCCGACTGAGCGGAAAGCATTATACAATGTATGTCTGCAACATTACATAATGTTTTCTGTTCATATGGACAGTCATAGGTCTGAGTAATATCTTTAATTAATCATCTTTAAACAGTTTTGGCTGATCTGGTGGTCTTTCTATTCGCATCGAAATCATTACTTTATTATGTGCATGCTGTATTTTGAACAGTCGTATAAGTACTTTTTGGATTGTTTAACCGAAACTTAAAATTCGTTAATACCCGGGTTTTATCCGTATCTCAAGATTTTAGAGGTGTTTCATAAATTGCAAACACAGGTTCTTGTTGTACTCGATATCGACTATTAGAAAAATAGCATCACATCCCAGGTCTTTACTTGTCGTATCGTGTTATTTACTTACATGAAACAAAACAAAACAAAAATTCTATTAAAGCAGATATTAAATTTCAAAAAAAAGTGTTATGGTGTACAGCGTTGGGCAGAGCAAACTTTGGACTAAATAACCCATATAAAACCACGCTTGCAAATTCTTTCCGGAAAAAGATACAAGCATTGAAAAATTAAAATTAGATTTTTTGATTAAAAAAAATTAGAGAATTTTTAATTGGTCCTAAAGCCGTCGTATTATTTAAATTCATGTAGTTTAAAATGGCGTAAGTATAACGACATGTATATAGTATACATACTCGTATGTCTAAACGTAAAAAATAATAATGATAAAATTGATGGCATTCATATGTTGTAATTAAGTTGATGGACAGATTCTACAAGTTTAGTTAAGTATAGTATATACCATTTAAAATTTCTATATATGATAAAAAGTAAAACATCTTTCCTCAAATGGCGTAAGCTTAACAAATTTGTTGTTGTCCAATGATATGGACAAATTGTTAATACCAGCTCCAACTTCGATGCAGTCAGATTTGTGACTAGCATGGATGACTGATAAGCCCTCATGGACACATGCGGTTTAGTCGTTCCTTACCAGAGGTAACTATCATCACCCTGATATATACTACGGATAACTATTTCACCTGGATTTAGTACTCTGGCCTCCGTTGCCAGTTTAATTTCAGGGATAGTGACACTCATATATATTATCACCCTTGTGTTATCGGAGGGCACTGATGTCTCTCTTTTAGTTGATGTATTATTACTATTGCTGAAATCCATGTGATCAACAAAATCACTGTAAGGGGGAGAGAAGTCACCTGTAGGATTGCCCGACATGCTGCAGGAAGGCAAATCAAATAAAACTGGACGACGCCTGGTGCCCAGAGTTCGCATTCTAGTGACCAAGTACCACTTGACCATACATCCCTCGGCGTATGCTGTTCCACCTTGGATTAGGCGGAGCATTTAAAAGTTTTGACTCACAGTCAGAAGAGTTAGACCTTACTATACTGCGAGCTGCGGTTATCATTCTAAGATTGTAAAGATCACACTTCTGTATGCGTCTTAGATAGCAGAACTGTATTAAATGTTAACCCTTAGTATAACTCCCCGTATACCCATACAGCAAACCGTCAGCGTTGTTTACTTTTGCCATGTACAAGTACAAGCCATTAGAAAAGGATCTCCTCCCGCCAGACTGGGCAAATCACATTATGGAGAGTAGGCGAGACTTCCTAAAGACACAGACTTGAATACGGTGGCAGCCACTCGCATGTTTTTTTCTAAAATAACCCCATTTACTTAACTCAACATTCTAAAAGAAAATACAGAGCTAGTTTAGGGAAATTTGGTATCCCAAACTATCGAATTCTATCAAGATAACGATCCCATGCACACATTAGGTGTCACAAAGCTTTAGCTGATTCGTAATTGTTTCAAACTTGTAGAAATGCATACGCGTAGTCTAGAACTTTACATAATTGGACGTCCTTGGAAAGAATTGGATAGGGGAGTTCACCCAAAAAAGCTCAACACTCTTGTACAGATTAATGTGACATTATTAGCAATATTCAACTCCATGGAGCCGCAAGTATATCAAAATCAATTCAAAGATACTTACTGACTGTGCTAGATTACGAAGGAGATGCAAATTAATACCGATTGGTCTATTATTGCATTTTAGCGATACAAACTTTGCCTTGTCCGATTATGTGTTGAGTTTAAAAAATTTAGTTATATTTGTTTTTGTACTGAAATTTATAGTTGTTATTTGATTAAATGCTGGTTTTCCTATTATTCATAAAAATAAATACCTGAAGTATAAATTACACCCCAAAACGTCTCTGTATGTATTTATTATATTTTTTACGTTTACTGGACTTATCTATGAGAAAAAAACGTGTCCGATTATGCGTTGAATTCACTGTATGCATTTATGTAGTTTCCATCTAATATTTTGCGTTTGTTATTAAATGATTAATTAATTTAAATTAATTTATGTATATATTTTTGTTTTTATATTAAAATGTACACTTAGTTAACAAGCATTTAATTTGTTAACAATATATTTGAGTTTGACTCTGTTTTGTCTGCCGTAACAAATTCCATTCTTGTTGATCGAATTATTTAATTTAATAGGTTTAGCTAACAATTATATTGTTCCACACAAAATTATTCCTAATTGCTTTAATAAAAGGATACAATAGATTTTGCATATTTATTGCATTAGACATTTTTAGAATTTTGTTTAATAACTAATATAAATAAGAAAATATACATGCATATGTATGTACATACATAAGTACATATACATATATAAAATGTAAACATTTTGATAACATTTGGCTTTCTTGTCTAAAAGTCGTTAACAAATTTTGATACGCCATTATTAAAAAATCATAAATGAATACATGCCATCTCGTATGTAAAAATATAAAAAAATACATATATACATTAATACATACATATCGCACGCTAAATCGTGAACAGACACAATTCAAAATTAATTAAAACCGCTTTTTTTTGGCAGGTTGAGGATCTAATGACCATAAAAATTTCGTTTGAAAATCTGTCTTCTTTAACTTGTAAAATACTGTTACGCTAATTGTGCCGCTTGTACAAATTCAGTTAAGGGTTTTGTAAGACGTGGCTCTTTCTAGGGCCATAGCTGTAACGTAACAAGCCAACCTTATGGGTAACAGTGACATACATACCATTTTGTTTTTAAGTTGTTACAGTTTGCAATTTAGAGTGGGATATGTACGTACGGTACATATAAAATAAGCCGACTTTCAAAATGTACGAATATAAAGTTTGTTTGCGACAACTTTACACTTTGTATATTTTGACGTTATGAAATATACTATGAATGATGCGATGCATCATATTTAAAAATATAATTTAAATATAATATGTGTGTTGTTCGATGAAAAATAAATGGAAATTGATTATTGCTGTTTTATATGCATATTTCATCAAAAACAAATAAACTTGACTTTTTGAATCGTTCTTTATGGTATATTTTTGTTTAGCATTAACGAAATATAAAAGTTTCAACTTTAAGATTGATGCCGTAATTGTTTTTCTACTGCGTTTCAATACTTATCTGTGAAATTTTGGAAGAGTATATATTTTTACATATTTTGTATAGATGCATTTTGAAACAATTTACTTTGCAATTAACATTTTGGAAGTCAGCCATACAATAATTTGGTTAATAATTGATTTCTTTGACTAAAAAATCGTTAACAAATTTTGATACGCCATGAATAAAATCGTTTTGGATTGAACAGAGAATGTCGTTAATAAGTTTTTCAGAAATCCTGTAAATACTACAAACAATAAAAAATAAAAATAAACAAGAAATAAGTTTTAATTCTTACCGATGGAAAACTTTCCATGGTTCATTGTAGTTTGGATTTCTGTAGAAACGATTTTTGGCACACATATCTAAAAAATTATCTCTATCTCTTATAATATCTTCTAGAATTAAGTCGAGTTTGAGTATTTGCTGCTTGTGTGATGGATTTCCACTCTGGCAGTCATCATTTTTCATTTGATCCTTATATAAGTCCTCAAATAACAAATGATTTTTGTTTCTTAAAAATATTAATGGAAAAAAGGAGAAAATGACTAGATTAACAAAATGTTTCTCATATCTGCATATGCATTTTTATTATTATGTGAATAGTATTTACATATGTATGTATGTACATACATATGTATATTTATTTATTGAATTTTAAACAGCCTTGATATAAGAACGAAATAAAAAATTCAGTTTTTTTTCCATTTGAATGATACATACAAATGTATATGTATGTAATATCTAGTAAAGTGATTTATTTATCGTGTTTTAACTAAAACCACAAAATTTTACAAACTATAAAATACGGCTGATCGAACACATTGTTAGTTCCTTAATAATTTATTCTTTCACATGTTTTCTGATTCAGTCAAAATTCTCACAATACACCACATTAGTGCCTTTGGAACTATATTGTGGGATTTTAGTCCATTGGTATAAAGGTTGATAATGTTTAGTGTAAATAAAAGTGTTTAGGCGTAAATAAAAGCGTTGTATAAATGAATATTAAGCTGCTGTATAAAGATAAAGTGAGAAGATAAAAATTGTAAAACAACAACAAAGTGGTGTTTATTTTATTTTGAGGCAAGGTTAAAACTCAAAAATAGCATGAGAAATAAGACTGTTTCTGGTACTATTTTGAATTTATAAACTATTTTTTTATTTTTAAAATAGGACAGCACAAAAAACATAGCATAGAAAGTTTTATTATTTTAAAACACTTTTTGTTTGAAAAATAAGAACAAAATTTTTAAACCATCATATCATTTTTTGTGAATACTCCAAATACTTAACAGCGGTGTAAAAAAGATAAAAATTTCTTTTTTCAGTTTAGTTAAAAAAGATTTTGAGGCAAAAGCTTATTTTTTTTAATGACAGTATTATATTTTTATATTTGTCACTAAGAGCAGTGGTTCTCTATGTTTTTTTACTCGAAAGAATATATTTACCCGCCAAAAAAAATATCTGCATGTGTGGCACACACTTTCAAATTCTAAAAGGACTTTCATTTCATAATTTGTTTATTATGTTTTATGCAATATAAATATCGCAAACGAAATCATGAACAGTCACGACTCAACATTTTTTAAAATCGTTTTTTTTTTTTCATTTTCCAATTCACAGATCAAAACTCTAATGGCCAGAGTCTCGGATCTGGTGATTTCTAGTCAAACGTGCCTATTTTGAAAGTTATTTGGTGTCAGACATGGCGACTTATTGGCGATTTTTAAATTAGTGGGCATTTTATTGGCTATTTTTGATTAAAATATACTAAAAATTAAAATTATTTTTGATTTAAGTGTACGACTCAAATTAAATCGAGTGAGTAAACAGTTTGTTAATATAAAAAGCTTACAAAATCAATTAATTGAATCGAGAGACTCGAGTGATTTGAATAAATTTGTTCAGCTGTTGAATTAAATATTTAAAAAAATTTAAATCTTTAAAAATAAAATAATCAAATATTTCAAATGAAAATCATATAATACATTCCGGTTGGGAAATATTTAATATATATATTAAATATCCACCCAATTGCATCTGTACATGCATTATATCAAATGCGTTAAATGATTTTGCGGTTTCGTTGGTAATTATTCGCCTTAGTTTTGTTTTTGGCTGGCTACTTCTTCTCGTTTCCTATGGTAATGTATGTCTTCCTAAGGGTGTGGCCAAGACAGTTATATTTCATACTCCTCATTTGAATATTAATGATATGTGGAAAGATAAATTTGAAATTGAATAACAAGGATCAAAGCATAGACAGAAGCTACTTCCATTGTCTACCATAGAGCTTGATTTGGTATATCTGATATAACTATCAGATTTGATAAAATCGAGCTTAAAAGAGTTATCATATTTAAAAAAACGGAAAATTTTTAGGGAGATGAGTGGTAATATCTTGAATATATAACTACTAGTAGTGGTCTACTTAAAATTCCAGTAAATTTTCTCTAGTATTTTATATATAAGTCCACAAATAATTTTATTATATACTACTTTTTATGTTTTTTTGTTGTTTATAAATATTATGTTAAAATAAAAACCCCTAAATATATCGCACACTAAATCATGAACAGTCACAACACAAAATTTGTAAATGTTCAGGAGAGACAAAGAACTGTTTTTTAAGAGTATGATTTTAATGACATAATTAAATTTAGTACCATATTGTAGAACACCGTCTTAGAAGATAGTTTACTTAATATTTTTTTAATTTTATGCAATAATTTTGCAAATAATAGGTAATTTTGAGTTGTAACTGTTTAGTTGAAAATGTAGTCGTGTAAATTTTTTCCATTGAGTAGTGGGTATTATATCAAATTGTGCCTCTTTAAATTGAAATATGTTTTGATTAATTTAATACTTTTTTTCATTAATAGTGTCACAACTTGAAATAATACTATAATAATTCATATGGATGAAAATTACTGAATTACTCATAATTTCACTGTCACAACAAAAAATAGTACTCTTTAGTTGATAATGTACAAGCGACACAAGTAACATGGAAACAGCCAACAATATTTTCTTATGTAAGGGAGATAGTTATGCAAACGAAAAATTAATGGTTGATAGAGATTTGATCTGTGAATTACTTATCGAAATTTATTGAAAAGAAAAGATGATGTACATATGTATGCATAGTTACAGAGTAATAATTCAAATTTAAAGTATTCAGGCGACAAATAGCCTTTTCTACTTAGAAACATACAAAAGATACAATAAAGTTATATAATATAATAGTTCTTAAGTTAAGGCAAAAAGTAACAAAAACCTATTTAAATATATATTAAAAAAAAAGGTTTTATATTAAGATAAAACTTAAAACTACGTATTAACTGACTATTCGTTAATGTGTAAATATCCATATAATTGGCATCTGATATCATAATTATGTGTGAGTTTAAAAATTCTATCATTTTAATTCCGCTTATCGAGTGCAATTGTCTAGTCGAATAATGCCATGGAAGCTTTAATATCATCTTGAGGAGTGTTGATGCAATATCATTCCACACAGGGGCAGCATAATATAATATGGACATAAAAATAGCTTTAAATATTATGATTTTATTATATTGACTTAGTGTTGACTTTCTATTTATGAAAGAATACATAAGTTTTGTAACATTATTTATATTGTTTGTGACGTAAGATACATGTTTGCTAAAGTTCATTTTTGGATCCAATATTACTCTAAGGTACTTAGCTTCAGACTCCCATTTTATGGTTGTGCTGTGGTTAATGCATAGATCTCCTAGCGGAAATATATCGTTTGAGTTTTTTGTGGATTTATAAGAATTTTCCATTTCGTGAAATATTTTTCTAAATTTATTAAAGCGTGTTGTAGGCTTGATGATATCTTCAGCATAAATCCCATGACATAGAATCGTCGTGTCGTCAGTAAATATGGATTAAGTACACTCAAATAATATAGAGAAATCAGACGTAAATAGGTTATACAAAATCGGAGATATGCAAGAACTTTGGGGGCATCCAAGTGGAATACTAATTTGTGCCGAGTAGGTCTTACCTATGTAGACTTTGAATGATCGATTTCTTAAGAAGCACTGTATTATTTTTGTGAGTTCCGGTGGAAAATTTAAATTAATAATTTTGTGGACTAGACCATCGTACCATAGAGAGTCAAAAGCAGACTTTATATCTAACAGTATGAAGTTATGTTTGATTTTAGATCTATTTCTTAGTAAAGGATGTGAGGTGTTATGACCAGATCTGAACCCAAATTGCTGCGTTGGAAACACCTGATTTTCGACACAGAATTTTAGTAGTTTCTTTTTGATAACTTTCTCTAGAACTTTGCTTAAAGATGATAGCAAGCTAATTGGTCTATAAGATAATGGACAGGCTGCGACTTTATTTAGCTTACATATCACAATCACTTTTGCCTCCTTCCAACAGTCTGGAAAGTAATAATATTTTAGACAGTAATTAATAATATCTGTCAAGCAATGTTCCCCTTTTTTCGGTAGGGCCTTTAATATTTTATTACTTATTCCATCAGTACCGCGAGATTTTTTAATCTTAAAGGCATTGATTATATTTTTTAATTTTTTTAGTTGAAACATAGTAATCATTATTAATAGTGAATTGTAGGCGCTGGTAAGAATCAATAATGTTGTCAACAGTATTTCCTGTAGTGACATCACTCTGGCTTGCAGAATGCATATGGTTTGATTTGGATGTGTTAGCAAGCAAAAAATCTGGCATGATAGTATGTTTGTTTCTCAAGGCTTTTGATATATTCCAAAAGGGAGAAGAATTTTTATCAAGGGATGACAGAACATTACTCCAAGATTTGTTCCTTTCAATAATAATTTCTTGCTTAATTTTTTATTTAGTCTGTTCATTTCAATTTTATCTGCATTTTCCTTTTCAGCATCCCTAGTCGTTTAAAAAAATTACGATTTACGATCAGCACTCTGATATATGAAGGTAATGGTTTGGTTTTAAATAAGATGGGTCTTTTTGGTGCGATTATTTCGGTGGCATTCCAAATTAAATTTTTAAAGTTATCAATCCGCTTAGCTATGTCGTTTCTTTTCATACACTCACCGCTGATTTCTGAAGTGTTAGTATTAATAAACTGTTTGATCTGCGCCCAGTTAGCTCTATTAAAATCATATGCAAGGTTCGTAGTATAAAAATTTGAGCCATAAAGGCTTACCTTAACCGGTAGGTGATCAGAGGTTAACTCATTCAAAGCAATAGGTTCCGACAGTTTCATAGGTATATTGGCCAAAAAAAAGTCGAAAGTTGATGATTGATGAGATTCGTTGGAAGGTATGTATGTATGAAGGATCACAGGGGTATTTAATACAAATATTATTGATTTCAACTTTCTATTGAAGAATATTTCCCCAGCAGTTAGCACGAAAGCATCCCATGACCGATGTCTGCTGTTAAAATCATCTCCTAGAATAAAATTGTCATTAGAACGAGTTAGCTTTAAAACATCTGCAGCAAAGTTGTTCTTCTTAATGCCGTCACGACCAGCAGCCCCTCCATGATAATAGCACGAGAATATTAAAACCGGTACTTCAGATAATTCTAATCTAATACCAATGTTTTCTATCAAAACAGTATTAACAATTGGGATTAAGTTATGGCGTATAGTCTTTTTTATTATGATTGCTACACCTCCACTTTTTGAATTTTCCTTATCGTTGCTATAACAATAAAACGAATTATTTGCAATCGAAATTTCTGGTGATAACATTGTCTCCGTTAATAAGCAGATATCTATATCGTGTCCTCATAAAAAATCGAATAATTCAGTTTTTTTATGGCGTATTCCGCTCGCATTCCATGTAATCACTTTAATTGGTCTTGTTTGATCCAATATGATAGAAATTTATGAGCAATACTTCACACCACTTCAAATTGGTCAGGTTTTGTTTTGCAAGCTTTTAATTTTTGAATTAATTCAAATGTTATATTTTTGATTTCATCAAATGAAAATATGTCATTATTAACATTGTTATTTTTTAAATTAGACCAGTTTCCAACCACTGGATGAGCTTCCACAGAGTGAAAAGCCGGAAATTACGATTTGTCATAATAATGAGGCAGGGCATTATTTTAGCGTTTTGTATAATTACCACGTCTGGAGGCTCATACATTTTTAGTCATAAGACTCTTACATTTCATGTCTATATATTTTTTACGGCTTGGACAATAAGGTGAAGTAGATTTATGTTCTTGTCCACAATTAGCACATTTAATTATATTTGATGAACATTCGATTGCTCTATGTTCACCTGAGCGTATTGGGCAGAAGATTTTTACAGCATAATTATCAAGTCCAAAAAGCAAAGCCTTATATGGTCTATCCCTTTTGGTGGCATAAGTAAAAATTCTAATTTTTCCAGTTTAAGCATTTCGCCTATTTTCTCAACATCAGTTTGAGTTTGACAACAAAGTTTTAAACCAATAGAGATTTTTCTAATTACATATGAAATTTTCGATTTTTTACATAGCTTTTCAATACTACACTGAGGTACAGTAAGTGGTTGAATTAATTGATTATTTTATTTTTTATCTTCTTAATTATTATGTTTACTTATTCTTGACTTATTCAAAGCGCAACTGCGTCTTGATCATACGAGAGTACGGCACAGATTGATCTGTGAATTGATTTATGGAAAAAAACGATTTTGATATATTTTGAGTTGTGACTCTTCGTGATTTAGTGTGCGATATGTATATTATCTTTAATTAGAATATTGAAGAACATTTAATTCACTCGCACATAAACACTCTCGTTACTCATATTATTATATTTTTCTACTCGAATGTTTTTTTTCTTATTGGAATTTGTTTTGAAATACTTTTTTGTTTTAATATATCACTCTATTCACTCAAAAAATAAAGACTGAATCATATAAACAGTACTCAAAATATAAGCGAGTGTACTAATGCTTGAACAAATCAATAATATATTTATTTATTTTCAATTTTTTTTTTCATTATTAAAAAAAAATATAAATTTTATTGCCAGAATAAAAAAAATATGATATGGCGATTTTTGAATTTGAACTTAACGAAAAGGCATAAGAACGGTCTGTTAACCCTGCTAATGACCACGAAAATTTTGCTTGCATGACTGTCTTCCATAACTTATAAAATATTATTATTTTACTTGTGGCGCTTGAACATAATCAACTAAAAGTTTAGTAAGGCGCGACTTATAGTAACGCCTTAGTTACAATGTAAACAGTTCTGCCAAAATGCTTTCAAAAATCTACCAAAATTGGTACAAATATCAAAAGTGGCCGTGGTGAAATAAAACAGCAGCTGTCAAAAGTGACAAATAGAAATAAATGAGAAAAAAAAACACAAATAGAAAATTAAATTTTAATTTTATTTAAAAAAAATTATAAATAATAAAAAATATTTCAAATAATGATGATGATCCGTCTACCCGCATCAAAAAAAAAAAAAACAAAAAAAACAACGCTTCAAATTGGCAATGCTTTTCTTAAATATATGTGTAAATGCGTCAATCGTTGGTATTTTGTTCAGCGGCAGCAAATTAAAGAAAAGTTTGTGGAATTGTTTAGTTATTATATAAAAAAACACAAAAATTCATTAGAAAAACACTTAAATTCACATTTTTCACAATAATTGTAAAATTTTCACTAGAGTTTTGTGTCTATTATTAATCGCAGGGAAAATAAGAAACTTAATATCGACAAAAACCAAAAAAAAAGCACCACCTGATAATTATTTCACCATTATGTGTACCAAGGCTTTACTCAACAAAAATAACAGGTGCATCATATTTAACGCGTCAAAAAAAGTGTATAAGAAAACAATTCTGTAAGGAGGGAATATTTTAGTATTCGGTTTTTTTCCCTGTGCTTAAACATAGCACCTAATCTTCGAGAAATAGATTCCACTATGTTTTTTTTTTTTAAATTCGGGTAAGATTTGCACCAGTTTTCTCTCTTAACAGACTATTTTTCTCAAAAATATTCGTTTTTTGAATTTTATGATGAAATTGTTCCGTAAATGATGGGCTTAAATTCAGGTATTATAAAGGAAGCAATTGTTGCTTAAAAGTGCGAAAGAGAAACCAATCTACGACTTTTCTTACAGTGTGCTAAGTATCATTGTCTTGTTAAAGGAATCAATATTCTTGCTCTCTTGATTTTTTCATATTGGTTACCATATTTTTTTTTTTATTCTGCTAAACAATCTATTTATTTCACGATACTTTGTATAAAAGCCAAACTTCCGCAATACATTTCCATGCTACTGCTAAAACCTCCACCGGGCTTCACTGTGGGTGTACAATTTTGTTCTAAAAGTTCTTTATTTTCAGTTCAACATATATTTATGAGTTTTTTCGGACCAAACACATGAAACTTTATTTCATCACTCAATAGGCCATTGCACCAGAAAGAAACATTTTGGTTTCATAATAAAATCAAGCACTCACTTAAATTACTGCTGGTGCAAAAGACTTCTTTCTATCCATCATAGGAACCATTTTTATGTACTATAACACTGCTCAACAAAACAAAAAAATTGTCTGTTTTTAGTGATTTTTTTGTTGTCTCTGTATCAAATTTTTCTATAGTACATTTAGGCATTTATAAAACGCTGTCTACGGCGCATTTAGAAAATATTCTGACCGGAAACAAGAGGACATCGAATTCTATAATGAAGGAAACTATACGGGCATGTTCTGCAAGCCGAAAACAATTGAAATTGAAATCAAGTACGTTTTCAAAGACAAATCAAACTTAAATTCGCTAATTATTTTAAGATGTAGATAATCAAAGAAGTTATTAGAAAGGTAATTAAGTGTATTAATAAAAAATATCAAAATCTTCTCTGATTTCAAAACTATATTAATTTGAAGTTTCGTTCGATTTCAATTTCACCCCACTTCGGTTTACAGAAGATACCCGATAGTTTATTTCATAGTGTATCTTTTTTTTGAAGCATAGCACAACAAATTAAATGTGATATGCATTAATGACATGATATAATTATATTGTGATAGGATTTGACACGTTTATTTACCGACTAGTGAGGCACCTGGCTAGTAAGCCGGATTCGAGTACGCTGAATCCAGTGGTGCCAACCGTTTTCTAGATTAGTCCTTGTTTTCGTAAAGTCCTTGTTTTAGAAATATCAATTTTTTTGACAAAAGAACAGTGGGATCACTTTACTATGTAAGTACGTACGTATGCGTTATATTTTATTAGTGAAGCTGATATATCACTAATACCTTCCTACGTGGTATGTAACTTGATCCCAATTCCTTTGCGAAAAAAATTTAAATTTCTTAATGACTTCATAGAACACATAAGTACAATTTAGAGCAAGTAAGTTTCAAATACAGCACAAGTACTTCAAACAAAGATTTATGTTTAGTGCAAAAATCGAATGCCAACAAATTTTGCTGGTTATCAAGATAATTACATAGTATTAATTTAATTTTCTTTTTTTTTTCTTAACAATATATGTAAGTTTTCTTAGTAATGTTTTTATTGTACTTTTATCATTGCAATTTAATTTGATTTTATATTTCATGTTAAATAATGAATTTTGTTTTATACTTTGTTAAAAGCAAATTTAAATAATATTAACAATACTAGAGTGGTGCTCGAGTAAGTGATATTGCATATGTACATATATAATATGATATAAGTTACTAATGCTTTTTATAGTATAAATTTAAACTTTTTCCGATTAATAAACACACACAAAAAATGATTTCACAGGAAAACGTTACTTTCTTATCACACACTGTGTGAGTTCTCCCTATCTTTGTGATTAGTTTTTAGAAAAGAGGATAATTACATTGTCGCATTCAAAAGAGTACGAGTGAACCCCACCATCATTATGTATGCATATTAGGCAAATGGGTGAATTATAGCTTTAGAAATTGTAATTAAAATAACAAAATTGAAAGTAAAAAATTAAAATACTAGAAATTGAAAATATTAACCAATTAATTAATTAGGGAAAATTATATTTTAAGCAACAAATTTCAAAACTGCTCAATGCTTGGAAAAACTGCTAAAGAAGATAAGTCGGCAATGCTCATTTAATGGCTTCCACAGTTAAATACATTATACAAAGATACATATGTTTATGAGCATACATAAACATAACTTTCGCGATATCCTAAGCGAAACAATCAATAAACTGGACCTAATTCTATTTTTAAGCTCATTTAATAGAGTAAATACGCATAACCAGCACTGTTATGAGGAAATACCAATGTTGAAAATTTTTAGATTGTCTGGCCTGGATTTAAACCAAGAACCTTGGTTGATAGGAGCGTTTCTTAAGTACACAGAAAGAACAAGATGTGTTAAATAAAATATTCAAAAAATTTATAATTGAATGTTTGTAGGCACATTTACTACGTTCCTTTAGAGTTGCGTTTAAAATTTATAACACTGAACGCATATTTAATTTTTTACTATAAAAATTTAATATAAAATTCTACTGAACGAAAAAAGTATGCTCCTCCATATGTGAATTGAACGGATTGTATAGATTATTTGTATACTTTTCCAACCGAATTTTCATAGAAAATGTAATATGTTTTGTTAAAAGTTTTCGAGCTGAACGCTTGATTTAATAAATCTGAACGCTACATCGTACAAATACTTTTTATCAAACTTAACTATTTTTTTAACACAGTAACATACACTTCAAAAGTTACCCAACAAACAATTTTAAAAATGATTTAATCGAAACTAATATATTAACTTACGTATACATTTTTTGTTCAAGCAAAAGCTATTTTAAACCTCTCACTCACAAAACTGGTACGCAAAAGATTTTGAGGTTCTGAATATATTTTGTGAACTAATTAATGGCTTATGTTAAAAAAAAATTTAATTAGATAAGTAAAAATTTCTAGGAACAAATGTGTCCTAATATGTTTAAATGGTCGATAATCCCTGGATTGAGCAAATGCATAGTTAAGGAGCTAATACAAACATACATTTTTGCATTGGAAAGTATTTCTGTTTGCTACAAACTATTCATATTTCACAAAAACAAAATTCTATTTGTCGTTTTAATTTTCGTGCTTAGTAAAAACTATCATACGAAACAAAGTTCTGTATATAAATTTTCAGTTGGTTGTAAAACATTTGTTTAATTTTAAAGGAATCCTATTTTAAACATTTGAGACATCTGTGTCTTTGCTAAAATATGATGAACAAAACAATATATCATTTAACCTGAATAACATTCTTGAAATATGTGTACCTGTGAAAACGGTTTCAATGAGGGATAGAATTAAGCCTTGGTTTAATCGTGACATTAAATGTGCAATAAAAAGGAGAGATTTGCTGTTTAATCGCTGGAAGCAATTTAGAACTGAAGTGCTGCATGGGAGGAAAAATGTAAATAGGAAGATTAAGACGGCGAAATCGTTATATTACTCCTCTGTCTTTGATTCAGCTATAGGGTCTAGGAAAACTTGGAGAACTATACGTGACATTGGTATAAATAGGGGCAGTGTTATGCAGGCTGATGCAATAGATATTGATGTTCTTAACTGGAAATTTACTTCTTTGCCTAATTTGCCCGTGAATAAAGTCTTCTACCGGAATCAATCTGACTCTCTCGGATCAAATTCGTTTAATTTTGAATGTGTCAATGAACATGAAGTTTTTCTTAGTTGCTTGTCTATCAAATCTTATTCTACTGGCATCGACAAGATTCAGCCCCAATTTATAAGGATAATGTTACCTTTTTTATTACCTTTAATAATTTAATAACTAAATGCGTTTTTCCTAGGAACTGGAAGCATGATAAGATCATTCCTATTCCTAAGACCAACAATGACTAATCGGCCTATTGCTATACTTCCTTATTTGTCAAGAGTGTTTGAAAAATTGATTCATCAGCAGATTTATAAATATGTAAATGATAATGGCCTTCTTACAGAAAGACAGTCTGGCTTTTGACCAAAACACAGCAGTAAAAATGCTTTATTGAATATATCTGAGGAAATACGAAGATACTCTGATCAAGGGAACATTACTTTTCTAGTTCTTCTAGACCATTTCAAAGCGTTCGATATGGTCCACCATGAAACACTTTGTGTAAAGTTGAGAAATTTGTTTAACTTTTCCCATACATCCACCAGATTTCTATCGTCGTATTTGGCAGATTGTCATCAATCTGTTTTTCTTAGAAAAAAATTTTCCTGTCCATTGCATGTCTCTAAGGGTGTGCTACAGGCCTCTATTCTCGGTCTACTTTTTTTCAGTATTTATGTTAACGATTTAGTTGAACATTTATTGTTTAGTAAGGTACATTTGCATGCTGATGATGTACAAATTTACATAGGGGCTGAAAGAGGTAATCTGGATGAATGTGTACACAAACTTAACGGTGATCAGAGGGTCCACAACTGGACTAGTGCGAATGGTCTTTGCATCAATCCCTCGAAATCTAAATGCTTAGTGAAATCTCCAAGATCTATTAAATTACCAGGGCAACCGTTGATAACCTTGTGCGACCAGCAAATAGAGATCGTTAAATCTACTAAAAGTCTAGGGATTATTTTCAACGATAACCTGACATGGAAAGGTCATGTAAATTATGCCTCAGGTAGAACTTTCTCTATGTTGAGAAATCTGTGGAGAACTCAGTACTTTACACCACTGAGAGTTCGTATGTTGTTCGCTAAGACATATCTAATTACAGTATTATTATATGGTTGTGAAATATTTGCATCTTACGACTCTGCTAGCCTAAGAAGATTGAATGTGGCTTTCAATGCCATAGTAAAATATGTTTATGGATTATCAAGATACGACCATGTATCTGCTCTTGGGAAAACTCTTTATGGTGTGTAATTTGACGATCTGCCGAGAATAAGAGTTCTTATACACTTACACAGGATTATTAATTCGCATGAACCGAAATACCTCTATGAAAGATTGTCGTTTAGTCGCTCGCTGAGACTGAATGATCTTATCCAGTTTAGGCATCGTTCTCTCATATCTGAATGGTCGTTTATCATCTTTTCTATACGTCTTTGGAATGCATTTCCCACCGAATTAAAACTTCTTAGCAATGTTTTGCAATTTAAAAGGGCTTTGTTTAGATATCACTCTTGATTTTTATAATGTTTATTAAATGTTATTTGGTAAATTATTTTTTTTTATTATTCTTTTTGTTTTAAATTATTTTTTTATATTATTTCTATTTATTTTATTTGTAAATTTATTATATTTTTTGGTTAAATATTTTTGGAATATTTTTGGAAATGCTAATTGATTAACGAATAAAAGTTTTATACTATAATTATAAGGCCCTAGGTCTTGTTGTATGGAACATCAAATAAATAGATAAATAAATAAATAAACATATTTTAAAATACGTTTCTTGCCCTACTTAGTAAGACAAGGCTGATAATTTTACCATGGTAACACGATTTAAAAAAAAAAGTATTTACATATTAATCTTTGTATCCTGCATAAGTTGTTAATTTAGGGCGCATACAAAAATAAATAAATGTATATTGTCCAAAGGCAAGAAGGGATATTGATTAAACAACTTACGTTGTTATGACTCTTGTCCAATAACTTTCAAATAACATTGAAATTATGTAGCAAAAAATGTATACACTAAAACGAATGCTTCTACAAATCCAATAATATTAAGTAATGAATTATTTCTATAATCTCCTGCACGTTTTAAATGATTTCAGGGGTCTAATTTTGGCATTCGTACTCGAACGAAATCTTATTCGAACAAACGAATTTCTCACTATTTCGAATCCTCTTATTCGATCATGAATAAAATGGATTGACATTTCCAATGATTTTGTTCGATAACAAGCAATAATTTGAACGTACGATTGCGAGTCTATACTCGTAAGTAAAGCAAAAAGCGAAGTTCAAGGTACATTTGTTTTTTTTATGTAATGCAGTGATTTTTCAATGCCAATAGTATTATTTAGTTTATACCTAAAACTGATTTTGCATGAATTTTTCACGGTATTGTTTGGAACGTTAGTAAAATGTCCAAACAGACTCAGGTGTTTTTTTGACAAATGTCAAAAGTTTTTTATTTTACACCTAATCCTATATTTACGTCATTTTTTGTACGATATCGTTTGGAATTTATTTAGAGTGTAAGAAGAGAAATAGGTGTATTTTATTTAAAATAAAATTTATATTGATAGTTTTGACATTCAAAATTGACAAAAAATTGTTTTTGTTAAAATGTTAGTTGTTGTACAGGCAACACTACCTTGTTCAATGTGCCTTGGTAAAGTTTTTACAGAAGAAAATTAATTTAAAAAAAAGTTGAAAATTTATTTAGGAAAAATTTTATATTGGGTGGGCCATTTAAAAGTTTAAATTTTAAAACGAAATAAAACAAAATCGGCTTAATATTTTTCCGGTTAGAATGTTGTTCTGCAAATGCTCAATTGTCTCTGATTTGTTGGCATAACACTTGTTTTTAACGGCGCCCCACAGAAAATAGTCCAACGGTGTCAAATTACAGCTTCTTGGCGGCCAACTTACATCACCATTCCGGCTAATTGAGCGGCCAATGTTTGACGAAATAAATCGATCGTGGCATGAGATGTGTAGTAAGTTGCACCATCCTGTTGAAATCGAACACCCTTCACATCAATACCATGAAGAGCAAAAACAAATGCTGCTATCATGGTGCATTAGATATTGATAGTAATGGTTGTGAAATATGAAATTTGGAGCAACGATGACTCCGCTACACAAGGCGCACCAAACAGTCACTCGTAATGAGTGCATTGGCTTCTGTAAGAGCACGTTGGGGTTTTTTGGGCTCCAAATACGGTAATTTTGCTTATTAACGTGCCCAGATAATGATAAATTTCCAATAAATCAAAATGTTACTCAAGCGCAAATCGATGAATTTCGTTCAGTGGAGATATTATACTGAATTTTGTGACGGAATACAATGACATTAGTATTGCCAGATTCAAAATAATCGCTGGTTCATATTTAAACCGATTGTTGGCCCACCCGATATTTAGTCAAAAGTACAAAAAATAACCAGCACTAATAATAATTATTAGATATACGCTAAACAAGAATAAAAATATGTTTTAGGTCGAACGAAGAGCAAATTTTGTGCAAGTAGGGGAAACATTTTGACTGCAGCAGGTTTAAAAGTCCCTGTTGTGAGTCTAAAATTTTTTAAAAGTTTTTGTTCGCTTTTGTTAACAAAAGCAATGGAAGATTTGTCTAAACTTTATTTTAAAAATCCAAAAAAGAAAAAAAACACTTATTTTAACCATCGCGAGACTTGAAACTGTGGTATTTGTCTTTGACTCAAGCATTATAACTACTACACCACACGCCACGCGCCACTTGCTTTTTGATTTTATTTATTTATTTTTCTTGTTTACAATCAATTTCATAATTTTTAGAATATTTTATCAATTATTGTAGACAAATTTTTTCCAATCCTTTTACAACAGTTACGCTCTCATACACCAAACTTTGTTATGGCAGCTATATTTTTTTAACTTTGTTTCAAATAAGACATGAAACGAACAAAAGATCAACTTCCATTGAAAACGTAGTTTTTAGAAAATGGCGCATAAAGGGAGTAGAAAGATATTTTTCTATTAAAGAAAATAATAGATTTATATATTTTGAATGATATTTTAGGTATTTTGAAGTATTTCAAGTCGTTTGTACTTCTATATCGTCTTCCAATAGGGATTAGATCAATTTTTTGGAATTGCACCTTAATTCTAAAATCCTCACTATATTGTAATGTCTATTTCCTCATAGTAAAAAGTTATAATTTAATTTTAAAGCTTAGTGGCTTACAACCTGGACAATTTTGACATTAAAAAATTCAAATTGTTTACCAAAATAGTTGATATCTAAAACCGGAAAGTATTTTTCATGTTCTTTTAATGATAGCTTGGAATAGAATTAATACCAAATTGGCGAAATATTCTATTTTACTAAAAATAAATGTTCCTATTTTATTAAACGTAATAACAAAAGAAGCATTAAAGATATATTCAGTGTTAAATTTATCACTTCAAGCTTTATTTTAATACCGAAATAGGAATTAAATATATATATATATATATATATATATATATATATATATATATATATATTATATATTATATATTATATATTATATATTATATATTATATATTATATATTATATATTATATATTATATATTATATATTATATATTATATATTATATATTATATATTATATATTATATATTATATATTATATATTATATATTATATATTATATATTATATATTATATATTATATATTATATATTATATATTATATATTATATATTATATATTATATATTATATATTATATATTATATATTATATATTATATATTATATATTATATATTATATATTATATATTATATATTATATATTATATATTATATATTATATATTATATATTATATATTATATATATATATTATTATATATTATATATTATATATTATATATTATATATTATATATTATATATTATATATTATATATTATATATTATATATTATATATTATATATTATATATTATATATATTATATATATTATATATTATATATTATATATTATATATTATATATTATATATTATATATTATATATTATATATTATATATTATATATTATATATTATATATTATATATTATATATTATATATTATATATTATATATTATATATTATATATTATATATTATATATTATATATTATATATTATATATTATATATTATATATTATATATTATATATTATATATTATATATTATATATTATATATTATATATTATATATTATATATTATATATTATATATTATATATTATATATTATATATTATATATTATATATTATATATTATATATTATATATTATATATTATATATTATATATTATATATTATATATTATATATTATATATTATATATTATATATTATATATTTATATATTATATATTATATATTATATATTATATATTATATATTATATATTATATATTATATATTATATATTATATATTATATATTATATATTATATATTATATATTATATATTATATATTATATATTATATATTATATATTATATATTATATATTATATATTATATATTATATATTATATATTATATATTATATATTATATATTATATATTATATATTATATATTATATATTATATATTATATATTATATATTATATATTATATATTATATATTATATATTATATATTATATATTATATATTATATATTATATATTATATATTATATATTATATATTATATATTATATATTATATATTATATATTATATATTATATATTATATATTATATATTATATATTATATATTATATATTATATATTATATATTATATATTATATATTATATATTATATATTATATATTATATATTATATATTATATATTATATATTATATATTATATATTATATATTATATATTATATATTATATATTATATATTATATATTATATATTATATATTATATATTATATATTATATATTATATATTATATATTATATATTATATATTATATATTATATATTATATATTATATATTATATATTATATATTATATATTATATATTATATATTATATATTATATATTATATATTATATATTATATATTATATATTATATATTATATATTATATATTATATATTATATATTATATATTATATATTATATATTATATATTATATATTATATATTATATATTATATATTATATATTATATATTATATATTATATATTATATATTATATATTATATATTATATATTATATATTATATATTATATATTATATATTATATATTATATATTATATATTATATATTATATATTATATATTATATATTATATATTATATATTATATATTATATATTATATATTATATATTATATATTATATATTATATATTATATATTATATATTATATATTATATATTATATATTATATATTATATATTATATATTATATATTATATATTATATATTATATATTATATATTATATATTATATATTATATATTATATATTATATATTATATATTATATATTATATATTATATATTATATATTATATATTATATATTATATATTATATATTATATATTATATATTATATATTATATATTATATATTATATATTATATATTATATATTATATATTATATATTATATATTATATATTATATATTATATATTATATATTATATATTATATATTATATATTATATATTATATATTATATATTATATATTATATATTATATATTATATATTATATATTATATATTATATATTATATATTATATATTATATATTATATATTATATATTATATATTATATATTATATATTATATATTATATATTATATATTATATATTATATATTATATATTATATATTATATATTATATATTATATATTATATATTATATATTATATATTATATATTATATATTATATATTATATATTATATATTATATATTATATATTATATATTATATATTATATATTATATATTATATATTATATATTATATATTATATATTATATATTATATATTATATATTATATATTATATATTATATATTATATATTATATATTATATATTGTATATTATATATTATATATTATATATTATATATTATATATTATATACTATATATTGTATATTATATATTATATATTATTTATTTCTCCAAACTCGCTTAATATCGTATCTTGTGATGATTTAAGCTCTGATCACAGTCCAATACTTGTTAACTTTTCTACCGTTTGTGAAAAACGAACCCAAAATTCACAAATTATTTCTACAACTACCGATCTCAACAGTTTCAAACACCATATTGAAGCCAGACTTGACTTAAACTTGTCATTAAAAACTGGAAACGACATCGATATGGCTATTGAAGATATTGTTAAACTGATTCATGAAGCCTCTTTTGTTTCAACTCCACAAGCTAATAACCATACCAATAAATTTCAACTATCTCTTGAAATAAGGCAACTTATCGCAACAAAAAGAAGGCTACGAAAAATACGGAAAAGAACTAGATTTCCTGTAGACAAAAGAAATTTTAATCACGCGACTAATTTTTTGAAAAAAAGACTTAATGAAATAAAAAATTAATCCATTGGCAACTATTTAGTTAAGCTAAGCCCAAACCATAAAAATGAGCATAACCTTTGGAAAGCTACAAAATATCTGAAACGCGCACAAAAACGTAATATACCAATTAAGAATCCAAATGCTGACTGGTGTAGATCCGATGTTAGCAAAGCGGCTGCTTTTAAGTCTCAACTTGAAAATACTTTTACCCCATTTTCATTCTGTCAAATGAGTAAACCTATAAAGCCTTTTAGGTATCGGGAAGTCGAAAACGAAATTTGTAAGCTGAATTGAAAAAAATCGCCCGGTTATGACAACATAGATGCAAAGGCTCTTAAAAACTTACCTAAAAAGCAGTAATTTTTCTGACAATAGTCTTTAACGCCATTTTGCGACTCTCGCACTTTCCAACACAATGGAAACATGCCAAAATTATAATGATATTAAAGCCAAACAAACCAGAAAACCTAATTGAATCTTACAGACCCATCAGTTTGCTACCAGTTCTTTCAAAATTATTTGAGACTTTTTCAAAAACGATTAATGCCTTGGTTGGAATCTCTAAGAATAATACCAGACCGTCAATTCAGGTTTCGTAGCAAACATGGGACTCCCGAACAATGCCATAGAATTGTAAAAACAATAAGAGACTCTCTTGAAAACAAATACTACCGTTCATCAGTTTTTCTTGATGTTAAACAAGCATATAAATTAAAACATTTGCTGCAAGCTCCGTATTATCTCCTGCTCAAGTCTTATCTTAGTGATAGAACTTTTCAAAATTCAGAATCGGAGTCATAAAAGCTGGTGTACCACAGGGAAGCGTATTGGGCCCAACTCTTTACACAATATTTACCTCTGATATGCCAACAAATGATGATGTTTTAGTAGCAATGTACGCTGATGATACCGCTATATTAGCAGCTAACGAATCCGCAAACATGGCATCAAATGCTATTCAAGCACAACTTGATTTGGTTAAAAATGGGGAACATTAAGGAGAATGCAGAAAAATCTACTCATGTTACATTTACTCTTAGAAAAGGTGGCTGTCCTGCCGTAAACATAAATGGAGATGAAATACCGAAAGCTAACTGCGTGAAATATTTAGGTCTTAACATTGATCGTCGGTTAACCTGGAAAACTCATACAACTGAAAAGAAAACAACTGAAAATTAAAACAAATAAAATGTACTGGCTGCTTGGTCCAAAATCAGAATTAAGCATAAACAACAAATTACTTTTATATAAAACTATTTTAAAACCGATATGGACCTATGGAATACAATTATGCGGTACAGTTTCCTACTCCAATATTGACATACTTCAAAAATATCAAACGAAAATCCTTAGACTTATATTAGATGCTCCATGGTATATACGAAATACCACAATTCATAGTGATCTCAATGTACCATATATAAGAGATGAAATAAAGAAACACAGCACAAACTATTTGCAGAGACTAAGCGATTATCAAAACATTCTAGCAATAACGCTCTTAGACGACAGTGATGAAGTTAGACGACTTAAAAGACTGCACACAAAAGAGCTCCCGTATAAATCTTAAATTTTATTTGTTATATTAAATGGAATATTTTTCTGAAATTGTTTAATTTTATAGTTAAATTTAATGTAATTTAACGCTTCTGTTATATTCTTTGTTAATATAACTATAAAATTTGCTTATTATTTTAATTTTAAATAGATTGCAAATAAAATATGTAAAATATGAAAAAAAATTATGAATGATATTATATTATTAAACTTTGTGACCCAGATATTGAAGAGTTCACTCCAGATGGAATAATAATTTCAAGTCAGTATTATATAAATAAAATATATCTTCAGTGTGTAAAGACATGTGGGTGAGTTTTTATTGTGAGGTTATAAACTCGATTGTGCTTGTGTTGATTTAAAGATAACTACGTACTTAATCTAATTATTAATCTTTATTTTTTTTTAACTAATTAGCATTTGGTGTAGAAAAAAACAGGTGCATTTTAACTGCAGATGGGATTATCAAACATTCAATTTCGCAATATTTCATGAGTTTGGATGGAAAATTTATAAATTTACCCCTTGAATTTAACTTCCTTCAGGTATTTGACTCATATTTTAAATCCTTTTATGTATTCAACATTGAAGGTCATATGAATGTTATGTTGTGAATTCAAAGGAGAATATATTAACACCTGATGTTTTGGCACAATAAATACATTATTTTAACATTATTTTATCTAAATTAAAAAGGCAATAAATACAATAAATAAATAAATAAAAGGTTTGTAGTTAAACTTATTAAGGTTATAACCAACACCGGTAAGGTTTAAAATTAATTCCGTGTGTATTAGAAATAAAACCTTTTCTGGAATAAAATCCATTCTTAAATAGTATTAATACAATTCTCTATTACTATAATATAAACACTTCCTTTGGTGTAAAAATTATTCTGGATTGTATTAAAATAATCAACTAAATATTATATCAAAACTAATACTTGGTTTGGTGTAGAAAGTATTCCGATTGGTATTGTATTTAGCTTTTTTATGTGTAAATTATATTACATTATAGTTTTCATTGAATACCCAGAATTAATAAGAAGTAATAACCCAGCAGTACAAAAGTTATTACGAATGAAACCAATCCGATAGTATACTATTAGAAGTAAAAAAGACATCGCTCTAGCATCCTGTTTGGATGGGTATGTAATGCATTACATTGTTATTTATGAATTTTGTTTGTTATTTGCTGTCATTTTTCCAATTTTCTTGTTATTTTTTCCGAATTAAAATGAAAAGAAAAGTGTTTTAAAAGTGCAAGTGGACTTATTGTGTTTGTGGTGTATGGAGCAGTCTATATGGAAGCGATTATGGCTTATAAACTGGATTTTTATTATTGAATTTGCTATAAATAAATATTTGACTTTCAATATCTGTAGTATTGGACACATCCAATCTTTACAATCTTCAATCTTCGCATACAATGTCTGTTCAATCGGACCCATCTGACGGCCTGGGCCAAGACTTTGTAAATGTAAATAGGAATTGTATATAAGCATTGGATGGGTCCTACTTACATTGTATGTGGTCTCAGATCGAAGATGTATGTGGGCCAAAATTCACCGCGGCCCAAAGAATTTTTTGTGTAGTCACATAACTTCACCGCATTAGATTAAAGCTGTGAATAAAGCCTGTAAACATATTTGGTGAGAGAAGAAATACCTCTTTTGGAGTCAGCTCAGCATCCCCCTGGAATCTCATTCCCTGAGCCGAGATAATAGAACACTCACACAGTACATGTTCAGATTTTTCGGCAATGGTCATGTAAAGGGTCCGCCAAATAATTTTTTTTTTTTTGAAAATGCTATAAGGAAAAACTACTGAATATTTTCTCAAATTTCTTTTTTTATTTGAAAGTGCAATCCTTCCGGTTAATAATGGAAAATTATTTCATTCAAATGGCTACCTCGGCTGGCCATGCAGTAGCCTACACGATCGGTACAATTTTTAAGCACATTATCGATTGTGTGCAGCTGTATTTCACCAATGGCTTCACGAAGATTGTCCTTTAAAGCGTCAATTGTCTCTGGCTTGTTGGCGTAACAGTTATCTTTGACGGCACCGCACAAATAATATTCCAACGGTGTCAAATCGCAGCTCCGTGGTGGCCAAACGACATCAGCTCTGCGGCTGATAATGCGTTCTTCAAAAATAGGGTGCAAAACATCGAGTGTAGCTTCGGCTGTGTGGCATGTAGCGGCGTCCTGTTGAAACCAAATGTTGCTAATATTCTCCTCTTCAATTTTTGTGAATAAAAATTCATTCAACATGGCCCGATAACGATCGCCATTGACTGTAACGGTCACTCCTTGCTCATTTTCGAAGAAAAATGGCCAAATTATGCCTCTGGACAAAAATCCGCACCAACAGTGACTCGTCTTGGGTGTATCGGCTTTTCAATGTATGCGTGCGGGTTTTCTGTGCCTCGAATGCGACAATTTTGCTTGTTTACATACCCGCCAAGATCAAAATGAGCTTCATCTGAAAAGATGATTTTTTGGCAAATTCGACATCTTCTGTAAGTCGATTGCAGGCCCAGATTCCCAGCGTTGTTCAAACGTATACACAACCATATTCGTTCAGTGGAAGGATAAAACTAATTATCTGTCAAATCAGACATGAGCTAAGTGTTACCATTCACGAAATAAACACTAGTTGAAAAAAAACGTTAGATGGCGGACCCTATAGAACCAATCATCCTCAAAATTTTCCAAAAAAAAAAGACATGACATAGTGAGAGAGAGAGTCCATTTAACTTGCTGTTAAGCACTTTTATCGTTTCATAGTTGACTAAATGTACAAAAAAGTAATTAAAGAAGTGGAAAGGAATACAAAAGTTTTAAAAATTACAGTACGAATGTTGTATATATACAACAGTTTATAGTCCCAAAAAATTGTCTCAATAAAATGTATATCATTTTTTTGTTGTATTTCACTTGTTTATAAAACTATTGTTACTGGAAAAAAATGTCACTGAATTATCATAAAATTTTGTAGTTATTGTATTACAATAAAACACACAAAAATATTTTACTTCAGCTAAATTAGGAGAACTTCGTTCGTTCAAAAAGCGATGATTGCTACACATGCGAAATAGTGATGTTGTATACAAACAACAAATGCTAAAATTCCATTCGTTTCGTATCGAGTAATATCATAAGAATATTTTACGATTCAAATTTTATTTCGATCACGAATGCTATAATTGGGCCCCAGGTCTTTAATCCAAAAAGAAAAGTAAGGATTGTGCCAACATATGTGGACAGGATCATACTAGGTATTTTGGCATGAGTTGGAGCGTCGGGTTCAGAAAGTTACGTTCGCTTACTATACCTATCGCTGAGACATAGGGTTGTACTCTGAATGTTCAGATCTAAAATTAGACCTATACTTATGGTGCGGTGGTGTGGGACTTGATAAAATGCAGAGATTGGCCTATATTGATGTCACTAAAGCGATGCGTACTTGCCATTCTGCGACGCTTGAAGTACTGTTGCACTTACTGCCGATTGTTTATTGTACTTCAAAGGTTAACTTTGACAGGAGATTCGAGGTGAGAATCAATTCCCGACTGTAGTTAGAAGGTTGGAGGGTCTTGTAGGACCACGATGTGAGTCGCACTCATTCTCTCATTCGTCATAAAAGAAGGGATGTGTCCAGGTGGATGTGTGATGGCTGGGCTTACCGGGCACTGGAAACCGATTGGAAACCATATGCACAGGATGGGGTTACGGTACAATGACCACTGTCGCAGATGTTACGAGGTGGAAGAGGAAGAGACTTCTGAGTACTTCCTTGTGAATGTTTGGCCCTTATGTTCCTGCATTGAAACAATTGATCTCCTCAGATATTCCAAACTGATGGAGTAGGTGTGAGGTATTTTTGGCGCCCTGCGGTTTCCGAGTGCTTGTGGCTAATCTCGAAACGGTGTTCAAGGACAACACCGCTAATCGTAGTAACTACGAGTATGAACGCTAATACTGATTTCGACTTGCTGAAGGGAATGTTCCTTACCCTTCTCTTTTAGTGATGAGGTATTGCCAATATCTTATAAAAGTTTCTTCCTTTGTATACATACCTTAAAAAAATGATAATTGTACTAGAGTAACCCTACCCGTGTTAGTGTTGTATACGTATAAAATGTATTCATCATAAGAAAAATTTAGAGAACTGCATTAAAACTAATGATTTATATTGACTACCAAGTCATTTATACCAAATTCAGAGACTGTCAATCTGTTTGTATGGGAGGTGCCACTCCCATTGATCGAGTGCCGTATACTTTTTGAGTGATGATTTGTATCAACCACACAGTTATTTTGACCAAATTTAGAAACTTACACTATTACCGTTCTCTAGATATCGATGGCTTAATGTAGAAAGGGCGTATCCCGATTTTTTTAACTACGTTTTTAACTTTTTTCTTAAATCTATATTTACTTGCTATAAACTTTATTAGACATTTATTGTTCTATTGGTTTGTGTCAAGGCTTAATGTATATGCCACACCACATTATCTTGGCTATTAACAGTGTTACCACTTGCGTATTGAACGGTGCAACCGTACCGATTTTGGTTGTTACATTTGAATTTAACGTAAATAATAATATGTAGTAACTACAAGAATATTCGAAACTGATGATGATTTGCTATAAAATTATAATAATAATTTTGTGGTAAGGCGGGAATAAAAGTGTTGAGTAATTTGTGTATTTAGTTGAAGTTGCTGTATAAAGTAAAAGTGTACAAATAAAAAGAAATGTATAAAAGAACAAATTCGTCTATTATTTTATTTAATGCAATTTAAAAAGCGCTCTAACGTTTTAAAAAGGTTAATAAAAACAAAGCATTATAAATACAAATAATGCATAAATTTGACAATGAAAAGGTTATCGTGCGAGGGAAAATAATTATTATTAATATTTTTTCTCATTAGTAACCCTTCTTCTGGATGAGCTATGTAAGCACATTGATCTTTTCGTCATTTACATAAATGTTAAAATCATATATATTTCCAGAGCATTACAAAAAAAAAAAAAAAAAAAAATTGTTCATTGTTTCACTGTTCATAATTTTTATACTTATGCATACTGCAGAGATCTAGATCAACCCTTGATACCTAGGTTATTAAGCCAAATACATGAAAAAAATGAAAAAGTTTTACATATATGACCTATACATCTCTGGTCAGGTACTCTGCATGCAAATGGAAAACTTGCTTTGAACTCTTGATATCTTGGCTATTAAGTCAAATAAAAAAAAAAAACTAAAAAATTATATATGATCTTTATATGTATGTATGTATTTATGATCATGTACTTTTGATCATTCCGCACTGTGATGGCTGCTGCAACTTAAACCCCCGGAAGGGTTCAGCATTGGAACACAGAAGAGGCATAAAACATGGAAATGCTGACGCTCTCTCACAGCGGTCTTACAATTTGGAATGCAATACTAAAACAACGTTGAAATACTAAAACAACGCTTTTATTGGGTTGGATGCAAGCAGTGGCGGATTGAATAGCAAACTGTACACAGTGTATTGCAACTAAATGTCCAGTAAGAAGAAGTCAAGGTCAGCTGCAATAATATAACTCGTGAGAACCCTTAGACTTTTTTTCCAAGTAAGAATCTATCTTGTTTTGCTTAAAAGAAATTTAATAATTGAAACATAATGAAAAGTGTTTAATTAATATAAACAAACAACTCTTTTTGTAAAAAAGTATACATGCATACATACATAAATACATATGTATGTACAGAGCTACTTTCGCTGATTTCTAAATCAACAAAAATATACAAGCATACATAGATATGTACATACATTTACTCAAAGTGAGCCTAATGACATTAATTTGAATTTGATAAATTTTTCGTATGAAAATTCATAAATACTTTTGAATTTATAATTTTTTACTTACATATGTATGTATATTAAGTAAAATAATAATAAATAATGCTAAATTAGGATTAGGTCATACATACATACATTTATACTCTCGTAAAAATTTTGTAGTCGGTATGTATTTAATAATACCAAATTAAAATTGTTGTTATGTAGTTATAAAATAATATAAAAATAAATAATACGCAGCGTCGTTGTTGGCGGTGTGAATGATGAAGTGTTGATGACATCATTTAAATTTAATATAAATTTGGTCAGTTGATGGTTAACAGTAGCATTTTGTTTAAATAAATATCAGAATTTTTTTGTTTTATTCAAAAGAAAAACAAAAAAGTATGAAAGAAGGAAAAAATAATTTTGTTTTACCATCTCTGACTTCTAGATTTTGCTAGATTAGTAAATAAAATAATACTTACGTTCGATTTGATAGAGGTCTGGAAGAGTTATTCGCTTGCGAGTGGGAACACATTTCACGCTGTGTATGAATCCACGACTTTATTGATTCTATCAAAGTATCATTGTTTTTGAAGCATTTGGAAGTATTAAAGCGTTGAACGCCTTGATGAATTAATGGCATAGCTGAACAAACTGATGGTAGTTGTTTGTATTCTTCTAAGGGTTGATCAGCTTGGATCACTTTAGGATTATGTTTTGCATCTTGATGATAAGAAATGGGATATTGGCGATGGTAATATGAGCGAAGCTTTTCTTGAGATCCATAACGAATATCAGTATCTGAAATGGAGTTATTGTATTCATACTGGTGTACATTTTGAAATTGATGTTTTTCATCTTTAACAAGACGTTTACTGCTATGTTCGAGGTCATCATTTATTTGATCTTTATTCATTAATTTCATTGATTTGTTTTTATATTTTTTTCGAACTCTCTGATTCTCTGATATTTTTTCTTCGTTATGGTTAATATTACGTTCATTACCAACTCTGCCTCCTTCCAAATGTGTTGTTATCTTTTTTCTGCCGCGGTTACTGTTTGTTATAGCTGAGACTATATTATTGTTTTTTAGTTGATTGCTGCCAGTGTCGTCATCATCAGTCATGCCAGCTGTGCTTATGGATGAACGTTTCTTTGTTAGAGACTCATGAACGTATTTCTGACGAAGTGTTTCAGTTTGCTGCGCGATTTTGAACGATTTACACGTCGTTTTTAAATTATTAGTGGATAAATCTATATATGAAAGAAAAAACAAATAAACAAAAAAATAAATAAATAAATAAATAAATAAATAAAACAAAATAATTAAGTAATTGTTAAGAGATATATTTTTTTTTTTCGTTTTAGAAAATAATAACAATGCATAGCAATGTATTTGAAAAGTAGTAGGTTAACGATTTTGTAAAGAAATAGTATGTATGTATGCATGTAAAATACAATATTTAGAACTTCGATAAACTTGCATTTGTGTTTTATATTTTAAATTTTATATACACACATACATGCCTACATACATATGTACATACTTATGTATTAGGAATTCAGTAGTAATAGTCTTTTTTCAAAGGAACAAGACAATAACTTTTTGTCATTTTATTTGCTCATAGACATTGCGCTTAGGTCAACTTTGACGTACTTCAGGGAAATGTTTGAATTGAAATGATGTTAATAGGTATACTTTTTATTACTGACAATTAATATAATGTTTTTTTTAGTCTGAAATTCAAGCAGGGTAAATATTATTAAATTGCATGTAGGCGGAAAAATGTACATATGAACATACTTCTCTTTACTATTCCAAATAAACTATTTGGTTTTTTCTAAATTTAGTACAATTTTTCCCTGAGATCGCCAAATAAAAGAAGACATTTGAAATACATACCTAAATAAGTAGGCTTAATTATTATTCTTTGTGGCCTCAATAAAATTCAATTGAATAATCTCTCATTGATCTAAATCGGGTGTTTATATTGGCTGAGTCATGCTTACGGTGCAGTTTAGAGAAGAAAAAGTCATGAATTTTTTCTTCCTACAATTTAGTTTGCTTCTCACGAACTCAGCCGTAGATACTAAGCGAAGGTTATAATAAAAAAGTAAGCAGTCTTGAGAGCATCTTCACGTTATCAACATTTTAAGAGAATTGAAGCACTTTATTTACCACATAATACCACATTATAAACAAACAAAAAATTCGGTGGATAATGCTGCAAGTGAAAGTGCACCAACATAAGATCAAAGAAGAAGTACGGTCGAAATTAAAAAAAAACACTTTTTTTGTGCAAATCTCGTAGTTTTAATATTTACTTCTTGGTATGCAAGTCTAAAAATATGTATGTATTATATGTACACATATGTATATACATACATATTTCTTCATTTTATATTTGTCATTCGTAGATAGAGCAAAAATATCAATGATAAAGGTAAAGATTAATTGTCATAATGAGACATAGAAAAGAATTAGTTAAGAAATATTCTTTACTCGTATACGTAAACAATTTTTTTTTTTTATTTTACCTGATTTGGAGTTTTTTTCCATAATATACTTGCCAATCCGCTGTTGGAAGCTTTTTTAAAAATAAATAACTTTTTGAAAATTGTTTCAAATATGTCAAAATTTTTCTGTTAAAATAATATAAATACATACATGTCGCACTTGATCAACAAAAGGGTATTAATTCAAAATTTTAAAATTGTCAGTAGAGGTGAAAAGCTGATTGTGGTTACATTTTAAGAGAATTTGAAAATCCGATTACATCATAGTAAGAAAAAAAAACAGTACCTTTTTTATGAAAATATACGATACATTTCTATTTCCACTTTTTCAAATAATAAAAAAAATTAACTTTTTGATGATATAATGGTAGTTACTACACTATTACGAAAACGATCTCAAATGTGGTTTTCGAAATGAAAGAGTAAGCGGAATACGTTGAAATTTTTACAGTAGATAGATATTGCTGTTGTTGGTTGATTTCTTGCAAAAAGTGAAATTCTTAAAATTTCGAGTTAATACCCTCTTGTTGATCAAGAGCGATATGTAAATAAATATAATAAGAGATTTTCTACAACTTTTTCTAAGCATACTTATTATAAGCTTATTTAAATACAAAAGTGAACAGTTTCAAATACTGTTTTAAAAATGTTTCACTTGACAACACCTTTTACAATAATACCTGTTATACGCTTAGTTTAGAAACAATTTAACATATATGACTGTATATGACTCATTCTCACTATAGTTTTGTCGGTGTTTTTAAAAAAACATTTTTTATTTTTTTAAGTTAAAAAAATTTGTATTTATTACATAATTGTTATTTTTAGAAATTTAGTTCCATTGATATTTTATTTGTTCGCGTAGTTTCAACATGTTCCCTAAAGAGAAATGGTATTTATCCCGGGCATTTCTTTGCTGTTGTCAAAAAGTTGTCAATTGGAACGGGATACGGACTTTATGCTGTCCATCAATCGCCAAAATTTGTTGTTGTGACAGCTATTCTTTACATATCTACATATATTTAGATATATTACAAAGCTTACAAAAATACTACGAGTTTTAGCTTATTATAGCATGATTAGAATACTATTTTTCTGTAAGCTTAATCTACAATTAGACTTCTAGCTTTTTGTAGATTATCTACAAGCAATATTATCGCAAGGGTTCAGTCTTCATTATTAAACAATTTTTAATAAGTCTTTTACAATATTCTTCACAACACTATTCTCAGCTTAAGGCTTTTTACAAGTTATTTCCAAATCGTTTTGGTTTGTTGGGTAATTCAATAAAAAAAAAAAAAAAACAAATCTACAAACATACATACAGTCAGCGTCAAATAAAGCACACACCCTCATTCAATAATTTAAAATGAAATGCACTTAAACATATTTCTTATGTTTTTCAAAACTATATTTAATGCTTTAAAAAACAACAAAAAATTCTTACAACAACAAAAAAAGTAAACACCCTCATTGTCTAGAAGATAGTTTTTATTCCAGTCTTTTCAATTGCACTTATAAGGTAAATTTTGAAAAGAAAAGGAACCAACCTATTAAATAAAATGTACAATAGTGTATTTCCAATGGATTTTAAAAAGCAACGTAACATTTTATTCACAACTAAACGTACTTCTTCAATAAGAAGTAAAAATATGTCTAAACTTGAACAATTTGAAATACTTAAATGAAAAGTGTGTTTGCTTAAAAAATACACACAGATTCCTCAAGTTGACTTTGGTAAGGTAAATACCACTCAAAAGGTCTATTCTTCTTCTTTCTACACTTAAAATCGTTTAATCTTTAGCTAATGTATTAACTTATAGATACATATGTACATGAACTTACAAAAAAACGGTTTCTTACCCGTTACTCAAGATTTTGGGGGTGTTTCGAATATTTCAAAAACAGATACTTGTTGTATTCGATAGCACCTATCAGCAAAATGGTATTTCCCACGTATTTCTACTTCATTCTTTTTTGTCGCATATATATTTTTTTGTATACTTTTTTGATGCTTAAGAAATAAAGTACCTCTCACTTTTGTTTAATAGCCTTAGTTTTTCTAAGAATTTTTCTGTTGCGTTTTAAGAATTTTGTTAAGCGATTCATACAGTTTCAACAACATAAATAAAATGCATTTCAAACATATTGTAATTTAAACATCGCTGTTATGTAATGATTTGTAATCGTTATAATTAGTAATTAGATTCCTTTTTTAAAAGTATTTTTTCAACGATTATCTGTGTATTCAGAAATTAGAAATTTGTTCCTACATAATTACATAGTAATTACGATTCTTTGTTAAGAGTAATATTATTGATTAGTAATCGTAATCGCAATTTAATAGCTACGACTTTAAATTTTATGAATATGGGCAAAAAGTTAAATTTATCACATATTAAAATATTAAAGTAAAAACAAAATTTTTTACAATGAGGATATTTACTTTTTTACACTGACTATACATACATACATCCATATGTACACAGCAAAATATTTACCACATAAAACAATGTAAGTAGGACCCATCCACTGCCTGTATGCAATTCTATTAACATTTACACAGTGTTGACCTAGGCAGCCAGATTGGCGCGATGGAACAGAGTTTATAAGCGAAGGTTGGATGGGTCCAGTACTACAAACATTGTAAGTGAATTTTGGATGGAATAATACAGAAATAGTAAGTGAAGGTTGGATGAAAATCCAGTTTAAAGGTCACAATTGCATCAATATAGACTGCCCCATACACCACACACACGGTTAGTCCATTTGTACTTTTCATAACAGGTCTTTCCATTTTAATTCGGAAAAATTAAGAAGTATAATTAGAAAATAGTAGCAAAAATCAAACAAAATTCATAATCGTAACCACAATAACAATGTAATGCATTACAAACCTATCCAAATCGGTTGCTAGTGCGATGGCTTTTTCACTTCTAATGTATATTTAATTTTACAATGTATTGTGAATGAGACTCGTCCAAACCGGATGCTAGTTGTATGTGCTTAATTTTTTTTTTTCAATTTTTCCTATTGACATAATAGTACAATCATATGTAATACTTTTGTACTGCTGGGTATGTACTTATAACTTGAAAATAAATATAAGAGGTATATGAAAATTTATTTTTTTTTAATTTAAAAAAAAGTAATTAAATTGTCAGCTCTTTGGAATTCTTTTAATGTGTAAAATTGAAATCTAGAAATAAAATAAAAAAAATAGATAAATTTATAACAAATCGATTGCACAAATTTGTAATACGTTTTTGAAGCAAAATTCATCAACTAAAACATGGTAAGTTTCTTTTTTAAGTTAAATTGCATTTGTAAATTATCAATAAATGATAAATTGTAACTTTATAAAATGATCATAGGATGTAGTAAAAACGCAACAAAATTTTTAGTCTCTACAAGAAAATATTTCAAAACTTTTTAGTGTTATTACGTTTTTAAATGCGGAGTTTTCAGCAAATATACATTGTACATACATGTGTATGTATGTATATACATATGTATATCAATTTATGTACATATATATATGAATGTATGAACATACATACATATATACTCATAAGTTTTCATGACTTCTACGTGGAACAAAAGGTTTAATATTTGGTAAAAGGGCAGTATAAAAGATCAATAAAATCGTTTGTTATGATTCAATGAGAGTATTCTGTATCAATCGAAAGAAATGATAGTATTTAGCTAAATGGTAGTGAAAAGGAAGCAAAATCGATTATAAAGCGGTGCAATACTTTTCAATTTTATGGCATCATGCCTGGTCGTATATAGCGAATGCTCATTTCAACCGATTTTATTGTATTCGGTACAGGCGTCTGGGATTACCTGTCCCAGTTTCAGCGGCTCTCAGGTCATGGTATTGTCTTGGCGTCATTAAAAATTTGGCGTTGGTGTTAATTTGGCTGATTGACCGAGTTTCCCATAGTATTTCTCGCGTTTATCTTAACGAATTATTTTTTCAACATTACATAAATTATATTCAGCCATTGGCAATACAAGCTGCATGGATTTAATACCTATGTAGATACGTCGTTGTTGTGAAGGCCAAGTCTCCGACGTTGATGTTGATTTTAAGATGGATTGGCTGTGTAATACACAGTGTATATCCTACATTACAGTACCTTATTCTATTTTTACACGGTCTTGACATAAGACGGTCTTAAAAAATTTGATTCCGTTTTTTCACGATTTTTTTTTCACGGTTTTATTTGATTGAGCATGATTTGAAAAAGTTATTTAAAAGAAATTTCAAAGAAAATCTTTTATTAACTGTAGTTTTAGAACTATTTTATGTTTATCATTTTGGCGGGTTCTAAAATTTTGTTGATTTTTAATTTGGTAATGGAATTGGCTTCTGTACCTTTTGTTCATTAATTTTATTGTTTTCTTTGTACGAGTTCTTAGTTTGGGAACTGTGACATTTTTATACATATGTTACTTAGAAATTTGAATAAAATAAGCTGTGCATTAATGCACATACAAATTTAATTTGGCTTTTATAAAACTCGTATAACAGTTTTCTTTTAATTAATCATTGTGTTTTAAGTATTTTATAATTTTTTTGGTTTTTTTGTGGAACGTGTCCACCGTGTAAGAACAGATCTATGTAGATGTAGATGTATTTGTTTTATTTTCATATAGCCTAGTAACCTTAAGGTAGGATTGCACGATTGTTGTAATGCACTAATAATTAGTCTATTTTATATGCCAATCATGTGATTACACAATTTATTGGCTCATACGGCAACTCACAACATTATTGTGCTTATTTATCTCAATCAAATGTTACCCTGGTACGACAATCGTGTGAAAGCTTTGAAGGCAATCATGCAATAATGTAAATGCCAAAAATACACCAATATTTATTGTATTCTTTTGCGGCAATTGGATAAGACATTAATCACCAATTTTTATTTTTCAACTGATTACTTTCTGAAAAAACACAAAGAATGATAAATTCGTTCCCAATCCTCGATTTTTAACTCAGTGATGTTGGATATCGATAGAGATTTTAATTCTTTTTCGAAATATGCCCACAAATTCTCTATAACGATCAGGAGACTGTGGCTGCTTTTCCATAAAACAGGAGCAGTTATACAATAAACACATTCACTTCAGGTCGTTGTCTTGGTGAAATTTAAAATTTTCCGAAATACCCAACTTTTGTGCACTGACTGACATATTTTCTTTTTAAAATGGTTATATGTATATATTCTTGTCAAATATTCAATTAATACAAATCAGATGCCAGGGCCAGCTGCAGACATATAGCCCCAAACCATTACACTTCCAAAACCGTGTTTTATTGTAAGGCGAATATTGCACAATCTTAATTCTTTATTCGGCTTCCTCCACACATATAAGCCATTAATTTTGAAAGTGTGGCAAGTCAAGTTTTGGTCTGTTTCGAGATATTTTAAAATTTGCATTTCATTGAATTTAAAAATTTGTGGTCGTAGAGAATGTAAGTTTATAATCCAATAATATTTGTGGTACTGATTAAAATAAGTCGAGCTTATGTATAACTAAAAGGACTTTCCTCGCTTCCAAATTAATACATTATTTTTATTTTTCATTAATTTACTTTTTAGATTTTTTTTTATCAGGCTTTTGAATTTAAAATTCAGTAGCTCGATCTATCAATAACGGCGCCTTCATTGGTATTTTTCTTTCCTTTTAAAACCTCTCTCAAGCGTTTGAGTTATTTTTTTCAACTCTTCATTTCATAGACTAAAGATTTATATTTTCGACAATTTTAAATTATTTATTTAACCCTGGGGATTATATAGGAAATTTGTTTTGTTGATTACCATTTCTACCGCTCGAAAATCACAATCGTTTGATCAAAATGAAAATTTCTGACCAATGACATTTATTTCACTGTCACTGGACTGAACACTTTTGCTAATATATAAAATGGACGTTTGTATGAGTATAACTTCCATCTTCCAAAGACAAGGGTCTGAATAATTTTTTATTAAAAACTTCACACAAAAAGATCATAACAATTTTTATCAATAACTATCATTATACTGTTTTTTTTCAAAATTGGATTTACTCCACTTTCAAAATAAACGGCTCATATGACTACCCATCTGAGGTGCAACAATTAAATTTATTTTCGAAAAAATCATGGTTTTTACGTTAATTAACAAATTTTAGCCTCTTTGTATGATTAACCTTGTTGTTCTTTGCGTGCAATTCTTTCCTGAAAATTGTGTCTACGCAAAACATTCCGACTGGATTTAAGCTTATTTTCAACTGATTTGGTTGATTTAAATCGCTTAATGATGGCGTGAAGCGTGGATTGACATTTATTACAACAGCACCAATTTCACGTACAGGCAGACCATTTTGATGGCATTGTATTATCAATTCCTTAAGTTCTTTATATCAATCTTCATACCAATCTCTTATTTTCTTTTTTTCATTAGCAACTTTTTGCTAAAACTTAAAAGTTCGGCTTTTACACCATCACTTAATTACTGTCAGTCGCAATAAGTGACTTAAAAATGCTGTTATTGTAACATGTCAGGTTATTAATTTGTGATATTTTTATACCATCATACTTCAATTTTTTTTTTTTGCAAAAAGGCTGTGCGTTTCTTTTTGATACGATAATTAATGTATTATTATAATTAATGTATTATTAATTGTATTTTAAAAGAGAATATATTATAAGTGCTAACATAGATGTCCGATTATTAAATTAAGTTACTGTATATGCAATATACAACGAAAAAGAATTTGGGCATCATTTGCTATAAGAACTTACATTTTGCGCTTGTTCTGTAAGCCTGGTTCATATAAAAATAAATAAACATGAATGGATCAAAATGGTCCTTTGCCTAAGACTTGTAACTTTCTATTTTGTTATCTTCGTCTGCATCATAGAACACTAAAAATTTCGTAGAAGCAATAAAATAAAAAAATACGACCTGAGCTAACGTAATCGTCTCTTAGTTAAAGCAAAAAGAAAAATGATCAAAATGGTCCCAACCTAACATGTTATGTACTTCTTCTTTTAGTGACTTCTCCTTTAGTGACTGGCACAACCACCTGTCTTAAATTTCACTGAAAACTAATGGCCAATTTTTGGACCGTTTCTGTGTTGAACGCCGAATACATGTTGTTTTTTTAAACATTTTATTTAAAATTCAAAAAATTGTCTTCAATTTGTTCTTGCCAGCATTTAGCGTGAAATGATAGTCTGCGAAAAGGGAAAAAAATTTCATGGGAGACTCACACGATAGCAATTTTCACTTCGAGGGGAACGAAAATTTCATGGGAATAAAAATTTCACTTATTATTCATGATGGGGGTGAATATTTCATTGATCAAAATGCTCAAATTTTTTTTAATCATTTGAAAATACATTAGCAAAAGAAAAAAAGAGATGTTTAGAGATAAAGAGAGACAGATAGAGGGAGTAATTATTAATGAAGTTGTTTGAATCCAAAAGTGAACTCGTAATAATAAGCCTGGCTTGCAAATATTTTTCAAGTTACCTCATATGGGGATGGGCTGTCAATAAGAATTCTCCTTCAACTCTAATAGATTACCAATTTTTCTTTCCGTGTAATTTGGCATATTGTTCGTTTAATTGAAGATGGAATGGCGTCAGAAGTTTTTGGATCTTTCTCGTCATCTAGAACCATGAGGGTTTTATGTTTGGGCTCTTACCCAGTTCCAACCAAATTTTATTTTTCATTTTACATTTCATCGTATTCACTGAAACATTGTACTTCTGCAAACCTGTTTCCATAAATGTTCTATGTTATATTTTAGGGACTGCATTAATCTCGGATGCACTTATTATCATTTTACAAAATGCTGTTCAAAAGAATTATTAATTTAAAAATAACGTCTTGTTTTTTCATACACTTTAATGACTAAAATGCTTAAGGATTTTTGTAGGGGAAACCTTTTCAAGGTGTAGGGAAAAATCGAATTTTCGTATGCGTGGGTATATAAAAAAAATTTATTGGCAACACTGTTCCCATCTGAAGTAGAATACCGAATCAACTAAAGTATATCTAAAAAATATATATGGTTGTGGCCAGGTATTAGTATTAGCAATTGTTTGAATCCGAGTTTAATTTATCATATGTATATGGTTCGGATGGTAAAGAGTATGACTGACGTCCATTGAACCAAGAACTTAATCTTTGCTTTACTTTCAAGAAATTTTACGAACAATTGTTATTCCTAAATATCTGGCGACCACTGTATTATATATATACGTATTTATTTTCATCGAATCTCACTTAATTGTTTACTTTCTTTCATCGTTTTTATACGTTAAGCTAAATATATGTACATACGTATGGCAAATAAAAAAAAAAAAATTAATAATAATAAGCGTGAAAACTTTTTTTCAACTTATTAAAAAATGTAATGAATCACAACCAAGGCAAATTTAACAAGGTGGTCTTATTTTAAAAACGAATACAATAAATACTGTGTTAAAATATAACACTGAAGTAAACAGATAGTAAATAAATTAACTGTGTTAACATATTTGTTTCAAAAAAAAAAAGTAATGAAGAATCATTTTGGCATACAATTAAATATTAGCTGTTGCTTTCATAGCAAGCCAAGGCCACAAATAAAAATTTTCTTCGTCATGTCCTCTGGGTCGCTTGTGTTGTTATGCGTGCGTTCTAACCACTATACTACTACTCTTCTTTTTAGCCCACATGAAAAGCTGCACTTTCCTTGAATTCGCTTCCTTTTGAGTTTATTTTACTGTTATTTTCCCTCCTATTTAACTTTGAAAAACGCAAAATAAATAAAAATAACGGAGAAAAACATGTAGTATAAATAAAATTGAACTCATAATTGAGGGATTCATAAATGAGGGAGTCATAAAATCATATTTCCTATAACAATGCATACAATTATGCATTAAGTTATCTCTTCATTTCGAGCTGAGTGGTAAAATTTTTTATTTTGCTTTACTATTGTATTTTGATTTTGTTTTTGGTTAAAATTAATTTTAAATTTTATTCCACATTTTTTGCTTACCTTTATTAGTTGAAAAAAGTACATGTATTTCATTAAATAAAATGGAAAATTTTGTATATCTTTAAAAGATCACAACCAATTCAATTTTACTACATAAAATTTACTTTTATTTACTTCTTTTTTTGCATAAATATACGAAAGAGCATATACATATACTCGTATTATATGCTTTTCGCACTGCTTTATTTACTTATGAAAAATATTGCTTTCTTTTACTGCAGCTGAATTGTAAATTGTTGTAAATAAAGAAAAACAGCTGATTTTCGTTTTTTGAGCTGTCATTGGTGTCGTCACTGTGTAAACTGTGTCCTATAATAATGGCATGAAAAAATACGATTGTTATGAAGAACCCTTTTTAATATGAACGTTACGCTGATGCTTAAAGTGGGAATCAATTCGGACAGCCTTTCTCTATAACTAAATTCAATGGATTTCGATCTATTTTAGTTAGAAATAATTGTTTTTATTCATATTTTAGTAGATATTTTTAGTTGTCTTCTCTTTTTTTATTTTCTCAATACTTTTACTTTTTTTATAATAAAAATAGTAATCATAGTATATGAAAAACACTTTATTCAGTATCATCGGACTTACGACTGTCATTGCCATCAATATCATCAGCAACATCAGCTTATCGTCGTTATCATCATCACTCTATTGAAGATTTTCTAGATTTTGTTCAAATTGAAATTGTTACCATTATCACGTGCATTTGCTTCATTAAATTGACGTCAAGGTTTGTTATTTGTGCCGAAATGTCTGCATTTTGCAAGAAACGTCTTGCAGTGTTGCCGTTATTGGAATTTATAAATCCGGGTTTTGGCTGATCAATAACGAAAACCCAATCGACGCCTAAATTCACTTTGGATGCGGGTTTGTTAATTGAAATAATTTTCTTTTCATCTTCAGAACTAGCGTACCACTTCATTATAGGAAGTGTATACGATAAATTAAGAAGCAATTTTACTTCGATTTTAACGTCCCCGAGGCCTAATTTTGGAAAAAGCATACCCTATTGTACTTATATTAGCTAGATCTATCCAAATGTCGACAAAATTTGATCAGCCTTTTACGAGTGGTTGATGGACAAACAAACAAATAAACCTTTAAAGAAATTTATAATATACCAGCTACACCTATCATTATTATTATCTTTTATTTTATCGTAGCTATCGTTTTTTACCCCTTTTACCTATTTTTCGCCCTTCCGGTTCAAGTCCAAACATTTAAGATACATTCTAGAAGGTTCTAAATAATTGGTTCTGCTTTTTAGGAGTGTACTACTGACTTAAAAACATATATATGTATATACTATATACAAAGCCATATTCACATTTGTGTATGTATAAGATAGATAGCTGTTACCCGGTGTGCTTTGTGCAATACCTGCTTTACCAATCTCTCCCACTTTTCGACTGATGTAGACAGATAAAGAAGCTTTTATTGTTCTCCATATATACAAAGTTGCATATTTAGTATGAATGGGAGGTACTGCCTACTTATTGACAAAGATTGTACATATTCCACGAAGTCATTTGGACCACATTGAGCAACATCCACTTTAAACGTTTTCAAGATATACAAAAACCAATATTTACTTTGCATGAGAAGTCCATGCCCGAGAAGTCCTCTGGGTCGCTTGTGTTGTTATGCGTGCGTTCTAACCACTATACTACTACTCTTCTTTTTAGCCCACATGAAAAGCTGCACTTTCCTTGAATTCGCTTCCTTTTGAGTTTATTTTACTGTTATTTTCCCTCCTATTTAACTTTGAAAAACGCAAAATAAATAAAAATAACGGAGAAAAACATGTAGTATAAATAAAATTGAACTCATAATTGAGGGATTCATAAATGAGGGAGTCATAAAATCATATTTCCTATAACAATGCATACAATTATGCATTAAGTTATCTCTTCATTTCGAGCTGAGTGGTAAAATTTTTTATTTTGCTTTACTATTGTATTTTGATTTTGTTTTTGGTTAAAATTAATTTTAAATTTTATTCCACATTTTTTGCTTACCTTTATTAGTTGAAAAAAGTACATGTATTTCATTAAATAAAATGGAAAATTTTGTATATCTTTAAAAGATCACAACCAATTCAATTTTACTACATAAAATTTACTTTTATTTACTTCTTTTTTTGCATAAATATACGAAAGAGCATATACATATACTCGTATTATATGCTTTTCGCACTGCTTTATTTACTTATGAAAAATATTGCTTTCTTTTACTGCAGCTGAATTGTAAATTGTTGTAAATAAAGAAAAACAGCTGATTTTCGTTTTTTGAGCTGTCATTGGTGTCGTCACTGTGTAAACTGTGTCCTATAATAATGGCATGAAAAAATACGATTGTTATGAAGAACCCTTTTTAATATGAACGTTACGCTGATGCTTAAAGTGGGAATCAATTCGGACAGCCTTTCTCTATAACTAAATTCAATGGATTTCGATCTATTTTAGTTAGAAATAATTGTTTTTATTCATATTTTAGTAGATATTTTTAGTTGTCTTCTCTTTTTTTATTTTCTCAATACTTTTACTTTTTTTATAATAAAAATAGTAATCATAGTATATGAAAAACACTTTATTCAGTATCATCGGACTTACGACTGTCATTGCCATCAATATCATCAGCAACATCAGCTTATCGTCGTTATCATCATCACTCTATTGAAGATTTTCTAGATTTTGTTCAAATTGAAATTGTTACCATTATCACGTGCATTTGCTTCATTAAATTGACGTCAAGGTTTGTTATTTGTGCCGAAATGTCTGCATTTTGCAAGAAACGTCTTGCAGTGTTGCCGTTATTGGAATTTATAAATCCGGGTTTTGGCTGATCAATAACGAAAACCCAATCGACGCCTAAATTCACTTTGGATGCGGGTTTGTTAATTGAAATAATTTTCTTTTCATCTTCAGAACTAGCGTACCACTTCATTATAGGAAGTGTATACGATAAATTAAGAAGCAATTTTACTTCGATTTTAACGTCCCCGAGGCCTAATTTTGGAAAAAGCATACCCTATTGTACTTATATTAGCTAGATCTATCCAAATGTCGACAAAATTTGATCAGCCTTTTACGAGTGGTTGATGGACAAACAAACAAATAAACCTTTAAAGAAATTTATAATATACCAGCTACACCTATCATTATTATTATCTTTTATTTTATCGTAGCTATCGTTTTTTACCCCTTTTACCTATTTTTCGCCCTTCCGGTTCAAGTCCAAACATTTAAGATACATTCTAGAAGGTTCTAAATAATTGGTTCTGCTTTTTAGGAGTGTACTACTGACTTAAAAACATATATATGTATATACTATATACAAAGCCATATTCACATTTGTGTATGTATAAGATAGATAGCTGTTACCCGGTGTGCTTTGTGCAATACCTGCTTTACCAATCTCTCCCACTTTTCGACTGATGTAGACAGATAAAGAAGCTTTTATTGTTCTCCATATATACAAAGTTGCATATTTAGTATGAATGGGAGGTACTGCCTACTTATTGACAAAGATTGTACATATTCCACGAAGTCATTTGGACCACATTGAGCAACATCCACTTTAAACGTTTTCAAGATATACAAAAACCAATATTTACTTTGCATGAGAAGTCCATGCCCGCTTGTTGAATTAATTACTATTATTAACTACCAAGTCCTTTAATCAAATTGTATTTCAAGACCGTGTAAAACAGAAATGGGTGTACACGGTTTTGAAATAACTAGATCTAGAAAAAAATCTGATTTCGTTTTTACACGTTTTTTGTAAGTAACGTGGTCTAGAAAAAAACCGAATTTTTGTCATGATTTTATTAGATTTTAAACGGTTTGGAAAAGCTACTTGATTGAAACTAAAAAAAATTATTTTTATTCACCGTAATTTTAGAACTACTCACCTTGGCGATTTTTAAAATATTGTTTATAAATTTTTGATGACTTAATTTGCCGTAAGAATTGGCTTATTATGTACCTTTTGTTCATTAATGTTTTTTGTATGAGTTTTCAGTTTCTGGTCTGCGACAGTTTTATATTTATGATACTTTGCAATTTAAATTGCATTTTGTGTTTATAAAATAAACTGTGCATTAAATGTATATGGAAAATAATTTTGGTTTTATAAGAACTCCTAAAAATTCTTTTCTAGAGAATCATTTGGTTTTAAGTACCTATCGCTCATTTACGTCAATAGTGTCATAACATTCAAAAGGAAATAAGAGTATAGGTGCTAAAAAAGAGTAAATTTTACAGTAAAACTTTACAATCGATTAATATTCGATTGTGGACATCTGAGCAAATAGCTTCAAATTAATTTTCGCCTGGAGCTACTGTAAATAAAGTATATGTATGTAAAACAGAGTACTTTAAAAATTTCTGTCATATTTGTGGAATACATTTTGTAAAAAAGGAGTAAAATTTGTTTAAAACAAATAAAAACTTTCCGAATTGTTTAATTTTGTTTAATTTGGCAAAAAATTCGCCATAATATACAATATGGTGCAAAACTAAGTGCATGTTTTGAAGTTGAACTGAAAATATCCTATAAAAATGTAAATACGCAATCAAATAAAACAAAACTTCACACACTTACTCATTGTTAAGTGTTAAAAAAACATTGACAAAGAGTATCATGAGATAAAGCGAATCATTCTCTTGGTTTTCCTTTTTAGCTTAAATAGAGAAAAACTTTATTTTTAACACTCTTCTTAGAGCTCCCTATTATTTCGTATTATATTCGCCATACAGCTTTAACGAGTTTCTCGAAGTCTAATTATGTTTTCCCAGGCGTTTTTTACTTTTGTCCAAAAATACTCCATTGGTTTGTTTTTAGGGCTTTAATTTACAAAAATTGCTTTTTGCAGTAGCCATTCTTTGACAATTTTAGTGGTCCGGCCTGGATCACCATCACTGAAAGGCGATTTCTTTTTTAATTCCCATACAAGATAATGGCAAAAAAAGAACGAACTTAAAATATCTGAAAAGTTATACTCTTTTTCTAATAAGCGAGTACAACAAGAGTCACTTTTTGAAATTTTCGAAATACTTTCAAAATTTTTAATAACGGATCAAAAACCGGTTTTTCATACCCTCGCACATTTATAAGCTAATAACTTAGCTGAATAGTACTCGGCTTTAAGCCAATCAGTAGATTTAGACAGAAGAGAAGTATGTAGACCTTTTAAAAGATGTTATACTTTATAGTCTTGAGGAATATTTGTGATTTTCTCAGGCACACATTTATTTTTCTACATTTTTTAAATTTAGAGTTTTTTGTACATTATTTTACATAGGAACCGTACTATTAATGAACTTTAGTTGCCATTTGCCGAAAATTGCATTATATAAGTAAAGTGAACTCTAAATCTCTATTAGTTTCAGTCCCATATAGGTAACTACAGATTTCTCGTTGCTAAGAACACAACTGAAGTTATTATCTACATCTATATCTACACAATAAAATACGCCATGTTTTCGAATTTCATAGTTAAAAATACCAAAGTAATGATTTTAATTTTTCGTATTTTTTATCAAAAATAGCCAACATAATCGACAACTAATTTAAAAATTGCCATATCACCAAACCGAAAAAAGGACGCCAAAATATGTTTTACGAGGGTGGATTGACATTGAAATTACCTAGCGCTAGATGGTAGCACAAACACAAAAACTTTTTCTTTCTTAGAAATTACGATCTGTCAAACGTCAGCTTTTAAAATTTTAGCCAAATCCATCGATTAGTTTATTTGTTGTAGTCGTCTGAAGTAAGCAACTTTTGTGTTTCTTGGAAAATGGAAAAAAGTGAATTTCGTGTAGTGATTAAACACTATTATTTGAAAGGCAAAACGGCGAAAGAGACAAAAAAAAATCTTGATAAACATTACGGCGAATCTGTCCATCAGATTATATGGTAAAATATTGGAATACTGAATTTAAACGCGGCCGAACAAGCACTGCAACAATACCATCAACAGGAAGGCCAAAAGAGGTAGTTACTGAAGAAAATATCAAGAAAATCCTCGATCTCGTTATGAGTGATCGCCGGGTCAAAATCCGTGAGATTGCTCAAATGGTAAACATATCATATGTACGTGTGTTCAACATTTTGCATGAACATTTGCATATGAAAAAGATATCGGCAAGATGGGTGCCACGTTTGCTCAGTGTTGAACAAAAATGAGTTCGACAGATCACTTCACAGCGGTGTTTGGACATGATAAAGCATAATCCTGCTGATTTTTTGCGTAGATTTATAACTGCTGATGAAACGTGGGTCCACCACTACACACCTGAAACCAAAAATCAATCGAAGCAATGGGTGGACCTGGTGGAAGTGCTCCGAAGAAGGCGAAGCCAGCAAAATCGGCTGGCAAGGTTATGGCCACTGTATTTTGGGATGCACACGGAATATTGCTCATCGATTATCTTGAAAAGGGATCCACAATCACAGGAGAGTATTATCGTGCATTATTGGATCAATTGGTTGATGCAATCAACGAAAAACGACCACATTTAAACAAGAAAAAAGTGTTCTTTCTTCAAGACAACGCGCCGGTTCACACAGCATTAGATACGATGCTAAAACTACGAGAAATCCACTTCGAATTGCTTGATCATCCACCTTATAGTCCAGATTTAGCCCCTAGTGACTTTTTCCTGTTTCCAAACTTGAAAAAATGGCTCGCAGGAAAAGATTCATCTCAAACGAAGAAGTTATTACCGAAACTAATGCGTATTTTGAGGAGTTCCCAAACTCGTATTATTCAGATGGTATAAAAAAGTTGAAAAATCGTCTTACTAAGTGTATTGAGCTAAAAGGAGACTATGTTGAGAAATTAATGGTTTTTGAAAAAAAAATGTTTTTTTTCCTACTTAGGTAGCTTCAATATCAATCCGCCCTCGTATATCGCCACGTTTGGCGGGAAATTGCCAGATCTGACAACCCTGAGTACGTGTACTCTTTAAATAAGCACGTCTAGCATCCCTAGTCATAAATCCAAAAAATTAATTTTTCAGCAGAGCGAACTATTTTAAATTTTTGATTTCCTATTATTTACCATAGATATAGGAATAAACATTTTGCTCCTGTGTTCTCAATTGTGCACGAATCAGAAAGAATTTTGTATATAGTACAATATAGATCAAAATATAGCGAATTTTTCTGAATACTTGACTAAAATATTATGTTTCTTGATTTATAACACTATTTAAGTAAATGAGCGATATATATAGTACATATGTATGTATGAATATAAAACCAGTCCCACTTTTTAATTTAATTCTAGAAAAATATTTTTTCTTCTTATAATTGGATTTAACAAAAAAATGAAAATAGTTTAGTACGAAAAATGTACATACATATAGTGCATAAATATGTATACGCCTATCTCTCGACTTACACGTTAGATACATATGTACATACGGTCTGAAAAAAATCGAGTATAAAAATTGTTTATATGAAAAATCGTGTAAATCGAAAAATATATTAAAAAATATCAATTGTTTTTTCTTAAAAAACTATTGAATAATAAAATTTTTGAATTCGCACTAATCGCTTGTATGAACTGAAGTAAGCAAAAAACCCACGTGTGGCGGTCCCATCGTTCGGATTTGATTTTTTTTCTTTTTTTTTTTTTTTTGTAAAGTAGTTGTCGTTGACAGTCTCGCTAAATCTTAGCGTCATAGCTTGACATTTGCAAAAGCTACGTAGGCAAGAGTACATCTATCTTTATATGTGTTGGCGAATTTTTGCAATTTTAGCAGCGGCGGCTGAAATGCGTTAGCCGTAATTTAGGTATTTTGTTACTTAAATTTAATAAAAATTACTTTTCATTTAACATACCAATATTTTGTTAAGCTCCTACGCGATGTCTTAAATTTTTACAAATTGATTTGAATTACACACAACATTTTTATATTTTTTTCTTCTAGTCGGAATCAATTTGCAACAAATGTAATGAAGTAATTACCCACCGTATCATTACTGCTTTGGGTAAGACGTGGCATCCCGAACACTTTGCATGTAAGGATTGCCAATCACCGATTGAAGAGGCAACGTTTAATATACAGGATGGTGAACCTGTATGTTCCAAGTGTTTCATGAAGAACTATTCGGGGACTTGTCACGCATGTAAACAACCGATTTTAGAGGTTTGTATTTTTATATTTTTATTGAATTTCGACTAATGTGTTAATGGGTTAGAGATTTTGTTTTCAATAAAATTAACTTTGGACATCAAATGAACTTACAATTCGCTTCCATAAATTAGTAGCTCTTTCTCTGTGGCAAATTAGGATTTTTTTTGTTACTAAGCTTTAGAACATATGCTTCTGCAAAGTATCCATCACCCTGTTTCAGTTCCTTGAAATCACTGTGAATGGTAAGTACTTTGTCTTCCAGATAAGATGGTGATCGGTTTACTGTAGCAAGGTATAGAATGATCTGTCGTTGCCTAGAAACAACGCTTTCTGTGGATTTGGTGTAGTGGTTGAGTAAAGAGGTGGTGCCGCCAGACCTTTTTATGATATATTCACTTATGGTGTTTTCTTTTCTAGAAAAAAAAGTATCACCATGTTAAAACGTGCATTACAAGTGGCTGACCAACACTGTACCAATATATTTTTTATTGGAGAAGAACATAGCACAAATATTAAAAAAGAAAATGCCCTGTGTTTACAAGTTAATAATTTTTTTTTTTTTTTGCAAAATAGAAAAGATGACAGAGATAAATTTAATAACTGATTTAACTAGTGCTTATTTCGTGAATGGTAGCAGTTAGCTCATGTCTGATTTGACAGATAATTAGTTTAATCCTTCCGCTGAACGAATATGGTTGTGTATACGCCTGAATAACGCTGGGAATCTGAGCCTGCGATCGACTTACAGAAGGTGCCGATTTTGCCAAAAAAATCATCTTTTCAAATGAAGCTCATTTTGATCTTGGCGGGTATGTAAACAAGCAAAATTGTCGCATTTTGGGCACAGAAAACCCGCACGCATACATTGAAAAGCCGATGCACCCAAGACGAGTCACTGTTTGGTGCGGATTTTGGTCCAGAGGCATATTTGGGTCATTTTTCTTCGAAAATGAGCAAGGAGTGGCCGTTACAGTCAATGACGATCGTTATCGGGCCATGTTGAACGAATTTTCGTTCACAAAAATTGAAGAAGAGGATATTAGCAACATTTGGTTTCAACAGGACGGCGCTGCGTGCCACACAGCCGAAGCTAAACTCGATGTTTTGCGTCCTGTTTTTGAAGATCGCATTATCAGCTGCAGAGCTGATATCGTTTGGCCACCTCGGAGCTGCGATTTGACACCGTTGGGCTATTATTTGTAGGGTGCCGTCAAAGATAAGTGTTACGCCAACAAGCCAGAGACAACTGATGCTTTAAAGGACAATAATCGTGAAGCCATTGGTGAAATAAAGCTGCACACAATCGATAATGTACTTAAAAATTGGACCGATCGTGTAGGCTACTGCATTGCCAGCCAAGGCAGCCAATTGAAGGAAATTATTTTCCATTATGTAACCGGAAGGATTGTACTTTCAAATAAAAAAGAAATTTGAGAAAATATTCAGTAGTTTTTTTTGATAGTATTAAAAAAAAGAATTATTTGGCGGACCCTTTATTTCAATTTTCGCAAATAAAATAGATGCAGCAATATCCATTATTTAGTTTTTTTTTCAAAAGAAAAGGTTTTTAGAATTAAAAATATGTCTGTATAAGTATATCTTTTGTTGAGTTTTCAATAAAATAGGTAAATATGAAAGAGGTCTTGCATAGTCTGGAAATCACGTGATTTTGAATTTTTCGAATATAACCCTAATATCAGCTTAGCGTAGCCAGCATCCCTGGTACCTGAATCGGGCGCAGTGGACTAATCAGCCGTCTGCCCTAAATCTTATACGATTAATCAAACCGAATGAAAATCAAAGAAACGAGCATATAAATTGATGATGAAGGCCCTTTGTTCTGTGGGGCACCGTTGAAAGACAAGCGTTATGCCGACAAAACAGAGGCAATTGAGCATTTGAAGGCCAACATTCGTGATGCCATTGTCGAGGTACGACCACATACACTCGAAAAAGTTTTCGAAAATTGGTCCGAAGGAATGGGGTATGTGAGGTCATCCGCGGCAGCCCTATGAATGAAATATTTCATTTCTAACCTGAGCAATTGTACTTCACAACAACAAAAAAAAAAAAAAATTTATGTTTTATTGCACGTTTTATTGCATTTTTAAATTTAAGCTTTTAAATGGCCCACCCTTTATATCTAGACAATGATTAGAATGACAGTTTCAGAACTTGGCCTAAATGACTTGGTACTCAATACAAATCACTAGTTTTAATGCATTCCTTTAAATTATTTTTTTATGAGGAATACATAGGAGTGTGCCACTGTGGTATGGTAGGTAAGACATCCGCCTAGCAACCAGAAGGTCCTCGGTTCAATACCAGGCCAGACCATCTGATAAAAGAAAAAGTTTTTTCAACAGCGGTATCACCTCATAACATTAGCTTGTAACTGGTTATGAGTATTACTATTGAAAACTTCTCTAATGCATTTGCCTTTCGGAGCTGACATTAAGCTGTAGCACCCTTTCAATGAGTACTAAAAATAGAATCGGGTGCAGCTCATTGACTGACAGAAGTTCCCATTTTCCTTCATGGAATGTTATGAGAATTAATAATGATAAATGACATTTAATAGGTATAGAACACAAAGGCTTTCAGTAACGCGGGAAGCGATAGACTCTAGTATTCTATATACCTTTTCCACTTGTAATTCGGATGAGTCAGTTTTAATTCAGAAATCGTCAATTGTAATTCAGATTAGTAGTCAATTATAATTCGGAAAGAAAACAAGTTGTTTAACTATTTGTTTTTATTTTGTCATAGCCAACTACCATGTCTTCCAATGCTAATGCATTAGCTTGGTAAACTGAACAGTGTTGCACAACTCGAATGCAGTCATCCGCAGTTATGGTGTTCGTTGCTTAATCTATAATATTCTCTTTGTTCTATTACAGCAGGACTTGCAACATTTGAAACACGAATGTTGCTTTTGACAAAGGTCTTAATCTTTGACAAATATTCTCAATGGGATTTAGAATGGGAGAATATGGTTCCTAACCGTACCACTAATTATTGTTTCTAGCTTTGAATGGCAGGGTGCATTATCCGCAACAATCAAATCAAATCTTTCAGTTGATTTCCCATATTTTGCCAGTTTTGCATTAAAATAATTACCCAAAATTTGTTAACTGGGCAGTAGATGAACGCCTTCTGCGTACCATGTATATGGTACCTGTTGTTGAAATTGCTCCAATTAAATGAATTTTAAGGCCTCTTAATGCTGGAAGGTGTTGTACTGCTCTATTCGCAACTCATGCACGACCTCTATTTCAATGACAAAACAAATTTAAATTCGTTTCATCCATCCAAACAACTTGCTTCCCCTGCTGTATGAACTGCTTTAAGGATTGTACATATTCAGCTCGTTTTTGTTTGCTTGTCTCAGTTATTTATTTGGATTACGTTTGAAACGTAAAGCCAAGCGAACGATAAATCGTAAGATAGTACAGGGCTACCGTTTTTGCGATTGAAATCGCAATTTGCAACTTTTTTGCCTGTCAGCGACTTTTTGTGCAACATTTTCAAACCCACTTAATTTTGCCACTTTCTTTATATTTTTGCGACTTTTGACACTTTTTTTGTTGAGTTAGTATTACTAATACTTTCATCTTTGTTATCATTGCAAACTTGTGCATATTTACGTTTTTTATAACTAAAATCCATTTTTTATGATTCTAATAATAAGACCTTAAAATCGCTAGAACAAGTTAATAAAGCGAAAAGAAGTCCATTAAATTAATATAAAAGAGTAAAATCAGTCAGTTCATTGTATGTAGTGGTATCATTTTGTAAGGTTTATCGTATTTTCCAAGTGTTTTAAGCGGCAGTTTCGAAGTGTATTTGTTTTGTTGTGAAAACAGTCTGCCTTCCAAGTAATTACCTACGGTTGACACAGACAACGTTTTGTTAAAATTACCCATAACCTTCTCTTTTATTTGCTTTAGTGTTATGTTACAGTCTTCTTCTATCCAAGAGAGCATCAAATCAATTTCATCATTAGAAAGAACTTTTTGCTTTGTACCACATTTTGGCAACAACTTGTGTGTGCACTTTTCGCGAAATAAATTTAAACATGGCAGCAAACGCGTCACTGGATTCCTTGTCATTATACATTGGCAAATTGCGCAATTTTTCATTTAGTTCCATTTATATGCAGTTATTTTCTAAATTGTGCTTTTGAACTCTTATGGCATTTTCTTATCTGAAAAAGAATGTTGCACTTCGTTGCCGTTACAGTTTTTGTACTCCTTTTCTACCAAACTTTATAAAAGGAAAGGGTGTTGTGTTTAAATCTAATTATGTTGCCTTCAAAAAGCTATGACAAAAAATAAACGAATTGCAACATTTTTTGTCAGAAAAAAATGTCATTAAACTTTTACATGAACAGTGTTATTACTGATAATTGTTATTAAAATTAATTATTATATATATATATATATATATATATATATATATATATATATATATATATATATATATAATGAATATATGTATAATGAACAGCTTACTACGTATGTTTATAATTTTTGGTGAGAAATTTTTTTGCAGTGATTTTGCTTTATTATACAAATAATTTTCTGAACTACAATAGACGCTTCCTGAATTACAATTGGAAAAGATGTAGTACATAAAATATGTTATATATGTTTTTACTCTTTTAAAATAATAAAAATAAAATGTTTTTTTTAATTAAATTAAAATTATTTTTTAACAGCGAACTATTAAAGCACTAGGCTTAACGTGGCATGAAAATTGTTTTTGTTGTGGTGGTCCATGTAACAAACCCTTAGTAGGATCTTCATTCTATGAACGTGATGGCAAGGCGTATTGTAAAACTGATTTTGAGGAACTATTTGCAGCGAGATGTGAAGGTTGTGCTAAACCAATAACTGAAAATGCGATCGTAGCTTTAAATGCTAAATGGCATAGAGATTGCTTTAAATGCAAGGTATGTTTGCAAAATAAATCAATTTAAATATCTCAAACAGTTCGTATTTTTCTAGAAATGCGCCAATCCGATTACTGCTTCAACATTTGCGGTGGAAGAAAATAAGCCGGTGTGCACAGAATGTTCTGCTTAAATTTGAAAATACACCATTAGAAAAAACAAAAACAAAAAACAAAAAAATTGTGAAAATTTATAAAAGAAGCTTTCACATATTTCTAAGAAGTAGTCTAAACAGTAATAGTCAACTGTTGCTTCTAAATATCAGTAATATATAGACAAATTATAATGCGTATTTTTTAACTGAGTTGCTTTTAATTTAACGCACATTGAACAAATAAATTTCTAAACATTTCTTTCAACATTCCGAAACCAACTAACCAATTTTTTATACGTAAGAATGATTTTATTCTTAACTAAATAAGCTTCTTAATTAGTTCGTAAATGGTAGGGTGCGCAAAAACGCATCTACACTTAAAAGTGGAAAAAATTTGATGAAAATGTGTTTGCTTGAGAAATACACCCAGATTCTACCTTTACGGGATTTACACAATTAAGATAGTTTCGCAGATATGGAAACAAATGATATGCTGCCTTCCTAAACGTGAATATACAACGTCAAAGCAGTGTTTAAATCAAGCAAATGAAATATATTGTCATTATAAACTTTGTAAAACTTAGATTTTTTGTCTAAAATTTTTATCGGAACTAAAATTTTTATTTTTTATCTTTCCGCCAGTGTTTATAAAAATCATTACGTGTTTTTATAATGCTCTAGTTGCGTTTGCTTGCGCATCATCTAGGAAAAGGATGGCTTTAGGAAGGCAATACATTGTCAAAGTGTAGATGATTGCGTTTAGGAATATGTGGCATTGTAGGACTGTAAAACAATATGCATTTAGGAAGGCAGCCATAATCTGAATGTACAAGGTCTTAGAGCCATCTACCGACAATTTATAATCGAAGTTTTTCGAACACTCAATATTTTTCATAATCAAGATTTTTTCTATAAATATTAAGAATTTCTCAATGTTGAATCTGGTAACCTTACCTTAAATGCAAACGGACGTAGGTAAGCGTACTTTTATTTTTTCTTACAGGAGAATCAAATTTAATTATAATCGGCCATGTCACAGAACACAATTCCGATCGAAAGTGGAGTCTTTAAAAAACGAAAAACTAATTTTTTTCTAAAGACTCCGCTTTAGGAATTGAAATCACTTTCGTTCGGAGTTGTGTTCTGTAACATGGGTGTATATTAGGTCTGTTTCTTTACTCTACATTGGGATTCCGCGGGATGGATAATTGAGAGAGTAAAATTCTTCTTCTTTCTGTACGAAACATCCCGTACTTTATCTTCGGAATAGTTCGTGCAGGTAAACAACAGTCAGCTGTTTAACAAACAATCATGTGCTGGAAATCGCAAATCGCATGAAATAGGCGAACTCGATATGAAATCGCAAAAGAGGTGTGCTAGGGTTCACAATCGCCAGATATTAGGCGTTTTCAAATCACAAATTTTTACGCATGTGATCTATAAGTGAAATTACATATTTTCTTAAAAATTTGCATATAATTTAATATAAAAGCATACATGAATAAAATCTAATATGTTTTTTATTAATACAAAGTAAAAAAAGTAATATTTTGCAATTAATTTTAATAGAAAATGTAAAATAAAAAGTATGTTCTGCAAATCTGCAATTAGAAATTTTTTTATTCAATTTTGAATTTCTAATGACGATTTTTAATGTTACAATCATCACATTTAGCCTGTAGTATCCCTTTCTACAGTAATAAAGTTCTGAATTGGATGAAGGCTTTATAACTCTGATATGGGCGCCATACAAGCAACCGATCCCACCGGGTATTTTAAATTTTTTATAAAAGTGTTGTTTGGATTATCTAATCTCAGTGATACTCATTTTCAATTTAATCCACCGCTGACACACCCTTTCTTCAACCACGTTGACAACTTTCCAAAGTACCCTGCATAAAGTTCTTCCATCCATTGTAATATTTGAATCGTTGAAATGAGCCAACCGCTAAAAATCTACAAACACTGGCTAATTGCAATATTTGGGATATAGAACTTTTTTCTTCAAAAACCATCATGAATGCTCTTTTGTTCAATCTATAATACTCTATAAAGCTCTACTAAAAGTCATTAAAGTTTTATTTAAATTTATTGAGTTACTTACAATGGTTCAGGGATATCCATTGGATGTGAATGATCTCTAAGAAAACGCTTTTTTATTAATTTTATTTAATAATTTGTTCATATTATGTTTGTTTTTATTACTTTTGGCACTTAAAACATATGTTTTTTAATTTTTCGAACATAACTTTGAAAAATAAATGAAACGCACGATTTTCAACACATAAAAAACTAAAATTGGCGATTTTGAAATCACAAGTGATTTGAAATCGCACGTTTTCCAGCACATGGGTAAAAAGCAAATTTTTCACAAAATTGCACAAAAGTTGAATTAAAAAAAGGTTTAAAAACTTGGTGTGGACAACTAAAATTTAATTCCGATTCGTTGTTTATTTAAAAAAAAACTGTTCTTTTTTTGTTTAATTATCACGCATTAGTCAAATTAATGGTGTTTGTGTTTTGTATACATTTGCAAGTTCTGTTCATAAAAGAGTTTTTAAAGTCTTTAAATAATACTTATAAACCAATTTTGTTTTATTTTATTTATTTTAATTAAGCGAAATAATGTAAACATTCAATAAATGTATTTTGCGCCTGTTTTTATGTCAACTGAATTCGCAAAAAATTAACGTTTATTTTAGTGGTAAAATTTGTGGTTTTGCGTTACTGTACTTTTGTGCTTTTTGCCCCTTATTTAGGGAATTTGTTGTTTTCTCGCATTTTATCGAACCTTACCTAAAAAGTAAAGAAACAGACCTATTACGAAGCTTTTTTTCATTAAAATACAGTTATCGCATTCAATATGGGATACAGAAAAAAAAATCTTTCAAATCATATTTTAGAATCTTGGCTTAGTAAAAGAGAATAATTTTTTTAAAATGAATTTCATTTAGTAAACAAATAACAAGATGTAAAATTAGTCAGTTCGAAAAAAAGCATAAAAAATAGACATTTTATGATCCATCAGCTTAAACCGAAGTCCACACTCAAAGTGGGACATTATATTTTTCTTATAAATTTTTTGAAATAAATATATTTTTAGTACTTGGAACCAGGAATGCCAGATGAAATTTCCAGTAACACGTAATTTTTCCGATACATTTTTTTAATTTATCGTCATTTCAGTTTAGGAAAATCGTCAGAGATTGTACAAAAAAAAAAAAAAAAAAAAAAAATGCAAGTTTTAGTATTTTCAATTCTTTTTACAGTACCTGTAAGGTACATATACAAAATTACACATTTTTAAAGTGTTCTTAAAGCTGTTTACGAATGAATACCAAGTTTGTCAAATCGATTAACTTCCCTTTTAGAATTTTACTAGATAGTAATGTCAAAACACTGTATTAAACAAATTTTTCTAATAGTATCTTTAAATACTACTAAACGACAAAATTGCTTATAATTTTAGTAATAGTTTTATAAAACTGTTTTTTGATTTTTTTCTCTTCCAATTCTTTTCACTAATTTTTTTATGTATATTGATGTAAAAAAAAATAGGGACACTAATGTGGTACTTGGAGATTTGATAAAATAGTACGTAAAATGAAACAATTGCTGATAAACAACTGTTCTTATTTTTAGTTAATTAACTATAATAGAATCAAGTTTCCTTACAATTATATTAAATTATTGCTTGTATTTCAAAATAATTTTAAAATAAACTTAAAATATAAATTTAACTTGTGAAGAAAAATAGGGACACATCAAGAAGTTTTCACAATAGTCATAAAAACATTTAATATAATAATAGATTTACACTAATTTTAGTTCTAATGTTGTTTTAGAGTGGTTAATGTTTTGTCGAGGCTCAGTGGCTATTTAAAACTGCCAGACATCGTCTGGATACAGAATCGAAAAAGTTTTGGCCTACTGAAGCCGATATATCATAACACGCTGCCTGAATTAATTACCAAAGCTAATAATAATTTGTGGGATACATTTTACTACATTCCACAAATTTCCTATGGCATTTAAGTCTGGAGCCTGTGGGGGCCAGTCTAATGCAGTGATATTATTATCTTCGAACCCTTTCTTGGAACACTTTGCAGGGGAACACTCATTATAGTGGCTTATTCTCTTAATTTGAGTTTAAAAAATTCATGCGCATATTTCTTTATCTTTAGCCAGTTGGCTCGACTATAAAGAGTTAGAATTACTTTTAGAACTGCCTTGTCCATATAGCTTTTTTTGTTTTGTAATGAAGTAGACGTGCTCCGAGGAGACAACGAAATCGGTTTTTTTAGCAAACCAATAGTTCTTTGTACAATATTTCTTGCTTTTGCATGCTTTGTATTAAAAATAGTTCTGGAATTCCTTCAACAGTAGAACGATATGGCGTCATAAGATAAGGCTGCAAGTGATAGCCTGCATCACCTGGAGCAAAGCGTAACTAAATAAAATGGTGTAAAAATTATAAGTATATATTTCAGATCTGAGACTTTGTCTACATTTTTTTCTAGAAAAAAGTTCGAAACTTTCTATAGGAATGTTTAAAATTAGGTATTTACCTAAACGTCACGTATTAGGTTCCCCACCTGTATATCGTTCTTGTAACACTCTTTTTGCAATACTATCGTTCTAGATTAGTGAGTCATGCGCAGAACCTGCATACCGGGCATCCCAAAACCGTATTCTCATTTTATGAGCACATATCTATAAGGATTTAAATATCTATGATTATAAAATATAATGAAATCTTTTACAGGCGTACATACAATTTAGCTTCATCTTTTTAGGCACTAGTCATTTCAAATTTTATCTATTGGGAACAAATTATACTTTCTAAGGCATCCAAAGTTTCAGACAGAATCTGTGACAGCCCCAATTTAAATTCGTTCCCAACGCGCAGTTGGTATGACCCCTGGGCTAAAAATCTTAATGTGACTGGTAACTTTATTGTTTTTGAAACGAATGTTGATCTATTGTTTCCAGCACATATTTAAAGGCTTTTTTAAATATTTTCTTCCTTTTGAAGAAATAACAAAATAAACGTTAGGAAATACCTGGATATTAATACTCTCATTTTATCTGGCAAATTGAATATGTCGGAATTCTCTCTAATTTGTTTTCTTTCTGGTATTAAGCTTTCTTTTATTTTTTCATCACTCGAATCCGAATCAGAATTTTAATCGGAAATAAAAAACATATTTGCAAAAAAATATCAAACCAAATAAGTGAGTTGACTCAAATATTGGTGATGTGCTATTTGTTTTATTAATATATTCGATAAACAAATGACGTCGCCGCATGTGAGTTAGAGAATTCAAATTCAAGTCAAAGTCGATGTGATATTTTGTTTAATAAAAATTAAATATGAACTTGAGGAGAACGATTTCGAAGCGGACTGAAGCATTGCGATGAAATTGAATTCAATGGGACCACAAGTTATATTCGCCGACGGTTGGCGATACGTAAGAGGAGACTTGAAAGGCAAAGTAAAATGTTATGTACCATCAAAGCCGAAATTAATACAATTTGAAAAACAATTCAATCCGGCTGGTGTAGCCCAAGGAATTCAAAAACAATGTAAAAAAAATTTAAAAATGCTTTTGAAACTGTAGTAAGTGTTACTCAAGTTGTAGCAGAAATCAATGTAATGGTGAAAATAAAGAATTGCTGGAAAAAGACGATGCCATGCAAAGAGTAGTTTTTACGGAAATTTCTAAAACATTGTCAGAAATAAAAATACATATATTTTTCAAAGTAATGAAAATTTGACAAAATTTTACTGGAATCCCACATAAAAACATTTTTTAATAAAGTTTTATATTAAATTTTGTACAACTGACAAAATAATTAGAGATAATACTTTTCTCCTTTTAATAATCGATAACAATTCGACGTCGACAAAACCGTGCTACAAAATACCAATTCGGCTTCGAGATGACAGCGTCGTCGATTTTCTGTGACAGCGACAATAAATTTACGACCGAGTCGACGACGACTTACATAATAGGGCTGAATATAAAATGAACCAAGAACGATGTCGATGTTTCTCAATTTGAGTATCGAAGTATTGGAAAATAAAACATTGAAGTTTAAGATGTATGTATCTTTTGCATCCATCCATACTTGTTAATAAAGCACACGCACTATAAAACAATAGACAAAACGAAATACGTACATATGTATCTATCTACACGCATAATCTTGTTCTTATTGTTGTTGTTGTTTCATTTTTCGGTAACAGTTTCATTTCCTTCCGTCATTTTATACTTTTTTGTGAGAAAGAGAGTGTAAGTTAAATCCAACAAAGTGCCCATTATAAGTTTGTTTGTATAATATATAATTTAGTTGTTATTGTTGTATTACCACTAATTTCGATACGGATGATAATAAATTTATATACATATTTAATTACATATTGATGATGTTAAAATTCATAACAATAACAATATTTGTTATTTTAAATGTATTATAATAAAACTTATGTATGTATATAAAATTTAAGTTTTACACTTTTTTAGTTTGAATTCCGATCAGGCTTCGTGTTTTGATGAAAATGTCCTTCAGTTTGGCCTTTTCATGACTTTTACTTATACCACCAGGTTCCTTGATTCTTCACCGACTGGAACATTAATCTAATTTTGACAAATTAACTGGGTGAGAATTTAAAGAAATTAATTATATAACAATAATACACTAAGAGAAAATATTTATAAAGAGCGAACAGATAGTGGCGGCAACAGATAGGATACCTATATGTATAGACTTACAGGCAACGCCGGATGTATAAGCTAGTAATTTTTATAGAGAACAACAAAAAATACATACAGCATACAAAAACAGTTTGCCGACAACAGTTCACAGTGTTACATTAAAAAGAAGTTCTAGTGGAGTTGTTGTGCTAATTTTTTTCGACTTTTAGCTTAGAAACCCAAAAAAATCTATTTATATAAAACACAAGGGTTTTTAGTTTCTTAAAATAAAAATTTTTATTCGCATAAAATATGAGAATATTTATTGCAATAACTTATTGTCTTAATAATACTCTTAAGAATTATAATAACAATTAAAAAACCTACGCCCCTATTTTGTTTTGCAACTCGGCTCAGTCGAATTGAAATTTCAGTGGAAATCTTATAATCTTTAACAACTTAACCTATTAAAAACACCAAAAATTACAACTCATCAGCAGTTGTAAAATTTCAACTGAAATTTCAAATCAATTCAAATCATGCTGTAAACCGTATAGGGGAAATAACATTTACACTTCATATTATTGATATACATAGATTACAACTTTTGTAAAAAGTTTAGAGGGCAGTGCTTTCAATCAATACATTGTTTCTTATCCTAGTCCTCAGCTCTTGGATCGAAATTCTCACGACTTGCAATATGTATAATAGTTAGAATAGTAAAGAAAGCAATTAGTAAAGATAAAGTGCGATAGTCGAGAAAAATTTCAATAATAAACAAAATTGATCAGCCAAATATATTGGAATACAAATTGTTGAGACCATTTGTAATAGAAGAGATTATACCAGAGTCGGCATATGATTGTGCAGGTCGATAATGATGATTAGGCAAGTGGCCTGGCAGTGGACGATAAAACTGGGATACTGGAAAATTATCAGTACGCTGAAAATAAAATTTTTTGTCAAAATCGATTTGTTAAATTTTTTGTTATAATAATAATTATATACAAATACAATGCCATATTGCTTTTAGAAAATTATAATTAAAAAATGCCAATCTTACAGCAAAAGCTGTTAACTACGTATACAATTTTTGTGAACTTTTTTCATTTTATTTGATAATCTTAATACAATGAAATCACCTACTTTTGATGGTTTCATAGTTGAATAATTATAATATATGTTATTTAAATTATCTTAGGATTGATAAAAAAGTGAAAAAATATAAAATTACATTAAAAATATTTGTGCGAACCTATTAAAACAATATCGAACATTTATTTTAATTATGTATGTATGTATGTATAAAAATTAGTGTGTTAAAATTAAGCCCCATATACATATATAAAATTTGAAATGAGTTTTATTTCAAATTTTTTATAAACATTTTTCTTTAAATAGATTTTAAATAAATTTTTTTTAATATAAGAGTAAAACTATAAAATAATAACTAATAATAATTTTATGCAAAAAATTTAATTACAAAAGAATTAATTTTGTATGAAAAATAAAAACATATATGTACATACACACATACATATTTTCTTTTGTTTTTATTTATATCTACACAAAAAAAAATGTTTTCTTTATTTGTGTCAGTAAGAATTTTAGTCGTGTTACGTCCAAATTACTGAACCGATTAAAATAAAATTAATATTGTGCACATCTGCACAGAAAAAGCTTTAAGCCCATATATATCTTTTCAAATTCGGGTGTAGAAGGAATACAAAGAAATGTGTAAGCCTATTAATTACATACTAGTGTATGTAGCGGCTGACACAATCAGCCGCATTCTAGCATCTTACATTTATTTTAATTATGTATGTATGTATTAAATTTAAAATTAATTTTAAATGCATTTTATTCCAAATTTTTCATAAAAAATTTTCTTCAGATTTGAAATACATACATACATTCATACATTTATATTATTTTTTAATAAAGGGTGATCCAACCATAAAGCACGATATTACTTGTGAATCATATCTTAATGTAAAGTTGTTTGTCCAACATAATTTGACATTTCTTTGTTTCAGTATTTGACAAATTCAACCATGGAGAGATACACAATTGAGCAGCGCGTTAAGATTGTTGAAGCCTTTTACGAAAATTGGCGTTCAAATTAAAATGCATTTGTGCACTCCTTGATTTTTTTTTTTGCCGGCATAATCGACCAAATGTGTTGGCAACGATGTTATTGATAGTTGTTGATTATTGAAAAGGCGATGCATCTACAAAGAATGATTGGTTTGTGCGGTTTATGTGCTGAAGGCGTCGTTTATAGTCGTATTACTTCAAAAGTACTGGACCAATTTAAATAATATTGATATTCTGCACATCTGCACAGAAAAAGCTTTTAACCTAATTATTATATACCACCTTGTTCAAAAAGTTCCCGGAATTTATTCTGAAAATTAAAAATACAAGTTTATTCATCTAATCCTATATTGTCCCGTTCATAGTAATACCCATCGACTGCAACACACTTATGCCAGCGCTTAATGCAATTCTCGAAGCATTTTTTATATTCTGTTTTCGGTATGTCCATCAGTACTTTCTGCTGATATTTCGTATTTTTCGTCCATGTATGTCATATATTGTAAATTTTTTTGCATATATCGAAATGAAATGTTGTTCTTTATCATTTTATCCGTGTATTTGAGTAAAAAATCACATTATTAGGGGTTCGCAGGCAATTTTGTCACTGTACCTGGTCAAAAATATATAGGTCAAAAAAAATTTTTTTTTATTGTTTCCGGTATTATTGGGTTTAGAATCACGATGTCAAGTGTTCATAGTCATTTTTTGCGCACAATCTCCAAAAATGCATAAAAATCGTACATTTTTTTAAAATTTGTTTTCGTGTATGTTTGTTTTAGTTTGCACATCAAAATCCTCCAGTTCATATTTTTCACAAAATTTAGCCAAGACACACACCACACTCGAATGAACAGAAAGAAGTCACAGAGAGCCAAATCAGGTGAAGTCGATAGCTTTTGGATAATATTTGTTGCATTTTTCGTCAAAAATTTCGAATAATAATGACATTGTAGCGGTTATTGACCAAAATTTCTTTTACTTTATCAATGTTTTCGTCGTTTTTCGATGTCGATGGTCTGCCATTGCGTTCGTCATCTTCAATGTGACTCATGACCATTTGTGAACAGCTCGTGCCACTGGTAAACTACCGTTTTCTTTAGAGAATCGCTGCCGAAATACTTTTTCAACATTTCCAACGTTCGCGCACCATTAAACTCTTTTTTTACGCAAAATTTAATACAAGTTCATTGTTGCAATTTCTAAAATGGTAAAAAATCTCCAACACACAGAGATTTACGTACTCTTGGCTACGTAGCTTTTGCAAATGTCGAGCTATGACGCTAAGGTTTAGGGGGAATATCTACAACAGATGTACCAACTTAACAAAAAAAAACTCTAATTGGAACGATAGGACCGCAGCACGGGGCTTATTCCGGAAACTTTTTAATCAAGGTGGTATATCTCTTCAAAATCGGTGCAGTATAACGGTTGTAAATGGATACAAAGAAATACGTTAGTATATTATTTATATAGATAAATATAGATTTTATATCACAAATATTTAGTATACATACATATCGCACACTAAATCATGAACAGTCATAACACAAAATGTATCAAAAATTTAGTTTAGTTTACTGTTATGTTACTTTTGTGGCTTAAACATAAACAACTGAAGGTTCAGTTAGACGTGTCTTATTGTAACGCAACACTTGCAACGTAACAAACCAACCATATTAGCAATACTGTGATCAATTAGTGGTGTCATACCATAACTTCATAACCGATCAATTTAATTTTACAACAGTTTAATTTTAAAAATAGTTTTTTGCCCATGCTCAACTTTTGAAAATTTCAAGTTGCGTCTGTTCTCGATTTAGTGAGCGATATATTAATTTAATGTGTTAATGTTAGCAAAGTGATAGTTTTATTGGAGCTGATGAAAATTGGTTTATTTAAATAATTATATAAAATTTAATTTAATAACCTAATAGTTTCAAATAATTCTGTAAGTGCATGACAGGCATTAGTAACTTTTTTTAAATGAAATTTATCGATGAATTTTAATTAGGAAACATAAGAAATAAGACAGAAATGCAATTTGGAAAACTAAATATAATATATAAATATGAGCTAATACATACATATGTATATACTTACAAATCAATTTCATTCATAAGTTATATAGATTCAGCATACTCCTCTTTTAAAATAAGCTCATGTTTATCAAATAAAATTCAACATTTATCTTCTGTTCTTCATTAAACCTAGTTTGTGCATATATCTATCCCGCATACATACATACATATATATTTTCGGAAAGGTATTGCGGAAGCAACTGCTTTTATATTTTAATCTCACCATTGTACATAAATAAATTGGCAATAAATTGTTTCATTGTAATTTAATTTTATAAGCGTAATTATTTTTTCACATTATAAACGAAAAGATTCGTCGAATATATTGTATATAATTCGGAACTCCTACTAATTAATAATTTACTTATCGATGGCCTAATAGAAAAACGGCGTAACTCGGTTTTTTTTCAATAGCATATTCCTATTTATTTCAGTACACAATTGTCAGAACGACTTTGCCTCGAAATTTTAGCGAAGATACAGTCTGATAAAAAATTTTGCGGCGGCCGCGATAAGTAAAAAATTTGACTACAAGCACACCAAAAAATTATATTTTCAAATTGGATTATTTCACATATCAGAAAATTAATTATGCTTATGTCGCAGAGTTTTAAGTCTAGAAAAAATCAATGCAATCTGAGCGTATCATTTAAAACTAATAATTTGCGGGATGAAGATTATAAAAAAGAGAGAGAAGCAGAGAAGAAATAATAATAAAAAAAGAAATAATTTAAAATGGTGATTCCGGACTATATGGAGTATGGATGGGCAGTCGGTAGAATTAATTTCTCAACTAAAGAAACTACAACTACACAATTTCATAATGTACATGTAATATTTTAACACATGAACCGGTGGATCATGTTTAAGATGAAACAGGCGGAAGTTTTGATTTTGCGACGTGTATGAATAAACACTTAAGGATCGTCAGAAAACTGCTATGTAATATTCAGCCTTATTATAAGTGTCGTTGTCATATTTCGACAGTTGTCGCAGTCGTTGGCGTTTTTAATATGTTTTGGAATCAAGTAAAATTTACGACAATGACAATAAAACTCAAAAATCTTTTCGATTTAGAAATCGATTTTATACTAAAATAAAACGTTAGGTGTTAGGCGTTAATTTTTTGTCTTCTTAAGACGGAGAAAAATATATTACTCCCAACTACATTATCTTTCCAACGGAAGAAAATAGAATTAATAGAAAAAATAGAATTAATCCGAATTAATTGGAACTTTTAAATTTGGATTACTTTAATATTTTGCTAGTTTGAAGAGCTTTGTTGTTACTCTCAGGACTTGTGAAAAATGAAACATGTTTTTGTTTTTATGTTTATTTAAAATGTAATTACGTAATTATTTAAATGACTAATAAATATAATATACCATTCGATATGTCTTTTTAAAGCAATTTCAATACAAGAACAAAAAGAAGACAATCTTTATTCGGTAATCCGGATAATTTTATAATTCGGATCGGGATCTGCAATCAATTGTTCGAATTATCAAGGTTTTACTATAATAAAAAGTTGTTAGATATTTGATTCGTTTTTATTTTTCTATTATTATGTCTTTTAACAAAAAGCAGTAAAAGGCCATTCCTTTATAGAAAGAAAAAAGGCAATGTCTTCGAACCCATACGCATTTGATCAGTTCCTACAGTGACAAAGCTGACAGAGAACCTCTGACTATGTGTTTTTTCAGTTCAATAGACTGAGAAAAGCGATAAGAACATGATTTTAGAAGAGGTGGTACCTCAATAGAAGAGAATTAGGAGTATAGTGGATAATTGTGGGGTTTGGGGTGTGGCTTGGGTACATTGACGAATAAAGCATACATACATACATCCATGAAAAATTGTTGAAAATTAAATATACGATTTCTATGCATTTATGGATAGATTGTGTGCTAAAAATGACTATGAACACCTAACATTATGGTTCTTAAGGCATTTTTAGTGGAAAAAATGGACAAAAGGCAATGTCTTCGAACCCATACGCATTTGATCAGTTCCTACAGTGACAAAGCTGACAGAGAACCTCTGACTATGTGTTTTTTCAGTTCAATAGACTGAGAAAAGCGATAAGAACATGATTTTAGAAGAGATGGTACCACAATAGAAGAGAATTAGGAGTATAGTGGATAATTGTGGGGTTTGGGGTGTGGCTTGGGTACATTGACGAATAAAGCATGCATACATACATCCATGAAAAATTTTTGAAAATTAAATATACGATTTTTATGCATTTATGGATAGATTGTGTGCTAAAAATGACTATGAACACCTAACATCATGGTTCCTAAGGCATTTTTAGTGGAAAAAATGGACAAAAGGCAATGTCTTCGAACCCATACGCATTTGATCAGTTCCTACAGTGACAAAGCTGACAGAGAACCTCTGACTATGTGTTTTTTCAGTTCAATAGACTGAGAAAAGCGATAAGAACATGATTTTAGAAGAGATGGTACCTCAATAGAAGAGAATTGGGAGTATAGTGGATAATTGTGGGGTTTAGGGTGTGGCTTGGGTACATTGACGAATAAGGCATACATACATACATCCATGAAAAATTGTTGAAAATTAAATATACGATTTTTATGCATTTATGAATAGATTGTGTGCTAAAAATGACTATGAACACCTAACATCATGGTTCTTAAGGCATTTTTAGTGGAAAAAATGGACAAAAGGCAATGTTTTCGAACCCATACGCATTTGATCAGTTCCTACAGTGAAAAAGCTGACAGAGAACCTCTGACTATGTGTTTTTTCAGTTCAATAGACTGAGAAAAGCGATAAGAACATGATTTTAGAAGAGATGGTACCTCAATAGAAGAGAATTAGGAGTATAGTGGATAATTAAAATAAAAATTAAAAATAAGCAAATTAGTGAAATTGCTTTAAGATTTGGTGTCGAAATTTGTGCGTACGATAAGTTCTAGCATTCCTTCGATTTTAAATTTTAAAAACATGTCTAGACGCAGTTTGCCAACTTGTTATGACAAAACGCATGGACATCCTATTCAAAAGGCGCTAAATTATAATTTATTTAACTGTTTGTGATCAAAACGCGCTGGAAAAAGCGTAATAATATTTAAAAACAGAAAAATATACTGAAATTTAAATAAAAATCTATCACCTAAATTAAATAAATTTCAATTTCAACAAGCGCTAATAATACAAAAATCTTTTGATTTTGAAACATAAATTGGGGAGAACAGATCGCACCTAGGCAGCCAATCTTTTGGCCAACTGAATGCTGTAGGACTATAAGCCACTGTCTATGGCGCATTTTAAAAATGTTCTGGCCAGAAACAAGATCACATCGAGTTCCTGTAATGAAGGAAATTGTGAGAAGAAAATGGATTGAGCAGGATCTCATGGATCTCAGGAAACCAAACTACGACTTAGCGAAACTGCTTCCCAAAGAATGACTTGGAGCCAGATTAGATCATTAACTTTATATAGGCGTAGTTGGAAAGAATTTATTATTTCCCTTCGAATCTGTAAAGGATCTTATAATAATAACTTACAAGTTAAGTATTACAATTAAATAACTAAAATTTCTATCTTCTTTAAAATATTTAATTTTTTTTCACTTAAAATAACGTAAGTCTTAAAAATCGGCCATTACATTTGAGATAAGTTCGAAAAATACTAGTCTTATTAATTTTTACACAAATATTATCTGGTATAACGTAATTGTTACGGCAGGAAGCATTTTAAATGCAGAGTTATATGAATTAAAATTGCAAATAGAGAAACGCTAACTTAGCACGTTTTTTGAAAAAAGCGCTAAAGAGAAAAGATGCGACTTTTCGGTAAATATAGCGCGAAAGGCGCTGAATTGAAAAGAACTGTCTAGACGATACTTTTTGATTAGAGGGTCTAGAAATAAATGTACACAAACCTTTATTCAAAATTTAGGCAGACGCATTTGTGATCATACTGTAAATGTGATACGAGCTTTTACTTATGATCCATCAGCATCAAATTATTTAAAAACAGATATAATTGATGAATTTGAATTTCTTCCACATAAATCAAAAACGGGTATTAAAGATATTCCGTTTGATGGGACCACCCACAGCATTTTAATTTGATTAAAGTGATTTCTAAAACAACATTTGCAATGCCACCAAACAATTCCATGCATTCCTAAATGCAACCAGGCAAAGTTTTAAATGCTCAAACAAAAGCAAACTGTAGTATAAATGTTGCCAATTAAATTAAATTAAATTTTGTTCAAATTAAAACAATAATAATAATAAACTTTTGAATAGAAACAGCTATTGCATACAAAATGAGAATGATTTTGTCACACAAAAAAGGGTTGTTTTATGGGAAAAGGGGTTGACTGCAACAAAACGTGCTCTTAAAGGTAAAAAAATACTAAGTTTTTATTTACAAAACAAAAGACAGCAGAACCGCATCGCAGTAATATATTTTAAAGTTTCCTGTAAAGTAATAAAAAATCGAGTTCCGTCTTTTTTATATTGAGCCATCGATATTTTCTTTAGGTATGTACACTGATAATTATGGGTGTTACAGAAACCAAGTTAAAATTGTTATTTATTAGAATTGAGAATCAATTCTGATATGAATGGTGTCATGGAATCGTCTTTTGCCTTGTTTCGAACGTAAACAAAACCAATCTTCGAAACAGTTGTTAAAGTATTATTTACATTTTGTTGGGCGATCAATTGTTCGACTTTATTCAAAAACCGGTTTTTGAAATATTCAAAAAATTCAATTTTAATAAATAATCAAATAACAGGTTAACCGGTTCTTTTACAAAATACATTTTTTTAATCGTAATTTTTGTTGCTATTATTTCACCCAGTGATTCATTTTTCACAGCGTATTTGGTAAGTGTTATTTGCCGGTGCATTGAAACAATTACGTTAACCTTATGCACATATTTAAGATGGTTAATTAGTCCTGGTGACGAAGTGTCTTTGCAGCTTTTTTGTGGCTTGAGACCAGCACTCAGAGGATAACCCCTACTCATGCAGTGCATTATGCTGGTACTAGGAAAATAGGTTATGGGAAGGAGGATAGAGGGAGTAGTGCTTATGAACGTTCAATGTAAATTTGGTAATGTCATAAGTGGCAAGGAAAACATTCGCAGAAAGATTGTTCCACAAATGAACAATGCGACCAAAGAACGAATTCTCCTATAATGCGTTGTGCGATCCCTGGACAACGACAAAGAGATGCGCTCTACTAGAAATACGAGTACTACGTAAGAATATATGATTACCAGGAATTAGTGCCTTAATTTCGTCAGAGCACATTCCGTTATAGTACCGAAAGAACAATCGATGCAGTTGTCTACCCTATCATCGTTAATGAAAACCTTCGTCCTCTCCTGTACGCAGTCGAAAAGTTGCAAAATAGACTTTGAAGCACCAGCTCATACATGAGAGTTGTATTCGGATTTGGGTCGGATATATGTCCTGTAAATATTAGGGAGATTAGATAAAGTGAAGTAATTCTTGCACCGTTTTAAAAAAACCGAGACACTTGAATGCTTCTATCGACTCTAGAATTATGTTATCATTCCAACGAAAGTCACAGTGAACACTCATACTCAGAACATCAAGAGCATCTGATTTCTCAATATCTACATTACCCATAGATACAGATGACAACACACCACCACGTCTGTGTGTCAGAAAATAACAATGGGTCTTGCGCGCATTCAGAAATTTTCGCCAGGTCGCTTGTAAGCGTGTCACCTGCAAAAGAGTAGATAGGATTGGAAGTAAAAAAAAGAAAGTCGTTAAGAAATATTAGAAATAGAGTTGGAGAAAGAACAGGGCCACTCTTATAGTGCGAGTTCTGAGAGAGCTCAAAATGAAACGAGAGACGTGACTACAGACAAAAAGATCAATAAGTTTGGATATGAGAACCTCTGTCAAACGCCTTGGAAATATTTAGGGCCACAACCTTACTCTCACCAAATCCATGAGTGGACCTAATCTACTTTTCAGAGAGTAGCACCAGCAGATCACCAGTAGAGCAATTCTTACAGAAACCATATTGGCGATCGCTCAGCAAATTGTTGGACTCTAAATATATCACAAGGTGGTGATTAATCGTACTCTCCATAACTTTGGAAAGTGTCGAACAAACTGCTATTGGACTGTAGTTTTCAGGGTTACTAGCCTCACCTTTTTAGGGATTGGCGTTACATTGGCAACCTTCCTGCAAGGTGGAAAAACTTCCGCACTATAAGACGCACTGAAAATATTAGCCAATGGATGCGCAAGCGTTGGAGAGTACTGTTTCAGGACCATAGGGCCCAGAAGACTTATTAACGTAGAGATTTACAAGAACCCTTTAACTGTACGGGTTCGAAAGAACATACTAGGCGTATTCACCGATACTCTTTCAAATCCCGGCAGTGGTTGTAAAATATTTTCACTCCAATCCCTTTATATTTACTCTTTCAACTCAATACTTTCTGGTAGTATGTAATTGCAATTTTCAATATGCCCAATCGCACAGCTGATCTACTTTCTCCACACATAAAAAGTTATTATTCATTAACAGAATATGAGAAATGGTTTTGACGTTCTCTGTGGGACGTTCAAGGTTGACATGAGTAAAATAAATAAAACGTTATCTATTAAAAATTGGAAAATACTTAAGTTATAAGATAATACATATTTAAATTAACTGGTAATTCGTGTGGAAATAATGGGTTTATTTGATATTCGAAAAAATTGCATTAAAAAAACCGGTCGAATAATTACCGTTTGATCTCCCTAATGTTTACATTTTGTTTATAATTTGGTGGCGTATAAATTTTAGTTTTGTTAACACTTTTAAGTTACATTTTAATAATTTAGTGGTGAATACATTTTTGTGCGAATATTTTTAAACACATTTAAATTGGCTTAGGGCTGTTAGGTAAAATTTTTACTATGGATTGTGTGTATAAATGATAGTGTTGTGAAAAAATCAAAAGAAAAACGTTAAGAGATTACAGCAATCGAAATTTATTTATTTTACTGTTACTTGAATATATTTCTTGTAATTACACGTTCACTTTAAACATAATAAACCCATAAATAGATGATGGGATTATTTCTGTCAAAAAACAATAAAAAGATATTCTGATAACAATTCTGACTCGAGCGTGAAATCGATAATATTGGATTCTTTGACCCCAAATTCATTTTTTTATTGATTTCAATTCTGATTCTGACAACGATCAGATTCTGTAAGCCCCTGGAAAGATTTTTACATGGAAACATTATTTCTTTAATATTTTAATAACCTACTGTCATACTAAGCTGAAAACAGTTTTGTAATAAAGCAATAAATTATTTTGGCAGACATTTTTTTGAAATACAATTAAGCAAAGTAAATATTGAATATTACAGCATTTTCTTTTTTCTCATGCCGGATTTTCAGATTTACAAAAGCCGCACTCTATCTTAGCCCTTTTAAAATAATAAATAGTAAAATTCAAGAAAAATTGTAATTAAGCATCTATCGAAATTTGATTTTGCAGTTTTTAATTATAACATGAAGATCGAGACAGCAATTTCACTATTAAGCTAATGGTTTCATTTGAGTTATTTCTTGTTAGTCCGGCTTTATATCGTACAATTTTCGAACTCTATTTTATATTTTTCTGTTTTGCAATTGTAATAGAAGATGTTTTTAAATTGCTCAAAATATATATTGGATAAATATAGAAAATATTATTAAAAAAAAAATACAAAAAGAAAATAAAAAAGGGAATAATTTTAGATAAAAATTCTACTTTAAAGTATGTATGTATGTATAACATGCCAAAAATTTTATTAAAATTTTACTTTTTTGTAGGTCTTTTAAGTATTCTTACCGTTGAAGGATATAATGTTACATTTAAAAGTGTGGGGTGTTGTTCAACAACAACAAATTCAACTTCTCGTGGCGTATAACCTTCCGCAAACACCTCCAGATTAGATACATAAATGAAAAATGACTTAGTATATATAAACAGGAAATTTAAAGTAAATTTCTTACTTCCAATTTATAATAACCCGGTAATAAAATTCTCCAAAATTCACCATGTTTAGTAGTTTGAAATCCTACATCTCGGCCTTTTATTTTCAACGACGCTCTTTCTACGGGAGAGTTGTTCTGATCCAATACGAAACCTTGTACTCCCCTATGTGCTTCGGCCAAAAATTTTATAAGTGACTATAATAATGAACAAGGGATTTAACAAAAAAATTATATTAAAGCCGTCTAATGTGGGCTTACCAATTGGTTATCCTCCCAGTATTTTTTTAATTCGTAAGCAGGTGGATATTTACAACACGATATTTCTAAAGTCACTTCCATACACCCATACCACACATACTGATAGTCTTGCATACCACCAGTTAAAGGATACCAAGCTGCACCATTTGTGATACCATTCTCAAAAGCCGGCGTTGCGGATTTGCAGGCGACGCCTCTAGACATTTTAGCATGATTTTTGGCGTATACTAGCGAAAGATGTTTGAAGACGTCGTCATCAGGTGTAAGAGAGGGAGTCGCGGAATACGTTTGAAACACTGCACCCAAGGGACATGTAATAATAAAATTATATGCAATTATATGTATGAACTAAATAGATTGCATTAGAAAGCGATTAGTAAATTTATCTACACGTACTCGTATGTACGTAGTACGTATTCATATGAATTCCTTGATTTTGTATGAAGTTTTACAAACTAGTGTGGAATTTATATTACTCACTCGCGCATAAAGCCGATGATCTACAGATTCCTTTCAAACGTCATATTGGTTTTAAAGTAAAAAAAATGAACAAATCTTTATAAATCTGATTGAATTGACAGAGATAGAACGTATACATAGATGAACATTAGAATGTATAAATTCATTAAACTTAATTTAATGTAATGGATACAGTTAAGTTATGTTTTGAGTACTACAGTATTTTTAATAAGAGAGAATCGCTCAAATCTTATTTATAACGAAAGGTTATAAATATAAATATTTTCGATATGGACAGAATGTTATTAAAACGATGACGTAAAATATTATAAAAGTGGATACAACAAAAAGAAAAAACTCATTGCTGAATTATTATTAAACTTACTAGCATTTGGAGTATTGTCATAAGGATAGCTTGCGACTAATGCACCACCATGTAAACTCCCGCTTAAAACAAATTGAATTTTTGAAATCCAATCTTTAACAGCATCTGTTTCTGGTTGTCCTCTTTTATTATTTTGTTTAAAATAATCCGGAAAATTTCGATTTAAATCGAAACCTCTAGCGTTGTATCTTAAATTACAATAAATGCTGACGTTAAATAAATAGGAATAGAAACATTATATCAATTTTATTATACCTTCCTTGACCTCCATCACATGAACCCTCCTTTGAGACCGCAAAGCCATCGGGGTTCATTGAGGGAAATATGTGTATACGTGTGTTATCGAGCAACCACTTAACATATTGATCAGTTTCATAACTCGTCACCAAATATTGTATTAAATGTAAAAGCAACTCACGACCGACAGGTTCATTTCCATGAATATTACCAACGTATTTAACATCTGGCTTACCAATCATGTGGTCATAGGGAGATGATGACACTACTAATACCCAGAGATCTTTGCCTTGTATAGATTTGCCAATTGAATATAAAGCTGTAAGGTTCGGATAACGAGCGCTAGTAGAACTAGAAGTAAATTATTTAATTATTATTTTTCATTCAATAGTTTTCACTCAATAAATTGATATACCGCAAAAATTTGGTTAATTCCTCGTGGTTATGATAAACAAAATCCAAATATTGTGTATCTGGTATATAAGCCCGTGGTTCCAGAAGTTTTGAGTCTGTTTCTCCTCCATTTGGCTGACTGTTTATCTCACTTTGAGCCACAGATTTATAACTCGTATATAGAACAAGTACTATTGTAAATGTCGTCCGACATAACATTTTGTTTTATAATAACGAGTTAATCTTCTTATCTGAAAAACCAAATCAATTAAATCATTAATAATATGTATGTAGAATGAAATAGGAATATTTTGACTTGAATAGAGTTACTTCATTTTTAAGTTAAATCTATTTTATTGTTAACAGCTTTAGATGTTTTTGTAAAAATTAAAATTTGTTAATTTAGGACACAATATACCTTTTTCACAGAATTCTATATTAAGTGCTTCTAGTATGGCCTTTAGTGCTTTTTCGCTACATTTCAATACAATACAATAGAACTCAATTTTTAAATGGAGAAACATTTTTCGATTCTGTTTAAACTCGAGTTAAAAAGAGGTTATTTGCTGGTTCTTAAGTTTTCGAAAAATAAAACAAGATTTATCAGATGAACTTTATTTCTTTGGATAAATTTATTTAGAAAAACCATAGAAATATATAAAGAATGTATAAGAGTAGAAAAATTTTGAATAAGAAGTTGTTTTTCATTGTACCTTATCATTAACCAATTCTCTTACAGAGCATTCGGGAAAGCAAAGTGTTTATTTTGTCCTTTTTATTACCCGCTATTTGATAATAATTAATGTCAGTTAAGGATTATTAGAATTGACTTTTGAAGAATTGAATTTTATTTGACTGACACAACTTTAAGTTAAGACCGCAACTCTCGCCGATTTTTAATAATGTAATCCATTATATAAGACATACAATTTGCAAAACAAATACAATATTTCGTAGAATAAATAAATAAAATTATTTAAATAACTTTGGAAAGTTCAATCGAACAACAAAAATTTTTTGTATGAAAAATACAAATTGCTACACATACATACAGTAGTGGACTAAAGTAGATACATGAAATTATTTTTTTTTTAATTTTATATATCTTTTATCTTAGGAAGGATTGAACTGAAACATACATATTTCTTTAGTAAAAAGATTTTAATTCAGTGTAACATATCTTAAGCTGGGATCACACGATTGTCTCAAATCGGATAAAAATTTTATTGTGACAAATTAGCGCACAATACTAAACTTGTTCCAATTAAAAATTCTGTATTGTATGTCACAACGTAGCGCGAAGTGATGTATTGACAATAATTGTCCCAACGCTATCACACGCTGTTGTGGTAAACTAAACTTATTTTGTGTGTGTTTAAAATGGTTCTTTTTTGAAAAAAAGAAAAAAGCGTGCACTTTATTTATGTAAATAAAAAAAGAAAAAAAGAAGAAGTGTATGGGTCAGGCTCCCTAGAAGGGCCATTGATAGTGCATATGAGAAAACATTTAAATAAATTAAAACAAATTGATTTGCCAAAATTTTTGATTATTCAAATTGGAATATAATTACAAAATTTATTTAGTTCTCAAGAAAAATATGTGTCCGCTTGATGAAAGAAGTACAAATACTGAAAAAAAAAGAAATTGTAGAAGTTTGTGATACAATTTACATATAAATAATTTAAAAATTTATATTTTAAGGGATGACAATTATAAATACCGTACAAACACGTGTTTTTTCAGAATGAAATCAATTAAAAAATAAAAATTGGTGAGTATTATCTTCTATAATAGTCGAACAAGAATACAATAAATATTTGTGTATTTTTGGCATTTACATTGGTATATGATTACCTTTAAAACATTTACAAGATTGCCGCACCAGGTTTGCATTTGATTGGGATAAATAAGCACAATAACATTGAGAGTTGCCGTATGAGCCAATAAATTACACGCTTTGCATATAAATATATATAATGCACCAATTATTAGTGCATTATGACAATCATGTGATCCTACCTTTACAAAGTTGAATAAAAATAACTACAAATTGTAACAATTTTTATCCAGTTTTATCCGTTTTTCAATATTCTGTAATTTTTATTGTTAGTACTTCGTCCAGAGTCATTTGTTCTTTATTACAGATTTTATTTTTTTATTTTTTTTTATTTATTTTTTTATTCGGTTAGGCATAATCTCCACAAGATTTTTAATGGTTTAATGTGGAATATTGGCTTTTCTACAAGGCTCTTCTTATTGTACGACCACATACTTTTTTCCCAAGGCTTCGGCAGCCATTTTCAGTTATCTGACGTTTTTTATCATATTTTGCTTCGCGCATCTGCATCAATAAGCAGTCTAGACCTACCACCTTTATTAGCAGCCAGAGCCACTTTTCACCACTTTCTAACAAGGCTGACGATTATATGCATGATTATATAAATAGGAGCTATATCAACTTTTTCTGTATCCTATATAAGGAAAATGCTATTAAGATGTATAATAACTATTATTTTTTATGGGACGCACCCTTCAAACTTTTCCCGTGGTACATTTTTTTTTTAACTTAAAATACAACTTAATAATATAATACCATTGTAGAGTTTGAAAACTCTATCTTTTATAGTTCCCAAGATATATTGCAATAACTGCGTGTTTCGTAGGAATAGACTATGAACAAAAATTCATCACTTTATCCCGTCAAAATTTAACTTTTGGAAATATATGATGGATGATGAATACTACGCAGATAAATAACTTTGTTTTAAGTAGAAAAAATGCGTGTCATTTCAATGAAATGAAATTGTTCCCGGATTATAACGTCCCAAAGCACGCTAAAGCATTTTCGTTAGCTTGATTTGGAACAAAATCGATTAAATCGTTTACGCGTGATTGACTCATAAACAAAATTATTTTTTATGTGACATAATTTGTCCCGTTTTCCACGATTTTAACCTCTTCCAGGTGAAATTTTGAAAAAAGCATAGCCTACAACACTTTCGTTAGTTGATTGATTGGCAAACAAACAAAAAATAAATAAATATACAAAGAAATTTATAATGAGTACATGTATCATATATGGACATTTTTGTCAAATAGTATTACAAGCTTTAGACAACATATTATATTGGTTCTATACGATTTTCTAAAACTGCAAATTACAAAGCTACTGTATTATGTTAAGATTATCTATTGATTTCTTTCTACTGTACCAAGGTTACAATACTGTAACATACGATTAAAATAAAATACGTGAACAGAGTTGAAAATTATTTTAAAATATTTTATGCCTTTGTAATCGTCCTCAATATTATTTTATTTTTAAATTAAAAAAAAAAGGTATTATTAGATGAAATTTATTTCAGAAACCAAGCTTAACTCTACATTTGTCTTTTATATCTTAGTGTGATGAAATATTATCAAGATTGGTGATGTTGTATGATACAATTGGCAACACTTAAAGGTATTGCATAATTATGTTGTTCATTTGCGAGTAGACTGCCATAACCCAAAACTCAGCGTGGGTGTATCCTCCTACAGTGGAACTGGCCGATATTCTGACCCTGTTTGAAATTAAAGATCCTAAACTGCATGCAGGTAACTGGAGGATCATTTATTAAGTTGTCTGTACGGAGAATTAAGACGTTAATATCAGGGTGATTGTCGATGAATTTTAAATCAAGTAAATTTTCAAAGACAATTAATTGCGACAATTATTTTAAAGATTTTATAATCAAGGAAGTTATTTTAAAGAAAATTAAGCGAATTAATAAAAAGATATTTTAAATTATGCCAGATTTTAATATTACAAAATTTTAAAGCTTGATTCGATTTCAATTTCACTCGGTTTTGGCTTATAGAACATGCCCGATTACTGAACTATTATTTTAAATGAAAATATATATTTTAGTTTTACGGTCATATGGAAATAAAATATAAAAGTAGACTTGTAGTGCACTTTAATTACCACACACTTAAAGCTTAACAAACATTTTTTAATAAACGTATGCAAGAACCCTACATTAGCTAATGATTGCTTAACTAAATTTTAAGTTTTCGAGCAGGCAATACCATGATTTTTTTTTTTTGTGTCAGCGATACAAAAGAAAACAACGATACCACACATACGAGTAGTCGAAACAAAAAATATTTATTGAAATTAATTTAATATAAAATCATATTTTTTTAAAAAATCTGTTTCAGTTTTCATTACCTTTTTATATTTTATTTAATGCTAGTTTTTATTGGTGGAATAATAAATACCCGAATAACGAGCTTTTGTGTATTTTATTGTATTTTATGTACATCACTAAAAGAAAAATATTTTCATTGTGCTTAAATGAAAAAATTGTTTGGAAAAAAATTAGTTTTAAAAGATGAAGGTTCGATAATAATGCCGAGGATGATAAAGTCGGTGTAAAAAATGCATGTTTTGAAGTTGAACAGAAAAGTTCCTATAAAAACTTACATAAATACTCAATCAAATATAACAAAACTCCACACATCAGGTCTGCTTGCGTATTCAAAAATTGTTAAAAGCTTGTCCAAATTTGTAAAAGTTCTTACTTGATTGTGTTTGTTGACATAAATACTCAGTAAAAAGAGATGAAGAAAGAAAGTAAAATGACAGTTCAATGCAAGAGAACTTACTATTGGAGGTTTTCCTTTTAAAATTGAAAATATAACCTTTTCGTTCAAAATTTTATTGTATAATAGAAATTATAAAACAAAAATGTATTTCCAGAAAATATTATTATACACTGTGTTATGCTGTGTTACTAACGTACAAAAGTAAAATAAAAGTAAAGTATTTTCTTAAATACTTTCTGGCTTTGTGCCGCTGCGGTATGGTAGGTAAGACACCCGCCTACCAACCAGAAGGTCGTCGGTTCAATAGCAGGCCAGACCATCTTAAAAAAAAAAAGTTTTTCGACAGCGGTATCACCTCATAGCATTAGCTAGTAACTGGTTATGAATATAAGTACTATTGAAAACTTCTCTAAATGCATTTGCCGTTCGAGCCGGCGTTAAACTGTAGGTCCCTTTCAATGAGTTTAAAAATAGAATCGGGTGCAGTTCCCATGTTCCTTCATGGGATGTTACGGGAATTAATAATAACTTTCTGGTTTTTACTGGCCAAATTGTTGCTAGAAAAACTTGTAAATAAACAAAAAAAAAAAAACAGCTGATAGAAAAGCATACATATGTATGTATGTAAAGTATGTGTAAAAAGCACAAAACTTTTAAAATAAATTAAAATTTCGTTCTTTAAATAATAAGAAAGCTTAAGTGTAAATTTTTTTCAACTTATTTTTTATATTTACTTTTATTTTTATTATTTTAACCGTTTATTTATTGTTTTATTTATTACTCAATCAAGCTATCTTAGTAATTCTTAATGGATTTCCGTTTGCGTACTTTTCTAGACATTTTTATTTTTGAGAGTAAATTTTGTCTTACTTTCTTACTATGTAATTTTTACTAGAATTTTCTGGAAAAGTACCCAAACAGACCTATTTATTCATTGTTAAGTCCGTTCAAAAAAAAAAAACATTATCAGAATGTATGATGTTCAAACATTGGAATAGAGAAAGGCAATGATATAAATCAGGTCCCATTCATATTATATTATATTGAACATGTTCCACAAAGTCCAAATATAATTTTCAGGTGTTTTTTACTATAGTCCAAAAATGCTCGATTAGATTGGAATTAGGGCTTTACGGTGATCACTAATTTACCTAAAATTTCTGTTGCAACAGCCATTTTTTGACAATTTTCGTGGTCGGGCTGGGACCACCATCTCACTAAAAGCTAACTTTTTCTTTTGGGTAAGGTTTTATGTCTCCAAAAAATTTTCTTTAAATATTTATAACATAAATGTAACTTGAAAGTACTCTTAAAATAGGTAGCTTCCTACTTTAAAATTTTTCAAGTTAACGTAGGCTTAACAAAGCGATTTTAAGCTAATAATCGTTTTTGCATACAATATTAAGGAATTTTACTTAACAAAGTTTTAACAAGCTTTGTTATTTTTTTTTTGCATATGGCCGTTAGTCTTTAGCATTATTTGGTTTAAGTGAAATTTCAATTTCAGCCTAACACTGAATAAAATGTCTATTATCATATTAAAAAATGCGAATTTAAAATAGGGGTAAATATGTTGAACTAATACTAAAGTAAAGTAAAAGTTTGAAGAAATTTCATAGATAAGTCGTTGATGGGTATACTTATATTACATTTTTAGTGACAAAATGAAAAACCACGTATTCATTCAATTTAGTAACTCATTCATAAATAATAAACAAAAGTGCAGCATTATCAGGGTTATTTCAATGGAAGTATCTATATATACCTAGTTGAGATAAGACAAGTGGTTTCATATTATACGTATATAGCATATTGTTTTTTCACTATGTGCGATTATAAAAGCCAGATTTATATTAAAAGCATGAGTAGTTTAAGTTAAGAAATGAAAGCATTTGTTATAACTTTGTGTCTTCTTTTATCTGCAAGTGGTATATGGAGTGCTCCACAAGGACGTATTGTTGGAGGTGATGATGCCTTACTGGGACAAATACCATATCAAGCTGCACTTTCCATTGCTGGTTTACGCATTTGTAGCGCAGTAATTTTGAGCGAAAATTATTCGCTTACATCATTAACTTGTGTCTGTTCTGCTGGTAGCGATAGACCGTATGTTAACAAATATTATAATATGTTACGATGGTATACTCATTATTTAAAATAACAGATGGCCCCCTCAAATGTTTTCAATTACTGTCGGAACTACAGACCTTTACACAGGAGGTAGAGACGTTACCTTGGAAGAAATTATAATTAATCCAAATTACAAAGATCTCACAACCGGCATAGCTTTACTAAGGCATCAAAAACCTCTTGTGTTCCACGATTACATAAAACCTATTGCTTTGGGGAAAACAAATCCTCCTACTAATGCTGAAGTAGAAATATCCGGTTGGGGCCGTATTAAAGAAAACGAAAGTGAAATGCAACGTAGTCTTCAAATTAACGAAGCTACAGTTATTGAAGCTTCCGAATGTTCTAAAATTTTGGGTCGTACAGATAACGAAGTCATTTGTCTAGGTCATCCTCGCAGAAATGGAATCTGTCGTGGTGATTTTGGTGGTCCTGCTGTTTATCAAAATCAATTAGTGGGTATAGCAGCCTCAGTAATAGGTGAATGTGGTAGCTTTTTGCCTGACGTATTTACCAGTATAGCTTTCAATTACAATTGGATTATGAACCAGATAATAAATTAGAAGCTTTAAAAAAAGTTATGTTTGAATTTCTTAGTCGGATATGCTCTGTAAACCGAAAACGAGTAAAATTGAAATCGATTAAATTTCCACAGACAAATAAAACTTAATTGTGACAATTATTTTAAGGTTCTGATAATAAAAGAAGTTATTTAAAAGATAATTAAACGAATATTAAAAAAATGTCAAACTTTTGTTAGTTTTGAAAGTTATAGCATTAGAAGTTTTATTCGATTTCAATTTCACACGATTTCGGTTAACAGACTATACCCGAAATTTTAAGTTAAAAATCAGTAGTGTTTTTATATAAAATTCGCAAAAATGATGATGCATAGGATTTTCCTTTGCACATTTGTATATATTTTTAATTATATGGTATATGCATATGGTATATTTTTTAATGGCGATAGAAACTTTTTCATTTAATAACGAAAGAAAGTAGTATACGAGTAAATAGAGGGACAAAATTCATACTAATTTTTATAGAAAAAAAATGTTGTCATGAATTTCAGAATAGTTTTTTCTGTTCTTTCTCTAATGTGCCAGGTTGCAGGTTGCGGATAGTAAACGGCCTTTAGATACAAAGATTTGCAACAAATAAAAGGTGATTCACAAATAAGCGATCCCGGATATTCAGCGGATGTTTGACTAATGGTCAACATCGACAAGGTGAGTTGGTACACCTTTTTAATATGTACTTTTCAAGATTACACCCCACAATCGGCACTTTTCTTCGCCTAGTTAGTGCAGCTGCAAGCGGACGTCTGGACTTATATTAAGCGGTTCGCTATACAAATGCGTTAATAGAGGCTGTCTGAAAGCTTAGATGGTAGTTTTATCATCAAACTAGGAAGCAGTAGCCTTATTTTCTGCTTAATCGAACCGTACATTACTCAAGATCTCAGAATTTATCGGTACCCTTAAACGTAAAAAATTACCGAGCATTCATGGTATTGCGCCTGAATTACTAAAATCTGACCCGGATACCGGAGCTAGAATCATATATCCACCTATCCGCACTTTCTAAGAGAATGAAACTCTTCCCGAGGAACTAACAAAAGTTACTGTAATTAACATATCAAAAAAGGGAATTTTATAAATCCGAACAACTAGCATTGAATTACTTTACTGTGTATGGTCAACAAACTAATTTCACAGATAATTGAGAAGAGTATAAATGATAAAGTGACGCCTCACAAGTCCACGATAGGCCTAGCAATCTGCAGAGTGGCGGTCCACCGTTTATATGAGATGTAAAAACGTCCCCCATAAACTTATATCCCTCATTAAGAGTCTTTGTGAGAATGTCATTTTTATGTAAAACATGGGAAGGCTTTAAGTAAACACATTCAGATTAGATCCGCTTATTGAAACTGGTATGGGTACTGGACTCTGCCCTGGGAAAGGCATTAAAAACGGCAAGGGGATTACATGATGACTACAGGGCCGTGTGAATGACATGGGTTATGCCGACGATATCTCTCTTCTATCCCACATTTTCTGAAGAGTGTACGAGTGCGTTTTCAAATACAAGCTTTAAACAGACTATAGGTTAAAATTCAAATTGAATAATCTTGTTGCCTATTCATGAAAAATTTTTAATCATAAAATCATCTCCTAAGTTACCTTAGGAGTTTTCAATAGCCCACACGGTATCCGAGTGTTCGAACTGTCAGTGTTGTAACCATGACAATAATTGCCTCGTACGCTTAGTTGGCTTGAATTATCAACGAGTAAATTTTTTCACAATTCAACGAATTTGGTAGCTGTAGATAGTGATTTATATACCATTATTTATCACCAAAAGAATTATTAATTTCTGAAAAATTCATTGAGGGCGAAAATATTAGATCGATTTTAAAAAAATTATAAAATATAAATTACACAACACGCAATAGATTTCCCTTGTGTTTTAAGTCTGGGTCTTGGTGAATTGTATCAATTACCTTTTTCCAGTTATAAAGAAGACATGATTGACATAAATACGATTTATATTTTGAATTGTTGTCTTGATATAGTTTGTATTCAAATTTGTCCAAGTTTTTAGTTTAAATTTTAATTTCAATTCGTCTTCCCCCTCTTCTTGAAATACAACCGCATACCATTACAGACAATTTCCTAATTCTGACCATGGGAATAATATTTTGTTTTTTAGAGCAGTTAATAGTTTTCTCCCAATTCTGCTGAGTAACCGTTACCGTTATCGAAAAAGTCTACATATCCCAATACTCTATAGGTCGAGAAATGTGATAAATAGCAAACTTCAGTCTCTTCTATACATTTTGCAGCTAAATTAACCGTTTCTTTTTAGCACATTCGGTTGCATTTAATTTTGCTGGCGCCTGCCAGAGAATCAATTATGTAATTAATGATAAATTTGTTACTAAAAGTTAACAATAACTATTGTATAAAGCAGTTAGGAATTCAACCTATTAGGTGTTTCATCTTAAATGTATAATAATATTTAAATTACTAGAAATACATATCGAACCATAACTGTCAAAAAAAGTAAGTGACACAAAAAAAAGTTACAGAAGGTTTTTTTTTTAATATTTTTTATTCTATTTTATTTTTGCAGTAAAGTAAGGTTAGGCACATTTTACAGCTATACAATTTTGTGTGATGGTGCGAATGATCAAGTACTATCGATTTTTATCAAAAAACGAAAATTGATAATCATGGTTTTTATGTCTTTTTTGCAGTTATGGCTCGATATTTTTAAAGAAAAATTTGCAATTGATGGAAAAAAATCTAGATTTTTTTAATAATTTATTTAGTTGTATGTATAGAAAAATTTTTTTAAACCTTTGAGGAAATTTTCGTCATTAGTTTACTTAAAGAAAAGTGAATGACGGGAATACAGACAATTCAGCCGAGTGTGCTTGCCATGAATATTTGATCTTATTTAGAAACTTTTGAAATGTTTCATGAGACACTGTTAGAGCATATTATTTTTAAGGTCTTCTTTAATTGTTTTCCGTCTAGCTAGTCGTGTAAGAGCTTTATTTCTTCTAGTTGATATCCTTAATTCTAATCGTTCTTTCTTCTCGCCAGAGATTATCATATTATACATCAGCCTCAGTTGTAATGAATATATTTTCTAAAGTTATTAGACCGTTTTAAGTCGCTGTATCAATTTTGGAACACTTACATTATGACACAAAAGTCTACGGATGACAATAAAAACGGAATATTTTAATTTTTGTACATATATCCAAAACACTCCATGTTTTAATTTTATTATTGAAATATTTAAGTGAAAAAATTAAATAAAAATTCATACTTTGAATTCTTTTGCCTACAAAAGTCTGCGAAGACTACATTATACTTCGCTTAATAAGTTTTTCAAAAACTGATGCAACCTTATTTAATTTTACAACCTAATTTAGTCTATTAGGCATCGATAAAATTAGTTTTTTGTAAATTCTAAGAAGACCAGCTCCCATTTTTGCGTTCAAATTTATCTAATGTGTTAAAGAGATGACGGATTTGTTTTTCGTGCCTGTATCTTTGATAAGCCCACAGGTGATCAGTAATTTTAAGTTCAGTAGATTAAAGTCGATACTCTAACTATGATTTGACGTTATATGGCAACCACAACCTTACCAACAAAGAAGCATTCTTGATGTTAATGCCATACATTATGGGTATGACCACTATCCTGATACATCTTTTCACTGCTTGAAAAGAGAGTGTAGCGAAAAAAAATGCGAACAGAATATTGAAGTCTTCTTTATGGTTGCCAAAAAACTTCTTTAAACGCTTAGAGAATTATGCAAGGATAATAGGTGGGTTTTTAAGCAAAATATGTATCGAATTATTTAATAAATGCATATCCAACTTCATATTTCTCTACAGCAACAGTAAATTCGATGTTTAACATATTTGATATAAAACTATACTGAAAAGCATGATAACCCTAATTATCATATATGTTAATGAAAATATTTGTTTTGCACTTTGTTTTTAAATAGATAGAAATAAAAAGTTTGTTTCCAATAAAATTCAATTTAATAAATATTTTATTTTTTATTTTTATTTTATTTGTTGGCGCGTTACAAAGTTCAAGTTTTCGAATTTTTGGCTTCAGCTTCTACTACGTAAGCTGTTCACGCTACTTGAAGTAACCGTTTTTAACTTTTGACAGCTTGTAGTGCTACTCGTTACGTTGTACTACAGCTACAATTCTGTTCCCTACTTAACTTACCGGCACCATTTTTCGACATGCACTCTATACTATGATTTATCCGCCGTTGTGTTAAACTGTAGATCTTAGATTTTTTATAGCTAAAGAAGAATTAAGTTTTATCCATACTTTACATATTGCAAACTGCTGAAAATAGTTAATTTAGTTATTTAATTAATTTAATTTAATTTTTAATTTTCATACATTTCAACCCCTTTTCAGAAGTTTGGAATATGAAATATGGATAAAACTAAATTCTATTTAAGCTACAAAAAAATCTAAGATCTAAGATAATAAAATAAAAATATAAAGTGGTTTGTTAATAATATGTATATTAAAATATGCTCGTTTTATCGTCGTCCGTAGACTTGTGGCATAGTGTGGTTATTAGCAAATAGTTAATGAGCATTATTTTTTAGTAGTGAAAAGTATAGCTATTAAATAAAATATTAACTATACAATTATTTTGTATTTTTTCATTAAATTATTTTTAAAAAACTATTAACATTATTCCTTTGATATTGGTCCGCTTTCCTGGCATCTTTAAGCTTTTTTTGTCACAAAGCTTTATTATTTTGACTAACTAAAAAAAGTCTATGTCTGTCATTCGGAGTCTTCAGTATTTCAATATAAGAAAATAAGTAATGCAACAAACGTAATGAACAAAATATTACAGAATTTAATATTTGTTTGTGTATGCCTTTAGTGAAACTACATCCATACATGTGTATATAAATGTCATAAAATATTTTCCTTTTGTAAAGAATCGGTTGACAAACTGTATATACAACGTGTGTAGATTTTAGGAATTGAAAATAATTTATTTTGTCATATTTTCTTCAATCCATTGACGGTGGTAGCTTACTTTAGCATAACCATCAGGATTCTTAGTTCCACAGCCACCAACTACAAAACCAGCCACACCAACTAATTTTCCTTGATATGTAGCTGGACCACCAGAGTCTCCATTGCATACCCCATTATTTTGTTCATGAGCCAAACAAATTAGACTATCAAAGCCCCAATTTATAGCACTTTCGCATTCTTTAGTTGACAAGGCCTTCAAGGTATTCCACTGCAAACGATGTGGAATCGGTCCTCCGGTATACAGACGACCCCAACCAGATACTATTACATCTTCGCCAGATGGCACATCTTTAGCAGCCATTTCGATTGGTTTTATTTTGTCAGTCCATACCAAAGGTTTTTCCAATTCTAGTAGAGCGACATCATTCAAAAGGTTACCGTACGACTTATTAACAATTATACGTTTTAATTGCAATAATTTTCCACCTACAGTACGTTGGACACTGCCTACACGAACTTGGAAGTATTGTGGGGGATAGCTAAAAATTATTTTTTTTTAAAGAAATATTTAGCAAAAAATAAATTATTTAAAAACTTACGGTTCAACTCCATTTCCAACTACGACACAATGTGCCGCTGTCAAAATGTAGCGTTCATTTAAAATGGACCCACCACATGTATGAGAACCATCTGAACGTTGTAGAGATACTTGGTGAGGAAATTGGCCAACCTCAGCATCAACCCCACCCACAACGCGAGCAGTTGGTACTGCGTTTACAGAAGCAACAAGCGCTAAAACTGCCGCTATTACTTTTAAAAGGAGTGCCATTCTGATCTAGACTAAGAAAATGTCTAAAAGCACTCTGTTTATAAACTAAAAGTTATAACAATAATTGAAACTCGTAATCTTTACACATAATCCCTTTTAAGCATATTTTGCAAAAAGAATATAAATTAAAAACTGATAATCTAATCTTAAAATCAAATATATAATATTTATAAGTGTTTGTAGTACCAAGAAGTGTTGTATGTATGTATATCAATTAGTCGATAAGTTCTGAATAAAGAATTTATTAAAAATATAACAGGTGCAAAATAATATACTTTTTATAACATTATTTGTTACAATAATATGTTAAAATCGAAACTATGTATGTACTTTAGGACTGCCTTGAAACACCCTACAGAACATCTGTAATTTGAAGGTTTAATTTTTATATCAAGTTGCACTTAAGGGATACAAATTAAATAACTTTATTTAAGAAGTAAGGAATGCTACATAAATATTTAAAATGAATGACTTAGACTGATCAAGAACAATTTGATTTCTAAAATTTCATCTGGTGACTTTGAAGCTATAAATAAAAATTTGATATTTGATTTGGATGCAATAAAAAACACCGCCAATAAGCTTATATCTGTATATTTTATATAGTTTTCAAATAAAAAGAACAATGGTGTAATATGTATACATATAGTGTGTATATATGTTATATATAGTATGTATTTATATATGCATCTCTAATAGAGCTGCAAAATAATTGATAGTACATCGGTAGTTTTGTTTTTGACTGACCATCGATAGTTTTTTTTTCACTATCGATACTATCGTCAAATTCTAAGAGTAACTACTGAGGCCACTAAATGTAGTCAAAGTCACATTTGCAAAAATGTGTTCGACGCAGGCTGTTAGCCGTCTGTAAACTTTTATAGTTACATAGGGACACTGTTTAACAGTTTCTTGAATTTATATTTATTAAACTCAAATAAAGTATGAATTGTAACTCAAATATGTTCGTACATACGATTTTGTATTTGGCCCAAAAAAATTAATTTTCGTTTCGTCAGACCATATAATGTTGTTCTAATTATTACGGTGCAGTTATTGCTTCCGTTTGCTGAGAAATGATACATTTCGAGGACTCTTACCATAAGTTTAGCTTCCATAAGTTTTTATTCATATTGTGCGACTTAAAACAGGAATAATAAGTTAATTTTTGAGGCTTTTTGATGACTTGAAGACATTAACTTTTGAAGAACGAATTAAAAGTTGACAGTTGTTCTTCTTGTTGTCTTTCTTCCCATAATCTTTGCAGTATTCTTGCACTGAATTTTATTAATTATCTTTAGTTTTGGAGCATTGATTGTCTGAGCAATTTTCGCTATATATAAGAATTAATCTTCCATGAAAAAATTTCAATACATAAAATTTTATGACATCCTGGAAAAAAATAAAGTGTCCCTATTTTTTGTTTCAAAACTGTATATTCTTTCCCTTTCATTTAAAATCTAATTTTGCTGCCACTAGGAGCACTTAAAAGAATCCGTTAGGCCGACTATCGATAGTTTTACAGCTCTAATCTATAATTACATATGTATGTGTACACTATTTTATGACACGTAATCTAATTATAAATTCTCATAGCTTAGTGTCATATTGCTCAGCATTTTTACTAGGACAAGATAATAGAAGTTTAAGTAAAAAGCGAAAAGATTATTATGAAACTTATTGGCTACATTAAGTTACAAAATGTTTTCCTTCCGATTTTATTGAATGCCTAGAATGCCGCTGATTGTGTCTGCCGGCCGAGTACGCTAGTTATTATTATTATGAATTTGGACATTCTCAGCCTTTGGCTGGAATTCACCTACCGCCGGATGCCTGTGGTATCAAGGGGTTAGACTCACTATTGCTGTTATTACGGCCCACTGTGCATAAATTAGTACTTATATTCATTGATATTTATTTAAAAATTTCCGCTACAAAAATTTCCGCAGGCTATGGATTCTTCTCTCTATATTCAGCTTTTCTAAATATTTATTATTATTATTATTATTATTATTATTATTATTATTTATTATTATTATTATTATTATTATTATTATTATTATTATTATTATTATTATTATTATTATTATTATTATATATTATTATTATTATTATTATTATTATTATTATTATTATTATTATTATTATTATTATTATTATTATTATTATTTATTATTATTATTATATATTATTATTATTATTATTATTATTATTATTATTATTATTATTATTATTATTATTATTATTATTATTATTATGTATTATTATTATTATTATTATTATTATTATTATTATTATTATTATTATTATTATTATTATTATTATTATTATTATTATTATTATTATTATTATTATTATTATTATTATTATTATTATTATTATTATTATTATTATTATTATTATTATTATTATTATTATTATTATTATTATTATTATTATTATTATTATTATTATTATTATTATTATTATTATTATTATTATTATTATTATTATTATTATTATTATTATTATTAATATTATTATTATTATTATTATTATTATTATTATTATTATTATTATTATTATTATTATTATTATTATTATTATTATTAATTATTATTATTATTATTATTATTATTATTATTATTATTATTATTATTATTATTATTATTATTATTATTATTATTATTATTATTTTATTATTATTATTATTATTATTATTATTATTATTATTATTATTATTTTATTATTATTATTATTATTATTATTATTATTATTATTATTATTATTATATTATTATTATTATTATTATTTATTATTTTTATTTATTATATATTATTATTATTATTATTATTATTATTATTATTATTATTATTATTATTATTATTATTATTATTATTATTATTATTATTATTATATTATTATTATTATTATTTATTATTATTATTATTATTATTATTATTTTATTATTATTATTATTATTATTATTATTATTATTATTATTATTATTATTATTATTATTATTATTATTATTATTATTATTATTATTATTATTATTATTATTATTATTATTATTATTATTATTATTATTATTATTATTATTATTATTATTATTATTATTATTATTATTATTATTATTATTATTATTATTATTATTATTATTATTATTATTATTATTATTATTATTATTATTATTATTATTATTATTATTATTCATTATTATTATTATTATATATTATTATTATTATTATTATTATTATATTATTATTATTATTATTATTATATTATTATTATTATTATTATTATTATTATATTATTATTATTATTATTATTATTATTATTATTATTATTATTATTATTATTATTATTATTTATTATTATTATTATTATTATTATTATTATTATTATTATTATTATTATTATTATTATTATTATTATTATTATATTATTATTATTATTATTATTATTATTATTATTATTATTATTATTATTATTATTATTATTATTATTTTTTATTATTATTATTATTATTATTATTATTATTTTATTATTATTATTATTATATTATTATTATTATTATATATTATTATTATTATTATTATTATTATTATTATTATTATTATTATTATTATTATTATTATTATTATTATTATTATTATTATTATTATTATTATTATTATTATTATTATTATTATTATTATTATTATTATTATTATTATTATTATTATTATTATTATTATTTTATTATTATTATTATTATTATTATTATTATTATTATTATTATTATTATTATTATTATTATTATTATTATTATTATTATTATTATTATTATTATTATTATTATTATTATTATTATTTTATTATTATTATTATTATTATTATTATTATTATATTATTATTATTATTATTATTATTATTATTATTATTATTATTATTATTATTATTATTATTTTTAATTATTATTATTATTATTATTATTATTATTATTATTATTATTATTATTATTATTATTATTTTTATTATTATTATTATTATTATTATTATTATTATTATTATTATTATTATTATTATTATTATTATTATTATTATATTATTATTATTATTATTATTATTATTATTATTATTATTATTATTATTATTATTATTATTATTATTATTATTATTATTATTGATTATTATTATTATTATTATTATTATTATTATTATTATTATTATTATTATTATTATTATTATTATTATTATTATTATTATTATTATTATTATTATTATTATTATTATTATTATTATTATTATTATTATTATTATTATTATTATTATTATTATTATTATTATTATTATTATTATTATTATTTTATTATTATTATTATTATTATTATTATTATTATTATTATTATTATTATTATTATTATTATTATTATTATTATTATTATTATTATTATTATTATTATTATTATTATTTTTATTATTATTATTATATTATTATTATTATTATTATTATTATTATTATTATTATTATTATTATTATTATTATTATTATTATTATTTTATTATTATTATTATTATTATTTTATTATTATTATTATTATTATTATTATTATTATTATTATTATTATTATTATTATTTTTATTATTATTATTATTATTATTTTTATTATTATTATATTATTATTATTATTATTATTATTATTATTATTATTATTATTATTATTATTATTATTATTATTATTATTATTATTATTATTATTATTATTATTATTATTATTATTATTATTATTATTATTATTATTATTTATTATTATTATTATTATTATTTTTATTATTATTATTATTATATTATTATTATTATTATTATTATATTATTATTATTATTATTATTATTATTATTATTATTATTATTATTATTATTATTATTATTATTATTATTATTATTATTATTATTATTATTATTATTATTATTATTATTATTATTATTATTATTATTATTATTATTATTATTATTATTATTATTATTATTATTATTATTATTATTATTATTATTATTATTATTTATTATTATTATTATTATTATTATTATTATTATTATTATTATTATTATTATTATTATTATTATTATTATTATTATTATTATTATTATTATTATTATTATTATTATTATTATTATTATTATTATTATTATTATTATTATTATTATTATTATTGTTATTATTATTATTTATTATTATTATTATTATTATTATTATTATTATTATTATTATTATTATTATTATTATTATTATTATTATTATTATTATTATTATTATTATTATTATTATTATTATTATTATTATTATTATTATTATTATTATTATTATTATTATTATTATTATTATTATTATTATTATTATTATTATTATTATTATTATTATTATTATTATTATTATTATTATTATTATTATTATTATATATTATTATTATTATTATTATTATTATTATTATTATTATTATTATTATTATTATTATTATTATTATTATTATTATTATTATTATTATTATTATTATTATTATTATTATTATTATTATTATTATTATTATTATTATTATTATTATTATTATTATTATTATTATTATTATTATTATTATTATTATTATTATTATTATTATTATTATTATTATTATTATTATTATTATTATTATTATTATTATTATTATTATTATTATTATTATTATTATTATTATTATTATTATTATTATTATTATTATTATTATTATTATTATTATTATTATTATTATTATTATTATTATTATTATTATTATTATTATTATTATTATTATTATTATTATTATTATTATTATTATTATTATTATTATTATTATTATTATTATTATTATTATTATTATTATTATTATTATTATTATTATTATTATTATTATTATTATTATTATTATTATTATTATTATTATTATTATTATTATTATTATTATTATTATTATTATTATTATTATTATTATTATTATTATTATTATTATTATTATTATTATTATTATTATTATTATTATTATTATTATTATTATTATTATTATTATTATTATTATTATTATTATTATTATTATTATTATTATTATTATTATTATTATTATTATTATTATTATTATTATTATTATTATTATTATTATTATTATTATTATTATTATTATTATTATTATTATTATTATTATTATTATTATTATTATTATTATTATTATTATTATTATTATTATTATTATTATTATTATTATTATTATTATTATTATTATTATTATTATTATTATTATTATTATTATTATTATTATTATTATTATTATTATTATTATTATTATTATTATTATTATATTATTATTATTATTATTATTATTATTATTATTATTATTATTATTATTATTATTATTATTATTATTATTATTATTATTATTATTATTATTATTATTATTATTATTATTATTAGTATTATTATTATTATTATTATTATTATTATTATTATTATTATTATTATTATTATTATTATTATTATTATTATTATTATTATTATTATTATTATTATTATTATTATTATTATTATTATTATTATTATTATTATTATTATTATTATTATTATTATTATTATTATTATTATTATTATTATTATTATTATTATTATTATTATTATTATTATTATTATTATTATTATTATTATTATTATTATTATTATTATTATTATTATTATTATTATTATTATTATTATTATTATTATTATTATTATTATTATTATTATTATTATTATTATTATTATTATTATTATTATTATTATTATTATTATTATTATTATTATTATTATTATTATTATTATTATTATTATTATTATTATTATTATTATTATTATTATTATTATTATTATTATTATTATTATTATTATTATTATTATTATTATTATTATTATTATTATTATTATTATTATTATATTATTATTATTATTATTATTATTATTATTATTATTATTATTATTATTATTATTATTATTATTATTATTATTATTATTATTATTATTATTATTATTATTATTATTATTATTATTATTATTATTATTATTATTATTATTATTATTATTATTATTATTATTATTATTATTATTATTATTATTATTATTATTATTATTATTATTATTATTATTATTATTATTATTATTATTATTATTATTATTATTATTATTATTATTATTATTATTATTATTATTATTATTATTATTATTATTATTATTATTATTATTATTATTATTATTATTATTATTATTATTATTATTATTATTATTATTATTTATTATTATTATTATTATTATTATTATTATTATTATTATTATTATTATTATTATTATTATTATTATTATTATTATTATTATTATTATTATTATTATTATTATTATTATTATTATTATTATTATTATTATTATTATTATTATTATTATTATTATTATTATTATTATTATTATTATTATTATTATTATTATTATTATTATTATTATTATTATTATTATTATTATTATTATTATTATTATTATTATTATTATTATTATTATTATTATTATTATTATTATTATTATTATTATTATTATTATTATTATTATTATTATTATTATTATTATTATTATTATTATTATTATTATTATTATTATTATTATTATTATTATTATTATTATTATTATTATTATTATTATTATTATTATTATTATTATTATTATTATTATTATTATTATTATTATTATTATTATTATTATTATTATTATTATTATTATTATTATTATTATTATTATTATTATTATTATTATTATTATTATTATTATTATTATTATTATTATTATTATTATTATATTATTATTATTATTATTATTATTATTATTATTATTATTATTATTATTATTATTATTATTATTATTATTATTATTTATTATTATTATTATTATTATTATTATTATTATTATTATTATTATTATTATTTTATTATTATTATTATTATTATTATTATTATTATTATTATTATTATTATTATTATTATTATTATTATTATTATTATTATTATTATTATTATTATTATTATTATTATTATTATTATTATTATTATTATTATTATTATTATTATTATTATTATTATTATTATTATTATTATTATTATTATTATTATTATTATTATTATTATTATTATTATTATTATTATTATTATTATTATTATTATTATTATTATTATTATTATTATTATTATTATTATTATTATTATTATTATTATTATTATTATTATTATTATTATTATTATTATTATTATTATTATTATTATTATTATTATTATTATTATTATTATTATTATTATTATTATTATTATTATTATTATTATTATTATTATTATTATTATTATTATTATTATTATTATTATTATTATTATTATTATTATTATTATTATTATTATTATTATTATTATTATTATTATTATTATTATTATTATTATTATTATTATTATTATTATTATTATTATTATTATTATTATTATTATTATTATTATTATTATTATTATTATTATTATTATTATTATTATTATTATTATTATTATTATTATTATTATTATTATTATTATTATTATTATTATTATTATTATTATTATTATTATTATTATTATTATTATTATTATTATTATTATTATTATTATTATTATTATTATTATTATTATTATTATTATTATTATTATTATTATTATTATTATTATTATTATTATTATTATTATTATTATTATTATTATTATTATTATTATTATTATTATTATTATTATTATTATTATTATTATTATTATTATTATTATTATTATTATTATTATTATTATTATTATTATTATTATTATTATTATTATTATTATTATTATTATTATTATTATTATTATTATTATTATTATTATTATTATTATTATTATTATTATTATTATTATTATTATTATTATTATTATTATTATTATTATTATTATTATTATTATTATTATTATTATTATTATTATTATTATTATTATTATTATTATATTATTATTATTATTATTATTATTATTATTATTATTATTATTATTATTATTATTATTATTATTATTATTATTATTATTATTATTATTATTATTATTATTATTATTATTATTATTATTATTATTATTATTATTATTATTATTATTATTATTATTATTATTATTATTATTATTATTATTATTATTATTATTATTATTATTATTATTATTATTATTATTATTATTATTATTATTATTATTATTATTATTATTATTATTATTATTATTATTATTATTATTATTATTATTATTATTATTATTATTATTATTATTATTATTATTATTATTATTATTATTATTATTATTATTATTATTATTATTATTATTATTATTATTATTATTATTATTATTATTATTATTATTATTATTATTATTATTATTATTATTATTATTATTATTATTATTATTATTATTATTATTATTATTATTATTATTATTATTATTATTATTATTATTATTATTATTATTATTATTATTATTATTATTATTATTATTATTATTATTATATTATATATTATTATTATTATTATTATTATTATTATTATTATTATTATTATTATTATTATTATTATTATTATTATTATATTATTATTATTATTATTATTATTATTATTATTATTATTATTATTATTATTATTATTATTATTATTATTATTATTATTATTATTATTATTATTATTATTATTATTATTATTATTATTATTATTATTATTATTATTATTATTATTATTATTATTATTATTATTATTATTATTATTATTATTATTATTATTATTATTATTATTATTATTATTATTATTATTATTATTATTATTATTATTATTATTATTATTATTATTATTATTATTATTATTATTATTATTATTATTATTATTATTATTATTATTATTATTATTATTATTATTATTATTATTATTATTATTATTATTATTATTATTATTATTATTATTATTATTATTATTATTATTATTATTATTATTATTATTATTATTATTATTATTATTATTATTATTATTATTATTATTATTATTATTATTATTATTATTATTATTATTATTATTATTATTATTATTATTATTATTATTATTATTATTATTATTATTATTATTATTATTATTATTATTATTATTATTATTATTATTATTATTATTATTATTATTATTATTATTATTATTATTATTATTATTATTATTATTATTATTATTATTATTATTATTATTATTATTATTATTATTATTATTATTATTATTATTATTATTATTATTATTATTATTATTATTATTATTATTATTATTATTATTATTATTATTATTATTATTATTATTATTATTATTATTATTATTATTATTATTATTATTATTATTATTATTATTATTATTATTATTATTATTATTATTATTATTATTATTATTATTATTATTATTATTATTATTATTATTATTATTATTATTATTATTATTATTATTATTATTATTATTATTATTATTATTATTATTATTATTATTATTATTATTATTATTATTATTATTATTATTATTATTATTATTATTATTATTATTATTATTATTATTATTATTATTATTATTATTATTATTATTATTATTCTTTTGACAATCGAATAGCTCGGACGTGTTTTTTAGTAAGCGGAAGTATTGAGAGAAAAAAGAAATTATTATTAATAGGTAAATTGGTAATAGGTAACTTTATCTTTTCTCTGTTGTGAGTATATTAGATAAGGGGTGGATATGGACCCTATTCGCCCAAGCAATGGGCATATGAGACCACGGCCGCCTTTAATTGTTGATGCTACCCCGGTGGGGAGGTTGGCCGGGGTAATGGATGGAGGTGCAGGCAATATGGGCTTTCAGGAAGGGTGATAAAGTTGCACGGTCTCCTCCTGGAACACCTCTGGGTACACCCACCGGGACTGCCAGCTACAGTGGTCTACGACCAATAAGGGTCTTAGCTAGGGATGAGGAAACTGTTGTTACTATGCAGGGTGACTCTGAGGGTCAAACGCAACCGCAGATGTCACCACGGGAAGAACTTATCTACAGGGCGAGAACAGCTGAGGAACAGGGTTTGCAGGAGTGCAGAGCAGTGCTTATTAGAATGAGGTCAGCCCTTACGAAGCAGAGAAATATCAGTATGGATATCAAAAAAGGTGTATCGGAACTTGATGAACTACTGGATGTCATAAATAATCACCGAAGGAGCTGGAAAATAGCAGAGAAGGAGTTGAAGCTGGGCAACAGATTGCTAAAATCCTTTGCTAATAAGGAGCAAATTGTAACCGTGGAGGAAGACGCCACACCCACTTCGAACAAGAGAACGGCTTCCAGCCCGGTCAAGGATGACACGGGGAAAAAGCACAAAGCAGGTGAGCAAGAAGGTAACTGGCAACCTGTAATGAAAAAGAAGAAACCAACGGGGAAAAGTAACCGAGGACAGAAGAAAAACGAAGATGAGCGAATACCCGTCGCCTCAAGCGGAAAATCGGTCAGTAAGGAGAAACTTCGGAAAATTTGGCCCAAACATCGACCGGACGCAGTGGTAGTGAAACCGACCAAGGGCCACAGCTATGCGGATGTCCTGAGGAGACTAAAAGAGAATGTGAAGCCAGAGGATGCAGACATCAGGGTCCGTTCAATTCGCAAGACCAAAGCTGGAGCCTTGCTCTTGGAGGTAGCACACGGGGGTAAAGTAGAACAGTTCTCTGAGGCCATTAAAGAATCTCTGAAGGAAGCCGCTGAGGTGAGGGATCTAAGGCCAAAAACTACCATAGAGATCCGAGATATAGACTGCACCTCTACAAAGGAGGATATCATTGCTGCTGTATGTAGGACGACCGATACAATAGAAGGGGATATAACCGTCCGATTGACTAACCTGAACATATGGGACCAAAGAAGAGCCTTTGTGGATATTCCAACGAGTGGTGCAAAACGGCTGCTGAGGGCGGAACGCATTAAAATTGGGTGGACTTACTGCAGGCTGAGGTACCGGGAGGAAAGCAAGCGTTGTTTCAAGTGCTTCGGGCTGGGACACGAGCAAAGAGAATGTCGTGGGACGGATAGGAAGGCAAAGGGTATATGTATAAGATGTGGCGAAGAGGGACACATGTTGAAACAGTGCGAAAATCAACCCAAATGCTGCATCTGCATGGAACAGGGCAAATCTCCGACGGATCACCTACCAGGTTCAAGAAGCTGCAAAGCCGATAGACAGTCATGAAAATCCTCCAGCTTAACATGCATAGGAGTAAAGTAGCAGACGCACTGCTGCCACAGATTATGATGGAGGAAAGAGCGGTCATCGCCATTATCAGTGAGCAATACAGCAGGAAGAGCGGGCTATGGATCGACGACGATAGCTCAACAGCAGCATTATGGATCCCTGACACGAGTAAATTCGCACCAGGTAAAAGGGGAAAAGGAAATTGCTTTGCATGGCTGCAAATCGAAGATCTCACCCTGGTCAGTTGCTATCTCACACCTAGCGACAGTATTGAAGACTTCGAAGAAAAACTGAACGGCATTGAGGATTTTATTCGTACCATCCGAGGGCACCTTATAGTCGCAGGAGACCTAAATGCCAAAGCTGTTGAGTGGGGAATGCGGATAACTGATACAAGAGGAAGAAGAATTGTTAGCATGATGGCCAGAGCTGGACTGATCGCGGCAAACACGGGAAATACTCCCACATTCAGACGACCTAGATGCGAAGGCACCATCCCTGATGTTACCCTTGTAGCGGAGGGGACACTGCGTAGGATCGCCGAATGGAAGGTTCTCGAGACATACACGGGCAGTGATCATCAGTACATTTCGTTCAGTATCGAGACAGACGCTACAAGAGGTAGCGGAGAGGGACAGCGATATACGGCGACGACTCGCAAATGGAACAGCGGAAAGCTGATCGCAGAAATTCTATTAATGGAAATAGAGCAAAGAATGCGCGCAGTCCCGGAAAATCAAAATGCGTCCAGAGCAGCGGAGGTCTTAATAAGTGAAATACAACGAAGCTGTGATAAGGCGATGCCGCGAATAGGAGCGAGCAGGGAAAGAAGAAAGGCAGTGCACTGGTGGAACGACGACATCGCAAGGGCAAGACGCGAGTGCTGTAAATGTAGAAGAAGACTCACTAGGGCCAGACGACGAGGCGATGTCGAGAACGAAAGAAACATCTATAGAGCAGCAAAGAGGCAACTGCACAGGCAAATTTTCAATAGCAAGAAAAGGTTATGGGAGTCGCTGCGAGAAGATATTAACTCAAATCCTTGGGGAATGGGTTATAAAATTGTTATGGGGAAACTCTGCTCTAGAGGCGCCACTCCAATAATGAATGCAGACAAAATGTCGAGGATTGTAAGATCGCTCTTCCCAGAGCACGATAACCTGGTGGAGGAATTGGCACTTGCTGACGATATAAACATCCCGCTATTCACAAAAGAAGAGCTTATTACTGCTGCTTCGAAGCTTAAACCTGGAAAAACGCCAGGCCCTGATGGCATACCATCCGAAGTGATAAGGGAGATAGCATATAAGTGCCCAGAATTACTCCTTAAAACTTTCAATAAGTGCCTTGTAGAGGGAACGTTTCCAAGGATATGGAAAGTACAGAGACTTGTACTTATAAGCAAGGGAAAAGGAGACCCAGATTCACCATCAGATTACAGACCACTTTGCATGCTCGACACAGCTGGTAAGCTGCTAGAAAGGCTTATTAAACCAAGATTAATGGAAGCCATTGACGTAAAGGGCGGCTTATCCGATAGACAACATGGCTTTCGACCGGGTAGGTCCACCCTAGGAGCCTTGAGAGACGTTGTCCACGCTTTTGAAGCTGCACAGGGAGTTAATCACTTCAGCAGGCCACTCATACTACTCGCGACTCTCGACGTCAGAAACGCCTTCAACAGCCTTAGATGGAAGGATGTCTTTCATGCACTCGAAAACCGCTTTCAGGTGCCCCTATACCTGAGAAAGATTATAAGGAGCTATCTTAGCAACAGAGAGCTGATATACAATACAAGCGATGGGCAGCGAAATATTAGGCTCACATCGGGTGCAGCACAGGGCTCTATCCTTGGACCAGACTTGTGGAATATAAGTTACGATAGCATATTAAGGATGGAAATGCCGCAGGATACTTTCCTTGTGGGATATGCGGATGATATAGCAGCAGTGATCAGCGCTAGGGACACCGAGGAGGCCGAACGCAAACTCAGACAGGTTATGATCAGAACAACGACTTGGATGAACTCTCATGGACTCAGCTTAGCTACCCACAAGACGGAATTGCTTATACTTACCAGGCGACACATACCGACTGAGATTGAACTTAACGTTGGTGGGATCACCCTGCATACCAGAAGATGTCTGAACTACTTGGGCATAAGGTTGGACCCGAGAATGACATATTCCAACCAGATACAACATACAGCTGCAAAAGCGGCCAGGATTACAGCGCAGCTCAGCCGGCTAATGGCCAACATAGGTGGCCCCACTCAGAACAAGCGTAGACTGCTGATGGAGACGAGTAGCAGTATCCTGCTCTACGGGTGTGAAATATGGGGAGAAGCAATAAGGTGGAGAGAGAGGGCAAATGCTCTTCTAGCAGTACAGCGAACTTCTGCATTGAGAATAACGTCAGCATACCGCACAGTCTCGGGGGCGGCAGTACTTGTCATAGCCGGTGAAGTCCCTATTGATCTGAGGATACGAGAACGAAGACAGATATGGATGAGAAAGCAGAACAACACGTTGGAACAGCTGCAGGAAGAACAAATTAGACGCGGTACCTTGCAAGCTTGGCAGGCAAGATGGACGGCTGAGACCAAGGGCAGATGGACAGCCAGACTCATTCCTCATATAGAGAGCTGGCTTAAAAGAGAGACAGGGGAGGTTAGTTACTATTTAACCCAAATGCTCTCGGGACACGGATACTTCCGAAAGTATTTGCACAAGATGGGAAAATGTGGGACTCCTTACTGCCTGTACGAAGAAGAGGACCATATCGATGACGCGGAGCACACCTTTTTCAAGTGCTCAAGATGGGTGCAGCAGCGAAGGGAACTGGAGAGCAGAATAGGTCAAATAACCGTGGCAAATCTAGTCCCTAAGATGCTGAGCGATGAAGCAAGCTGGAACATAGTAAGGAGATACTGCGAGGAGATACTACGGTTAAAAAAGAAAGACCTGGATGCTGCACACTGAGGTAAAGAATGGGTAAGCGGCGGCCTGGACGCGGGCAAGGAGACGGGTGTGGCTGATGTAGCCAACAGGGAACCACCCCGAAGTAATGCTAGACGCGGTCCCGGGGTGGAAGAAATCCCAGATGGAGGTAGGTTTTTAGTGGAATCACCACATACCGAATGCGACGGCATTTGATGATCCGAAGGGATTTTCCTACCTTGCAAAAATAAAAAAAAAAAAATTATTATTATTATTATTATTATTATTATTATTATTATTATTATTATTATTATTATTATTATTATTATTATTATTATTATTATTATTATTATTATTATTATTATTATTATTATTATTATTATTATTATTATTATTATTATTATTATTATTATTATTATTATTATTATTATTATTATTATTATTATTATTATTATTATTATTATTATTATTATTATTATTATTATTATTATTATTATTATTATTATTATTATTATTATTATTATTATTATTATTATTATTATTATTATTATTATTATTATTATTATTATTATTATTATTATTATTATTATTATTATTATTATTATTATTATTATTATTATTATTATTATTATTATTATTATTATTATTATTATTATTATTATTATTATTATTATTATTATTATTATTATTATTATTATTATTATTATTATTATTATTATTATTATTATTATTATTATTATTATTATTATTATTATTATTATTATTATTATTATTATTATTATTATTATTATTATTATTATTATTATTATTATTATTATTATTATTATTATTATTATTATTATTATTATTATTATTATTATTATTATTATTATTATTATTATTATTATTATTATTATTATTATTATTATTATTATTATTATTATTATTATTATTATTATTATTATTATTATTATTATTATTATTATTATTATTATTATTATTATTATTATTATTATTATTATTATTATTATTATTATTATTATTATTATTATTATTATTATTATTATTATTATTATTATTATTATTATTATTATTATTATTATTATTATTATTATTATTATTATTATTATTATTATTATTATTATTATTATTATTATTATTATTATTATTATTATTATTATTATTATTATTATTATTATTATTATTATTATTATTATTATTATTATTATTATTATTATTATTATTATTATTATTATTATTATTATTATTATTATTATTATTATTATTATTATTATTATTATTATTATTATTATTATTATTATTATTATTATTATTATTATTATTATTATTATTATTATTATTATTATTATTATTATTATTATTATTATTATTATTATTATTATTATTATTATTATTATTATTATTATTATTATTATTATTATTATTATTATTATTATTATTATTATTATTATTATTATTATTATTATTATTATTATTATTATTATTATTATTATTATTATTATTATTATTATTATTATTATTATTATTATTATTATTATTATTATTATTATTATTATTATTATTATTATTATTATTATTATTATTATTATTATTATTATTATTATTATTATTATTATTATTATTATTATTATTATTATTATTATTATTATTATTATTATTATTATTATTATTATTATTATTATTATTATTATTATTATTATTATTATTATTATTATTATTATTATTATTATTATTATTATTATTATTATTATTATTATTATTATTATTATTATTATTATTATTATTATTATTATTATTATTATTATTATTATTATTATTATTATTATTATTATTATTATTATTATTATTATTATTATTATTATTATTATTATTATTATTATTATTATTATTATTATTATTATTATTATTATTATTATTATTATTATTATTATTATTATTATTATTATTATTATTATTATTATTATTATTATTATTATTATTATTATTATTATTATTATTATTATTATTATTATTATTATTATTATTATTATTATTATTATTATTATTATTATTATTATTATTATTATTATTATTATTATTATTATTATTATTATTATTATTATTATTATTATTATTATTATTATTATTATTATTATTATTATTATTATTATTATTATTATTATTATTATTATTATTATTATTATTATTATTATTATTATTATTATTATTATTATTATTATTATTATTATTATTATTATTATTATTATTATTATTATTATTATTATTATTATTATTATTATTATTATTATTATTATTATTATTATTATTATTATTATTATTATTATTATTATTATTATTATTATTATTATTATTATTATTATTATTATTATTATTATTATTATTATTATTATTATTATTATTATTATTATTATTATTATTATTATTATTATTATTATTATTATTATTATTATTATTATTATTATTATAACGCTGTTCACAAAACAGATTTATTTTTTTCCTGCTATTGTTTTATGACACTTTTAAATCCCACAATTCTTTTCAACTATACGTACGTGTATGTATATAACATATACTTATACCTTTTTCTAATTTTATATATTATTGAGGAGTACATTGTCTTAAAAAGAGCAGTGAGCCGGGTGGAGTGGGCTCAAAAATTGCTAATCTTTCCTGGGTAAATAAATGACAACGGTCCAGGATGTGTTCTACAGGTTGTGGGATGCTACATGAAACTACATACTGGTATGTCTGTTGATGGGTAAATCATTCGTTTACCCTTTGGGTTTATTGCTTTATAGCGGTGTTTGTATGCTTCCCAATCATAATATAACATGTATGTATATATGTATAAATGTTTTAATATTTGTGATTTTAAGTTTTTAATCTTTTGTGTATAGAACAATTGTAATAACATATGTTGCGCATCACTTGCAACTTTATCTGCTGTTTCATTACCTTTTATTCCCGTGTGACCAGTCTCCCACATTCGTTGAATTTTATGGGTGATTTTATTAAATAATTACGGGTATCGGATATTTTAATTACAATTTATAACCTGCGACTAATTCCTAATCAAACATTTTTTAATCAAAATTAACTTTTACTGAGTAAATTTTATCGCAAAATCTAATAGAGGGAATGATAAGGCCTAATGAAAAGTAAATATACTTTGCTGTTTGTTAAAATTTCTGTTGACAGTTCAATCAGTCAAAACTTTAGCGCAATGTCGACTAAACTTATAATACTGGCTGTTGTGGCCATTTCTGTGGTCGTTATGTCTACAGAGGCGTCACCAAGTTCTAGAATTTTAGGAGGTAGTGATGTTTCTACTAACCAGTTTCCGTGGGTAGTGTCTGTGCGTGTTGATGGGGCACATGCATGTAGTGGGTCTATAATAACTGAAAATTACATTGTGACCTCTGGCCATTGCGTTTCACAAATTGGTAATACACCGTAAGATATACATAAATACTATTTTTTTAGTACGTATTTACATTTATAGTTTTTATTTGTTTGTAGGATCGAAAGCTCTAGAGTAACAATTCGTGTTGGCAGTATAAATCAATATGCTGGAGGTCAAATTGTGAATGTCAATAATACAATTATTCATACATCCTATGGAAATTTTTTACACGACATAGCTATTATAAAAGTTATGGATTCACTAGTGTTCAATGATAAAGTTAATAAAATTGAATTAGCTAACGAAGATGATGTATTTGAAGAAGGCACTTTAGTTCATGTCACTGGTTGGGGACTACAAGCAAACGGAGCCTCCCCCTACAAACTTCAGCAAACTGAAATGTCTGTATTAAGTAGTCCTGAGTGCGAACTTCAAGCTGGATATGGCTATGATTCAGTCATATGTCTAAAACATGCAGAAAATTCTGGAATCTGTCGTGGTGATGATGGTGCTGGGGTCTTAAGTGATAAAAAATTAATTTCTATTGCAAGTTTTGCCTTTGGTAGCTGTGGTACCAAATATCCTGATGTATCTACTAAAATTTCATACTACAGGTCATGGATAAATAGCGTTATTGCGTAAAGATCATATTGTAGTACTGCACTATGAATAAAGACTATAATAAATGTATAAAAAAAAATTTCATAATTTATTTTAATGACGAATACAAAACAATATACGCATACATATGTATGTACTCGTATATATGTGTAGATATGTATTAAGTTTTAAGTTGTTAAGATAAATGTAATGTAACATACATACATATTTATGTACGAGTATGTTGATTAAGCGTAAAAGATAATATTGTTTGTTAACTTTGGAAACTGGAACGCACTCATTTCTCTATGGGTTTTCGATTTACAGAACATTTGACTATACAGCTCAGTAGCTGGATACTTTTTTTACTTTTATTTGTTGTTTCTGAATAATATCGATTTCGGCTGTGTATTTGGTACTTTTTTTTAAATTTAACACTGTCTAACTTCGTACAGCAATAACAAGTAGAAAAGAGTGGAGTTATTTCATATAAAATAAGTGTGAAATCTATTTTTAGCCAAGACCCGTTTTGCTTATGTATGTCGTTTAGCTGTATAAGACTTCATTCATGTTTACATACAAATAAGATAGATATACAGATAGCTTTTATCCAATGTGCTTTCTGTAATACCCGCTTTTTGGGTAATGTGGATAGATAACGCTGATTTAATTGTTCTCCACATATACAAAATTCAATATTTAGTATGAATAAAAGGCGCCACACCCACTTATCCAATTCGCCCAGTTACTGGCTGATGATGTGTATTGTTCACAACTTTGGGTAAACCTAGTTTAGAAACTTCTGCTATTACCATTATCAAGATATACAAAAATCAGTATTTACTTTGTAAGGGAAGTACCACGCCTACTTGTCCAATTCCACCAACTTTTTTAAAGTCATTCAGATCAAATTCAGAGGGCTTTGCTTTAACCTCTACCAAGATCATTTTTCCAAAATCATATCATGATCGTTCCTTGACCTAACAGGTCTAACACAGCATGTAGAAAATTTACACAAATAATAATTTAAAATCTAGTAGAAACCAATTCATATTTATTCCTTATTAGGACTTATCTAGCAATTGGACTGTTTACTTTGATTCATAGGCGATAAGAGAACAATTGCAAAGAATTTGTGACAAAATATATTAAATAGTAGGATTTGATTGACCATATTTTTTTACTTGTTGTTGTTCGATTTCATGCATTTCTTAAATATTTGTATCAAAGTAATAATTTATAAATACATATGAACGTATAAAAGTAGAATCGATAAGATAAGATAACTTTTCTAAAATATGGTAAAAACCCCAATCTAATGGCCAGCGACGCTAGTTAAACGTAATTTGTTAAATAAATGCTGGTCAATTTAAATGTTTCGAATGGGTTATAAATCTTCGGTACTTGTGTCTACTGTCTTTGCTGTTAATTAAGATTATATTTTCGATTTAGTAGTTAATAGAACGTTATGGCGTCAGCACGCTTAGTATTCTTGCTTGTGAATATCTTTGGCATTTCGGCCTTAGCACAACCTACTTCCCGTATATTAGGAGGCGAGGAGGCTACGAAAAATAGCTTTCCTTATGTTGCTTCTATACGTTTAGATGGAGCTCATATTTGCGGTGGTTCCGTAATTTCAAGAAATTCAATTCTAACTGCGGCACACTGCTTTTTTGAAAATGGTGAAAAGTAAGATATTAAATATGTTTAAAATATGTCACTGCTGAATTGTTTTCTTTATAGAGTGTCTGAAAATCGTATAGTAATTCGTGTAGGTAGTACTAATCAGTTTTCTGGCGGACAATTAGTTTCTGTTTCCGGTATTACGATACATCCTGGTTATTCTGGTGTTAAAAATGACATTGCAGTGTTAAATTTGAAAAACACTTTACAATGGACAGAACGTATAAATAAAATCGACATAGCTACTTCTTCTAATGAGGAACCAGGACCAGGGGCTTTCGTTACGGTTGCTGGATGGGGTGAACAGTCGTCGGCGGTCTCTTCTCATAAGCTTCATACAATTAAATTTTTAATTACTAATGATGATGAATGCTCAGCAGCCTACAGTGAAAACGATAAATCAACTATCTGTTTAGCACACGAGTTAAAGAAGGGCAGTTGCATTGGAGATGCTGGGAATGGAGCTGTATATAACAACAAACTGATTGCAGTTAGTAGTTTTGTAGTAGGTGCGTGTGGATCTCGTTTTCCTGATGTATTTGTAAGTGTTCCCTACTACGCTTCTTGGATTGAAAGTGTATTAATTTAATATAAACTATAATAAAAATATTTAATTTATGCCATAACTATCTTGAATTGGGATTTTAAGCTTAACAGAGCTGCTAACAGTAATTACTATTTGTTATAAAATAGCAAATCGTTAAGTCCCCGTTTATACGAGAAAACATTCTGAAGGGAAACATTTTGAATTCTCTTTTGTTTTTTCCATTCGCGTTCACATAGGCGAACATTTTGTCGTCAACATTCCATTACTATTGTTATTGTAAATAAGTAAAGCTAATACATATCAACAATGCGAATATGACCACAAAGCGTATCGCCGAGTACCGAAGACAAAAACGATTCTCTCTTCCCCACCCGTAATTTGCTACCAAACTAAATGTTTCCCATCAAACTAAGTTATTGTAGATATTATTCCTACACTACACGCAATATGTAATACGGAATCTAATCTAATGAATTACATCTTTATAATTTTATCCATTAATAATTCGAATAAATAATTAAACTTGATCGATAATTACGTAATTACTAATATGGGAAAAAAAACAGATGATGTCATAGCTCTCATATTTGAAAGGCAGTTTTAATAAGTATATAGTGTTTGCTTTAAAATTTATAATTTCCATACAAATAATAAATATTAAAAATTAAATTTTACTTTATGTTTTACTTTATGTTATAAACTAGAGTGTCCCTTCCCGCGTTGCTGGGAGCCTTTGTGTTCTATACCCATATGTATTCCTCATGAGAAAAATTTAGGGAAATGCATTAAAACTAATGATTTGTATTGAATACCAAGTCATTTAGACCAAATTCAGATATACAAAAATCATTATTTACTTATTCAATTTTGTCCATATTTTAACTGATGATCTGTATTGATCACGAAATAATTTAGACACAAACTTTTTTTCAATAGACTTAACAACGAATAAATGTAGCACAATAAAATTTTTGTTTAGTGATGTACATAAAATCAGAATAAATACACAAACTCGTATTCGGGTATTTATTATTCCACTAATAACATTAATTGTCCTAATTTTGTAGGATTTGAAAAATTTTTTCAATAAATATGTAAAGCATTAAATAAAATATAAAAAACTGAACAAATTTATTAATAAATATGACTCTTTTATTAAATTAATAAAAATAAATCATTTTTGGTTCAATTTTTTTTTTTGTATCGCCGGCACAAAAAAATCATGGTATTGCCAACATGAAAACTTTAAATTTAGTAAAGCAATCATTAGCTAATGTAGGGTTTTTGCATGTTTTTTTTAACAAATGTTAGTACGCGGAAGCCAGCAAAGGATTAGCAAAATGATAAAATCTCTTCCAAATTTTGTTTCCTAATCTAAAGGCTTACAGTATCGGTTTGCAAAATATATATGTACATATAACACATGGGCCGAAAAGTCCCGGGCATAAAAAAGAAAACACTTTTGTAAAACGATTTATCTTTTGCCTCAAATTAGACCTCAGTTTACAGCTATAACCCCTTCATTCGTGCAAAATTTCTTGCCGGTGAACATTTCTTAACGTCTGCGAACAGCCAGGAGTCGTTGGCAACCAAATCTGTAGTTTTTGATTGACTTGCGGCACCCACTATGAACAGTCTCATAGTCAAATGCTCATGCAATATAAAGCCAACAAGTTCTTTTGATCTCTTTACGATATCAGCTAACTCACGCAACTTCACTTTTCGATCATTCAAAACGATATTGTGAATTCCTTGATATTTTCTGTTGTTACAGCCTCATTTCACGTCCACTGCGTTCTGCCATTCCTTCGCTTGAACGGTATTTTTTCCCATCAAGAAGCAGGGTTGAATTAAAATACGAATTTGTTTTTGATCCATTGTTCTGAAAATAACAAAAGTAGAGTCACTCTTAGCACAATAACTTACAAACTAATTACTATAATATCATGAAATTTTAACAACCGTCTTTTGAAGGTGGCACTAGCAAAAAAAGAGGTTAATGCAATAAAACTGGCGCCATGTTTGTGCTAGGCTCTGGACTTTTCAGTACACGTTAATACTAGTATATAATTCAATTTGCCCTGCATGTTGTTAATAGACTAGTACCTTTATGGTTCTCAAGGTTTTCCGGCCTTGCTTATAGTTTAACCTTATTTTACCCCCTGTCGTCTTTGTAACAAACATTCGAAGGCAATGATGAGTGAGAAGTTGACACAGCTTAATAGGAATTGTATGTACATTAATTGTGTATAGCCAATCAACAATGTCGATGTTTTTCTAGGACTTCTCGGTGTAAAAAGCCATTTCAAAATTTATGAAAGCAATTTTAATTAGTGAACGTCACTCACGCATCTACTCTACTTATTCGTACGTAGTTACGTAGAAATATGAAAGTGTACGCGTTTTTTAAACGCAAAAATAGGTAATTTTATGTACATATCTTGAGAACGGTAATAGTGGAAGTTTTTCAATTTGGTCTAAGTGACTTCATTGCCAATACAAATCATCAGTCAAACAAATACATACTTAGGTATGTTCAATAGGTGAGTGCAAATTAAACAAATATGGTATATATCGATTTAGTTATTTTTATTTTTGAATTATTATTTAAAAGAACCGAAAATGTAATAAAGCATGGATTTATTAAACCTTTATGTAAATGGAATAAAAACAACTACATATACATATATTCAAAAGTGAAATATATATAAATAAAACTAAAAACAATTTTAAATTTAGTGCTTATTTTGAAAAATGACGCGTTTTTTTCTCGACTATGGTGCTTTTTGTAATTTAAAAGTTGACAACGCTACTAGTTATGTATTACCAGGATTACCTAATTTGCAGCATATCTTTTCTTCAATGCCACCAGCAATAACCATCATACATTTAAGGTAACAAAAGGTGTCTACGAATTCTATTACTTGATTGCTTATTATAAAGTCTTAGAAGCTGTTATTTTTAATGCACATTGTCTTAGTTTTCATTATGTTTACTTTTAATTCAACAGCATTAGAGAAAACCACAAGCTTATTTAATTTGCCTTGAATTTTTAATATTACTGTGAGAGTGCTATTGCGTGAGTCTTCGCCGCGCTGGCATACCCCACGGTGCCCCAATGGCACGGGTGAATGTGATGCGTCCACCAACGCCTCCACCTATGATACCCACGAGTGAATATCACAAGTGAGTACCAATTCGAAAGCGTGTTGTTAGAACACTCATAACCTTCACACCTTGGTGAGGAATCGAAGTCTATCTAAATTCCTGATGTAATATTGGTCACAGCACCCGGTTGAGGAGATGCAACACCACACCGAACTCGCGCTCTGCCTGCGCTTTAGGTCTAAACCACAGCCACCACGAAGCTCCCACAAGGGGGCAGAGACCAACTATTGGGCAGAGATCGGAATCCCTGAGGCTCCCGATTCCCGTGGCACCAGAATACCTCTGATCAGGCTTAGTGACACGTGAGTATAAATACAAACACGGCCCCGAACTGGTCACCGTTTATTCATTGCATGAAGCCTTATCAACACCTTTCAATCTATTGTTAATTATTGTTATCATCAACTTATATACTGCATTAAAAGTGTTATGATACTCCAGTTGTTGCAATCACTGAAATTTCTTATTATCGTTCCCCTTAACCATTAATTTGATAAATGCTCACTTCGTCAGGTTTCTGTTATAAATGAAAAAACGCGTTCTGTGGAAACAATTGGGAAACGTACATACACGGTAATTTTCTGGTGTTTTGTTCCTCCTTATAGTAACGATTGCATTAATAATATCCTCCGCGAAGGAGCTTCGTTTATATCCTCCATCTATATCACGAATTAATTTATCTATAAAATATTGTCCTCGTTAGCGGTTAGTGTATTACTGACACTGATGTTATAAATAATAAAAAACTAATCTATTATGTATTCACCGGTGCTGTGCCACTATCACCTCTCAACCAATTTCCGGTTACTGTTTCGCTAAAAAAAAAATGCCCAGTTTTAAATTGAAGAAATTGTTGAGTCAGTTTTTATGTTCGCAAGGTAAGGTAATTCGAAAAGAATATGGATGCTGAAAAGACTCTAATTCAAGGAGTGAGGCTTTGCCTACATGTGCATATTGAGGTCTGGCGTTGTCATAATGGATGGAGTCCTTCCAGTGGAATAGCCATTTTAATTTTTTTATTGACTGTGGTATCCTTTCTGGCATTTCACAGTGTACCATGCCCTCCTATTTTGTCTTTGTTGTTTTCTTTAAGCTCGTAAAACACCCAGACACCCGTTCTTCGTCAAATCTATTTTTTCAGCCAAATCCGTCAAAAAAAAAAAAACATACATACATATGTATGTATGTATATCAAAAGACTTAGTTATTCGAATAAACCATGTTTAACCATGTTTTCCTTAATCCAATCGATGTTATAGGCTACTTTAGCATATCCATCAGGTCTAGATGAGCCGCATTTTATGACAACAAATCCAGCAACACCATCTAGTTTGCCATTAAATGTTTCGGGTCTTCCAGAGTCACCATTACAAGCACCAGTACCAGAGGGATGATTAAAACAAAGTATAGCATCGGTATATAAACCCATTTTACTAGCACAACCGGTTTTACTTAATGCTGTGATAGTGTACCATTGCAGAAAGATAGGCAAGTTTGCTCCTGCGTGCTCGCTTAATCTCCAACCAGTAATGATAACTTCAGAATTAGCTGGAACTTCACCATCATACATTTCTATAGCCCGTTCCTCCTCTAACTCTAAAAGAGTTAATTCATTGTAAACAACGTAGCTAGGATGTACTAAAATCCGTTTCACAGGCACAATAACACCGCCAGCAATACGGTTTATAGTCCCGGCTCGAATAGTAAACTGTTCAGCGGGGTGACTATGTGAATATGTAAGATGCTAAGTTATTAAAGAAAATTTATTCCAAAAATTCAACTTACTGTTCAGTACCAATTGTCACGACACAATGAGCTGCAGTCAAAACGTATCGTTTGCTTAAAATTGATCCATCACATGTATGACTATGATTGCGACGCAAAGAAATTTGATGGGGAAATTGTTGTAAATAGCTTCATGTCCACCCATCACATGGCTATGTAATGGGCTAGACCATACCACTCCTATTAAAATACTTAATAACAACAAATAAATAACGTTCAACATTTTCTTCGACAAGTCTTGAATTAAATTAAAATTATAATTTAGTTGCAGTCCTACTTATTAACTCTTTGCTTTTCTACTAATGATCATATGTACTCATATTGTATTTAAGATAACTGGGGAAATAATAAAACAAAATCAATTGGAAATACCATTTAATCGAGTCTGTTATACTATATTTCAGTAGTTTATCGATTATATTAACGCTTCGATCAAGGCAATAAATAATTTTATTATAATTTATTATATCGTCGAGTATTTTTGAATTTGATAAGTATTGATGAATTGCGATAGATATAAATCTGATCAGTTAAAGATTTATTTTGAAGTAATATATTGTAGATTTGAAATAGATGATTTATAAATATGATGAATTATAAATATGATTACCAATCGCAAATAAAGTATGAATATATGTATATATGTATGTGTGTATGTAGATAACTTGTGATTAGTTTAGATCTGAAATTGTCCTGAGATTAGATTAGAAATACTTATTGGGAAAATATCTGCATATAAAAGCTCTGAACTTATTGATTGCTGTTCAATTTCGCTACATATCGATATGGGAAATTTAACAGTATTTACATTTATTGCCTTGAGTTTGCTATGTGTAAGCAGATCCCAGCCCACTGGTCGTATCGTTGGTGGATATGATGCAGCTGAAGGACAGTTTCCCCATCAAATTTCTTTAAGAAGAAATGGTGCTCATATTTGTGGCGGCTCCATAATAAGTCGTAATTACATTTTAACTGCGGCCCATTGTGTTGGAGTTGAAGACGAAAATGGTGTATACTATCCATATAAAGCAAACTTGTTTACCATTCGCGCTGGGTCTACCAACCGTTTGATGGGTGGTGTTCTTAAACAAGTTGTTGAAATTACTGTACATGAAGATTACGGAAATTTTATTAATGATGTAGCCTTATTAAAGCTTGATTCTTCATTAATCTTCTCTGAAAATATACAACCAATTGATTTAGCAAGTTCAGAAGTTCCAGTTGGCAGTGACATTATAGTATCTGGTTGGGGACGTATAAAAACCGGTGGCGATAGTCCAATCAAACTGAAGTGGAATATCTTGGAGTCGATTTCAAAAATGAAATGCGCTAGCTCAATATTTATGTCGTCTGATGCGCTCATCTGTTTGGCTCATACGGAAGGTAATGGTGCTTGTAATGGCGACTCTGGTGGTCCAGCAACATTTAATGGCAAATTGGTCGGCGTAGCTGGATTTGTAGTTGGTGGTTGTGGTACCACAAACCCAGACGGTTATGCTAAAGTTTCGCATCATCTTGATTGGATTAAAAAACATTCCGATGTGTAAATACTGTTATAATATACCCTGTTTTACAGATTTAAATTTTTCTAATTAAATTTAAAATGTAATAAAAAAAAAACTATAAATTAACTATAAAATAAGGCCTATTGCCGGACTTTTAATATTGTTCCTTATGACATATGTACATACAATACGTATCTATTTATGTACATAGATTAGATAAAGTTTAATCGTTATGAGTTTGGTATAAATAGTTATTATATTTAAGTACCAATACTTAATCGCGATATTGATTGTCAAAAGCTGAAGAAACAATAAGAAATGGCAAAATTTTCAATTCTAGCATTTATTCGTATTTATTTTGGCCAATTGTTCTTCAATAGCTACACCACTCAACTAATTGCCATGTCTCGTAATGAATGCAAAGATTTCAATAATTTGATTACAATTGAATTTATTCATGAAAACTAAGTATGATGTAAATTATCTTAATCTTAAGTCTTAGTTTAAATTATCACAATAGTCAAAATTAAAATCTAAAATTATTTCATTTTTCTAAATAATTATTACACTCGATTTTAAATTTTTTCATTTTCTACATTTAAATCTTCTAAAATATTTCAAATCGGCAGTGGCAAACGTTTGGTCCATTACAATTGAAAAAAACTGCTTTTAAACTGTACTTCTTTTAAAAAGGTATTATGTGTAAGAAAAGTTTTAGTTCTAGCATAATATATACATTTGGCATGTACATATACGCACACACATAAATATATATTTATAAAATAATACTTAGGTACTCGTATTAAAGAAATATTTGTTTTTATTCAAAAATATTTAGTTTTAAAATTGTTTCATGAGATCAGACTTGAAAGTTATTTGTTTCATAGCGAAAAATACATATGTATGTATACCTAAAATATTGTTTAAAAAAATTTTTATCAAATATTTACATACAGTCACTCACATTGAAAGTCTGGCAACTCAGTACAAAAGCTTTAGATGTAGATTAAAGGAACAAAAGTAAACTTTTTCAAATTTTTTAATTACATTTAATACAGCACTAATTAAGCAATGAAAACAAACAAAAAAAAATATTTCTACTTTAACGGTGATAAACTCCAAATTTGAGCTCACATTGAATCTTGTATCTACTTATAAAATACAAATTATTCACCCCCATCCCTATCATGAATAGCATGGGAAATTTCTATTCCCATGAAATTTTCATTCCTCCCGAAGGGAAAATTGCTATCATGAATCACAAATGAAATTTTAGTTCCCTTCTTACAAGCTATCATTTTACGTTGAATGTTAACAAAAATAAATAAAGAAAAGAAGTGTGAATTTTTATTAAAAAGTAGAATGTTTATACAAAAATGATAATTATTAAAAAAATTTTATAAAAAGTAATTAAAATTAAAACAAACTCCTGCAAAGCAATTATCATGCAAGGAATTGCACAAACAAGAGCTGGAAGAGAAGGAACGAAACAAACTTTTTTTCGGCAAGATGAGCGAAAAGAAATTGCTGACTATGACAAATGGCTTAAACGCCAAAAAGAATAGAAAAATAAAACTAAAAGTTAATAAAGGGTCCGCCATCTAACGATTTTTTTTCAACTAGTGCTTATTTCGTGAATGGTAACACTTAGCTCATGTCTGATTTGACAGATAATTAGTTTTATCCTTCCGCTAAACGAATATGGTGTGTATACGATTGAACAACGCTGGGCATCTGGGCCTGCGATCGACTTACAGAAGATGCCGATTTTGCCAAAAAAATCATCTTTTCAAATGAAGCTCATTTTGATCTTGGCGGGTATGTAAACAAGCAAAATTGTCGCATTTGGGGCACACAAAACCCGCACGCATACATTGAAAAGCCGATACACCCAAGACGAGTCACTGTTTGGTGCGGATTTTGGTCCAAAAGCATAATTGGGCCATTTTTCTTCGAAAATGAGCAAGGAGTGGCCGTTACAGTCAATGGCGATCGTTATCGGGCCATGTTGAACGAATTTTTGTTCATAAAAATTGAGGAGAAGGATATTTCAACAGGACGGCGCAACGTGCCACACAGCCGAAGCTACACTCGATGTTTTGTGCCCTGTTTTTGAAGATCGCATTATCAGCCGCAGAGCTGATGTCGTTTGGTCACCTCGGAGCTACGATTTGACACTAATGGACTCTTATTTGTGGGGTGCCGTCAAAGATAAGTGTTACGCCAACAAGCCAGAGACAATTGACGCTTTAAAGGACAATAATCGTGAAGCCATTGGTGAACAGCTGCACACAATCGATAATGTGCTTAAAAATTGGACCGATCGTGTAGGCCAGCCGAGGCAGCCATTTGAATGAAATTATTTTCCATTATTAACCGGAAGGAAGTACTTTCAAATAAAAAAGAAATTTGAGAAAATATTCAGTAGTTTTTTTATAGCATTTTCAAAAAAAAAAAAATTTATTTGGCGGACCATATATTTATCCCGAACACATACCCATCGTTCAGCTTCTATCAAATAAACTTAAAAATCAAAAAAAAAAAACAAAGAAGTCAGTGGAACCGATGAAGTGCTCGGAGGAGGTCGTCGATTACGTTGTTGTCGATATTTTTTTTTTTTTTTGTGAGCGAATTTTAATATTCAGCCAACACGTCTCTTACCCGAGAGGAAATAAGTCTCTTACTCTGCATTTTATAGTGAATTATAGTTTTACACTTTATTAACACTTCTAGTCCTAAAATAAGTTAATAAAAACTTTATTTATCCAATAAAAGAAATAAATACCTCAATGATAAATGCAACTCGCCAGCATAAATGATGTGAAGAAATCAATGGGAAAAGGGAACAAATTTCGAGGGCAAACACTATTCACAATCAGTGGAATTCTTACAGGGCTATCATTCCTCACTGAATAATCAGAAAACATTTCATGGGAAAATTATTCATGATTGCAGTTGTGGGAAATGGGAAAACATTTCGAGGGAAAAGTTATTCATGATAGGCGTGATTATTTTTTTGCATATCCTTTTTGATTTTTCAAAACCTGCAGTTTCTTTAGGACGGATTGAACTAATTTTGTTCACACATTAGTACTTATCTGACTTCATTTTTCCTCAAATGTGACTTTTAGTTGTTCTTAATTAGTACACGAACGATTATGCATTCGACGTCCAAGCTTGTTCCACAAATACTCAATAACATTTAGTTCGGGACTTTGTGGAAGCCTCTTCAAGACCTTTGGAAAGTTGTATAACAGCCAATTTTTCGCTTTCAGTGCTTTCATTAATACCAAATATGCATGCACTTTCCTTTATATTCATCATTCTTCAAAATTTGATGGTTAATAGCTTTATCCACTGTACCTTCTATAAAATGATGATTTCTAACTTCTACAGTGGCCATATAAGCTCATTCCATCACTGAATGAGAAAAGTTGTCCATTACGGTTAAGCCAAGCAAATTGAACTTAATTTCAACGGATAACCTTATATTTGGTGTGTTGTAATATTATAATTTAATACTTTTGTGGTTAAAAGCTAACTGAACTTTTTAGTATCGGGTGGACGGCGATATGTATGGCGTAACCATAATGGGCATTTTGCGCTAAAAATACTAAACCTCCTAAGCATTGAGAAACTTTCGAAACCTGCTTTGGCCTCGATCTAACTAATTTGGATATTTCTTCTTCGCAGTAGAAACCATTTGTGCAGATGAGCAAGGAATTATTCAATAATTTCCTAATAGAGGAAAATCTTTATGTAAGATTGCTAAGACTATTGGTAGAAATCTCTGTTCTATGCAGTACGTTACTAAAAATTTTCAATTCTACGGTTTTATATTGTACAAGCCACAAATACGCCGCCAATTTCAGTTAACCGATCGGTAGATACGGTTTATTTATGCATAGATAACAGATAATTCAAGAATAACGGTCTGCAAAATTACCGAAAATGTAAGAAATGCTTCAAATAAATACATTCTCCAAGATACTGTAAGAAAATTATTGAAGGAGGCCTATTTTCATGGCATTGTAGCACTTAGGAAGCTGTAGATGGAAATTATTAATATGTACATAAAAATAGTTTCTGAACTCTTACGACGGGTCTTATATTCAAACAAAAGTAAGTTCAGCATATTTAAAGTATAAGGAAAAAAGTTGGTTTGGCGGAAAAAGCGATCAGCTTTAAATAAAGAAAACCTTGCTTCAACTGTAAAGTGCTGAGGAGGTGGTATTATGGTTTGCGTGTACATGTTAGCTTAAGGGGTTAGAGAATTGACATTTATAGGATCCATAATGAACCAGTGTGATCAGTTAATTATTTTGAAACACAATTTAAAAGAAAATGTATAACCGCTGAACCTATAGTAATACATTTCGTTACAACATGATAATAAAATCATACGAAATGTGCGATATATATATAATATTACCTTGATAGAAATGCTTCAAAGAGTTGCTATGGATGAAAAGACCATAATTAGGGAAAAAGTAATATCGGAACTAGTCAGATCAATGCCAAAAAATTCGAAAGTTACTCAATGCTTACAATATCCCATAAATTACTAATTATAATTAAAGGACATTTCAAATGTGTGAATACTTTTGTCGTTTATTATTTGTATAATTTCGTTTATTTTTTATTTAAAAAGAAATTAAAAAATAATAATATTATAAACACATATGTAATAAACTGCAAGTATAACCTTCAACTAATCTTTACTAAATATATTGACCAGGTCGACTTAAAAACCTGGTCATTTTATAAATTGATATTTTAGGCTTAAGGTGTATGAATATTTATTCTGGCAAGTGTACCTGTTGTTAAGCACAGTTTTATGATAGAAGCCTTGGAAAATACAAAACCGGCTATTCGACACTTTTTAACTTTTCGATTCTAAATTAAACCTAGGAATGTTTGTAGTTCCTCTTTTAGCCGGCGTTGAACTGGCTGGATGTCTTTAATATTTATTGTTCGATAATTTTTAGATAATTAGAAAGCTATAAATTGCGAAAATATTTTTGCAGATCTACTGAAGGATTTCGAAAGGATAGATGTATACTATTTTTATTTTTTTTTTTTCTCCGTCACTCCTTTAGGGAGTTGTTTGCTTTGTTTAGTTTCTTTAATCAATTTGATCTTTCAAGCTAAGTGAATGATTAATCCACTGTGGCTTCCCCCATATGATTTTGCGTAGTGGTGAAGTTCCTTACTAATTGGTGGTGATCTTTACTTTAGCATTGTAATTGTTTCCCAGTAGGTGGCGTGTTTTACTAATTATTCGTCTGATGTTTGTTATCATTGCCAGAGGTATGCGGGAAGATAAGGGGGACTTCTTTATTTTTTAAATGAAGTTGTTTAGAGCGAATTTGAAGCCTCTTTACTAAACATTCGAAACTACAATTAAATTTTTCTTCGACATGTCCTCTGCTAGGGCTCAAATCTGTGTCTTTTTTGTTGTTATGCGTGCATTCTAACCACTACACCATGCCACCCCATCACCATGTATGGTGAACGGTTTTATTAAAATATAAAAGCTAGCCTTTAAGCTAGTTTTCGGCATACGCATATGCTATATGACTACTGTTGATGTGTCATAAGGAACACAAATAAAAATGTATATAAAAATAAAAAAAAATAAAAATTTTTCTTTTTCAATTTTTTGTCCCTAAACTAATGCTACTCAGCGTTAAAAATGCTAGACAATTTTCAATGCATTCGTAATTGCTTAACTAAAATTAAAGAAAAAAACGTACTAGGGTTTTTTCCCCGCACTTTTTTCATTTCACGGGAAAACAGGAGTATAAAAGTAGGATTTAATTTAATTTCATTACACAAAGCAATCACAATAACATCATCAACTAATAGGTATGCGTTTCGTTTACTTAGTGTCTGCACCGGCAATTGTATTGGCTTTAAAACGTGAAGCATATAGATAATAATAGATAAATAAATAAATTACAGGTGCTCATGGTAGGGTTTCAGAGTTAAAAAACGTACAAATGTCACCCATTTCTAAGTCGATCGGGCTCTCTTTTATTGATTACTTTAAAAGAAGAAACTTTTAAGACATACTTACGTTCAATTAAATTCTACCAAATTAAAACATCTAAGCCAAGACATACTTACTTTATTGTTCTAAAACGACATATTTTTGTATCATAGCATTTTAATTGGGCTTTTTCGAGAATATTTTTATTTGTTCCGTGTTACATGTTAAACTTCTGCGGTATTATTGTTATCATTCCATTTTAAAAATATCACAATGATTTTTAAAATAATAAATAAAACAATAAATTTTACTGTAAAAGTGTTTTTTTTTTTATTCAAAGTATCTACCACTGCCAAAGTATGGCATGATTTAGATGGAAAACATCTTTAACTAAGTTTTATTTTACAAATTATTTCATAACTTTTAAACACATTATGTTTGACCATAGTCGCTCAGAAATACACTCGTTTAATCAGTGCCATAATGTATACATCTGAACGAAAACGAAAATACTCAACAGATAATAACAAATAAACTGTAAGTTCATTTAGTTGGGGGATTAGCTTTTGATCGTATTAAGATTATTTATTTGTTTTGTTGTTAACTTTGTTGATTTTTTTCTTCAATACACACCACTAAAATTTTGTACTACTGCTGAAAATGCTGTTTTCTCTCCGACCAGCCTTGCTTTACGCCCATATATATGTACATATGTAATTGTGACGACTACAGTTCTCAAATACTAAATTGTAATATTTTAAGCGAATTTTTATTGAAGATCACATTTGCGCGGTATTATTACACAAAATTTTTTACATACATGACTAAATATTTTCAACTTCAAAACTTTTATTGTAAATGAAAAAATTCCCGGGATTCCCACATAAAAATGACGGGAGCGGGAAATGAAATTAGCTGAATTTCCCCGTAATTACCGGGACGCGAATCCCGGAAACAAAAACCATAATTTCTACTAAATTTAGATAACGATCTAAAATAGAAAAATGGGATTTAACGCATAACTTAATTAGAAAAAAATTATTACATTTTCTTTAGGTCACCAATAAAGTGAAAAGAAATTTATAAATTAAAGAGTCAGAATTGAAATAAGTGAAAAACTATTTTAACAACTTTTTCTCCATTAAACGATAAACGATCATGAAATTCAACCAGCAGTCAATGAATAGGTGTAGTCAATAAAGAGTAGTAAACAGTTAAGCAAAAGCAAAAATAAACTAAACAACAACAAAGCCTTAAGCAAAGAACATACGCATAGTAATGCTAAGCAAGTTATTTAATATTTCACTTTTTTGCTTCTGATGCTCCTCCGTTTTTTCATTTCATTTTATTATAAATATCTCAAAACTTTGACGTCCTAGATTTTTTTCACTATTTTCCCAATATTAGACACCTTAAATTAATAGCCCCCACGCATGTAGAAACTGTAAAACACAACCTTGTAAACAAGTGATACTCGTATATAGGTATGGCATATAGAGAAATATTCAATTTTCTTTTAAATGTTTTTAATTATTTTATAAGATTATCAAATTACGATGTAATTTTCAATTTTCATTCAATCTTAAATGACGTTTGTTTCACAAATTAACAGATTATTTACAAATTACAACAGCTCACCTTTAACAAAAAAAAACCTATTTCATTAATTACAACTAATGAATTCTTTGTGAAAATTGAAAAGATACGTTCTTTACTTTAATATTATATAACTTTATTTCTTAACAACACATTAAGTATATTCATGATTAATTACCAACAAATTGCTGAAAACTACTATATATAACAATATACATATACATACATGCATACATACATACATATGTATATAGTATGTATGTAATTATTTAAAATATTGATAAGTATTTAACTGCTGAATATATAAGAAAAGTTTTCAACATTTTCAGTCACAATTAGTGGTTGATATTCAATTATTACATTAGAAGGATAATAGTATGAGGGCGGAGAATTCTCTAAAAGTAATATTTTGCATGTTGTGGATCTTCAACGTAAGCGCATTACGAGTGTCAAATGAAAGTGATACGGATTTTAAACCAGTAACAAAGCAGCCGTTAAAGTATTTTCCACAACCTCGAATTGTTGGGGGTCAAAATGCTAAAAATAACCAGTTTCCATACCAAATTTCCTTACGAGTAGATAACTATCATATTTGTGGAGGATCGATAATATCAAAATATTTCGTAATAACAGCAGCTCATTGTGTTACCACCGCTTCTGGAGACACTGTTAGACAGTAAGTTTTCAAGCTGATAAATTTGTCATAAATAGATTAAGAATTATTAAAAAATCTTTTAGAACCCCTGCTTCTAAAATTACAGTACGTGCGGGTAGTATAGATGTTAATTCTGGAGGTGTGATTCATCAAATTAGCGAAATTAAAGTGCATCCAAATTATCGGAATTTCAATTATGACATAGCTGTTTTAAAATTATCAAAGCCTTTGGAATTTAGCGATGGCATTCAAGCTATTGCATTGGCTACTCATATTCCGGGTCTGGGTGTTGATGTAGTTACTTCCGGTTGGGGCCGTTTAAGAACTGGTGGACCAACTCCACGTATTCTACAATACAATATTTTAAAATCAATCAGTAACCCAGAATGTAGACGCCGCATTGGAAATGTTCCAACATCAATTTTGTGTTTAAGTCACACTACAGGCAATGGAGTATGTAATGGCGATTCTGGAGGTCCAGCAGTTTATAACAATCAGTTAGTTGGTGTAACTAATTTTGTAATAGGTGGATGCGGTTCTAATGCTCCTGATGGCTATGCAAATGTAGCATTTTTTTACAATTGGATTTTAAATAACACCTATATGAACTGAATATACATACATATGACGCAACATATTGTGTTCTCAGAACGAAAAATATATAAATAAATTAAAATAACAAACTGCAGTCATGGCTTTCTTCATTTCCTAGTTATTTTTTCTTCTAAAAAATATTATACGGTGCGACAAAAAGAATACCTGGCAAGTGATACTATTTTTCTGATAGGTGCTATTGAGTAGAACCAGAATCTGTTTTTCAATTTATCGAAACACCTCCAAAATCTCGAGTTACGGGTAAAAAGCCGGATTCTCGAACTTTCACACACTTATAAGCAAATAACTTAGCTCATTATTAATCGATTTTAAGTCTCTTTTCAGACTTGATATATATGTCGTTTATGTAACCTTAAGGGATCTTGATGCATTTCTCAAGCAATTTCGATATTTTATCAAAAGTACTTAAAAACGAATTTATTCACTCAACGATAAGACGATATGCAATCAGTTGATTGCATAATTGATTCTTGGATTTAATATAACAAGTTGACAAAAATAGAAGAAGTTATCACAAAGTGATGAAGTTTGACACACATGGTTTAAAAAGTGCAATATAATCAAACCTAAACTAATGAAATTTTTTTTCCTTAAATTCAAAGAAAGAATACGCCTGCCACTAAAATAAACAAATTTTCTAATATAACGTAAATGTTATAAATGTATGTATGTTTGAACCAGCTGTCATTTCGAATCTGGCAGTACTTATGTCATTCTATTCTGACACAAAATTTAGTATATTATCTCTACTGAACCAAATGAATCGATTTACGCTTGAGCAACGTTGGGATTTATTGAAAATTCATCACCATTTAAAATCAACTTTTTGAATGAAGCTCATTTTCATCTTAGTGGGTGCGTTAATATGCAAAATTGTGGTATTTGGGATTCAGAAAACCCAAACGTGGTCTTACAGAAGCCAGAGCACCCATTACAAGTAACTGTTTAGTGCGGCTTTTGGGCGGAAGCATCATTGGCCCATACTTCATATTTCGCAAATATTACGGTCAATGGAGACACCTATAGCATCATGATAACCATTTTCTTTGTACCCGCTCTTCATGGTATTGATGTGAACAATGTTTGTTTTTAACAGGATACAACTTGCTACAAATCTCATGCCACAATCGATTTATTGCGTCAAACGTTTGATGGCTGTTTAATTAGCCGAAATGGTGGTCAGTTGGCCGTCAAGAAGCTACAGTTTGACACCGTTGGACTATTTTCTGTGTGGCACCGCTAAAGACAAGTGTTATGCCAATAAACCTGAGCATTTGAAAGCCAACATTCGTGATACCATTGTCGAGGTTTGACCCTATACACTCGAAAAAGTTCTCGAAAATTGGTTCGATCGAATGTGGTACTGTGATGGCAGTCGCGGCAGCCATGTAAACGAAATAATATTTCATTTCTAACCGGAACAATTGTACTTCACAATAAAAGAATCAATTTGGCAAAATTTCAAACAGTAATCTTTATTTGTCTGTATCTTCAAATAGGTAACAGTCAGAGTCTCCACATCTAGGCCAAATAATTTCACAGTCAGTACATATTATCAGTCGAAAAGTGAGTGGAATCGGAGAAGTGCTCTTACAAAGTAAATATCGATTTTTGCTTATCCTGAGAACAGTTAGTGATTTCTTGAATTTGATCAGAATGACTTCAGAATCAACATAAATCATTAGTCAAAAAGTGGGTGGAATTGGAAAAGTAGGCATGGCACCTTCCATACAAAGTAAATATCGATTTTGTATATTTTTAGAACGGTTTGAACAATGGTTTTTGAATTTGTTGAGTTTGATTTTTATATATCTTGAGAACGGTAATAGTAGAAGTTACCAAATTACACATCATCAGTCAGTTACTGGGCGAGATTGGATAACTGGGGTTGTCAACTTCCATTCATTGTAAATAATAAAATTTGTAAAAAAGGAAAGCTTTATTATCTATCCAAATAAGCCAAAAAACGAGTGTTTTACAAAGCACATCCTGTATAAGCTATCTGTCTATATACGAGGGCTGTTCGAAATGTTCTAAGCCTGGCATAGTAATGTCGGTATACATAGCAAAAAACTTTGTGCAATGGTAACTTGCATTCGTGATATGAACACATGTTCACTTTTATTTAGATCAGTCAACTCATTCGTATAGTAACAGGTGTTAAAAAAGGGCGAATCATGCGAATCAATGGTTTATCGGTGATATCGTGAATATCATTATGAATTACTTGATTTTGGACGGATCGAATAGACCATGTAACTGTTGCCGCTACAGATATTCATGTGCCAGAATTCATATTTAAGAAATAAATGCCATGAATTTATCCACCAAAAATATTTCCGTCTTGCATTGTCATTTTAACTTCTCAAACTCTTAAAAAACACTATATATGTATATAAACTCCTAAAAAGATATCATCGGAGAGAGTTGGTGACATTAATCCCTATATATGTACATATAAATTTCTTTGTAAGTTTATTTCTTTATTTGTTCGTGTGTCATTCAGTCACGCGTAAACTGCTAAGCCGATTTTGTTGAGACAGATAGATTTAGCTAACCATAGTGCTAAAGGCAGAATTAGCCGAACGTAAATATAGAAACCGTAAATGTAGTTGTGTCAGCTGATCGCTTTTGTTACACGAAAATCTATAAAAGTGCTTACTTGACCGTAACGTAATGTAACTGTTACGTCGCAATCTGTTGAAAATAGAATTTGACGGCAACGTTACGTGACATTTGCGAAGCAGTGATGGTCTGTTTGTAAATTAAATTATATGGGGAAATTTTTACCCTTTTTTGGCACTTTTTGCACACAATTAAAAAAAGCAATTTAAAACAATTGAACAAAGTGATTTATAATAATTTGAGTAAATTTAAAATATATTTTAGAAAATGTGAATCTGATTTTAAAAAATATTACAATTTTTTAATACAAAATAGCTTCTTACGTGTATTGTAATGTGGAAAAGGAATAAACTAAAAAATTTGCTTCAATAAACATTCTTAGGTGACAAGAAAACATTTTCACGCTAATGATAGATAAGCAATTATGTATGTATGTAATTCTTAGATAAAACTAAAAAGAACTTTAGATCAGCAACGACTAGTTTCCGAAGTGTAGGCCACTTATTTTCAACATTTAACTGTGTAGTATCTTGAAATTTTGATAAGCAAAAAAGAACGATATCGGGTAAAAGATATTTCCAATGACTTTAATTTGGTGTGCAAAAATTTAGGTTAAATTGGTCTATTGTAAACCAAGGGGAAAGAAAAACTTTTGTATGTTGTCTTTTTATAAAACAGCATTTATAAAATAAAATTTGTTATTCTTTTTATAAAATAGCATTTATACTCCATATGAGCTTTTTTGCAATAATTTGATACATAATCCGTAAATAATAAAATGTTTTTATATACTTAGATAAAAAATACTATTTAAACCTATTTGGTACTTTTTTCAAAGCGTACACAATTCGAACATTTATAATCCCATCACTGTGATTTAAACAGCTATTTCTTTTCCATTTTTAATTATTTGTATACACACATTGACAAAAAATATGACACGTTTTTAAGTGTTCTATAAGTGGCAAAACGTTTAAGGTAGAATTAGCTGAACGTAGAAGCCGTAAATTAAGTCGTGTCAGCTGATCGCTTTTGTTATATGAAAAGCAATGAGAGTGCTTACTTGACCGTAATGAAACGTAACTGTAAAGTCCCAATCGTTGAAAATTCTGTTGAATTCGACGGCAACGTTACGTGACATTTGTCAAGCAGTATTAGGCTGTTTTGCATGTGGAATGCTATGTGGGTATTTTTACTCTTTTTTTTTGGTACTTAAATTTTTTGGTAAATACATAAAATATTAAATATGTTTATTGTTTAAAATTAGATTTTTTTTGTAAAATCGAATAGAGAATTTTTCAATCGTATGTGTTTCTTTGTAGCAAAAGTTATTAAAATTAGTATGAATTATAAAGGGTCCGCCAAATAATTTTTTTTTTTTTTTTTTGAAAATGCTATAAAAAAACTACTGAATATTTTCTCAAATTATTTTTTTATTTGAAAGTACAATTTCATTCAAATGGCTGCCTCGGCTGGCCATGCAGTAGTTACACGATCGGTCCAATTTTTAAGCACATTATCGATTGTGTACAGCTGTATTTCACCAATGGCTTCACGAATATTGTCCTTTAAAGCGTCAATTGTCTCTGGCTTGTTGCCGTAACACTTATCTCTGACGGCACCCCACAAATAATAGTCCAACGGTGTCAAACCGCAGCTCCGAGGTGACCAAACGACATCAGCTCTGCGGCTGATTATGTCCCATTTCGGATAAAATTCCTACAATTTCCAATATTTTTTTAATTATATTTTATTTTGCGCATCCTTATGCGGTGTCAGATTCAGAGATCCCTCCTTACCCGTCTTAGGGGTAGCACCGGGTTGACGAATTATTCGAAAAACCGGTTTTTATCTGTTTATAAAGTAAAATCAGGTAACATTCATCATGAAAATACAAAAAGTCGGCTTATCACCCGTATCTCAAGATTTTGGATAAATGACTGTATTTAAAATTTTGAAAATACAATACAGTCATTTATTGACAAACAGCTCATTTATCTATCTTTACAAATTGTGCAATAACATTTCATACGTATTAATTAATGTACCTTTTTTAATAAATAATTTTAATTTACAATATTTAAAAGAATATACATATATTTGAAGACAACTTTCACTTGTTCCTCAACAAGTTATACGATTTCAGAAAAACATAAAACGGCACACAATTATTTTCGTTAAATATTATGCTCTAATTATTTCATTCGATTTTTTTATATTGATATCAGAACAATGTTTCTTTTAGCATTTTTTTTAAAGAACTAAAAAAATTTTGATATTTTTAATAAAATATATTTCAGCTTTAAACTTTAAATTAGTTTTCTCTCCTTGGATTTTTACACACATATATTTTTAAAGCGCATGCGTGTTATCGAATCATATGTGCGGGAAATTGATATTTGTTTGATTGTAAATAAAACATGTTGTGCTTTGTACGTGGTTTTTCTTTTTATTCCGTTTCGACAATTTGTCTCGCACAATTTAATCAATGCCATGGGTAAAACATTAAAAAATATTCGGTGAAAACATATCTCTGCACAGATTAAGATGACGTCAAATCAGGAAAAAGTTAAATTTGTTTTAACGAAAATATTGATTTTTTCCTCATGCTTTTCTGCATGCGCATATTTATGTATATTTGTATCCTATATAACCTTCACCTTGATGAAACTTTAGTCTGTAAAATTTATTGATAACATTATGCAGATAGGTTTTTCTGCATACACACTGTTTTAACATCCTTGAACTTAACTTTCACAAATGGAAAACAAAACCAGAAATAAAAATTCATGTTTTTCTCAAAGATTTACGCGGTCAAGTAAAAACTAAAAACTATGTTAGCTTATATACTTAATTATATAGTCATAACATATACATACATACCTTTTAATCTGCGAAAATTTTTATTTTAATCTGCAATTAATTATGTTTAAGGTCTTAGATACAAGACAAAAAATTCTCTTCTTATTTTGAAAAGAAAGTTGTTTTTTTTAAGTATATTATATTCTTCACAATGTCTAAGAGTTTGACAAATCATTTAAATTTAACAATTATGTACATATATTCGTTTGCTTTCAGCTGTTCAGTGTGCTTGATATTTTAGCAGTGAATGCTTTTTATTTATTAAATATATTTTCACTTTAAGATGGACAATAAAAAAACTTTTACTTATTTGTGTTTTACCGCTTTATAGCAATCAAGTACTGCAACGGTTAATGCTCAACTGAAAGTTGTCAACAATTTTCACTGAACTCAATGCTACCCATTCATTCATTAATTTCTTCTTTTAGCCATGTAGCAAACAAGCAAGACAAATAACAACCAGTATAAGCCAGGCAAGACAAAACAACACAACCAACCAATCAACCAGGCATGCAGACGAACCAAAGCAACATTGAAATACAACACATGTAGTTTGAGACTTGTTTTGAGTTGTATTATGTTTATCACATACAATACATATTTGAACACATACATATGTACATATTAATAATTGATTAATATTAACACACATGCATATTATAATATACATATGTAAGTACAATATGTAACTCATACATAAGAAAATTATTAATGCACAGTGATGTTTAAAAAGAGGGCACAAATTTATCTTGAATTACCTTATTTATACAATAGTAAGAAACACAATAAATATAAATAAATAATTTGCAAATAATGTTTTCGAATTTTTAAGTACATATATTTATGTATATACTTATTTATGTTTGTATAAGAAAATAAATAAAAACTTTTAAAAAACAAATAAAAATACGGAACATTCTTCGTGGACATTCTTCATAAAAACTAATGAAAATCATCAAACGATATGGCTTCTTTTTTTGCCATAAATACATATATATAGTATGCAGGCCTAATGTAATTTAAAAAAAGAACGAGAGAAACTTCAATCCACAACTAAATTGCAAGGAAGAAATGGAGGTGGTCGATACAGCTGCTTAGGGAGGCCACAGGAATATACAGCTGCATTGTCAACTTTATTTCGGAGCAAGTCAATTTGGAAAGTCAATTTCGAAAAGAAAAATTTGTAGTTCTGTGAACTGGTTAAAAAAAAAGGAATTCTGTCCGTTTATTGATTAGAGGGTAAAACGCTCTATTAATTTCTAATCGCAACGTTATAAGCTGCTCTGGCAGAAGATTAGGATGTGCAATTCAAAGTCGAAATTTAAAATCAATCAAAATAAAAAATAGGCTGTCTCTACATATACATATATATATATATATGTATATATATATATATATATATATATATATATATATATATATATATATATATATATATATATATATATATATAAGAAATAGATCGCCCACAAAGCTCCTTGGATAAATATAAGGAGTAAACTCGTAAAGTGAATCGTGAAGTAAAAAACCAGTTTAGTTGAAGCTAACTCAGTAAAGAGAGTTAAGTGTGTATAACCTCTGGTTGAAAAGATTGTGATTGAACCTAAGTTATAACCACGATCGGGTTGGAAGATCTTTAAGTAGAAAAATCTATCGAGTAATTGTTGTTGTTTACAAGATTGTAAACAGAAGGAGTAATTAAGAATAGAAAATTGTTATTGCCTGTAAAAAGGTTACAAGCAGTCTGCAAAAAACTGTGTTGAATAAAGGTTTTTAATTAAAAACCAAACACAAGACTTATTTTATTTAACTACAACCTACGAACTCATAAATACACGTTTTTTAAAAAGGTAAAACTTTGCGACTCACTTCACGAGTTTACTCCTTATATATAGTCTTTTTAATATAACAGTGCTTTAGTAAACTCTCGAGCTTTAAGCTATGAAATTATATTATTAGACCTTCAACATTCTTGGCGAATTTTCAAATGTCTGAGGCAGTAAACTTGAAATATGAAACATGTGAACTTGAATTGCAGAATGCAATAAGTAATTTCATACTTCAGTTGGCTTTGCTGTAAATACCGGCATTTTAATATTGCCAAACAAATGTTAAATCTGAAAAGCTTTACAGAATTTAGAAAATGTGTGAATGTTGTACTAGTTAGCTTTTGTTATATACATAGTTATGTACGTACGTATGCATGTAAGCAATTTTTTCCATAAGTATGTATACAAAAAAAAAGTATGTATGTTGAGTTATTCTAATTATGCAGTAGATAAAAATCAGATAATCTGAATAAAAATAACAAAAACTTTGTTAAGGCATACATACATACATACACAAATATTCAGGCAAATCTCTGCAAGTTTACAGATTGTGTAAAGATGATGAACTCTAACAACAACAATGCACTGTGCGATTTTAAGAATTGGGAGCCTGCTCATAAAAGCGCTACTTCCCAGCACAGTATGCACATCACGTTCATAAATGCTAAGTGTCATAAATGAAACATTGCAGTTAATTTGGTAGAAATAATGATGTAATGTGCCTACTTTAAAAAGTCAGACACAACAACATATAAATTTATATAATCAAACTTCATTTAAAAGTTATTGTGGAATGGAACGAACGTACAATTCTTTGGTCGCAAAATATTTATTTGCGAAGTTTTATTGCAGAAATACAATTTTTTCAATAACATTTTTTTTCATTTCTATTACTATATTATTTATATATATAACGCAGGCAAGCCACGATAAACTTCAATTAACTCGAGAATTAAATTTGTTTAATTCTTTATTTTAACACGGCGTAACAACAAAAAAACCTTAATATGTCGCTGCGAAAACAAAATAAAAATTAAATTTGAAATAATTATGAGCCCGCACATCAAACTGCCTTCAAATTTTTGCGGCGAGGATGGTGAAAATCAAAATTTTGAAAATCAAAAAGTATTTTCATTTTCGTCAAGGTCACATCAACCTATTTTTTGTGAGTATTTTGTTACTAACGCAATCACAGAAATGTGAATTTGATCAAATAGATAGTTTTACTTGACCGGCGTTGCACGAGAATCTATATATTCTTTTATTCTTATATATTCTATTCGCTTGCAACTACAGCAGTTTTCCAGTTCTTCGATTACACACTACTTTCCGATTTGATTTTAATATTTGTTTTTTGGTATATGTATTTAAAATTTTGGTTATTGCTTTTTTGTAATAGCAATAGGAAGTTATGTGCTCATTACTGACAACTAAATTCTGCTTTTCAAAACATTTACAACTATCACCTAAAAAAATGTACGTGTGTTTGTATGGGTGTACGGAGTTTCTTGAAGTTTGTACAATATCTCTCAGTATGTCTGGAAGGAGCTATGGTATACCTTAGTTATAGCTAAGGTATATAGATTTCAAAAATTTCAACTGGGCGGTGCCACGCCTTTAAAAACTAAATATTTATTTGTCTATATCTTCAAAATGATAATAGTAAGAGTCTCTACATTTGGTCCAAATAGCTTCATAGTCAATTCAGACCATCAGTCAAAAAATTGGTGGAATTTGACAAGTGGGCGTGGTACCTCCCATACAAACGTAGTATTGATTTTCTTTTATCTTCATAACGGCTAAAGCTAAAGTTTCATAAATTGTCTGAATGACTTCATAGTCAATGCAAATCATTGGTTATAAATGGGTGCGGCACCCACTATTCAGACTTAGAATGGATTTTTTTTAATTGAAGAACAACAATTAAAGATATGTTTTCAATTCACATCAGTCAAAAAGCGGGAAAGATTGGATAAACGAATATTGTAGACAGCACACCGAATGAAAGCGATCTATATAAAATATTCATATGTACTATATAAAAATTAATTTGCGTTTAGTTGAAGACTGTATACGGCTAAAAAGCAAATTCATTCTTCTTCTTCTATAGGCTATCTTTAAGGTTTGTATTTGAACCAGAATGGAATAAAGTGGAAAAAATGGTGAAAAATGATAACTAAGATAGTAATTAAAATAATAAATAATAAAGGTGTAGCGAAGCACGCCGGATTTCAACTGGTACTTTATATTAACAATTTTTTACTTATAAACATGATTGGCAAAAGCCTGTGTTTATTTTTAACCCAAACCCACCGAGTTTTATTTATAATCTAATTTCGTTCAATCAAACAATATTTTTTATTTTTTTTAGGAAAATTAAATTGCAACTTTGCATTCTTGGTCGGATCAAGACGGCGTTTTGTACTATGGACTGCTAAAGCAGACTGCAATTACTTCGTTTAAGCAGTGCATTATAAGAAAAACGGCCGTAATGCAAAGACAGACATAATTAAGTTATTCTATTGCATGACTACGCAATAGTTGCCAAACGATTGTCAAAACGTTCAAATGACTCAGCCGCCGTATTCTCCGACCAATAGTCTCTCTGATTATTAGCTCTTTCGGCGGATATCGTTTAGCATGTCACCGAATCACTTCTTTGAGCAACAAAAAGCAATAAAACCTGGGTAGATTTCCAACCGTGTTTATAAGCCTTAATAAATAACGGCATTCACATTTCTTTTTCACAATATGCGTTTCTAGCATTTGTAATTTATTACAAAATTTCACATTGGTTTTCAACTGTATAAGAAAAAACATTTTTTCTAAAAACACATCCAAGGCTACCGACCATCGACTACTTTCTGTTAGAAATAGAATACCTGTGTGCATGTGAGAATAATTATTTGCACGGCGACATGACTACCGTTGTAGCCCGTAGCCAACTGATGCTAATTTCTATTTTTCTTGGCGACAATAAACAGTTCAGTGCTATCAATACAATAAAAAAAACGCAATACATTATGTTCAATATGTCAAATCAGTTGTTTATTTTGTGGCTGTAGTTATTAAGTCGACGGTCGGTAGCCTTGAATATGTTTACGGTATCTTACTTGTGCATTACATTAAAAAAATAGTTGGCAGCAAGCACAATTTTGAATTAAAAATAAGAATTTTACATGATTAGCAGCTCTCCCATGGCAAACCATCTGACAATAATCAACAGCAGTATCACCTCATAACGTTGCTATCGACTGTTTATAACTATTACGCTATGAAAAACTTCTCTTGCTAATGCATCTAAGTTCATAATACAGGGGAGGCTTCAGAGCAGAATAGACAACATACTGCGAGACGAACAAGCTGGCTTCAGACCGAATAGAAGCTGTGTAGATCAGGCCTACACTTTACGAATAATCATTGAACAGTCGTCGATTTCAAGAAAGCGTTTGATACCATCAGCCGAACGGCTATATGGAAAGAACTAAGAACCAAAGAAGTACCCCAGAAGATAATTCGAATAATTAGAGCGATGTATGAGGATGCAAAACTCTAAGTTCTTCACAACGGAAACATCAGCCAACCATGCCACACCAATGCTTTAGTTAAACAAGGATGCCCACTATCACCTTAGCTATTCACCATCGTGCTTGATGACATAATGAGCAAAGTCTGTTCGAAAAGAAGAGGGATCACATGGAGTATCTCACGCCAACTCGATGGTTTGGACTATGCGGATGACAACTGTCTACTCTCGCATAAGATTTCCAATATGCAGTCGAGGAGGACCTGGAAAGATTGGCTCGTAGTGTTGGGCTTAAGATAAACATCAAGAAAACCAAGGCCATGAGAATAAACAATACGAGCACGGAATACATCATGCTTCAGGGTCAGCTAGTCCAGTATGTAGATAGCTTCTGTTATCTAGGAAGTACAATGACTACAAACGGTGGCGCAGAAACAGACGTAAATAACAGGCTCAACAAAGCGAGAGCGGCATTTGGACAACTGCAGTCAGTATGGAGAAGCTCACATATATCCTGACGAACTAAGCTCAGAATATTCAACTCACGTGTTGCATCGGTTCTGCTGTATGGCAGTGAAACCTGGCTTGTATCGAATAACATCACACAGAAACTCCAGGTACTCATTAACAAGTGCTTCAGAATCATATGCAGAATATTCTATTCTCGGTAACACAGAACTGTGGAGCATGACTAATGAGGAACCCATACTAAAACAGATAAGGAAAAGAAAGTGGGGATGGATCGATCACACCATCCGAGAAAATCCAGAAGTATCACTAGAATGTCACTCGAGTGGAATCCTCAAGACTCAAAAAATCGTGGTCGACCAAATAACACCTAGAGACTCACAATTGTCCAAGAACTAAAACAGAACAACCTATCATGAGAAGAGGCAAAGTCCACAGCTGTAAACCGTGTTAGATGGAGATGCTTTCTGGAAACCATATGCTCCCAAGAGGAGTAACGGAAAAAAGTCAGGGTAAACAGCCTCTGCGAAAAAGAACATAAATGTTCAACATGGAGCTATTACACTTAGTCAAATTTGTTTAAATACTGTTAAGACTAGCGAAAATTGTTGTTAATTTAAATCAAAGTTACATTTTATTTCATTATGAGAGGTTTTGATTGGAAAAATCTAGCAAAAATGCGTGAAAATTCTAAACAAACTACCAAACTGTTTTAAAACAACAAAAAACATATAAGTACTTCGATCCATCTTCCAGAGTTCCTTATAACCATAGTTACTTTCTGTGTCTTTAACATTCTCTTTCATGAATGCCATTTTGCGATCTTTCATTACGATCTTTTAGCAAGTCTTCTCTTTTGCAGCAGATTATTTCATTTTTAGTTGTATTATTTACCAAGTATTGTCTTTTTTTGTTCATTTTTTCCATTATTTGCATTTCTACAAGAGTCAATTAATCAGTCGTTAGTATGTCAAAGGTATGTATGTATGTATGTATGTATGTATGTATGTATATGTGGCTACATCGTTAATGCATTATTTTTAATTGCACAATTTTGTAACAGATCTTCTCCTTCATTAAGTTTTTCGATACTAAGTCCGAGATTATCTTGGAATCTTCAACGTATATTCTCATCAGATATAACAGTTTATGTCTTTCAGTTTTACTTCTTAAATCGATTTTTGTTGAAAGTAGTGAAAAGTTTTCGCTGAGAGTAGCCACGCACCCCGTTATCGTTTATGTTGGAATACAATTGAAATCTTCCACCTACTTTTGCGACTATAAGTCCTTCTTTGATTCGCTGATTAATTATATCGTATCTGCTTAAGCAAAAGTACCTGTTGCAGCCACTGGCAAAATCGGTTAAAAACTAGTAGACAAATTTAGTAAACTTACTCACCATAGGTGCTTAATTAAATTTTTTGTAATATTTAAGTCCGTTCTAAAAAAGTAAATTGAATTATTTTGTAATTATTTCTAATTAAACTGAATTGTTATAGCAGTTTTAATATAGAAAACCTTTTTGAAATAAATCAAATTTTTATCTTAAATTTCTTTCTTCTTTATTCAAAATCCACGTGGGAATCACTTACAATAGTACCATTTACTTCAAACATTTTTCTCTAAATTTTTTTATGAATTTAATTAAAAAATTTTTTTTATATAAGAAAACGTAATGATATATGAAAAGAATATATAAAGAACTACACTAAAGGATAAAATTACTGCTCTATTCAACAGTTTAAAACTTGTTAACCGATAACTTTTCGTTTAGACATTAGTTACGCTGAAAACATTTCGAGTGAATTGAATTGATTTGTTTTCTATAAACTATCTTTATTATTATTGTTGTTTTATGAAATTATATATTAAAATCGAAGTGACGGGCAATATGAATATTAACCACCGTTAAACGTTTTCAAAGCATAAGTTTTTTATATTATTTTAATTCCCATAACATTCCAAGAAGGAACATGCGGACTTCTCTCAGTCAATGAGCTGCACCCGATTCTATTTTTAGACTCGTTGAAAAGGACCTACAGTTTAACGCCGGCTCTGCACGGCAAATGGATTGAAAAAGAGTCCATTGGTAGTAATACTATTCATAACCAGTTACCAGCTAATGTCATGAGGTGATACCGCTGTTGAAAAACTTTTTCTTTTTTCAGATGGTTTGGCCTGGTATTGATAGCGGCTATTGGAGAAATACTATATCATCATTTCATAGGTATTTCAACTACGTTCCTTTTTCTCGCGTTCAACTTTTTTTTTCTTTATTTTATTTTAGCTTTTGTACAAAACAACTGCATGCAGTATAAGTCGTAATTTCTTTTAAATACTTTACAAAAGTTATATTCGATATAATTGTTACTACAGCATTTCCAACATAACAAAACTTTTAGATAAATGTTTATAAACTCTGGCTACTCTGTAATCGAATCTCATTTCTCCGTTTCTATTTTTTTATTATTTTATATCAATTCAGTTTAAGCACAATTGTTGAAGTGTTCACACGGGTTGTCGGTTGTTTGTTAATAAGAGTTTGTTTTTCTTATTTAATTGTTTATTTAATATAAAGTTCAATACAAATTTCATATACAATTGCACTTTGTTGATTTTTCTTTTGTTTATAGAAACAATGAAAGGGGTGATTTGTTTTCTTTTTTCGGTTTCATTCGAATATTACCTTCATATTAGTGTTGCAATATAGTGTTCTATTTATACGCCCCTAAATGATAAAAGAAAATGTGTTAACTTTTGTAGGAAAGATAAAATTGTTTATTAATAATCAGCAGTGTGCTTAACTTATTACGACAAATAAAATATATAATGAAGTTATTTAAAAATTTTTCTTGCGGATCAAAATAAATCAAAGCAAAATTAATATAAAATACAAATTTTGTTGATATGTAGGTATTATTTTAAAGAAATTATGGTATTTTGTATGTACATATCTACAGGCATCAAGGCCACATTAGTTATAGATCGTTTGTAAATAATAATTTAATCCTTTTTTAATGTACTGCCTATATAAGTTACGAAATGTGTCTTTAGTATATTTTATTATGTACATATTATACTTTCAAATTACTAACTGCCTAGTAGTGAATTTATATCCCAGGAGTTTTATTAACTCTCGTTGTTACTAAAGAATTCATTAAACTATTAACCTTGATTATTCCTTTTACTAAAATCTTTTGTACATATCACTTAATTTCATCTTTAACAATTCTTCTCGAGAATTACAAAATAACAAACAAAACAAAAATACGAAAAAACGAGAATAGAAATCATACTACATATGTATGTACATATGTAAACTACATTCATATGGTATATTAGTTTAGTGTGTTTTTTTACTCATTTATACTCAACAAGCATTAAATAGATAACAACCCCATTATTTGATGATTTAATCATTTCTTATTTTTTAGTTTGCATGACTAAGTAACCACAGACAAAAGCTATGCACTAAGTTTAGATAACATTCGATAATTGGGTAAAATACTGCATATTTTGATTAAAAAAGGCGCTTTTGTAAGATGTTGTAAAAGTAATATAAACTAAAATCTAAATAAGCAACAAAATATTAAGAATCAATATTACAACAAAACACAATTTTATTTAGTTTAGTTGATCTGCAACAAAAAATTTGTATCTTAGTCTGATTAATGTTTCGGTATCAAAAAAACGTACTAATGAATTTTTCAGTTAAATTTAAAACCTAAATATTGTATGGGTTGATATACAAAAAAAAGTGTTTTCCTTCAAACAATTTACAAAAATATAATCTTAAAATCGTGGCTTAATAAATATCAAAACGGCTTCCCTGCAGCAAAGAAGATATTTTGGTGGTGGCAGTAGTGGAGGCCTTGCAGTATCCGGCTCTGCAGGAAGCTCTGCTTTTAGTAATGTCTCGTCAATAAATAGCCACATTGGCCCACCTTCTATTATCGAAAATCTTCAAGCTAGTACACCAAATCCGATATCTAAATCACTATCAACAACCACTGAAAATGGCAACATTGCCATTAATACAGTTTCATGTGCAAAAGTATTTCAATCAAACACAATGCCTGGAAATAGTGTCATAAACGAATCTAAGCCACCCTTGTTTGCAAAACGTAAGTATAAATTATTACTTTCGTGTTAAATGTATTATAACTTAAAATAACATTATTTCAAATATATTATATATACTCGTACATAATATATACAATTACTCTCAAAAATATTTTGCCTTAAAAAAAATCAAATTTAAAGAAAAACTGCTTCTTAAATATATAATTTTTAAATAATGGACGTTTATTTTTATTGAATACTAAAAAATATGAACTCAAATTTCAATTCTCACAAAAAAAAAAAAATACTTAAAAAGCATTACAAGTGCATCAGATTAAAATAAAAATAAAGATTTAACATTAAATCTTGCTGCACAGAAGTATTGTGCTTTTTGGGTTTTTCATATAGTTTTAAAACTAAAAGAATAAAATTGTATGATGTCCCCTACTCATGCAGTGCATTGTGTTGGTACTAGGAAAATAGGTTATTGGAAGGAGGACAGAGGGAGTAATGTTTATGCAACCGAACAGTGCGACCAAAGAACGAATTCTCCCTATAATGCGTTGTGCGATTTGCTGGACAATCAACTACAAAGGGATGCGCTCTACGAGAAATACGAGTACTACGTAAAAATATATGATTTTTGGGAATTAATTCCTTAATTTCATTAGAACACATTCCGTTATAGTACCGGTAGAACAATGAAACACACGTTACATTGCGACGGTGCTCCAATCAATCGATAGAGTTGGCTACCCTACCGCCAACGAACGTCACAGTGAATTCTCATGCCCAGAACATCAAGAGCATCTGATTCCTCAATCAGATCACCACGCCTGTGTGTTAAAAAACAACATTGAGTCTTACGTGCATTAAAATCGACCCTGTTCGCACGACCACACTCGGAGACCTTCACCAGGTCACTTGTGAGTGTGACGTTCATATTCATCCGTCTTACCCCAACCTCCAAAAGGCTCGGTCTACGATCAAAAGAATATGAGAATATGTTGCTGTCATCCGCAAAAGAGTAGATAGGATTAGAAGTGAGAAGAAAGACCCCATCTATAACCACTCTTATAGACCGATCTCTAAGAAAACTTGATATAAATCAAGAGAAGTGTTTACCGACACCAAAAGCATTAAGTTTCGAAATGAGAGCCTCGTGCCAAACTCTATCAAACGCCTTTAAGATATCCAGAGTCACACTTTAAGTCGTGTATATTTCATATTTAACGATTCATTTTGCTTCCGTCACATTATACGTCGTCAATCTGACCAAAAAATGTTGAACTTGCTTTCGTCACTGAATATTAACGTTTTAGTTTTTGTGTGTTAACCTCTGAAATGTAAAGTTTTTTTCTAGTCACACGACCGTTAATATTATTGGCTCTTAAAACTCTACTGATTGTTTCATCACATACACTTCTTCGTAGTGTTCCTTTAAGTTTCTCATTGACTTTTAGTGCGGATATATGAGGATTTTCTCTGTTTTCTTTTAAAATTAGTCCCTCATTTCTTAAAGTCAAAAATTTTACTCGGAGCTTTCGTGGAATATTTTCGATATGTTCCCGTTCTTTTACCCGTTTTATCACATTTTCTATTGAAATGCACACGAATGAAAATGTAACTTATTACGACATACAGAGCGAAGCAGTTGTTGCTTCTAAAGAAAACGAACAAAAATGGAGACAAACATTCAAAAAAGAACGGCAGATGATCAAGAGGCAAATTACTTTTGTGAACTAATATTTGTTTAGTTTATTAAAGAAAAGGCCGTTGTTCGACAATTTTATCGATTTGGCTTTTGGGTCACCATCTTACTGAATAACGTTTTTTTCTTTTGGATAAAAGCTCATGACTATGACTTTTTTTGCACATAGCCTCGTAAAACATTTAAACAGTATATTTTCACCATAATAGTGCTAATTTTAACAAATAAGAGGTCTGTCACCATGCCAGCAAACTAACTTTTCTACATTAAGAAGTTGGCCGCACGTGATGCTTTTGGATGCTCTCTATAAGTCTGTACAAGCAAAAGTTTAATATATTCAACTGAAAACGACATATTTGTACCTCCTCGGACCATATCACTCATTTCCAGTCTATAAGGCTCTGGTATTTTTGTTTTTTCGAAAATTTTACGCGTTACTTGATATTTTTGGCGACGAAATTTGCTTTTTCCTTCTGATTGCAGCCTCTTTTATAAAGATTTCAGATTATGATCTGTTACCTGATATTCTATAACATGTTTTGGTGTCAAGGAGCTTTTTTTTTTGAGGCATACATTCTTACCCAAAAAAATAAGTCGTCTTGTAACGATATGATGATCCAAGCCAGACAGCTAAATTTGTCAAAAAATGCCTGTTGCAACAAAAAATTTAGGTAAATTAGTGGTCACCATAAAGCCATAATTAAAATCTAATGGAGGATTTTTGGATAATGGTACAAAACTCATGGAAAAATATAATTGGGCTTCGAGAAACATGTTGGAGCTATGATAATGACTATAATACGAATGCGACCAGATTTTTTTTTTTTAGATAATATTGTCGAGAGTACGGCCAAATTCTTTAAAAACGCCACATTAAATAAGGAGCTCTAGGAAGAGTGTTAAAATTATATGTTCCTCTCTATTTAAGCGAAAAGTACAAAACTAAGTACATGCGGATACTTTCATATGATTGGCTTTCTTTCATTCCCGTATTAAAATATCATAACTTTTTTTGTGAGATTTTGTTAAATTTGAATTAGTACTTAAATTTTTATATGAACTTTTCTGTTCAACTTCAAAACATCCACTTGGTTTATATTGGTCTTCCGATTCTTATGCGTTCCTGTATGTTCCAATAAAAGGTCAATTCAAGTCGTAGTATGGTTTCCTCAAAGTGTGCCCAATCCATTTCCATTTCCTTCCTACAATTTCCTTCATTACAGGAACTTGGTGTGATCTTGTTTCTGGCCAAAATATTTTAAAAATGCACCGTAGACAGCGGTTGATAAATGTCTCAATGGAATTGATTGATTGATTGATGTTAATTTTCGTTTTTGGAGAGATATGTAGAGAATGCTCTATAATAATCAGTCTGCTAAAAGATTGTTCCGAATATCAGCTCTGGAACCTTCGAATGTCTTGAGGATACTGCCGAGATAGCAAAAAACGGGATATCTCCAAAAATTCCTTTTTCAATTCGAAAGATCGTTGTGTTATTAGCAAGCCAGGTTGAAAATGGCATATGCCATATATATAGCTTGGATAGAAGCAGCAATATATTATTGTGGTAATTTCGAAAAAATCTGTAAAGTTTTAAATATGTTTATTGAGGATGAAGCAGAGTCCATATGAAATGCTAAAATGATAATGAAAAAATCTGGAATAAAATCTGATTTGGTGTACATAAAGAATAATTTTGGGTATTTATATATAAGCATTTCAAAATTGCAAACTAGAGGACTTCTATAAACGAAAGTTAAGAAGTTATTGACAATGCGAGAAACAGTATTATAAACAGTATTACGGGGTTGGAAACATTATCTAAAATAAGAAAAAAGTAGATGGCCCGTGCGAATTTTTCGGACCCCTATTGGTAATTATTGTAGCATAATGAAGTGAGGATATTATATGGTAACCACATGGTATTTATTTATAAAAAAAGTAACAAAGTCAACCGTTTGTAAATGATAATAAACAAAAATACTTTTAAACGCACGTACTTATAAGTGTCCATGAGAAAAAACGTGTTCGGGTAAATACAATTCTTCCTTTGGATCAGAAGGTATAAAGTGAATTGGGGGTTAGAGTACAATTTTATTGAAATGAATAATTTTTGCAGTAATTTTTGATGTACTCACAGAAGCGTGTTAGGATTAACTTTGTACCATTTATAAATCGCTGTTTAGCTTTAAGATGGGATAGAATATAGCAGATAAGGTAAAGTCTCTGATTGCGGTCAACATGGTGCTCTCCAGAACGATCCTTATTCTGCTGTATTCAAGTTGACACACAGCCTCTTCGTGGCCCCTCCTGAATAGCAAACTAACACCTGCTTGATTGTAACCAATGTGTCACATCCGCGTTGGGCTTGGAACCAACCACATAAAAACTCTATTCAATCAAAGCAAAATACGAAAATTATCCCCCGTATTAAGGACAATGATTTGAGAATTGGCACCTGGAATGTGTGGACGACCCTTCATATGGAAGGTGCTATTGGCCAACTAGTGGATGTTCTCAACCAGTGTAGCACTGACATCACCGCTATCCATGAAATGCGATTAATAAGACAAGGGTGCAAAAAGCTAACATCATGTGATATCTACTACAGCTGCCATGCGAAGAGGCGCTAATTAGAGTGCGAGTTTGTGATTAGAAAACGACCTTGCCATTTTGTCGCAAGTTTTATATCTGTTGACGAAAGACTCGCCACCATCCGCATCAAGGCAAATTTTCAAAACCTAACCCTAATCTGCGCGCACGCCCCGACCGAAAACAAGGACGATATGATCAAAGATGATTTTATGGAAAACTAGTGGACGTGTATGATAAAAGCCCGGCATACGACATCAAGATCGTCCTCGAGGATTTTAATGCAAACATTGGGCGAGAAGGTATCTTTGATCCCACCTTCGGACAGTTCAGTCTTCACACAACTACCACTCCCAACGGTCTGTGGGTGACCGATTTCGCCGCAGCGTGAAGCATGGAAACATGGCGCAATGTCAGAGCTTGGTGTTCCTACAAAACTGGTAAGACTGCGCAAAATGACGTTGAGCAACTCCTGCAGCTCCGTCAAGATAGGAAGGCAACTCTCAGAACCTTTTGAGAACGTGCGAAGTTTCAGACAAGGCGACCACTTCTCCAGCGACCTCTTAAATTTTCTCATGTAGAGAGTTCTGCGGAAGGCGGGTGTACAGCGCAGTGGTACCATATTTTACAAATGTGTCAAGTAAGACGAAGTATATGTTGTCAACAAGTAAGGTTGTAAGGCGTATTGGCTCCCAGGTTGCGGCCCGTATAGTTATACGGATCTATAGATATATGCGGTTGACGACTATAAAATAAAATTGTACTAAATCCAAACCTCCAAGTTCTATTTTATGCCTTTTTTGTGCCATTTTTAACATTGTTTGGTGCTATTTTGCATACTTTTTTTGAAAAATTTCGTGCCATTTTTAACTTGATCTGGTTATTAGCGTTGTGTTGATTCCGCCTGTATAGAATCCAGCCTTCATATCATATCTCTCAGCTTTCATGCATGTCTGTGTTTTTTACAAATTTAGTACATTTCTTTTTAGTTTTTAACGCTTTTTAACAGCGCGTTTTGATTTCAAATTGTTACATAAATTATAGTTTAGAGCTTTTTATCGTCTTTTGAATGGGAAGCCTGCGCGTTTTAATCATAAAAAGTTATCAACAACACTGCCTTTAATGCTTTATTTATGCATTACAAATCACAAGTTAATTTTAGAAAATATTGCATTTATACTTTTAACTCGATTAACAAATGGTTAATCCTAACATACTTCGGTGAGTAGACCATCACTACAAAAATTATCCATTTCATTAAAACTGTACTCAAATCACGAATTAACTTTATATCTTTTGATCCAACTGTGCCTTTTCGGATGATATGAACAAATTTTTCAAGGCATAAGATCGAAACTTTTCAAAAGGGAGGATTGTATTTACCAGAACATGATTTTTTCTCATGGAGAGTTATGCGAAGATTTCCGCAAATCCGTGCGTCTAAGGTATTTTTGTTTCTGTTAAAGATTTGCACGCGCAAGAGTAAACAATAAGCAAGTCCATAACCTTAAAGATTGTCTTAAGCTTATCGACGTACACATTTTCTTTTAAATATCCGCTATAGAAGAATATCCGCGATACAAGTCCAACGGTGTCAATTCACATGATCGTGGCGACCAATTAACATTGGCATTGAATTTATCGAGCAAAAGAACCGTTGTCTCGTTGGCTGTGTTTCAAGTGGCAACATCCTGTTGTAACTACATACCTTCCAGGTCCTTATCCACGATTTCTGGCTACAAGAAGTATGTTTTCATCTCGCGATAGCGAACGTTATTCACGCTAACTGCTTGGCTGCTTCCTTTTCGAAGATGTATGACCCGATGACGCCGCCAGCCCGAACGTACTGAGTAAGCATGCATAGGCGTTTCCACATTCTTACAGACCCGATTTGCTAAAGTTTGCGCAGAATTCTCCCAATTGTGGACACATACGCGCTCCTCAATTGTGTACCTCTCCATGGCTGAATTTGTCAAAAACTGAAACAAAAAAATGTCAAATTATGTTGAGCAAAAAACTTGACGTTAAAGTGAGACTCACAATTAACATCACTCAGTACGGTTGGAGCAACCTTTACAGAAGTATTTAGTAAGAAATATGAACTATTATCATTTATATACGATTGGCTATGTTACTCTTTTTTATAAATAAATATAATAAAGACGCTATTTTATATCCTCGCTTTATTATGCTACAAAAATTTCCAATAGGGGTGAGAAAAATCCGCATGGGTCATCCAGTAATTACAGAATATAGTAACTATTAAAACCATTAAGGTGTGGACTAAATGATTCCTAAGCTATTTTCGAATTATCTTATCTCACAAAATGTTTATAATCAAATATCGGATTAAACACGTAATTTCAAAATAAAATTACTATGTATCATGTTATGCACCTTTCTGAACTTTTTTTCTGTCCTAGAACGTTCACTTTAACCATGTCTCACGCTTAAGCCGTTCTACTTTTTTAAATTTAAACTAATATTTAAGTTTTGTTATAAAATCTAATTGACTTGTTTCTGTTTCTTTTTTATGAAATGATTTTATGTATTAAAAATATTTTCAAAACGCACTTTTTACAAGTGAATAAAACCAATATAAACATTTGTAGATCAATTAATGTCTTATTATTTAGGCAGTTAATTTTTCCGTTCAATTTTGTTTATTTATAATTATATTTGTATGAATATTTCTATTTCTTTTTTCTACGAATGGCCTAATCTAACGTTGATAGAAAGTAGTTATGTACAATTAGAAAAAAAGTAGTAGTGTACTTTAATTTTCTAATCATTAGTCAAAAACGTACAATCAGTGTAGTACAATTTTGTAGTTAAGATAAATTTATGTATTTATTCGCGTAAATCAAAAACGTAGTTAAAATTTCTTCGAAAATTTAGTTTATTAATAGTTAATATTAACTAAAGGCAATGTTTCAGCAAAGCATGTTAGACCTATGTGGCATATCTGCCCACAATCGCCCGATCTAAGTCCGAACAAGAATTTGCAGGAAGATTTGGATAGGCGAGTAAAATAACAAAAGTTATGAGATGAAGCACGTACATATTTGTCTAAAGCTTGTACAATATCGAGACAGCGGTCACCAAATATTTGAAATCTACCCCAAAATAACTGGATGATTTATAAACAATATCTTATAGTGAATTTTGTGGTAAATATATATATTAGTTTATCAAAAATCTATTCAATAGCAACACTAAATTACACCTGTATATAAATGAGTAATTTACGTTATGAATAAATAAACTTCATTTTTAAATACATATCAATATAAAGTTCTTTTTAACGTTTTTTAATAAATTAAACTATAAAATACATGCAATTCTAGTGTTTTTTATATGATTAACAAAAAATTTTTTAACCCAAAAAAAGTTTGTTTTTCCAAATTGATAGGTTTTTTTTAAGTTGACAACACTGCATACAATACTTTTTATAAATTCTATACTGTTAAGGCCCATCGTTGCGATTACGCAACGTGTGCTATCTCGGCCTCATCCAATTCGATTTTATTCAAATTTCACTTAAATCTTATTTATGAGAATATATGTATCATGGTCTGAGTCTTAATGGGTTAATCTGAGCATAGCCAAATGGCTTATTTATTAACAAATACATAAAAAGTATATACATACAGGTACAGGATACATACTTAATTAAATTAATGTAAAATATTAAAATATATATGTTGTGAAATTATTATTTAATACATTAAAAAAAGTTTTGTATTTTGATTGTAATTGATTAAAATAGTCTTGTTAATGTACACATAATAATCATTTCAAAACCTCGTGCAATTTAAAACTCATTTTTTATATTACATACATATGTAATAAAGTTCTTTGAAAATGAGGACGGTGCAACCATTAGGGTCAATGGAGACACCTGTTGCAAAATGATAACCGATTTTTTTTTTTTTTTTGTGTCCGCTCTTCATGGTATTGATATAAACGATGTTTAGTTTCAACACGATGGTGCATTTGGCACACATCTCATGACACAATCGATTTATTGCGTCAAACGTTTGATGCCCGTTTAATTAGCCGAAATGGTGATGTCAATTGGCCGCCAAGAAGCTCCGATCTGACACCGTAGGACTATTTTCTGTAGGGTGACGTTATAGAGGAGTGTTATACTGACAAACCAGAGACAATTGAGCTTTTGAAGGTCAACATTCGTGATGCCACTGCCGATATACGACCTCATATACCCGAACAATTGTACTTCACAACAACAAAATAAATTTGGCAAAATTTCAAACCGCTTTTGTTTTATTGAATTTTTAAATTGAAGCTTTTAAATGGCCCACCCGATATATACTTATTCATATATATATATTTACATACATACACCTTTTATACTCATTTGGGTATAGTGTGGTGGTTTGTTTAGAATTTTTAGTAAACTTACATACATATGTTCTATATTAGGCTTATTATTAAAAAAATATATAAATAAATTAATTTCTCCACGACAACACGACATAATGAGCACATGTTATAACATTTTGCTACTTATTATAACGGAAGTTAAAAGCCAAAACTGTAAAAATAGCTCTATAAACTGCAATCGTTATGTTAAACATTTAAAATTTAACATAAATTGTCATAGGACTTTCATTTATTTGCAACAATATGGTTAACAAAAAGTGTATTTAAGTGCTAATGGCATATTTTTACTTTCACATCAATGTAGTTTTCATTCATAAATCATGTTTAATTCGACAAAAACTGTTTACTTTGATTTACATTTTTTAACAGTACTCAGCAGCGGACACAATCGATCGCATTCTAGAAGTACACAGCTTAATTACCACTCTTAATTGCCTTATCCGTTTATTTTCCTTAATTTCCAAATCTCCGTTTTTCCTATAATTTTCTAATAAAACCCCACAATTAATTATCTTAAACATATTTCCCCGAAACAGAATATTTCCTTAATTTTCTCTCAAAAAATTCAAAATTCTTATGCAACAACTCAAATGTACTTTTTAGTATGATATGAATTATCTTCTTATACAGTTGCAAGAATAAATACTTTAAGTCTAAAATTTCGATTTCAAAAAATTTCTTGTTTTTTGAACTGACTTGGTCAGTATATTTATTTATTTATTTTATTTCATTTATTTATTTAATTATAAACGCACTTAGACAAATTATTAACCAGAAAAATTTTTCGTACATTTAAAATATTAATGGATAAAAATTATTTTATAATATTTTAAAATTGTCAAGCTCTATCTGTCTATCAGGCGAAAATACTTATTGCACGCTGATAAATCTAGGGCAGAGGGTGATTCTTGCTAGATTCACCTGACCCAGATTGGATGGTAGGCATACCAATCAACTTTTTAAATTGGATCGCGGGAGCATCTCGTCTGTGGTATCTATCCTCATGGGGCATTGCATTGTGGGTAGACACGCGCAAAGACTCTGTCTACCGGCGAATGATTTCTGTCGAGGTTGTAGATCGATTGAGGAAGAGGAAAGTGTGGCCTATTTCATTTGCCAATGTTCGTCTCTAGCTAGACGCAGACTGATCACACTTGGCTCGCCCTTTCTCGATAGATTATCGGAGCTATCGATCATTGATGTCAGGCTTATAGCGAGATTCATTAAATTGTCGGGCTGGTTTCTATGTGGCTGGTGGTCAAGACCGGTTACCACCGAGCTTGTCGCTTTATTTGTGGTATCACAGCCAGTCGCTATGTGTGCTCAAGTGTGCTTTGTCTCAGCGAGGCTGCCACTCCATCCTAACCTAACCTACAATTATTATTAGTAATTGGTGAGATATCTTTATCATTAAAGAACTTTCGTAAGACTTGTTGGTATTATCTGGCTAATTCAGATATTTTTTTTTTTTTCTTAATTTTAGTCTGTTCTTCCATAGTAACACTTTGAAGCATTTCTATCAATGTAATATTATGTTTGCGAATCTTGCGCTCTAGCAAATATCATAAATACTCTATTGGGTTGAGGTCTGGTGATTGAGGGTGAATTTCCCATTGATATTTGACTTCATATGTGGTGCATTTTACATACTAGGGGCAGCTGCTATGAATTTTTTTTAATAACTTTTCAAAATATTTTAATAATCATACTGGTCAATTTAGGATTCTATAAATTTTCAAAACCCTTAAGCTGACATGCACCCGTAAATCATAATGTCCATTTTTCAGTGCTTTATTTAGCGCTGTTCCCTTCTACCGCCAAATCAACTTCTTTCCTTATACCGGAGAGATGCTGAACTTATTTTTGTAGAAATACAAGACCCGTTTTTAGAGTTAAAGAGTGGTCGGATTAGGACAATGACAGTCATAATACCTCCCATGCAAATTAAATATTGTTTTTTGTATATCTTGAGAACAGTTAAAATGTATGATTTCGTAGTCAATAGAAATCAGTAGACAAAAAATTGATGAGGTTACTGATACCAAATATGGAATTTTTCATTGTATGAGGAGAACAGCAGTTAAAGCATCTCTATCTATCCACATCAGTCAAAAAGCGTGAAAGATTGGATAAACGGTATTTGAACAAGTCAGACTGGGGAAAAGCTATTTATGTATGTACATATACTGTATAAAAATGAATGTATATTTATTCGAAAACTTTATAGAGCTACACAACAGATTCTGTAGTGACTTGCTGGAAGGAACTGTGCGCTATCTTAAGGTTTTAGACTTGAGCCGGAAGAGAACAAAATGGGGAAAAAGCTAAAAGAGTAGTTAAAACAATAATTAATATAGGGGTTTCACGAAGCACGGCGGGTTTCAGCTAGTTATTTAATAAAATGCTTCAGTTTATTAATTATTTCTTCAAATTAATAAGTAATTAAGCCAATCCGTTTAAATACCTTATTCGCTTAATTGTCCAAAAATCTTGACATTTTGTCGAGGTAATTACCCGGGTAGTACTGTATTTTTTTAATGGATATGTTATTGAAGGCAAGTCTATTACATAAATTAATCAAAAAAAAAAGTAAAAATATAGAGCATGACGGATTTTATGTGCTTCGGCCTTAAGCAAATATATAGGGTAAGTATTTTATTTAATGGTTTTAGTACTAATTTTATAGTCATATTACTCCTTAAGTACTGAACCGATTTAAATAAAATTGACATGTGCATTATCAGAAAAAGCTTTAAAAGCATATATATCTTTTAAAAATCGGTGCAGAAGCACAGGCGAAAAAAGATTTGTAAAAAACGTGTTTGTTTATTAATTATATACATTTGGTACAATTATATGAAAATTCATGTTAAAATTAATATCTTCGTACTTGAAAATAAACAAAAGGAACATGGTCAACTTGTAGAAGTCTGTTTTACAACTGAAATCAATGGTGATAACCTGGAAAAGCGCTTTGGCGTGTTCGTAACTTGTATTTTATGGCATAGTATTACAGTAAAATTCATATTTACAGTGAACAAAAAAAACTTCTACAGTACTTTTTTACGTTTTTCAAATCTATATATCTCTGTAACCGTTAATGATATTAAGCTAAAACCAAAAGCAATTTAAAGGTAAATTAGTCAGCTTTCCATCAAAAATTAATTTTATTTAACAAATTCATTTTAATATCAAAATAAATCCAATTTTCATAAAACAAATGTTCTACACTTACTTTTTTCTCTCGAAAGTTCTTGTTTAAATATGCTGCAGATCAAAATTTTGCATTTTTATATTATTTTTTTTATAGAAAGCTAACTAATGTACCTTTAAATTGTTTTTGGTTTTAGCTTAATATCTATTACAAATTAACGGTTACAAAGATATGTGAATTTGAAAACCGGAACTGTTACTGTACAAGTATAAAGGTTTTATTTATTTATTTGTTTTTTTTTTTTTTTTTGCTCACTGTATACCATAATTTAGATGTGGAATTGTCATAGAAAAAACTTATATAAAAATATATCAAACTTCTCTTTATGACACATTTTAAAAGAGTAATTTTAGTATATTTGCTTACACGAGGGCATGCGCAGTTATTATTTATCTATCATATTGGAATTAAAAGTAGTATTTATTTAGAAAAGGCACACAAAACAAAATCTTGATTTGTTAAATTAATATTGTATTAAGTAATTGCAGAAATAAAATAATTTTAATATTAACAATAAAATCTCCTTTTGCTTCTTCGTTTATTCGACTATTACAAAGCGTATTTTATGTACATATGTATGTACGTATTTTATTACGTACACATCGATAGTTTGCATTATCCTTTCTTTTAAATGAAATGCAAACATGGAGTAATAAATAGTTATATACTGGAAGGCGAAGAACAAACATCCAAATTACAGAAAGGAATGAAAAGTGTTCATTTAAGCCTCTGGGATAAATTAAAAGAATATTGATTTAAGTTATATTTACACAATTGTTTAAAATTGTGTAAAACAAAATTCTTTGAACTCGAGAGAAATATAATAACTATTAACGAATAAGAAAAAGTTAAAAAAAAGAAAAAAAATAATAATGTGTAAGTAAATACCTGTCTTTTTAGAAAGAAAACTCAGACTATTATTCTTAATTAAATTTTTATAACTAAAATATTATATGTATTTATATAAGATAAATTACAATAATTTTAGGCGTATCTTTGAAACAATCTTGTACATATATTTTTTAAATGCAAGCACACTAGAAAATTATAAGAAGGTGAAAAACGACTATATGTGTACATATGTACACAAGCTTACATATGTGTGGTATACATATGTATGTAATAATTATTGCAAAAAAAAATTGATTACTTATCAAAATGAACTAAACAAATTTTTATCTTTTTAGCAAAAACATCATCATTTGACAAAGATCGCGACTATATAGGATTTGCAACTCTTCCGGAACAAGTTCATCGAAAATCGGTTAAAAGGGGATTTGAGTTTACTTTAATGGTAGTTGGTGAATCAGGGCTGGGAAAGTCAACACTGATAAACAGTCTATTTTTGGGCGATCTGTACAAAAACCGAATAATAACGCCAGTAGAGGAAAGAATCGAAAAAACTACGAGAATTGAAAAAAAGACTATGGATATTGAGGAAAGAGGAGTGCGACTGCGGTTAACGGTTGTTGATACCCCAGGGTTTGGGGATTCTATAAACTGTGAGGATAGTTGGAGGGTATGCACGGCCTACATTGATGAGCAGGTTAAAAGATCAAAACTACTCATTTTTAAATTGAATTAATAAAATAAAAATTTTTGTTTATTAGTTTCGCCAGTATTTTACCGATGAAAGCGGGTTAAACAGACGAAATATACAAGATAATCGTGTTCATTGTTGCTTATACTTCGTACCACCCTGGGGCCATAGGTAAGTTATAACTTAAAAAAATTAAAACTACGTGTTTTATCATTACTTTACTTTTGATGATCATCGACGAGATACAGCGGTTTAAAGTTTATAGACAGCTAAACGGCTAAAACGATTTTTTTGAAAATTTTACAGTATCTCTCTGTATGTCTGAAACTACAGGAACTACAGGCTATTTCAAAAACTCCAACTGGCCGATACCACATCCATACAATGTAAATATTTATTTGTCTTTAACTTCGAAATGGTAACATTAAGAGTTCCTAAATTGTTCCAAATAGCTTCCTGGTCAATTCAAATCGTCAGTCAGAAAGTAAGCGGAATCGGATAAGTGGGCATGGTACCTGTCACATAAAGTAAATATTGATTTTAGAATATCTTGTCAGTGGATTAAAGTGGATGTCTCTGAATTTAGTCTAAATGACTTCGTCGTTAACACAAGTCATCAGTTAAAAAGTGAGCGTAATGGATAAGTGGGCACGGTACGTCCCATAGAAAGTAAATATTCATTTTTGTATTTCTTGAAAAAATTAAAAGTGGAAGAGTCTGAACATAATCTATAGGACTTGGTAGTTAGTGCAAATCATCAGTTCAAAAATAGGCGGAATTGGAAAAATGGAAATGGTATATTCCATACAAAAGAAATATTCATTATTCTATATCTAGAAAACGATTCGAGTGGAAGGGTTTAAATTTGGTCTAAATGATTTCGTTGCTAGTACAAGTCATAACCCAAAAAGTAGGTAGAATCGGACAAGTGGGCATGGTATACATTAAGTTAAAAAATTAACTCCAAAGGAAGAGTGACCTTTGCACTTCCCAGAAAGGATAATATATATTTATTTTTGTACATACATTCCACTAAATATATCAGCATGAGACTCCAAAGGCCGTCTTAGCATTTTCTTTACAAAGACCAATAAAGTAGCAAAAAAACGGATAGGATAGGGAAAAAATGAATAATTAGAGATGGTCGCTAATTCAATTTTTGCATTCTAATTGTTTGCCGTGCTTTCATTTGGTAACGTGACATTTTCATCTCTGTGTCGATATGGAAGAATGCTTAAGTTTTAAATACAGTTTTCAAATATTCCCAATTTTGTATCCTTATTGCTTTTTGCAAAAAAAAAAACTAAAGAAACAACAAATGTTAAAGTAAAAAGAAGATTACACCTTTTCTCACTTAAAAGATTTTTTCATAATAAGTTTACTGAACCTTAACTAAAACTCTTTTATTAAAATAATAACTACATGCATATGTATTGTATAGTTTTAAGACATTAAAAATGGGAATTTACATGCTGTGAGTGTCAAAAGAATTTGTACATAATCTTTAGAATTAAGTCTTTATTTCAGTCTTTTAAAATACGGTGAATTTAAGCATTTTATATATTTTTAAAATCTTACAACAACTAAAGTTATAGAAGAAAAACAAAATTAGCTCCATTTTTTACGCGTGAAAAGAAAAATTTAAAGAAAAAAACGATGTCACAAAAAGGAATGAAGTTGAAATACATAGGATATGATAATATTTTTTAAAGGTGCTATCAAGTACAACAGAAATCATACTATTGAATTGACGTAACAGCTCCAAAATCTTAAGGTACGGCTAAAAATCCGGTTTTTTATACCTTTATGCACTTATAAGCTAATAACTTAGTTAAATGTTAACCGATTTTAAGAATCTTGGATATTTTTCAAAGAAGAGAAACGGATCCATTTACTTAAGTTAACTTAGGGAATCTGCACATATTTATCAAGCAAACATATTTTTCTTCAATTCATTCCAAATTTTCTAGGTTTAGAGATGTGTTAACACGATGTTTTGTATAGGAACCGCGCTATTTTTGGGTTTATGAAAGCAGTATGCGTAGTTATGAGTAAAACGATACTTTATATTTTTAAATCGAATGCGAATTTACAAAGTTATATTACCTATTGGCTAAAGCATGTATGATGAAATATAATTTATTTTAAAAGAGTTTTTATTTCAATCTTTTAATATACGATTCTATTTAACATTTATCTTTTCTAATTCGCTTCTAAAATGTTATTCAAGTTTCTGCTTAAATCAAAAAAAAAGAAGAAAACTTACAACAAATATTGTAAAACAAAAGCAATATCTATTCCATACTTTGCCTTACCATACAGGCTTTAGCTAATAGTTGATATGACTTCGTCAATTCCCATACGATTTTAAAAAAATATCATTTTATTCATAACTAAATAAACTGCTTTAATAAAAGCAAAACTAAAGGGTCCGCCAAATATATATATTTTTTTTAAATGCTATAAAAAAAACTACTGAATATTTTCTCAAATTTCTTTTTTTATTTGAAAGTAAATACTTCCGGTTAATAATGGAAAATAATTTAATTCAAATGGCTGCCTTGGCTGGCCATGCAGTAGCCTACACGATCGGTTCAATTTTTAAGCACATTATCGATTGTGTGCAGCTGTATTTCACCAATGGCTTCACGAATATTGTCCTTTAAAGCGTCAATTGTTTCTGGCTTGTTAGCGTAACAGATAAGTCTGCGGCTGATAATGCGATCTTCAAAAACAGGGCGCAAAACATCGAGTGTAGCTTCGGCTGTGTGGCACGTAGCGCCGTCCTGTTGAAACCAAATGTTGCTAATATCCTCCTCTTCGATTTTTGTGAATAAAAATTCGTTCAACATGGACCGATAACGATCGCCATTGACCGTAACGGCCACTCCTTGCTCATTTTCAAAAAAAAAAATGGCCCAATTATGCCTCTGGACCAAAATCCGCACCAAACAGTGACTCGTCTTGGGTGTATCGGCTTTTCACTGTATGCGTGCGACAAATTTGCTTAATTACATACCCGCCAAGATCAAAATGAGCTTCAATGAGCAATTTTCGCACACATTCTGCAACATTACCATGATTTTCAAAGTAATCTCGCAATATTTCCCAGCGTTGTTCAAGCGTATACACAACCATATTCGTTCAGCGTTCAGTCAAGGATAAAACTAATTATCTGTCAAATCAGACATGACCTAAGTGTTACCAATCACGAAATAAGCACTAGTTGTAAAAAAACGTTAGATTGCGGACCCTTTATAAGTTTTCCTATATAAAATAGCGTGTAAAAACGTCTCTAAACTTGGTAAATTTAAAATGAATTGAAAAAAAAATGTGTTTGCTTGATAAATACATATACATAGATTCTTTAAGTTAACATAAGTAAAGTATAGACCTGTAAAATGATCTGTTCCTCTTCTTTTAAAATGCTCAAAGGATTTCAAAATCCGTTAACACTTAAATAAGTTATTAGTTTATAAGTGCATGAAGTTACGAAAAACCGGTTTTTTACCCGTAACTCAAGATTTTGGAGCTGTTATGAAAATTCAAAAATATGTATGATTTCTGTTGAACTAGATAGCATCTTAAAAAAAAAAAATTCACTTCCCAGATATTTCTATTTCATTCTTTTTTGTGGCATAGTTTTTTTTCTTTAACAATTTTTGTTGACGCGTAAAAAGTAGAGTAAATTTTGTGTTTCTTGTATAACTTTAATTGTTGCAAGTATTTATTTTATGAATTTTGTAATACGTTAAATACACTCTTAAAAATAATAAAATGTTAATATTCACCGTATTTTAAAAGGCTGAAATAAAAACTTATTTATAGAGAATATACGTCCCTGTTCTGTATTCAGAGTGGAATCAATCGTGCGAAATTATAAAGTTACTCGTAATTAAAAGTGTGGAAATTTGCTGTTCTTCATATTTATAAACAAATTTTATTTTCATAATTTATAGCAATTTTTGTTCAAAGAGTTGTGTAAATGATATGAAAAATAAAAGAAAACATTTCAAATTATTGATTACAATCGACGTTTTAACAGTTCGGGGAAGCTTAATTGAGATAAAAACTTGATTCGATTTGATTCCATTAACATTTTCATACACGAAATAAAACGAACAAAATTATTCGGAAATGGAATACAGAACAGCTAAGAAATACGGAATATTCCGATTCCGAATAAAATCTTTCTGATTTGGAATATATTTACTTAGACTTAGCACTGATAGTTGTACAGTTTCTTTTGACGCTCACAGTATGTATAAAAAATACTATGTGCATATAAGATGTTTTGACAAACTCAGTGCCGTTAAGTCAAAAAGTAAACGCGCATAAAATTAGCAAAAACTCAATTTAAGTTTTGTCGACTTAAGCTACACTTCCATATGATCACGGTTTTAAAAAAGTAATGTATTATTAACTGAAAAATTGTCTAGATAATGCTTAGTCCTATCGTTGTGCCCTATCTAATGAACAATGTTACTTATTTTATTGTAGTTTGCGTCAAATGGATTTGGACTTATTGAGGAGATTACACCGCAAAGTTAATATTGTCCTAGTAATTGGAAAATCAGACTGTTTGACTAAGACAGAAGTGCGCAATTTAAAGGAACGTATACTAAGAGATTTGGAAGAAAGCCACATTCAGCTGTATCAATTTCCTGAATGTGATTCCGATGAAGATGAAGATTTCAAGCAACAGGACCGGGAACTTAAAGCATCAATACCTTTTGCTGTTGTGGGTAGCAACACAATCCTTGACATAGCGGGAAAAAAAGTTCGAGGACGGCAATACCCATGGGGTGTTGTAAATGTAGAAGATCCTGACCATAGCGATTTTATAAAATTAAGAACTTTTCTCATTTCGACACATATGCAAGACCTGAAGGACACTACCCAAGATGTGCATTATGAAAATTTTCGTGCACAATGTATCTCGCAAATATCACAACACGCTTTACGTGAACGTGGTAAACTGAAGCGTGATTCAATAAGTTCATCAAACGGCTTCGAAGCGGCAATCTCCGAAACTGACCGCTTATTACTCCAAAAAGATGAAGAGATACGTCGTATGCAGGATATGCTTACGCAAATGCAGGAAAAACTAAAACAAACGCATATTATGGAAATGAAGAAGAATGATACTGTCATTGACGTTTAGAGTTTGCAACTACCAACAAAGAGAAGAACATATTATCGATATACATCTTTTCTTTGAAAATTTATCTGGTATATGTTTATATACAAAAGTTTGGCGTAATTATTAACTAAAACGCACAAAACTAAAAAAACAATTAAATGAATTACCAAATAATAGAGATCATCAAATAAAATTTCATAAAATGCAACGATTTTTCACACAATACCGTTTACATATTTATACACATTTCATACATATTTATTTTTTTGTTATTTTCATAAATTTTATTAAATCTCTCTTTTCCAACTATGTACCTATGAAAAGATTTGATTTAGAAATCTTTGCTTCTGTTTTGACAAACATTTCGTATGTATTCTTTTTTTTTAAATTCATGCTGATTCTTTCGAAATTATTTTAAATTAAAACTTATTGATTCAAAAATATTCGCTTTAGTTTACTATCTTCATCGCATACGTACGTACATACATATTTTATTAATTAAAAAGTCTTTCAAATTTAATATACAAAAAAGTCAATAATAAATACAAATCGTAGTAAAAGAACAAAATAGAAAAAAATTTAAAAAATACAAGTATTCTTCAACGTGTTGCCGCAAAAATTTCGCTCAACATAATTGAAATTTTAAAAAATTCATTACGAATCATATACATACATATGTATGTATGTATTTCATAGTTTGTCAGTTATCCGAGCAAATTAATACATACATACATAGTACATACCAAAGTTTACTAGATATTAAACAACCTATATTTTCCTTAATTTCATATAAATTCGGTTTTGTATTCATAACTAAATAAATTTAATTTTTAATACCAATTAAACGTATAGTCCACAGTTACTAAAATAATTATAGTCCGATTATTTTATCAAAAGTCCTTATCTTTATGTATTTATGTATTTCAATACATAAAATAAGTTAATTATCTCTTAACGTAAGTGTTTTTATTTATTTGTTTTCATGTATTAGTAAGAAAAACTATTGTTTTAACCATCTTGTTTACTATATTTTAAATTTTATATTATTTTTTTATGTCTTATTTAATGTTAATAAATTATCAGAAAAAAATATTAATAATAAACTTCTAACATTCTACGAATTAATAAATTTGCTTACATACAGTTTCTTAAAAAATAATGAAATATTTAAAATGTTAATTTTAACTAAGTTATTAAGGAAAATTCGATATATAAGAGAAATAGATTTAAATAAAAATCATATTTCCGGGAATCCCGGAATCCCGGCGATATGAAACATTGCTTCCCATAGAAGAAGGGCGCAAAGCAATTACAACAGCATCATTTGTTAATAGGTTTAAGCTTCGCTTACTCAGTGGCTCCACCGGCATTTGTATTGGTTATAAAACATGAAGCATATTTAAAAACGTATATCTTCTTCTATCCAAATGTAACCGATCCCTGAGTCAATAAGAGCTTTTTTATTGACTTCTTAAAAAAAGAAACTTTTCAGTCAAAGGTATACTTAAATTCTACAGAGTTCTAAAACAACATATTTTTGTATATACAACTGGAAACCTTCCGGACCATCTAGGCCGCCAAATACGAAAACGGGAGGTGAAAGGAAGAACAGAACTAAACAAATTTTATAGTAATTTTCCAGCTCTGTGATGCAAGACTTGGTAGATTCGATGCTTATACAACTTCAATAAAGTATAACAAATAGAGTCTAAAAATATAAATAATGCAAATAATAAATTGGCAATCACCCTTATTCTGAGTTTTGATTCGAATTGAAATTTTCTCCGTTTAACAAATTTCGTATTCTGAGTTTCAATTCGCTTCAGTTTTTTTCGATTATATGTATTCTGCATTACGATTGTAGCTACGTCTTACTAAGTTGTTAAAGTGTGACGGAGATTTCTGATTCTTGTTTTTTAGTCCAAAAATGTATTATTTGGCTATGAAACTTGTTATATTATTTATTTTTATTAAAAACGAAATGAAAATATACGAAATGTAACAAAAATATAAGAAGAAGTATAAATTTACTCTTATCCACTTGCACGAAAAACACAAAGAAAAAAGCAAAAATTTTGTGTTTTCTTATTGAACCCCTTAGTGCATGCACTACGGTTTCTATTTCATACGTTCAAATGCGTTTTAAAACATTATTTTCTTCTTTTCCTTTCGATTCAGTTTTGTTTTTGAATACCAATTTTCGATCGAAACGTAACTGAATGCAGAGACGTAATCGAAACTCGGAATAGAGGTGAACATTTTTTCGTTACCTATTGCTTACCTACTTTTGTGACGTAAATTTAAGGAATTTTATTGTTTTCCTTGGACAAATTAAATAAATACAATAATATTGGTAATTTTTTATTAATATTGTTAACTGCCTTTAAAAAAACTAAACAAAAATTTTTTTATTTGAATAAATATGTACATATATATAGGATTTTATTAAAACGAAATAGTTGCATATTATATCATGACTGCTCATGTTCACAACTCAAAATGTTCAAATATTAAAGTGAGGCAAAAACTGTTTTTAAAACATTGTTGCAAAATTAAATTGCTCGCTAACGACGTTATGGAATTTTACCACTAATCGATCACAGTGTTGCCCATAAGGTTGATTTGTTAAGTAGCAACTAAGGCGTTCCGATAAGTCAGGTCTAACAGAACTTTTAGTTGACTATGTTTCAGCGCCACAACTCAAAAAATAATATTTTATTAGTTAAGGAAGACGTTGTGCAAACAAAATTTTCGGAGTCGTTTTTGATTTAGAACAATTTTGAGTTGTGACTGTTCATGATTTAGGGTTCGATATATTGTAGATTGTATAGTTGTTTACTTACTTCAGTGACTAACCGTATATGTATATGTGACGACTACATTTCTCAAATATGGTAAAAAATTGTATTCTTCTAAGTGAGTTTTTATTTCAGCTGCACAACTTTTACGTGGTAATATTACACCAAATGTTTAAACATTCGTAAATATTGTTACGAAAATAAAAGAAGCAAAAATTTTGGTATATTTGGTAGATATGTGTCATCCTGACAACTCAACAGCACTAATTTGAATTACGGGTATGAAAATAGAAGATGGTATATAAAAAGGCTGGTTTACCTACAAGTCAGTTAGTTATTGTTTTGCCGTCGTAAGATAAAGACGTGTTTAAGCGGCAATAAAAGTGTTGTATAAGCGAATATTAAGGGGTTGTAAACTATATAAAATTGTGTAGTAAATAAAAATACAGCTGTAACAATAACAAAGTGATGTTAATTTTATTTAAACGAACTCAAACATTTTAAAAAGGTTAAAACGTAACAACATTTTTGCTCAAAACTTTTATTATAACATATGTTATATAAAAAAAAATTCGGGAAATGAAATTAGTAGAAATAAATCCTAATATAAACCCAAAAGAATATATTTTTTAGTAGACTTACAATATTTTAATCATTTAATGGAATATATCAAATTATGGTGTAAAGCTTACTGCTACTCCTAAGCTGATGGATAAGGTTATGACTGATTATGACTCTTTTTTAAAGCGTATATAACTAAAAGAATACTATAACTCGAATATACTTCACGGGCTTTTCAATATAAATAACTGACATTATTTATAAAGCCTTTGATAGGTTTAATCATAAAATTTGGCTTCATATGCTTGCGCTATTGGTATTTTTAATTATATTGAGATATGTAGATCTTCCATTTTTTTTTTCTTGATAAAAGCGATCGAAAGTTGTAAGACCCTCGACCAGCGTTGCCGTTTTTTGTTATTTCTAACCAAAATTGGTAATTTTTGTCTTCGATGTGTAGATGTATACTTTTTTTCTATTTTAGTTACTTTTACGCAGAGTAACAGAAAAATATTTTTACGTTAAATGGTTGGAGCAATATTTTTCTTTCAAAATGAGAATAAAAAACATAAATAGATTTATTACTACTATTTCTAGACATAAAATTTAAAAATTCACTTGACACATAACATAAATTCTTCGCTATTTTTGAAATTTTCTTGATTGTACCTTAATTTTTTGGAAAAATAAAAAAAAATCAATTTATATGGAGAAATCCAATAAAAAGTAATTAGTTTTAATTAGAATATAAATCATTCTTTATTACAGAGTAACTCCAAGTGAGGGGAGATTATATAAATAGAAACGGTGGCAGCGTGTACATGTGCCTTATCTGCAGGTTTCGCTAAAAATTCATCCATATTTTGAACTTACAGACTTATAAACCATTGCACAGTGGCCAGAATTGTATTGAATCAGTAGCAAAAATGAGAGAGATCGGGAAGCAAATTGAATTATACATTAAATGGTCAGGGTTAAAATTTTGGGTATTTTTTATCCAATTTGGTTACTTTTTCATTGAAATTTGGTTAGAAAAAACTAAAATCTGTGTCAAAACTGCCCTCGACAGCAAATCCTAGCCTGCTGCAGTCAACATTTTTCTCATATTTGCAAAAACTTGCCCTTCAGTTGGCCCACCAACTGTTTTTGTTTATGATCAGCGTATACCTAATAAAAGGTTATGGCTTGTAATAAAAAAAGATTTTTTTTCTTTGTATGTCACCTTGCGCCACGACTTGTAATCTTTTGTTTTTGGACTTTAGGCTTTAAATGTAAGGGTAAGTGCTCCCAAAATTGGTCTCACGAAAGGGCCTTTCGTTTCCTTGGCAACTATTTGGCATTAAATTTTTTTGCCAAATCTGTTTACTTTGCCATAAGGTTGCCAAGTATTTCCTTTTGCATTGAATTATTTTTTGCACATTGGACCTAAAATGACCAAATTTATAAAAACTTTTAAAATATATATCTAACTTTCTTTTCATTAATTCATTTCCATAAGTAAAAATTTTACTTCGCATGCTTCTTTACGTACATTCGGATAGTTGTTCGTTATCGAGTCATCATTAAAAATTTCGATTAAAATATGCGGTGGTTCTAATATAGTAATTTTGTTTTGTTGAAGCCCATAGAGTACTGAAACAGGTTTATTTTTTTTTACAGTTACAACTTCAAAAAATCATAATTTGGTTGTTTTGAAACCGATTAAAAAATTTTTTTTTTTTTTTTATTCGATGATATTAGTTTTACCTTTTTTGAAAATCGGTTGGAAAATGACTGAGTTAGGGTCGTTTAACTAAAGAAGCTTTGTAAAAAAGTGTGCTAAAGTTGATTTTGAAAACACGTAAGTACATAAAAACAAATAGCAACGTCTTCTTTGTTTTGTTAAATTAAAATTTTTTTGCTTCAAATTTAATAATTCGGTTGCATTTGCGTAGAATACAATTTGAACAATTGTAGGCAGAACTGGCATTGCAAATAAAGCAGCAGGCATTTCATTGGTTTATATAAAAAAGCTGATATTGTTTAAGTTCGCTTGATATTTTTACCAAAACACCATTTAATTTTCAATAAATAAAAAATGTCATCAAAAGTAAACAAAAAAATTTTCCTAGACACCATGGATGCAAATGAAACTTGAATCACCCACTTTTTCAAAATCATTACGTGACAACATTTAAAATTTAGTTTTTGATAGGGTCAAAAATGGTTGAAATAATATTGAAGATTATCCAGTTGCCAAAAAATATATTGTCCTTCCAAAATTTAACGAATGTCAAAATATTTTGTTCCAAATCTGAAATACTTTTATCTGGAGAACATAAAAATGTAGTCTACAACTCTTGCAGATAGTTTATGTACATATATGTGTATAAATACCTAAATTAATTTAATAGATGATATTTGCTTTTGAGTGCTAATAGATAATAATAGATGATATTTGTTTTTAAGTGCTTCAAAAAAAGCTGTTTATTTTATATTAATTTATTCAATTTTTCGTTTTTGCTTTGTATTATTGTTTTTACTTACCAAACTTCTAAGTTAGCAAAAAAAAACATAAAACAATTGATCTCAATAACACTCATTTTTTTATGTCCTTAAAAGAGTGCTAGAAATCATATGCTTTTCAGAAGTATAGTTAATTTTAACGTACAAGAAAATTCAGACGATTTTTTTTTAATATTTGACGTCTTTATGCTTTATTTATCTAGCAGCTATACTCTTATATCAAACCGATGTGAGTACCATGGCATAATAAATAAGGTACATGCAGTTATACAACCATGGTGAAATTAGATAAGGTGAAGTTATCTGTACAACAACTAATTTTTGTACAAAAAAAACGTATATTTTTTCTTTATTGTCAAAATGTTTCAAATTGAAAAAAATGTCCGTATAAAAACAAATGTAAACAAAAGTTGTATAGAGTTAATACTTGTAAATTAGAAATTTTAATTTTCAAATGTTTCGTTTTCTGCACGTTTTTCATTTATAAACATTGAATATTTTGACATATTTATAAATATATTATTTTTTAATGAGCTTTGGAGCATGTTTTTTGCAACAAGATATAGCTTAACGATAACAAGAAAAACTTTTTACAGCATATGACCACAAAAAAAAAACAATCAGCCGGACAAATAATTTCACCTTATATAATTTTACCATGTCTACATTTTAAGCCATAAGAAGAACAACTAGTCAATTTGTTTTTGTATTTTTATTTTTTTTTTTTTCATCCAGTTCGAATATGTCAACGACTGCTGATAAAACATAGTGTTGCTAGACGTTTCATTTTATCAGTAATTTTTGCTTAATTTTTGTATTTCTTTTGTACAGATTTTACACTCAATTTTTTGAACCTACGTATCAAATATAGGCAATACATAAACTGGTACACAGCAAAGAGTAAAATTACACACAAAGCTAATTACACACAGGCTACACACACAATGAAAAATTACACACAATATGTGTAATAACACATAAGGTGGCAGCACTGGGTAAAATACAATATTTATTTATTTTTTGAATTAAATTTAGAATTGGCAGCTAATATTTTTAATTCTTTATTTGTGTTAAAAATATATTTTTGGTGTTAGAAAAAGTTATCTAACAGATCTTTGTTGTTGGTATCATGTATTCTACAATGAATTTAATTATTTATAAGGTTATTAAAATATGATTCTGAACACCTTCAAATTGCAAATATATATGAATTTAACTTAAAAAATAAATATAAACGTTCTTGCATTTCATTAGTTTTATTTAGCAAAAGATTTGATCTGACTGACTTTATTAGGAGCTTATACCGAAGAACATTTTGAGATGTCGGTTAATAAATGCCTACATGTTTTAATATATCATATTGTTACGTTTTGACCTTTTTAAAACGTTCGAGTTGGTTTAATTGCGTTAAAATAAAAAATACCAGTATTGTTTTTGTCTCAGTATTTTTTCACTATAACTTTTATACACTTTGTCTTAATACAGCAAATTGAGATTAGCTTATACAACACTTTTCATTTACGCCTAAACAGACTTTACTTATTGACACCCAAACGATAACTACTCACGTGCAGGTAAAGCAGCCTCTTTATATACCTAATTACCTATAGTTTGGAAAGTTCCGGAAATGTCGCATATCTCCATTTTTATCCGTTAATTCAAATGTAAGATAGCGTTACCCTAAGATGGTTGAATTGACAGTGCTGCCAGATACACAAATAAGTACGGCATTGACAGGGTGACACAAAATATACCAAAATCCCACAATATAGTTTTGTATTGTGTATTTTCTTTTTAGGTATTTTCATTTTCGTAACAATATAAAGAATTAATTCCCTTATGTAGCCAAATTTCAATTGAAAATATTGACATGATTATTCTTATTGATGACTATTTATCAGAATTTTTATAGAATCAGTTCGAAAAAACTGGAAGTTGAATATCTTTAAAGTCTTCGACAGTGGAAGTGCATTTAAAAATTTTGAGAAAATGTGCAATTTTTATACTACATTCAGACGTTTTTACAGATTTCTTTTTTTATGTTAATTAAATGTTTTTTATGTAAAGAAAAGAGAAAAATAAAAATTACCGACATATTGTACACTAATGTCAAAAAAACTAAAAACATATTAACTTGTTTACAGAAGTACATATGCATGTATATTGTTTATAAAAATTTCTTTAGTAAAATCGTTACAAAATAACGGTGTCTATGCAACAATTACAATTATTAATTAAACAAATTTTGTTTAAAAGTTCTTAATAAAATAAGTTTTTTTGTCGTTATATATTTAATTTAGTTTTTAATTAGATATGTGCTATTTTTTTATTAATGTACTGATTCTATTCTGTAATGTGCAGATTTCGATAGTTTTAAATCTGACAGCCCAAATTAGAATTTTAAGATGGCGCCTCTAAAAATGTAAACAAAAGAAGAAAAAGTAAACAAACTTTGACAGCTTAAAACTGAAAATATACATATGTAGACTCGCGAGTACCTTTTGAAGTGTGCTCTGGATAGTACGATTATGCCAAAAAATGTCAAAATTTGTTATGGTGTTGCCAGATTTCAGCTATTGATATTAATGCTGCCAGTTCACGAAATATAAATGGTATCCCTCGTATTAATATTACAATAAAAGTGAAATGCCAGACTATACTACTTACATAAGAAAAGTTATTAACTAAAATGGTCTTAAAAATACACCATCTCATCATCAAAAAATAAAAAATTGCCATGTCGAAAGCCGTAGAGAAAACAATAAATGTAGATAATGACAAAAATGTACCGCAATGATATTTTATCTGTACTGTATTATATAATATAAGTATTTTTCAGTCGATAAGTGTTAGGAATTGGGAAATTGGTACAATTTTGCTTCTTATAGCACTATTTGTAAAACAAAAGAAGTACAATATGACTAATTTACACTACTTACCAACAGTGCTGCCATTAAAAAAATTCAGTTCTACCAATATTTCTTCAAAAATCGACCAAAAGCTGTTCAAACCTATCATATTGAAAACCAACACATATTTTTTAGGTGAATACAAAATTGTAATAACATCTGTGTTGATATACAGTGAGCTTCAAACTAAAGTTTACACCCTCATTAGTTATTATTTCAGCCTTTCAAAGGACGATAAATTTTAACATTCTAGGTTTTTTAATTTTATGTTGCTTAAGTAACAGCATTTTCTGTCATTCCTCAATAAAAATGAATTTTAGCATATTCTTGTACATAAAATTCTCCCAAAAGAGATCGATTTGGCTTAAATTGGGTATTAGGAAGGATGCTATTGTTGCTTGGAATTTTCCCCAATGTACTTTTTTGTTAATTAAATATCTGGCTACTCTACTCGAGCCAAATATTTTTTTTTGTTTTGCTAAGAAATAAAGATGTTGGCTAATATTTATTATCTTCAAAAACATTTTTAAATTTAGGTGCTTAGTTTGATAATCTCTTTTGTAACAAAATAAATTGTATGGAAGATATAACACAACGCATCACCTAAGTAATTTATAAAACGATCTCCTAAATTATACGTAAACAGCTGATAAATAACTATATCGTGTACTATACAGTGCTACATTATTTTGACACAATGTTAAAGTCTGTTTACAGTGCTGTATTTGTTTTTGAAACAAGAGCACCATGTTAAATCCGCCTTGGTCAAGTTTTTTGTTTAAAATCAATATAAGTGGTATTGTATTCGATATCTATGAACGCTTGTAGTGGGTACTCGCAATGAAATACATTTACGCAATATGTCAAATTTCATTGTAGATTTTATTGTGTGCATCAAAATATGTTGATATTTTGAGATTGCATTGATGTAGATTGCGCTGTCTGTGCCGTAATATTATTTTTTCATTTGTTAAGTTCATTTAAAAGAAGCAAGCTAGTAAGCATCTACATTACGATTTATTTTTTTTTAATTTTAGAAAAATAATAAAATTTATATTTTTTTTAAATTGTTTATATATTTTTTAAATTATATTTTTTGTAATTGTATTCATTTTAATTTTTGAACAATCAAAAGATAACGTTTTCGAACTTGCCAGCATTTTCATAACTACTTAACTGTTAAGCACCTATAAAATAAATTCCTTATTCTTGTTTATATGTATGTGTTTTGAAAAAAAAACAACACTATAAATATAATAAGAACCTTTTAAAATTTGATAATAAAACCATAGCTAGATTAGGGAAAATTTCTTTTCCAAGAGGGATGAAAATTTACATTTGGGGTTTGAGGTTTTTATTGGAGATTTTTTGGGTGATTTGTTAATATACAATACAAATACATATACAAAAATATATATACATTTTTTACTACCACAAAGCCACAAAAATCATTCCGTGATTGATTTAAAAAGAACAAAAAGTTGGTTTCGTTTTTTAATATCGCAGTTGATCAACAAGAGGGCATTTACTCAAAATTTTTTAAATTTCACTTTTTGCAAGAAATCAACTAACAACAACATCAATATCTATCTATTTTACTCCAAAGTTGGCGCTTCATATATGCTCTTAAATTCTCTTTCTGAACTAATGGGTAGTTGAAATATGTACATCTGGACCTTTGTATTAGAGACCTGCATTACTACGTTTATTTATTTTACCCACAGCGAATTCAACTCAACACTGTTAAGTTATTTACTACTTAGCATACAATAAATAAAGAATGTTAATATGGGAAAGCAAAACGTCATTCAAAAATGTTAAAAAATGTGTTTAACGTGTATACCACGGTGAAATTATTTATAAAATAAATAATATATAATAATAATAAAATTTTATTTTTTCAAAATGTTTTTATTATTTACAACTTATTTCTTATAAAAATTAAAATCTGTATGTATGATTTTTTGTGTATTTCTTCACGTTTATATATGTACATATGCTACAATTGACGACTGCTTTTTTATTTCACCACGGGTTTTTTTGACAATAATGATTCAAAAAATGCCCCGTTGTTTTTGTATTGTTGTAGAGTGCCACCACCTTGTGTAATTTCACCATGGTGTACACACACTATCCACTGCACAACACATCAGTAAAAAATAAAATGGGTACTGCAAACCAAAACGATTCATTCATTAAAAAAACATGCACCTATTAATAAAAACATGGATTTATATAAAAAATCATTTTTCGTTTCTTTGCCTTTTGTAAAAATTTAAATGCAAATACATACAAATATATTGTTGTTTGTGTTTTCTACTTTTACTAACGAGGAGCACAATGATCTTGTGAGAGCGGAAAAGTTTTTACATCCATTTAGTCCTCTTTCTCCTCTTATCCGCAAACTCATGACTGCTTTACTCTATGTAAAATACATTAGGTTAAAACTAAAAAAAAAAAAAAATTAACACAATGAATGATTTATTGTGTAGTGTAGTCATTCACTGATGTTTTTATCTAGTGTGCTCATAATTTTCCTCACATCTCACATAAAACCAGCGAGTAATGAGTACAGTATGATGAATTAGATTCCAATACTAATTCATTCGAAAATGAATGCACAATTTTGCTTTCTATTGGCATGCATGCAGCTCTCTCTCTCTCTCTCTCTACTTTGTATGTACTTGTAAATGTAAAAATGTATATTTATTTAAAATTAATTAAAAATTAATTAAAAATACTATTTTGTTCAAAGGTATTTATTTTTAGATGATATATTTTGGGGGATTTTTTTGCTTCATTTAGGGAGGACGACAAAATGTATCTGGCAGCCCTGCTCCTAAGCGCTAATTGAAAATTTGTTTATGAATAAAGAAAGATGTCTGATTGCTCACGAAACATAGAATTTTTGTCTGAATTTGGAGGGCAAAATAAAAGTATTAGCGATACTTATCTTTCACAATCGTAAGTCAAATCATTTAGCATTTAGGAGATATGCTAACAATTTTTTTAAGTTTTCAGGAGCAATATTTAATTAGAGACTTTGTTCGCAGCAGCAAGCTTATTAACATAATTGAAACTGTCTGTGAAGGTTTTGTAAAGGATTTACGTGCATCGAATGGTCGGTCGGAAGATCGCTTAAATGCCATTATTATTAAACTGCCGCTTATGTATTCGGATTTCCATGACAATTTTTCGAACTTATTCCGCTTTGTAATTGACGAACCTGTAGAATTTTATAAATCGCTTAAATACTCTGTGTTTGGCATAGTACGCGACACTATAAAAGAATTGACAAAAACTGATGAAACAAAGAGTGTTCCCGGTGACATTACTGTTGATCAAGTTCATATATTTATTAGACTTTTAGGTTTACCGTTACAGCGGTATCTGTGCTTTCAACCACATATACATTCCTATCGGACAGGTCTTTCAGAAATTATTGGCATTTTATCATCTGTGACGGAACCCACCAAAGTTGTGTAAGTATGCAAATGCCAACTGTATTTGGTAAGTACCTACAATGACTTGTATATGTATGTATGCAAAAATACTTTAAGCTTGAATATATTCGTTTGTAATAAACGTTAAACTTAAATTTAAAGTACTTTTATAGATAATTCTACAATCAATGTACCTACAACTCTGTTTTTGATTGATGCATTTCAATCACAGGTGTTTAAAGGCAACATTTTTAGAACCCGAGGAATACAAGTTTTTAGTGCAATAGTGTTTACAGTGAAAAGTAAAAAAAGAATTTCGTATAGTTAAATTGTCTTGACTCACTTTTAAAATGAGCTACAACTTTCATTCATGCAATTTCTCTCTGAACAAAAATTTCTCTCTGATTTACCAGAAAGTAGATGTTCGCCTTTTAAAAAAGTTTTCTTAAAGCAATATAGTATATTTTCATTTCAGATGTTTACTTTATTCAAGTCCACTTTATTTAAAAAAATGTTGGTTTTAAATTTTGAATATGGTACTCAATAATTACAAATAAAACTTAAAAATTAAAGTATAGCTTATAGAAAGGTGTTTTCAAATAATTTTTTAGCACAAAAATTGTATTTTTATTTTTAGAATACATTCTGTTTGGTTTTGCTCAACTGGCTGTGGGCGAAATAAAATTAGCTCTTTTTCATTGGATGGTAAGTTAATGACCTACAAAGTTTATTTATTTATTTGTTTTAACTTTTTTCATTTTAAGTTCCCGCGTGTCCAAACTGTCGGCGTTCTATGAAAGAATATTCAAAATTGAGACACACGCAAAACGTTCGTTTACTTCAAATATTACCCGCAGAAAGTTTAGAGTGTCCTCACAAGTTAAATAAGATATTTCGCGCTCTAACAGTACGGGTCGCGGACCATGTAATCGATTTTAATTTAAAGCTTGGATATCGTTATTTTTTCACAGGCTATTACAATTATTTCTCAGAAACAGAAGAATTTGAAGCATGGAATGTAACAGCAATATAGCATCCTTAATGGAAATGTCAGAAAGCCAAATAGATGCTTTGTTGAAATACGACAGTCCACCAGAAACTCCTTCTCAAATGCCACATATGATATTAAGTAATGAAGTATGTAATAACAATAAACTTCAAAAAGAATCATTTAATAATATTTTACTTAATGATCGGGAACAACTTGTCACCCAAATGGAATCTGAAATCGATTTCCCAATTTTTGACAATGATAATAAAAATCTATCACCAGCTATTACCCTTTCTTCCTTTGACAAACAAGCTAATGAGGATAATGATTCTGTTCTTATGTTTTCACAAAATACTAATTATATAACTTTAAGCGGTTCTGAGCGGCCAAATATATATAGTAACGATAAGAAACGAACAGAAAGTACACGCTTTAGTCCGTGTGAAGGAAATCAAGAACTACATTTTGAACCAAACAAAAAATTTTATGTTGAAAATAAATTTAAAAATGCAGTCAATAATAATGAAGAAGATCTTGTAGAAATAGATGATATTTTTAATAGCATCGACTTTGAATCTATTTCAAGATTGAATGAAAAAGAATTGGAAACTAACGGTTCACGTTTTAGACGGATGAATGTAAGTATTTGATATAAAATGAAGACTTCCAAAATTTAATAAATTTTTAAAATATTTTTGATTCAAGCCAAAAGATAAAATTTTAACTTCATGTCCAGTTTTAATTCAAGATGCAAATTCTTTAAAGTCCTCTGCTATTTCAGTGAATAAACTAAATGATGAAAATTCCATATCCCTGGAAGTAGGCTCATCGAATGATGAAACGACTATCGACTTTGTGTCTGTTGTAAATGGTGAAGAAATATTTATTAATGCAAATTGTGGCCATTCAAATGAGGTAAGATTAAATAAAATATTTTCGTTGTCTTTCTGAAAAAAATGTTGCATTTCATTTGTTCTTTGCCATAAAACGCAATCAAAAATTAGGAAATATAAAAATTTTAAGAGATAAACAGTACCCTTTCTTTGTATTAAATTTTTGTAAAACGGAATTTAAAAAAAGACAACAAAGCGCAACAATTTTTTTAGAAAAGAAAACGGCATTACATTTAATTTGTTTACTCTTTATTTATTACTGTTACAGCAAAAGGAAGTTTCTTCGGAAATTGAGAACAATAATGCTTCCTTGATACCATCTTCTGTAAAACAATTGTATGATATTGTAAAAGCTGATAATTCGGACATGGCATTCATTTATGCATTAAGTGCACAATTATGTCAAGATCGAGTACCGATGGAATGTTTTGTAACATTAAAAATGACATTACTTTTAAGCTTAGTATCGATAGGAGTAAGTAATTGATTTTACTTTACAAAGCGACAATAATTAATTGTATGTTAACAGAACGATCCAGATCGACCACCATTACCTGTTGTAGCAATGGCAAATGACACTTATATGACTGATTATTTAATGATAAACATAGGAAAATTAGCGACGCGTTTTGTGGGACCAATTGTTGAAAGCAAATTGCCTGCATCTTGTAACGATTCTTACGAAGCAGATCCTATGTTGCTGGCACAGGGTGGAGTTTATTACGCAGGAGATTGGAATCGTTTAAAGCTTAAAAGAGCAGAATGTATTTTTAAAATCATCGAATGTTCTACTATTCCCGTGGAAAAGTCAGCCCTAAACTATCCATTAGAATCGGCAATATGGACACATTGGCGTTCGTATAAGTACAATTCCAAAGACCAACAAACATTTAATAAGTTTTTGAAGTATGTTAAACATACAGATTTTAAGAGTTAATTTTTTAATATAATGCATCGCAGAATTTTTGGCATTCCTGTATTTGTTTCCGATGATAGTCATGAGGCTTTAGTTGACTATACTTTAGAACAATCATCTATAAGGGTTTTTGAATCCACTATAGACCATTTATCCATAAATGAAGATGACATGCGCAAGTTTCTAGTTTATGTGTCGCAGTGTAAAGTAAATGTATCACCAGAAGCAGCAACTTTATTAAAAAACTATTTCGTAGCGTCTCGTTGTTGTGCGCAGGGTAAGTGTAAATGAAATAATTCTATTAAAAATTCAAACGAAATATTTCTATTCAGATTGCCTTACAAAACAATCATATATAGTGCTTAAACAGTTTGCTGAATCATTTTGTAAACTTTCTATGCGTAGTGAGGTTTCCCCAGATGATGCGTTGGCTGCAATCATTCTGTGTGAACACTCTGTTGAAAATATTTTTAGCTTTCGAAGCGATTCACCGCCACACTTTGGATCTTTTCCTTCCGTTGGAGCAGTTGATGAGTACATAATTAATTTTAAAAAATGGCTTGATTCTTATTTAAATAAATTTTCAAACAACTAAAAACATATTTGCGAGATTTAATTTTTTTATATTGTTAGTCACAGAACTCAAATAAATGTATATGTAAATGGATTAAATGAAAAATAAAAGTAAAACTATCTTCATCTTTGTTTTAAATTTTTGATGTCGATTCTTTTAAGTACCCAAGATATACGTACAGTAGCGAGCATTAAAAATAAACTCTGCGTTTCGTAATCTGAAATTACATTCTATCACTAACAACGGTATCCAATTCAAATGCGACGTGCTGTTAAAGTAAGCAAATCATATTATTTATTTAAAAAATAGTTTCATTGTGTTTTTTGTATTTTTCAAAAAACGGTTAAACGATAGCTAAGTGGCAATAATAAAAGCTTTAAAAGAAGGAATGGCGCACACAAATCAACTTTCAATCGAATTTTCTCAAAATTGCACTCTTCTGGAAGTGCAGACAGAAAACCAGCAAGTCGTCGCCAATGAATTGTTGGTGCTCGTCAGGAACGAGAAATGACGCAAAAATAAAAATGGGCGTTACATATAGCGTACATATCGCTAGACGTAAATTAAGTGAAGTCAACTTATTTTTCGGACCTCCCTATGAAAAGCCTTTAATAAGCAAAGTTAATAAGGAAAGGCGTCTTGACTTTGCAGAGCGTCATTAAAACGGTACAACATATTTAGGATTTGGCTAAGGTACTTTGTAGCAATGAAGGCAAATTTAATTTATTCGGCTCCGAGGGCATAAATTATATTCGCCGGCCACTAAATAAGATATTTTTGCCGAGGTATCATCTACTTAAAATGAAACATGCTGGTGGGGGCACATTAATGAAAACTATGTAAATTATATAGCGTTACATTGTTTATGCTCGGTACTGTATGTTACATCAATAAATTTGTGTAATATTTAATGACCTTGGGAATTAGAGCTTCAGCTAATGATGTATGTAATCACTTTGGTATTACGCTTCAAAAGGCTTAAATTTACCAATCCGGTAGAACAGTGGTAAAAGGGATACAAAGAAAGACTAAATCGACTTAAGTCAATATGAGTTATGTAACATATTCTACTAACAAAACTTTATATTTACATGAAATCCCCATTTCATTTACAATGTTTTTTAAAAAGTTATTAATAAAAAACATTTTGAAGCCACTTTACATTTATAAGAAGCGTTTAAATATACTTATGAAAATATTTTTATTATCGTTTTTGATCTTAGGATACCCGTGTGTACATATCTTTAATTTAGCAATAAATTTTTTCTAATGTTTTTTCTCAACTTTTTCGGAAACACTTCTATACATATATAAACAGTGATTTTTCTCAACAGTGTAATTTTTAACTTATGCTGTTATTGCTTGGGACCACAGAATTATATAGATAATTAACTAGAAAAAATATTCATACGTTTGAAATGTTATTGTCGAAATAATATTTCATTATAACTTATAATTATTATTAGTTCTTTGCTGGATCTTCTCTGACATCGATCTGATTAATTTGAATATTTTTTTCGCTAATTGTTTAGCAGGTGTGTATGTATAAAAATGTACGTACATTTAAATTATTCAAAACCCGATCTCTGTATTTTCCCAGTATTATTAAATTTATAATAAGTCAAAATTCAAAATTAAATTAATTAATGAATAGGTAAAATTCAAAATTAAATTTAATTAAAATATTTGCACCTGATCTTATTTATTTTATTGTATTTCCGTTGCTTTTAAAGATGTTTAGAAAATATTTTTTTTCATTAAATTTAAAAAATATATAAAATTCTACTGAAGATTTCTTAGAGAAGTTGCAGATTTTCAATTAACAAATCATTGATTTTTGAAGATTTTAACTCAAAAAATTCTTGCAATAATGATTGATAATTCAATTAAACTTAGTCGAGCTGTAAACCGTAATAGGCATAGTTTAGTTATCATGTCATGGCAGAAGTTGGGAAAAACTACTATATGTAATTTTTTTATACTAAAATAGGAGCGTCGGGAAAATCGGACAGATTTTAGATATTAATATATTTTATTGTACTGGGATTAGGAAAATAGGTTGTGGAAAGGAGAAAAGATGGATATTTAATAGTTATTTAAATTTAAAGGCGTGCTCCTTGTAACCACAAGTCATGCTTGAATATAGCTCAAGGTAGATATAGGCTCCTTTTGGAGCGTCTTTCTTCAATCTCCTTCGATTTCATTAGATTAGCAATCTCTTTGTCTTGTATGTCTTGGTGAATTTTTGTTTTCATCCAAGGTTAAACTTTGGCAGGAGTTTTTGGGTCTTCCTCGTCTTCGAAAACCATTAGGGTTATGCATTAAGGATTTTTTTGTGGAAATATTTAACTAAATGGTTGTTTAAATTTAAAAGCGTTCTATGACGTTAGTGATTTAGCGATAAACACGTCGTCTATCCACCAATGTCGTAAAAAGATTCGATATTAAAAAAATTAAGAAATTCGTGATGTGTTTAAAAACAAACAAATATCAACATTAACTGTTCATTGAGATGCTAAAATTTTGCCATCATTATTGGGTAGAGAAAAAGTCGACCGTTTACCAGTAGTAATCTCATTTAATGGAAATGATCAGCTACTTGGGATTCCCGCAATTTCTACGGCACGGGAAAGGAACAGGCTATTTCCAATTTGCTGAAAGAACGGGATGTAGAAGACAAGGTGCAGGCTTTATGCTGCGATACTACAGCATCCAATTTAGGACGTAGGCAGGGTGCATGCGTTTATTTGGAGTATGTCTCTTGCCGTCATCATATCTTTGAAATTCTTTTGAGGAGCATTTTTGATGACAAAATGAAAAAATCTTCTGGCCCCAGTGTACAAATATTTGACAAATTTAGAGAAGAGGATAACGTTAGAGACATATGTATTTTTATAGGGAAACGATATTTAAAAGCTTGGATAAAAGCGTCAATTGCTGCTTAAGCCCCTAATCAAAATTTAAATTTATTAAAAAATGTATGTTTATGGTCTGGTGGATGAAAATACTCGTATAAGTAAAAAAATTACAGAAATTTTATAACCATTTGTGGTATTTGTCACCAGAAGCTGTAGGCTTGGCCTTTTTCGATGAACAAATATCTAATAAATCAAGAAAATTTATGGTGTCTGCTTTACAAAAGCCCAATAATTTCTATTCTCGACTTGAACGGTGTTTTCGGGAACATTCTATTGTGTAAATCGAGGGTTAGGTATATTTTAGTTTTGTTTATATACAAAAAAAAAAAAAAAAAAAACAAACAATTCTCTTTTACACGTTTCAAACAATAGCGTCTAAAAATTTTTTTTCAAAAATAATATTTTAATATTTTCAAAAATATGTATTATAAAATAAACTTGCTAATTGAATTCCAGGTGCCATGTTATTAAATAATAAACGTAAACATTAAACACTAACCTTAAAGGAAAAGTGTGATATTTTACAGTCTTGATAAGGGAAAAACTATTAGGCAGGTTGCCGAAAAACTTCGAATACCTATAATGGACCCGGTAACATTTGAATCAAAATAATGTAATAAATCATTTTCGTAATATAAATAATTTTTTTAGGAAATAGAAAATTTATGAAAAAAGCAGTAAAGATGACGGGGAAGGACGATTTTTCAGCGAGCTCAGGCTGGTTAGATAAATTTAAGTTACGGCATGGCTTTCGTTATCTAAAAATTTGTGGTGAAAAAGTTTTCAGCGATGAAAGCGTCGTAGAGCCTTATAAAAAAAAGTTTGCTGACATTGTTGCTGAGATGGATTTGAGTGGAGAGCAAGTTTATAACGTAGACCAATCTGTTACTTTCTGTAGCGTGTTGCCTGGCAAGACATGGGTGCATACAAAGGAAAAATCAGCCCCAGGGAGAAAAATTTCCAAAGATCGTATGACATTTATGCCATGCTCAAATGCTGCAGGAACATGCCATGAAATCCATTAAAATTAAAGGTATGAATTTCAGTAATGACAAATCTGAAGAAGATAGCAATGATTGGGCAACCTGATGCAAATAAATTTTCGTTGGATTTTTCCGATAAAGAAATAATACAACACGCTAAACGAAATGAATCGTCAGTGCTGCTTACGGACTCTGAAGACGACTTTGTAGTCATGGATGCAAAAACAAAGATCTTTAATGCAGATGCAAAGAAATCATTTTCAGTTTGCGTTCAGTGGGCTGAGGAGAATAATTTAGATATGCAGGATATTCTGTTGTTAAAGAGGCTAGAGCAAAAAGCGCAAATCAATCACCTCAACAAAGTAAGTCAGCACAAAATAACTTCGTTTTGTTTATAAATCATAGTATATGTGTATGTTCAGACATATTTCATTCACTTAGATTATTTCAATATTTTCGGACAACTGGTTAATCCGAACGAGCCTAAAACTATGTGTCCGGATTGTCGAAGCTGCACTGTACATAAATTGGAATAAGCAACGAAGAGTTATTTATATTCCCTAACATAAAATTTTTTTAATTTTTTTATGTTTATGTTCATGTTTAGACAGATCTATAGAATGTTTTACGCATTCAAATTATGCAAATTAAAAAAATAATATTTTTTTTGTTAGTGGAATGAATCATATTGCTACAAAAATAAAAAAATGAATTGCTCTAAAAAAGTGTTTAATTCCCCTAAAATATGTGGTATAAATCCGAAAATATGATCTAAGAATTTAAAAAAATATGTATGTATGTTCTAAAAAACAAAACATTTTTCTTAAATAATAGAAAAAAATATCTATTCAACAATTCGATATCTTTTAAATATGCATATTTAAAGAAAGATATAAAAAATTAACAATACAACAGAAAAAAAAAACAAAAATTATACTTCAATTTCTAGAAAGATCTAAATACAAAACGTAAAATTTTTAGTAAAATAAAACAGAATATTTTTTTTGGTACACTCCGGTTCAACAGGATAGAAGCGCCATATTTTTTTAAAGTAACATAAATCGAGAAAACGGAAACAATAAGTGAAAAATTTAATTTGAAAAAAGTAAGATCCAAGCTTATTGTATTGATACTTTTTATTTAATCTTTCTAGTCAAGTCAAAAATTTGAAATCAATTTTTTGGTTCAACAGGATAGAACCACTTTCATTATTCATTAAGATCGATCGTCTGTTGTGATAAGCTTTTACAAAAACGGAATAAAATTAAAGCTTAAGTTAGTGATTACAGTTTACTAAATTAAAACGGGTAGAAGAATGGGTAAACATTTATGTAGATAGAGCCATAATGTGGCAATAAATTATCGAAAATATTGTGAAATTTATTTGGTAAACGAGTTAATAATGCTGATTTGTTGTTTTAAAAATGCATTTATTATAACTAAATGAACTGATACATTATTCAAAGTATTGTCCACCGTTAGACATTAGACTTTTTGCGCTTGTGGTTATCTTAATGTATCCATTCTTCATTACCACTATTACCTTTCAACGTCTCTCGGGAGAGACGTATGGGACGCAATTTCCTTGCTTTTGAATAAATCTCAATGCGTTTAAATGTAGGGAAATGGCTTGTTGCCTCCCAATGATAATGCATGTTCTTCTTGTGTTTGACAAAAATTTTCGTCGAGTAATGCTTCCAATTTCTCATCTTCACACTTTTTCGGCTGACTAGACCTCTCCTTATCTTCTGTGTCGATCTCACCACTTTTGAATAGCGCAAACTATCGTTCACAAGTATTTTGATATTATACCATTATATATGTGATAGTTATACCATATGTTGTCCAAATCGACATTAACTTGTATACCCAATATAAAAAAATTTCAAAAGAGGTACCTACACAGTTTTAACGGCAGAGGGCATATACAAAATTGGGTCAACTGCTTTAACTCACTTGATCACTAAAATGAAACATTTAGCTGCAATAAATGCAAGTAAATCAGCTTTTCGAAGTGCTATCTTAATCAATGGATGTCTACAATTACGAAAACTGTAGGAAAAGCCTCAACTGAATACGGCTCGCTAAGAACAACGTCGTATATAATAATGTTTCAATAACAAAGTTGCTTTAGTTTTTCAATTTAAATACAAATATTATTTCGACATTCTATGTAAATTGTTTGCATTTAGCAACAATATTATATTTTTTATTTTGATAATTATTTTTTTTATTTCAGTCATAAATGTGTTATCTTGGTTACATTTTTTCTTATATAAAACTTTAAAAACACAAATAAAGTCATCATGGTAACTCTCTTTTCTGTGTCGTATATACATACTCGTAGGTCTATTTCTTTAATCTACATTGGGCGCCCTCGGGATCCCAATCTTACCGAAAAGCATTCCCGTACACAGAAATTGGGTAAACGAGAAAATTTTGAGAGAGTAATGTTCTTCTTCTTCATTCACAAAACAACAATCAGCTTACTGCGCGCGCTTAAGCACTTAAAAGACATATTACAACACAGATAATTATACTTACGACGTGAGAATATACTAAATTTTTTTTAATTTTACGAAAGAATTTCTATATTGATCTGGTCCATGGTAAATTTGTATATTAGTTAAGGAATCTTCTTGTTAGCGGTAATAAAAATTTATTATTTTAACCGAAAATCGAAGATTATTTGTTTTCAAATTCGAGGGCAAATAATAAACTTAAGAAAAGTTGGAACTTTATTAAATGCTATTGCTAAAGACCACAGTCCAAACAGTTCTTAAAAATATTTTTCAATGTAAGCCCAAAACTGGTTGTTCATCTAAAATTTTTCGTAGTGTTTCCCGATACATAAAAAGTGTTGTGGATAAAACACCTAAAACAACAATGTTGCAAAATCGTAATGCATTGGAAAATGACAAAAGTATTAATGTGCATATGGAAACTGTTCATAGTGTTTTGAGAAAAAAAAAAATGGAGTCCATTGTAGAGAACCAAGAAAGAGACTTTTTATAAGTGAACTCAATAAAAGAAAGCGACTAGTCTTTGCACTGCAGCATACGAACAAAAAACGAAATTTCTGGGACAATGTGATTTTGAGTTATGAGATCAAGTTTAACTTATTCGGTTGTGGCGGCGGGTAATAAATTTAATTATGTTTAAAATCGAAATATTTTTAAAGGGTTCGTAATATTATTTGTGTGATTGTATATGTACCTTGTTCTTTCACCATTAAAAATTAAACTTAAGCCAACATTGTAATTAGTTTCCAGTCCGAACATTAATGCTATCGTCTTACTAGAGTAAAACTTGAGGCGATTATTTCTACCTCATATAAAATTCCGTTCCAAACACTCTTTATCATAACCCCATGTGAACGTCCGGACTGCAGGTAGAAAGCTGAAGGCTCCCATATGACCATGAAGCTGACTTGGCCTGAGCATGATGTGATGCTTCTAGATTGGTGGTTGTGCTTACCGAGCACGGGTCCACGGGATGGCGTCACGATACAATTATCACTGTCGCCAACTGTGGCCAAATGATCTCTCTATACATCTCAACCTGATGGAGTGGTTGTTCTCGACTTTGTACGGTTTTTCGAGTGTAAATAGTATATAAATATCGTCTGCAAACGCCTTTGGTCTACACTGTGATGTTTCAATAAATTAAGCGCAATCGTTGATATAAAGATGAAATAATGATGGAAACAATGGGGATCCTTAATGCAAGACACTTTTGAATTCACTAATTGAGCATTCCGTTTACTTTCATATGCTGTTTCCTACTAAAAAGAAGTGAATAAATCAATTTGCATGTATCGTAGTAGATGAATAGTTAGAGTAAGTATGCAGTTTATTCACCAGACATTGTAACTCACTGTTGCCTCTGCTACTACAATATTGTTGTGAATATTCTCTTTCAGTGATAAGAGATGTGAGGAAATACTCATATCATTTAAGAAACTTCTGAGTCCATATGATTAAAAATCAGATGCTTAAGGATTATCTCAAAAATAAAAATTTGTGCTAGACAACCAAAAAAATGATGGTTGCTGTAGACTGCGCTCGCAGGCATCGGAGACAGCAAAAAACATATTGTGTGAATGTGAGGCGCAATAAATCAAAAAATTTAAATTTCGCGTTTGATATTTTAGTATTTTTTTATATAAAAATTTTTATATTTAGAATTTTATAAAATTTCAAACAAAATGTCAAACAATTGTTTGGGTAAAATATTTGGTACTTTCGTATATTTTTCTCTCTTATTGAGTGAAATTATTTTTTATTCTAATTTTACCGAACTTTATCCAAAAAGAAAAGAAACAGACCAAGGCATGATATAAGAAAATAGAAGGTAGTGCCACTGTCTCATTTTTTCTGACATATTACCATTTGACAATAAAGGCGAACTGACATTTATGTTGTAATTTGTGCTCTCATACCCTGCTCACAAAATCCCATTTTTCACATAAATTTGATTTGTTTTTTCGAATTCGATTCTTAAACCGTAATATAAGGCAAAACGAAATTTTTAATGTGCAAACAGAGAACAAATGAAAAAACAACATCTTAAAACAAATCTTCAATAAAATCTTCAAATTTCCTATTTTAATACATATCTTTTAGTATTTATTCTGAAATAGCCTGGGTTGAAAAACATACATACATTATATATTCAAAATTAAAAATTCAGAATTTAAAAACTTGATTAAATTACACAAAATTCGTAAAAATTTCTGGGAATATTGATCCTTCTTCTGCATGTGGTAACGCTTTTTTAAATGCTTACATATGAAACAAATATCAATAATCTCGTTTATTGTCAAACAATTTTGAGTCGCACTACCTTCTATTTTCTTATATCATGGACCAAGACACATTGAACAAGGTAATGTTGCCCATACAACTACTAATTTTTTTTACAAAAACAACAGGCAATATTTTTTGTGTATGTTAAGGCAAACGTCAAAAAATTTCAATACAAAAAAAAAAAAAAAAAAAATCGTGAACAAAAGTTTGATACAGTTAATACTTGTAAATTAGAAATATTTTAATTTGTTACAAATTTTAGGTTTCAATTAATTCGTTTTCTGCACGTCTCCAAACCCTAAATATAAAATATTAAAGTATTTTTTATGTGAATATTATATTTTAATGCGTTTTGAAGCATACGTTTTGCAATAAGGTATAGTTTAATAATATCCTACGATTGTGCTATTTAGTAAGTCTCTGTTGCAGAAGAAAAATTTTTGACAGTCTCTCGAATACAATTTAATAATAAAAAAACAGTCAGCCGAACAGGCAACTTCACCTTATACAATTTCACCATGAAACAGACCTTATACTTAAGAGCCATAATTGTTACTTAAAATTTTAATAGCCTAGTACTTAAATATTTAAATTAATTAATTTTATAAATTTGAATTTTGTATGTATAGAACGTTCAGGTTATGTATTAGAATTTCTGAAAGCTATGTGTACTTAACATACCTAAATATAATCAAAATTCCTTTTTAGAGCTGATCAACATTCGGGCACAATGTGTGCAAAACATTTTATGCCGCACTCTTTTCTATTATGGTGCTATTATGCTAATGGTATGATATACGAGTACATATATATAGCATACAAAACAACTCTGTGAGTGAAAAATATATTTATAATTGAATTCATTATTAATAAAAATTATAGGCTTTCATTTAACTATAAATATATATAATATTTACGGTAATATAATTGACAGTATTTTTACTTCTTTGATAGGCTATGGTATGCTCTAAAAAACTGCAAGAAATAAAATTTTAAAAATGACTTAATTTAAGTAGAAAGCAATAAAGAAAGGCAAAGATATTCACTACACATACAGACTATAAATGATTATGGGCATAAAATGAGTTTTAACGTCAGTGAACCTGCAACTTTAATACCACATACAATTTCGCATACTTGCATATACATACATATGTGTATGTATGTATATATAATCATAAACATTCATTTGCATCCACTGTATATGAATGCACAGTTAATGGATACATGACTGACAATTGGCGACGTTTCATAATGTTGCGCATAGAATTAATATTATTTGGTTTGAAATATTTATGTTATACAGTCTTGGATAAACTAAGAGTACATTAATGAATAATTTTTGAATATCGAGATCAAGGTGTAATCATCATCAAAATAAAGTGGTTTCGAATTAGAATACAATTACAAACTAGAGTTTCTGGTGGGAATCGAATCGAATAACCATTTCGCTGATAGACTAGCGCCCCACCTACTGGCATACAGTGGCATCGTGATGCAAACTGGTATTTTTGCATTTCAAAATTTAAAAAATAAACACTCAAAAAATTACAAAAAATTAATATGACAACAAAGTCTTAGTGTTTCAGCAAAAACTGTACTTTCTATACTTGCTGGAAACATTGAAAATTTTATCAAAATTTTTTTAAAAAACGTTTATTAAACGTGCTCGGAAATTGTCAATTAAATAAAAATAAGTTTTTGAGGGTGTCGCCCTGCAGTTTTTAGAGTGTGTGCCTAATCCAACGCCATTTTCGCCTACGAATCTCTGACTGGAATGATTTTTAATGTGCTTGAGATCGTCGTCTCTTATTCGTTGCAATACCACATGCAATACCGTTCCTCACATATGTACATATATCGCAAAGCCACTAGCAAATCTTCTATAAGCTAAAATTTAAATGTCAAACAAAAGTACTTATACATACACGAAAGCTGCAATAAATAACAGAAATTTATTGTGATTAACTTATTTTATAATTTATTCTTTATTATCTTTTACAATAGTTTTCATATTTAATATATACATTTGAAATTTCTCATTCAACCAATTATTTTCCTTTTTTAATTCTAAAACTATAAAATTCTTTTAAAATTTTAATTTATTATCATTAGGCGGATTACCTCTATTTTTAGGATTTTGCCCAAAATGAATTATTATTCAATCATTAACTTTTAATAATCAATTAACAATGATGTTAAAATCATTGAATAAAAGAGGATTACATTTTTTCGTTTTTTCATACATATATGTATGTATGTACATACATATCGCTCATCTACTTCATAACCATAAAATAAAAGGAAGTTCGTGTACAATATTGGCTATGTGTGGTATTGTTCACATTTCTGTATACATATGTATGTATGCACAAATTTAAATAGAACATATATTTTTGAGTTATGACATTTAAAGTGTGTTTATTGGGCTTAATTCTCACAAAAAGCTAAACAAATAAATAAATAAATAAATAAATAAATAAATAAATAAATCAATAAATAAAAAATAAATAAATAATAAACAATTTCGCTGAAAATTTGAAAAAAAAAACATCATGGGTTAAATAGATTGCGTTTAAAAATACGTAATCTAATTGGAAATAACAGTAAATAAATTTTTAAACAAATAAAAAGCAAAAATTATATTTTTATCAAATATGAATACGATATGGTAAAAAGAAATTTTCTTGGTATGTTTTACTTGCCAAATGCTTGAAAGTCGATTAATTTCATTTTAATATGCAAAGTACTTCATCAAACACTAAAAATGTTGGCTTTAATTTGTTCAGAAGCAAAAAAAAAGAAACCGCAAAAATGAAACAGCTTTTTTAATTATAAGTACTTCTTTACTTGTTTTTTTTTTTGGTTTTTGATATCGATGACAAAAACGTACATACATAACAATATCTTCATCCGTTGAATTTTTCTTTAAAAAGGATACATTTTAAATTATTGAAATTGTACACATTACATACATACATACAATGGCGGCTCACAATTTATTACGTGCGCTTTCACAATATAACTTTGAACGCTTACAGCCAATGCTGCCAGATAAATAAAGCATAAAATCGTCAAATATAAGGAAAAAATTCGTCAAAAACGTCAAAGCAGTTCATGGAAGTAGTAGTAGCATAATAATAAGTTCCAATCTATCTTAAAAGAAGTATAGGGCTTTAATAAATTTCCTGAACAACTCTCTGCTTTGTGTTAACGCCTTCATGGGCTGGGCTGGGCGTCCTCCTCTTCTACTCCACTGTGGATTCAAATCAAAGGTATGATGTGGCAGAACGAATTCTCTCTATAACGCCTGGTGCGATTCATTGGACAATCAACTACAAAGGGATGTGCTCTATGGGAAAAACAAGTACTATGTGATAATATGTGATTATTACGAATCAATTCCTTTATTTCTTCAGAACACATTCTGTTACAGTATCGGTAGAACTATGAGAAACACGCCACATTGCCACAATGCTCTAACGAATCGATCGAGTTGACCGTTATTAATATGCATTTCGACGTATCCTGTACGCGATCAAGAAGCGTCAAAATAGACTTTGAATCAGCGGCAATACATAAAAGTGTATTCCGTAAGATCGGAAAATCGTCACTATTTGCACGATCCTACTCAGAGAATATAAATAAATAATAAACCAGGTAACAGAAATACTAAGAGATTTAGTCTACGCGACATTTATCCTCAAACCAGCCGCTTCCGTTGCTAACGTTACGTTACGTAAATTTGTCAGGAGACAGATGTGATTAGCATAATCGATGTCATTTAGTCGGCTTTGCAGTCTCCATGTTATTCCTCTGCCGTCAAAGAGAGCTTTCTCTAGGACCGTGTCCAGAACTATATTAAATATCAGTGGCGACAGAACACACCCTTGACGGACTCCAATTCCCACTTCTATCAATCTCCAAGTCGCATTGCGATATAAACTCTTAATCAGTTCGATGAGTTTAAGCGGAACTTCCTTGTATGCCAGTGTACTCCATATCACTTCATGCTTCAGTCTGTCAAAGACCATCTCGAAATCTATGAAACAAAGATACAGTGTTAAGCGCCACTCCACTAATTGTTCTGTAACGATACGGAGAGTATTAATATGATCTATAGTGGACTTTTGTAGTCTGAAACTAGCTTGCTCTTCTCTCAATATTGGTGGTATTCTTTCGGAAATTCTCTTGGAAATGATCTGTTCGATAGCTTTGTTGATCATGCACAGCAGCGTAATACTCCGCTGATATTAGGGTCTGTAAGGTCTCCCTTTTTTGATATATTTATCACACCACCCTCAGAAAGTTCACTAGGTAGATTGCCATCCACCCAAAATGATCGAATAATTGGGTAGATTATTGTAGCGCAAATAAACTGATCGATCTTAATAGCTCTGCAGATATTTCATCTACATCTGGAGCTTTGCTATTCTTGAGGCTGCTGATAGAGCTCGCGATCTTCTCGTGGGTTGAACAGACAGACGGTATGTGTGTGTTCTCCACATGCATACCATACAAGTTGACTATTTGCCGCCAGCGAATTACTATAATGAACAGCCCAAACCTCAATCTGTTTCTTCATTTTCGTCGCAAGTTCTCCATTTGCCTTTTTAAGGGGTCTTTGTGATGTGGTATGGCCAGTTGTTATCTTCCTAAGTGACCTGTACAAATCGCCAGTGTGATGGCTCTTAGCAGCACTCTGAACATCTCTACATGGAGTCGATCCACCGCCGCTTTCCATGCCGAGTACTACGCTTAACCTGCTTGTAGAGTTCGCTGTAGATGTCGTTTGGCACCGCACGTTCTTGCCCGATTCAATTCCGCCTTAATGTTCTTCCGCAATTCAATCGCCCGCCATGTTTCATCGGAAATCCAATCTCTCCTCACGTGTTTCCTGTAACATAAAATATCAACAGCGGGATCCATGAAAATAGATTTTACTCTACCCCGCTGCATCCGATCGCCCTCATGGAAAGAAAATAGGGCAGTTTTCAAGGCCTCTGAGTAAAGTAGAAACACCAGGATCTTTCAATTTGCTCATGTCCACGGGCTGCATGTCATCATTTGTTATAGGTTTTCGTATGGTCGCCAGTTTTATACACATCTCTGCGACCAATAGATGATGATCACTCGCCATGTCTGCTTCTCTTCGTACGCGAATATATGGAAAAGACCCACGCCATTTGCTGTTTATAGTAAGGTGGTCAGTTGGATTCTTAGTACTCTGCTCCGGAGATATCAAAGTCGCCTTATTTACTCTTCTGTGAGGGACAAGCGATACCCCAATAACCAAATAATTCGCCGCGCACATATCCAGGAAGATTTCTCCATTTTCTGTCCTGCATCCAAGTGCGTGAGTACCCATAATGAATTTTTTAGTTGGTGTTATCCGAGCCAATTTAAGCATTAAAATCTCCAATTACTATCAAAATATCGCCTCGGTTTATTTATCGCTCTATCAAGGGTGCTGTAAAATTGTTCTCTGTTTTCTATGTCAACGGCATCAGTTGGGGCATAGTTTTGGATGCAAGTGAGGCTACGAGCACTGGTGCGAAACCTGGCGGATAGGACTCTGTCCGAGAATAGATTCCAGGTTATAAGGGCTCTTCTCGCGCTCCGCGTCAGTAGAAATCCCACCCCACTTGATCTGAGAAGGGTATCAGATATGCCCGAGTATAGAAGTGTATGCCCATCAGACGTCGTATGTTCACCTACACCGAATCAACGAGTCTCGCATATTCCTATGAACAGAAGTGTGTATGTATCAAGTTCTGCAGAATTTGGCGCCAACCTAGATGTTCGTATGTTCCACGTTCCAAATCGTTCCTTTTTTCCTGCTGAAGGTTGTCATCAGTAAATGGAATTGTATTTTCTAAAGTTTCATTAATCTTAAGATTTTATATGAGCAGGTGATTAACCTACTATATCCTATTCTGATGATGTGGCTGATATCTGAGCCATCAGCCTGACAGTATATTACACATTTATATAGCGATCCGCTTAATATAAGACAGAAGAACGCTCGCCTCTCACAATTCTCCGAAGCTTGACGGGTGTCAAGAACAACGTCCAGGGGCCATCGCATTGAGGCTTGTGAGTCGGCTTGGAGTGTAATAGATAAGGATTACTCTGGGTTCACCAACTTGAATCACACCCTGACTCCTCAGAAAAAAATGAATACAAAATTCCACGTTTTTCAAGAACTAATTTTATTTTTATTTCAATAAATCATTAAAATCATAAAATTTGCGGTACAGATCTTATTTGTAATTTAATAATTAACAAAATTGCTTAAAAAAACAGCTTACAGACGTCTAGGCATCGATTCCAATCAATTTAAGTTATACACGGAAGTATCTGCGCATCACTTTAACTGTAGAACATTGAGATGGTGTTTTTGTGATTTAATGGCAGGTTTTCTTATGTTTTGGTCAACATAGACCCATAAATTTTCATTAATATTTAAATCCAGAGATTATACGAGAACTGGGAAGGGGAATGAAGCTGTTTGGGAACGTAGTATGATAATCCATATATATCAGCGCTACCAAAAGACCTATTTTGTTGACTGATTGCATCGAATTATTTTTGAATAGGTTCAGATATGTGAAACTATTCAAATTTGTTACAATATAAACTTAAATATCAACCCTAGCAACCCCTGTTCAACGCCAAACCATATTCGTTATTTCAACAAGAGGTGGTCAAATAAAATATTAATAAGTATTAAGTATAAAATATTCAATAATCACTGTGAAGTGAATTTTAATGATTTTTTGAATTTTTATTGTGTTTGTGTATTAAGTACACAATTTATCCTAAATACGAGGGCGGAATGACATTGAAGCTACCTAGCGCTAGATGGCAGCGCAAACACAAAAACTTTTTCTTTCTTAGAAATTTCGATCTGTCAAACGTCAGCTGTTAAAATTTTAGCCAAATTCATCGATTAGTTTATTTGTTGTAGTCGTTTGAAATAAGCAACTTTTGTGTTTCTTCGAAAATGGAAAAAAGTGAATTTCGTGTAGTGATTAAACACTATTATTTGAAAGGCAAAACGGCGAAAGAGACAAAAGAAAAGCTTGATAAACATTACGGCGAATCTGCTCCGTCAGATTATATGGTAAAATATTGGATTGCTGAATTTAAACGGGGCCGAACAAGCACTGCAACAATACCATCAACAGGAAGGCCAAAAGAGGTAGTTACTGAAGTAATACCAAGAAAATCCTCGATATCGTTATAAATGATCGCCGGGTCGAAATACGTGAGATTGCTGAAAAGGTAAACATATCATATGAACGTGTGTTCAACATTTTGCAGGAACATTTGCATATGAAAAAGTTATCGGCAAGATAGGTGCCGCGTTTGCTCAGTGTTGAACAAAAACGAGTTCGACAGATCACTTCACAGCGGTGTTTGGACATGATAAAGCATAATCCTGCTGATTTTTGGCGTAGATTAATAACTGTTGATGAAACGTGGGTCCACCACTACACACCTGCAACCAAAAATCAATCGAAGCAATAGGTGGAAGCTGGTGGAAGTGCTCCGAAGAAGGCGAAGACAGCGAAATCGGCTGGCAAGGTTATGGCCACTGTATTTTGGGATGCACACGGAATATTGCTCATCGATTATCTTGAAAAGGGATCCACAATCACAGGAGAGTATTATCGTGCATTATTGGATCAATTGGTTGATGCAATCAAGGTAAAAAGACCACATTTAAACAAGAAAAAGTGTTCCTTCTTCAAGACAACACACCGGTTCACACAGCATTAGATACGATGCTAAAACTACGAGAAATCTACTTCGAATTGGTTGATCATCCACCTTGTAGTCTAGATTTAGCCCCTAGTGACTTTTTTCTGTATCAAAACTCGAAAAAATGGATCGCAGGAAAAAGATTCATCTCAACCGAAGAAGTGATTACCGAAACTAATGCGTATTTTGAGGAGTTCCCAAATTCGTATTATTCAGATGGTATAAAAAAGTTGAAAAATCGTCTTATTAAGTGTATTGAGCTAAAAGGAGACTATGTTGAGAAATGAATGGTTTTTGAAAAAAAAAAAAATGTTTTTTCCTACTTAGGTAGCTTTAATATCAATCCGCCCTCGTAATTGTTATGTTTTTTAAGCCTTGAATTTAATTAATCAAAATACTTAATACTTTTGCCAATCAGATTAGCTTTTTATAAGATATCAATAGTTTTGTAAAAAAATATAATCCGATCGATTTTGACTGATAGGCACGGTTTTTAAAATGCACGAATACTGTTAAATAATTGTGGTGTACAAATACTTATGTTCCTAATTGTACATATTTTGGCAAAATAACGGCTCAAATCATTTTTTATATAATGGAATTAAAAATAAATAAATAACGTGTACTACAGTGTCATACTTGTAGCGGAAGAAAATGCAGAAAAAATCATAGCAGACGTATGCCGTAATTATCTCTTTTACTGCTTGCTATCAACGCGAATTTAATAAGGTGGTCTTAAATTTAATACAACACTGTAAAATACAATACAACACTGAATAATACAATACAACACTGTAAAACAAAATTTCGGTGTGTCAATATAATGCTACACTGTAGTAAGGAAAAAGTTGTCAACAAAATACAGAATGTTTGTGTTTTTGGACATACGCGAATGTATCAGGTGTTGCTTACGCAGTATTAGGGCCACCTTATTGAATTCGCCTTGCTTACTATTAATAGTTCAAATTTATGTATTAATTTTATGAAGTGCTACTCGTAAAAGCAAATCTTGCAAATTTTGTTTAGATTTTTCTACAAGTGTCCGGTGTTACGTTTTAAAGTCCCAAATTCAAGTCTATTTCAATGATTTAACCCATGAACTCTTGCGTGATATTAATTTTAAGTATTATGATTTTTTGTTTCCGAAGAGTTTATCGTGAAGTTCTTGATTTGAAAGCTTTAATGACATGCTATGTTCGAACTGTATCTGAGCGGCTTGAGAGGATGCTCATTACATGACCGGTTCATAGTAAAATCTGACACATTTTGAAATACCACTTATAGACTTAAGCTGTAGAGGTTAGCTTTCAGAAGCCGTGTAATATAATTAATTCCATATAATATATTCCTTTAACATGTAACATATTTACAAAATCTGAATTCCATACAAATAATAAACATCTCTGTTACCATTTATGACACTTTCTACTGCGACAAAATATCTTATTTTCATAAAATTATGGGAAAAAAATCGAAGTTACGATATTTAATCGATTCACATTATGTATTAATATTTTGTTTTGTTTTCTTTCTAATATATGTACATATGTATGTAGATATCAAAATGAAGCATATTTGTAAAATATTGAATCTATCGTTCATTTCAAAACTCAGCACGGTATTTTTATTTTGTTCGAAATAAGCCGACCCTAGCTTTAAATATAAATCTCAGTATTTGTAATTTATAATTTATTGTTGATAAACAGCGTCTATGTATCAAGCTCTTTCACTTAATATTTTCTGTATTTACTCAATTAGCTCAAATTCAAATACAACAGATTAATAAATATTTTTGTGATTAGTTAAATGTACATACATACATACATACATACATATATACATACATACACATGAATCACAGCATATTGTATTTTCGTTTTGCAAATAAGGAAGAATTTCACTTTCATTATTCGAAAACATTAAAAAAGCAAACTTCCTCATCTTGCTGCATATACACAGATACGCACACTCAAAAGCCAAAAGCCCACAATAAATTATTATATAAATTGTACAATACACTCCATACAACTTTATTACTCATAATTATACATACATATGTAAATAAATACATAGTATGTCAAACCTGTTTTTTTCTGTTGATATGAACACTTAGGGCTCTGTAAAAAGACAGGCGATGGTTAAAAGTAAAAAGATATGTATATACGTTTGTATATACAAACCTATACGAAAATGGATGAATTATGTATGTATGGATGTATGTATGTATACAGAAATATTTTGTTTTGTCCGTCCCTTCTGCATAAACAAAAAAGTTTCACTTTCTTTTGAGTCACCTTTTTCTGTTTACAAACAAACGTTGAACCACTGTCATCATCATTACCAATGGACAGTGGCTTATTAATGTTTTCTTGTAGCTCATCCGACAATGCAACACTTTTGTTTATTTGTCTGCAGTCAAGACACATTAAATAACGTTATGAATTGGGCATTATTGTTAATAGGCTTTAACGATTTCACTTTTATGTCCACGCACATTTTTTCTAAACATTCCCCAATATACAATCGATTCATATTGATTTATCAGAACATCAAATGGCCTAATAACTCGCAAATTTTCTTAAACTTTACAAATATAATTCTTATGATTTTTGGTATGCATTGCAAAATTTTAAGGCTTGTACTTAATTAGCGTAAGTGTGTATCTTTAATACAATTCGATGTATTTGTTTTTGTCTTACTTAATAGGAAAATGAAATATGTTTCTGTTTTTAAAGTTAAATAAACATTAAAAGTGACAAAGCAAATATATAAAATATAAATAAGAAGATGGAGAGAAAAAGTTGCAGATTCAAAAACTGTTCAAAACAAACCCGAAAATACAACAAATAATAAAATAAAAGAAAAACTTTCACTTGTTACATTCATTCATAGTGCGCGTTGAACTTGAGTTTTAAGATAAAAGATACGTATTACAAAGGTAATATTGAAGAAAACATCACTAACTACAGCATTAAGCTTGTAATGAATTCCACAATAACACAACAACAAAAACTTAATTTAAGTAAATACATAACAATAAAAAAAACTCTGATATACAACTTTAATAAAAAATAAATGTCTTTGCGTATATTTTTTAGTTACATGTCTCTCAGCCGACATTAAAATAAGAAAAGAAAACGAAAGAAAGTAAAACTGAAAATTGTCATACTGAAAAAAAAAGGATCGATTCTTGTAGTTTTCTTAAATACAATAATGTAACTTTGTACCTTAAAGGCCGTTTTGAGTATAATGAAAGAAATAATAATAATAAAAATAGGTTATAATAAATACATACAAGCTAAATTTATTTGTTTGGTTGTTCATCAATCACGCGTAAACGACAAAACCGATTTTGTTGAAATTCGAAACACAGATATATTCAACGAAAGTGCAATAGGGAATGTTTTTCTTCAAAATTGAATCTACGAGAAGTTAGAATCGTGAAAATTTTGCCAAATTAGTCGCAATGGCATTTATTTTATGTTTAAAGCAAGGTTTTAAATATAAGTATTTGCAAATTATGCACTTTGAGTGGATAATAAATGGTAGAAGGAGATTTTTTGGCTTGTAGTCTATTCCTATGAAACAAATAGTAATTACATCTTGGGAACTATAAAAGCTAAGGACATAAAACTTTTCACATGGCATTCTGTCGTTATGGAGAAAATTAAATTAAAAAATAACTCACAGTGAGAATGGGCATAGTATCTACCGTAAAAATAATATTTATTATCGTACATCTCAACAAAAACTTCATACGTTGTAATTATCAAGGGAGGTAAGTAGCGCAAAAACGTTTAGGATCGTATTAATACATATGTACAATATATTTGTACATTCCTGGCCAACGTCGGATAAGTAGGTTCAGTTTTGAGTAACGAAAGACTTAAGATACAAACTTGAGTTTTTCGAATGTTCCTGCACATGATAATTACGATGTATGTATTATATTTACTAAAAATTACTGAAAAATTACTATTAAAAAAATAAATAAATAAATAAATACAGAACTAAAAAATTGTTAATTTTTACCCATATATAAATAACAATATATTGTACCTTTTTTATTTATATTATAAAAAATACTTAAACTTTATATCTTATTGCAATTAAGATTTAGTATTTTTAGTCTGTTTTTGTTGTTGTTGTTGTTGTTTTTTTGCTTGCCACAATTTTTAAATTTTTTACAGTTTTAATACTTTTACTTGATTAATTTCTTTTTTTTAGTAACTTTCTTATTAAATTAATAAATAACGTCAACCATATTTATTTTTATTTAGCACAGTTGTTACTGGTTTCTATTTGCTTAAGGAAAAGAGAAGACTTTGTTCGCAATTTCATAGTTCTTAACTCGTTTTCGAATCAAGGTACTACATATATTCATATGTGCATACCATACATAGTTTCAAATTTTGTTCAATAATTCCTTAAATGATTGAGTATAAAAGTAGCCATGTACAGTGTACGATAATATATTGCTTGTATGTATTGTCAATGTGTCTTGGTATGTATTTATAGTACTTAGTTTAATCGCATTGCTAATAAGTAAATGGTAGTAAATATTTTAAAAAGTACAAAAGTTTGTTGTTGTTGTGGTTTATTTATACGTGATTGTTATTTGTAATATAATTTCATTCATTTATAGAATTTTTTTTTGTTGGCACGAAATAGAAATTACCAACAAAAGCAACAACAAAATTGTTTAATTAGCATTTCGCTGTGAACGTGACATGATGGCCAATAAAGACATTCCGTACAATTTCTCTTTTCACTACTTTTTTGATATATTTTTTATAAAAAGCTGTCCAACAAACATTTACTTTTGCCTTCTTTAAAACCTTTTTTTATTGCAATATTATTTTCTAAATAATTTATTGTTTTTTTTTTTAATACATAAAATATCATTTGATTTGTTCAAAATAAATTGATTTACTTTAAAGTTAAATCAGTGAATGTATATTTTTGTTCTATGGTTCTAATTTCTTATTTATTAAAAATTTGCTCCACGTTTAATTGTTCAATTACATATAATCGCACACATTATATGAGCTTTTTAAGATCCTTATTTTATTTCAAATAAGTGAAAATATAAAGAAAAACTATTCTTTTTTCACAATGGATAAATAAGATCGATAAAAATAATCAATCAAAGAATATTTTTTCTTTTATTAAATACATATCGACCCATTTGCGCAAAATTATCGTATGTTACAAAAACAAAAAAAAAAAAACAAATTTTACAGGAGAGCTTAATTTCTATATTATTTGCTTTGGCTGGTAGTATCAACACCAACTTTTAAATGTTATAGTTCCCTAGGTGTTGTGAATATCGATAGAATGTTTTACTATGTGGTGAGTTTGTGACTTTGGAATACATTTGCATCAAAAAGTCGATTTCGTAAAACGTGTAACATACGATAATTTTTTTAATAATTTTTTCTTTGGAGCATCCTAATATAAACAGATTCAACCATTAGACCTGGATATCATCGCAACATTCAAAACTTAAAACCGTAAGCGATCATTTCAATACTTTTTGAATAAAACATATATAGATGCCAACAGAAATAAAACCATCAACGTTAAAGGTCTATTGGTCGCATTTCGTTAAATGCGAAAATGAAATATTTGCATTGATTCGAAAACTTAGAGGCGAATGATTCTATGAAGTTTCACTAAAAAAATTTAATATTTGTCTTCTGCTATTTTTGAAAACATGAAACAATTAGACCTATACAATCATGTATGGCTCTGTTCTTTCTCCTACTCTTTTTCTAATATTTCTTAACGACTTTCTTCTTTTCACTTCTAATCCTATCTACTCTTTTGCGGATGACAGCAACATTTGTCACTCATATTCCTTTGATCGTAGACTGTGACTTTTGGGGGTTGGGGTAAGAAGGATGAATATGAACGTCACACTCACAAGTGACCTGGTGAAGGTCTCCGAGTGGGGTCGTAAGACGTAAGACTCAATGTTGTTTTTAACACACAGGCGTGGTGGTGTGCTGTCATCTGTGTCAATGGGTAATGTGGATATTGAGGAATCAGATGCTCTTGATGTTCTGGGTATGAGAATTCACTGTGACGTTCGTTGGAATGATCACATATTTCAAGTGTCGAAAGAAGCATTCAAGTGCCTTGGTTTTTTGAGACGGTGCAAGAAATACTTCACCCCATCTGATCTCCTTAATATTTACAAGACCTATATCCGTCCCAAAATGGAATACAACTCTCATGTATGGGCCGGTGCTTCAAAGTCTATTTTGGAGCTTCTCCACCGCGTACAGGAGAGGGCGAAGATGCTCATCAATTACGGTAGGGTAGCCAACTCTATCGATTCATTGGAGCACCGTCGCAATGTGGCGTGTGTTTCATTGTTCTATCGGTACTATAACGGAATGTGTTCTAACGAAATTAGGGAATTAATTCCCAAAAATCATATATTTTTACGTAGTACTCGTATTTCTCGTAGAGCGCATCCTTTTGTAGTTGATTGTCCAGTAAATCGCACAGCGTATAATAGGGATAATTCGTTCTTTGGTCGCACTGTTCGGTTGTGGAATAATCTTCCAGCGAAAGTATTTCCTGACACCTACGACATGAGTAAATTTAAATCTAACATCCATAAACACTACTCCCTCTGTCCTCCTTTCAATAACCTATTTTTCTAGTACCAGCACAATGCACTGCATGAGTAGGGGCCATCCCCTGGGTGCTGGTCTTATATAAAAAAAAAAAAAAAAAATAGAAGGAAATCTACAAAGAAGTTTTCAAACTGGGGTTATAACGTACTATTAATAAATATGCTGTTAGAATAGTAAACCTGTGCTTAACCTATACCTGTGTGTGGCAAGATTGCGCCATTTTTGAAATCAATTAAACCGTTGAATTTAGGTATAAGATATTGGTATCTTTGGAAAGGTCGTGGCCTTGATATTATGACTTTTTGGGTTTTATAACTTTTTGAGGAATTTTGTTTTATTAAAATTATTAAGCTAATGAAAGTAAACACAAATATTTCACTTTTTTGCTGTCTAAAAAATACTCTGGAAGTATATTCAACATTGTAATTACGACCACCAGGCTTTGGCTGATCTATATGTAAACTTTTTAAATTATTTTTTAATTATCTTCTATCACGAAATATATATCAATTAAATGGTCAAGATTTTGGAGGTGTTTCAAAAATTTCAAACCTATCAGAAAAATAATATCACATTTCGGGTTTTCATGTGTCGCACCGTGTTATTTACTTGCATAAAACAAAAATTCTAATAAAGCAGATTTGAAATTTCAAAAGTGTTCTGGTGGGCAGTGTTGAGCAGAAAAAATTATTTTAGCTGGAAACTAGACACTTTGGACTATAGAATTCATATAAAATTACGCTTGCGAACATTTGCCTTGGGAAATGAAATTGCGATTTTGTTTGCTTGTTGTTGTCGATTTAGTTATTTGTAAACAGCATGTATGGTTGTTTTTGAGGCTTCGGTTGATTCTTTTTGGCAATATAGCAGGGGTACCCAACCTCATTTTTGTAACACTGCGCCCACTTAAGCCTGTGCTCTTTATTTTTGTTCTCGGATCGTAGTGTTTTTGTCTCTCCTGTGCATCGGCATATTTGGCTTCTTCTGTTTCTTGGCTTTCAACAGTAGCGATACTCTTCGGCTGTGTTGGATCAGTCCTTGCTGCTTCACAGTTCTCGTTGGCATATTCAAGCATTTGTTGTTTATCGGTAATTAAATCTTCACATACAGCCGTGACACCTGCATCATTCAATTCCTCTTGATGGTTGAACGCGCCAATTATTGCAGATGGACCCCTCACCTATGGCATTAACACCTGCCATCCGATTCTGCTTGATGCTAAACTTTTTCTACCCCAGCTTTACTATTGCCACTTTTGAATTGCCAATCTAATAAGTTTTCTCCAACTTGACTATCGCCCTCTTCACAATGTTCAGATTCGTCTTTTTATTCTGTCCATTGCCACAGTATATTCGTCACCATAATCGTCACGTTCACGTTTATTACCGAATTTACGCTGTTTAGTTGTTTCTGTTGCTGGCTGACACTGCTTCTAGAAAAGTTAGTTTTAGAGCTTTTTCTTTGTCGCTTCATCCATTGTTCCTAGACAGGGTATCACAAGGAGTTTCTACTCTGCCGGAACCTTGCGCTTGTTCCGGCCATTGACACTGGAGGCTATTGACTTTCTCTTCAATTACAACAACTGATTGCTCGATACTTGACATACTTATCTCCGCTGCATGTAGCTTCTTTATTTATTTCTCAAGTATCTTTTACAGCTTCTCCGTTATGGCTCGAGACGTTTCTTCAAATTTCTTTTCCATTTTTGCCATACGTTTTTCCATCATAGCAACAAGCAATTAACAGGGATCCAAATTGCTTGTGATTGCAGCGGAGCGCGTCTCAGGCTCTCCATCATCTCCGAATTCATGAGTATCCATGTTAATACCTCGCCGCTGAAATCCTTATACAGCCGTTTTTGGAAATCAGCCTTGGTACCAGTTGCTGGCAACTACAATTTTTTATTTGTTTTGTTTTATTTTTTACTTTTACTAATTTGTTTGTATTTCTTAAACTTATTTAAATTATTTGTAATCTCAAATGTAAGTTCTCGGTCTTGTTGTGCTCGGTTCAATAAATGAATAAAAGAATGAACAAAAATAAAAATAAAAGTTATGAATAAATGCGGATATTTTTTCATTTTCATGTTTTGCTTTAATTTCATAAAATACTAAAGTACTAAATTTGTGAGTAAATGTGATAAAATTTGTATAAATAATATAAATTTGTATAAATAATAATAATAATAATTTGTATAAAATTTGAATTGTAATGTAAGTTGTAATCTTACATTCGGTTACAACGAAACACGGTAATATCCTGGTTGAGACTAAATCTTTGTTTAATGGCTATATCATAGAGAAAAGCCATTGACATTAATTTTTGAAAAAATATTTTGGACCAGTGATGGTAAATGTCTGCGTATATTTATTTTTATTTCTTACTTGTAGCACAAATTATGCGTATTAAATAAGGTTAAATTGTGCAATGCATATTGCATTATTAATCATATAATAATCATACATACCGTTATTTTAATTTAGAAAATACGTAGCTAACATTTAAAAAAATGTACTATAAATTTTTTAGTGATGATGTATTTTAGCATTTTAGCATTTGGAATATTCTTATAATATGCGAAAATCAAATTTTGTAAAAAGGGGTAGTAACGTAATTTATAAATTAAATCTACGATATAATAGTTATGCCAAATTACTGGTTTTGTATTTCGATAATATATTTTATTACTAAAGTTTGTAATTATACGAGGGGTGCTATTTTTATTTCGGGAGTAGCATATAATAATAAATATTTCAAAGTGAAAATGGCTTTATTGTTTTTCAAAGTATTCAATTTCTCTTGAGACATCTGCAAAACATTGTTTTTGAACGCTGTTTACCTTTGATATTAGAAATCAGGACTGTATGGGCGACGAGACATCAATTCACCAGTTTGACGAGTTGCGTGAGAGATCGCATTGTCAGGATGGAGAATGATTCGTCTTCGGCAGTGGGTTTTACTAATTTCGTGTACCACTAAGAATTGACCGTCCTTCATTCCTCAAGCGAAGCAGTGACCACGTGCTCCATTCGGCTGAAAAAACAGGCAACCATTTGCTTCGCTGTAGTGTTTAGCTCGTCTCGGAATACCCACACAGTCGATTGTTGTTCGTATGCAATAAAATGGAACTAATGGAATTTTTTAGCCTCTATCTAACAATACGTGTGTAATTGTAAATCAATTAAAACAAGATTGATTTGTTACATGTAAAAACAATCATGTTAAATTAATAAGTAGTTCAGTTAAATCAAAGTGATAATCAATCTGAAGTAACGTGAAATCTTTATTGAATTAACATTGTGAAAAGTTAAAATAAGATGGGTTTCATGTTAAATTAACACGAAATTAATGTTTACTTAACTATGAATTCGATTAAAACTAATATGATGGTCATATTAAAACAACATGAAACATGTTGAAATAACATGAAATTGCATCGTAATTTGAAAAGATATATTCCTACATTTATTCTGCCGTTGCTAAATTTGTTATATTTATATGGACCATATATGTACATATGTATGTATGTTCATATCAAAAATTTTATTGCCTTTTCAGACTTATGTACTTTTTGTAGGAACGCATAAAAGATGTTGAAAATGTGAAACATGCGTTAACATTTGCAATATCTAACATCTACTATCATTTGCTGTCAAAATGCATAAAAAACACTTAAAAGTAAAAAATTAATATTTATTTTTCCCGTCCAATAATACGTTGGCTAGTCAATTTGTATATGCACTTCTTAAAAAATGTAACCAACACATATTTGAATAGAAAATACTGGATGAAATTAATGTGTTAATGTTAACTGAAATTAACTGAATATTTCAATTTTTTTTATGAAATTAATAATTTATTATTTTGCTTATATATGTATGTATTTGAGTTCTTTAAGCAAGTACCTGTCTCCAGCAAATGTTCAAATTAAATAAAATATGCATTTACATATATTAGAAAACAAATGTATTAAATTATAAATTATATTTAACAGTTTTTATTCGGAACTTTTAAAAAAATATTAATTATATGGATTTTGGGATTTCATATGACGATATGAATATTTATGTTCCATATACATATACTTACACGTCATTTTCCAGATATCTATTTTATGGTGCATATTGGGAGGACATTTCGACATTTTTCAACATTTTTCAAAAACCGGTTTTCGAATTATTCGAAAAATTACAACTTTTAACAAACCGGTTTTCGGTTAAAAACTAAGCAAATAACCAGTTAACCTCTTCTTTTCTTCAAATACATTTTTTTGAATTTTTGGTGCTTAGTTCGATATAATTGATATATTTCCCTTATATACATTGTAGATTCCGTCAGCATATTTTAGTTTCTAGCAAGTACATAAGTATGCTAGAACAACGTACAGTGTTTTTAAGATCTTTAAGGACATTTCTTTCTCAACATATTTAAGGGGGTGTCGAAAAGCCTTAGTATTTAAGAACACTCAAAATATCTAGACTTATCTTTTCCATCGATTTCCAAATCTTTTCATACTTCAGGGGACATCTGTAGAATCTGTAATGTGTGGTACTGTGGTATGTTAGGGAAGAACCCGCCTAGCTATCAAAAAGTTCTCGGTTCAATCCCAAGCCACACCATCTGACAATTTTTATCAGGGGTATCACTTCACAACGACTAGTTATGAGTATTTTCGCTGTGAAAAACTTCACTAAATAATACATCTGGCGTTAGGAGCCAAAGTATGTAGGTCCCTTTCAATGAGTCTGGTTGATCTTCATTCACCACCATACATATATAAATTTATTTATTTACAGAAAATGAGAAAAAGTCGATATACCATGCCATTCACGTTCTTCGTTAGACGTTATTATAAATTTAAAAAAATACTTAAACGTTGAGCAAATTTGCAAAAAAAAAAAAATAATAAAATACTTGTATATAAAAACGTGTAAAAATTATATATATTTAAATGAACCGGTTATTCGTGTGTAAATAACCGGTTTATTCGGTATTCGAAAAATTTACATTTTAAAAAAACCTTATTCGACAAAACCAAAACAACCGGTTAAAACCGGTCGAATTTTTTCAGCTGAAATGTTTTTTAAAAGCAATTCTCTTATTTATTATGTCTTATTTATGTATACAAACGAAATAAGAGACATTCACACAAAAATGTACGGCATACTTCGATTAAACAATTATTATTCTTAAATATAACATTTTGTTTAGAAATTTATGATGACTTAAAATTGACAATTTTTTATGTTGATTTTAAATTGGTATTTTTTTTTCTGTGTGTATTCAAATATTTTTGTTACACTTTACACTTTCATGAATGCTGCGTAGTATAGAGACCAAGAACAATTAAGGTTCCGGGGTGTTACTAGAAGCGTTTGCGTTAGTCTTCGGATAGTTGCAAAAGAGGCCTTTGGTTATGGTAAGAAGTTGTCAACAAAATTTTTTTCTAAAATTGTTTTTCTAATTTTGATGTTAACCCCATAATATATCTCATTAAACTAAAAGCTTGGAAGTTATTTTCTTTTTTACAAATAATGGAATTTTATATGTAACGGTTCTTTCATTGCATTTTTTTGATTTAATCGGAATATTCGCAATTAAATTTGTAAGAAAAATTTTGCTTACATGCTTTAAGAATATTTTAAATGATTTAATCTCGAACTCTTTAATACTTGTTGTTCAAGAATTTTTACTTTTGCTGATTTACTGAAGAATTTCGAAAGGATGGGTTTAAATACATAAGTCCCTCAAAATCAATTTTTTAACATTCCCGTTTGGTCTTTTTCCAGAAATTTGCAATATGATTGAAAATTAAAAATCTTTTGGGACCAGCATTAGCTGGAATATCATAAGGGAAACAAATAGAAGTTTATATAAAAACAGAACTAAAACTCTTCATTTTCAGTTTTTTATTCGCAAACTCACAATACTTTCACTTTTTTCATTCTTTATAAATATCTCACAAGTTTAATGCGTTCAAGATTCTTGTCACTATTTTCCCCAAATTTACACAGCTAAATTAATACCCTATGTATGTTTCAAACTATGAACAGAAGCCTTGTAAAGTAGTGTTGAAAAAGAAAATTTCTCTGATCCAAAGCAATAACACCCTAAGTCGTAAATTATACTTTTATAAAAAAAACTTTTTATATAAAAAAGCATAGTGGAAATATTTTTGTAAGTATATTTAGGCGCTTATTATAAGTATAATGAGGCTTCATTATGCCTTAGGGTCAAATGTTTTTTATTAACAACTTATTAAAAAAATTGTTAATGAAATGGCGATTTCACGTATTGTTATATAAAGTTTTGTTAGCATACATAACTCATATTAACTTAAGTCGACTTAGGTGGTTATCGATTGTGATAATAATAATAATAATATTTTCTTCTTAACTTTTTCGTTTCTTTTTTCACAATATATAGGAAAAATAATATGGACACTTATGTATGTCAAAAGAGTTAAAATTTCTACTCTGTTTTTATATTCAAACATTTATCAAAAAGATCTTATAAATTGTCTGTTTTAATTTCGATGACGTAATGAACCGTTATTTGACAATCAAATTTTGTACCGTTTCTCAGTTGTCGTACATTTTCTCTTAAGCTTTTAAGGTAAATCGCAATGTGTCGCTATTATTTTTTACATGACTTCATATCTATGAATTGACCGTTATTAATAATATTAACTTAAGCTGCTTACGATAGTTATGCTCGATAAATTTTCAACTTATATAATAAAATTTAAATTTTGTTTCGATTTTATATCAAAGGCAAGAGCATTTTCTTATATAAGACATACAAAACTTAAATTCTATGTTTTTACTTTCGTCTAACCAAAACGCACAATGTTAATTAGAAATAAAACAAAAATTTTTCAGAGAATTATCTTATTATTGTTTATTATGAAGAGAACCACTGTTTCGTTGGCTGTATGGCAACGTCACCATCGTCTTGGACCAACATATCGTCCAGGTCTATATCCTCAATTTATGGCGGCCAGAAGTCTGTTATCAAGTCGCGATAGCGAACACCAATCATGGTAACAGGTTGGTAGACCTCATTTTCCAAGAAGTCGTACCAAACTGTCACTTCTTGTGGGTGCATCGGTTTTTCAATAATCATTCGTTAATTCTTATTTGATCCACTGAGAATCACAAAGTGCACAAAATGTATTTTGTTTTGAACGTCTATTTTCGTAAAAAGCTTCAACAATCTTAACGCTCTGCTTCATTGTGTATTTCTCCATGATTCAATTTGTCAAATATTGAAACAAAGAAATGTTAAATTAAGTGAGGCAAAAAACTTGACGTTAAGGTGTGACTCACAATGCGTTATGGTTGGACCACCCTATGTTTAACGTTATGAATATTATATGGGGTGAAATTAAAAGCTATTTAAATTTGAATACTTGAAAAATTTTTTGAGTTAATAATATGCCTACAAAAAACATTGAAAATTTTGTTCAAATATTGAAAATTGTATTTGACGAAGTGTAAAATCAGTCTTTGTTTCTATTCCAATAGTTCATTTCTATTGTCTAAATAACACAGTGCGACAAAAATGAACGAAGTTGAAATTCCACTACTTTTCTGATAGGCGTTGCCGAGTAGAACAATAATTTGTTTTTGGAATTTTAAAAACATCTTTAAAATTTCGAGTTACGGATAAAAACCGGTTTTTCGGACCTTCATGCATTTATCTGCTAATAACTTAGTTGTATATTACCCGATTTCAAGTTTCTTTTCGGATTTGGAAAGAAAATAAACAGACTTTTTTTGCTTGTTTATTGCAAAAATATTAAATTCACATTACATGGTCCTAATTCGAGCACTATAGTATTATTTATAAATGTAATGAATATTTGATTTTAGCAAGTAATGATACGTACATATGTTAAATTTTAAAGATGTATGTATGTAATTGCAATGATAAAATGATAAAACATTACTTAAATATTTAAATATATAGGTTTGTCAAGAGAGTAAAGTGAAGAGAAAAAATTAATTATTTAGATAACCACCAGAATTTTCTGGACAAGTTTTAAGTCTCATATCGCAGTATTGTAAATTACAATTGAATATTTTATCACTATCTGTAGTTATGGTAAAATATTGGAGTTCTATTTTGGTGTTGGATTATGTTTTTATGATCGATATACACAAATGCTTCAGGAAGAACAAATGCTTTTTCAGGCAAATTGATATTGATAAGTATTTATAATTTGTGTAATATGAAGCCATTATTAGATTATTTTCTGTACACTGTGAACATCTTAGAATTTTATTTCTCATTAAATTAATTATAAAATTATCAATTCTAATTATATATGCATGATTGTACAATATTTTGTTTGATATGAGAGGATCTATATAATAAAGTGAAAGCTCTTAGCACTTTCTTTTAAAAATTCTTATTTGCTCTATAGTTGATGGCGACCGATTTAATAGCTGTCAAGTCATTTATTCTCAGTTTGGTTTGGCAATTTATCATGAATAGACCCACGCCTGAACAACGCTTGCAAATAGTGCAATTTTATTTTCGCACCACGTTTACTTTTGTTGATAACTCGCATCCCCAGAGACGCTGTACGGTGCGTACAGAAGAAGCTATTGCTGCTGTAGAGCGTAGCATTGAGGAAGACCCGAATGAGTCCATCCGCCAACTAGCACAGGAATTGGATCTGTGTTTGCGTGCTTACAAAATCCAACTCGTGCAAGAATTGAAGGCGTAGTAAGGCGTAGATTCGTCGAATGGGCCCAAAACGACATTACCGTTGTTCCCGATTTTCATAAGCGAATTTTGTTTAGCGATGAAGCACACTTCTGGTTGAATGGCTACGTCAACAAACAAAACTGCCACATTTGGAGTGAAGGTAGTTCTCAAGTGTATGTGGAAATACCGTTACATCCAGAAAAACTGACTGTTTGGTCCGCTTTATGGACTGGTGGAATCATTGGACCGTACTTTTTCAAAAACGATTGTGGCCAGAACGTTACAGTCAATGGTGGTCGGTATAGAGCCATGATTACTAACTTTTTCATTCCTGAATTGAATAACCATGATGTCCAGGAGATGTGGTTTCAACAAAACGTCGCAACATGTCACACAGCTCGTGCCACAATAGATTTATTGAAAGACACGTTTGGTGATCGCCTAATTTCACCTTTCGGACCTGTGAATTTGCCTGCAAGATCTTGTGATTTAACACCGCTAGGCTACTTTCTGTGGGGCTATGTAAAGTCATTGGTCTATGCGGTAAAGCCACAAACGCTTGACCATTTGGAAGACAACATTCGCCGCGTTATTGCCGACATACGGCCATAAATGTTGGAAAAAGTCATCGAAAATTAGACGTCCAAATTGGACTACATCCGCGCCAGCCGTGGCGATCATATGCCAGTAATCATATTTAAAATGTAATGCCACAGGATTATCTTTCGGATAAATAAAATTCATGTCAATCGAATAATCCATCGTTGTTTTATTGCAATTTAAAGTTCTATACCTCTATAAAAAACACCCTGTATAATCAACCAAATAGGACAACCGTAAGTTAAAATCGGTCTGATCAAAGCTGGGTACATAATTATTTGAACTCTAGGATTTACACATATATATTGAATGAAATGAAGGAGCATAAATACAAAAAGCTATTCTTACCTCTATAAGTGTTTCTTTTATGTTATGGTTAAAGTACAACAATTTATCTAGGTATACATCTAAATACTTTACAACATCCTTATTGGTAATTTTGCAATTTGACTCTAGAGATTTTATTCCATACTTTTTCCAATCTGTTCTTATATTGTAGTTGCATTTATTTACGGGTGGTCTAAACAAAATTGCTTCGCATTTTTGGGTATTTACTTTCATATTCCAGTTTATTGTGTATTGTTCAACATATTGAAATTATCTTGTAGATTTCGGTTGAGTTTTTCTACTTTGTTATCTGGATGCTATTTAATAATATCACCTGCAAATACATTTATGTTGTCTATTGGATTTAGCATATTCCTTATATATAGATTAAATAGAGTAGGAGAATTATCAGTACCTTGTTGAAGGCCGTTTATAATTTTAATTGTTCTATTGCTATAAGCATTATGATAGTGTATGATGAACTTCTTTTCACTTATCATATTATATATTAATATTAGTTGCTTTAGTGGAAGCTTAAATTTAGTTAATTTGTATATAAGACTGGCAATCCACACGGTGTCGAATGCCATTTCCATGTAAATTAAGCAGGCTCCAGTGCAATCGCCCTTGAATGAAAAATATGTTTGCTTGAGAAATACACCAAGATTCTTCAAGGCTACTTCAACGACATATATATCATTTAGAGGATCTGTTTCTCTTCTTTCCAAATCTGAAAAGAAACTTAAAATCGAGCAATATTCAAACCGAAAAACCGGGTTTTTACCCGTAACTTGAGATTTTGGGGGCGTTTCGAAAATTTCAAAAACAGATCTTTGTTCCGCTCGGCAGCTCCGAGAAAATTTTTTATTATTTGCCATGTATTCTTTTGTCGCACCGTGTAACTAGATAATAGAATCGAAATTATAAACTACATTTATATCATCTTTCCCATTTTTAAACACACTGCGTATACATACGTATGTATGTATGCATATACATATATACATATATTGTGTATGTGTTTTTGCAAGCATCCAACACTGTTGTTTGTAAAAAAAAATTGTTGAATTTTTTTACATGTTTAAGTTTAATTTTCATGCCCCGTTGTCATTATTTTCGTAGATACAAAATGCAATGTTGGTTTTTATATAAAACCAAAATATACTTGTCTTATAAGCCAGTTTTAGTGATGTTTAACCACATAATTCACTTATCTGTTGTGTAACCTAAATATTTGTTACAAATTATTATAGTCCATACAAGAGGCAGTTGCATAACCTGATTTTGTTAGTTATTAATGTGTTGCATGTTAAGCTGACCTCTATTTTTGTCTAATATACATTTTTATTAAAAATTTCTAAATTTTCAACGTGTTAAAGTTATGAGCAGTAGTTGTTTATATATATATGTACGAGTATGTATGCGTTTAAAATATATAAAATTTACATCTGTATGTAAAAAATTAAAAAATGTAATTCTAAAAAAGTAATATTCATCCATTTTCAAATATTTTTTGATGGAAATGAGTATGTCATACGTACCTATGTACATACCTATGTTTATACATAAGGACTGCGTTAGAGAAATTCGTCCAGTGATGCCAAAAGAAAATTTCGAAACCGCTGTAAAAAATATTTACGTAAATTATCCTCTTTTCATCGCCTGTAATACTTCGCGTAAAAATGGTATGATTTCGTTCCCATAACATAACTGTTTGGTGACGAATGCCTAGTTTCCTAGTAACGTCCGCGCTGCTTAAAATGTGCTTAATCCGAAAATATGATTTTTTAATTTTTTTTTTGATTTTTTACAATTTTTTACTACCTGATCATATCTGTATAAGTCCTATAGGGTCTTTTTTTCAATATTTTTACATGTTTACCTTCCTCTACTTTAAATTTTTTTCTAAATTTACCCAAGACACACACCAAGTGCCACAATTTTGTAATATAGCCAATTCTCTTCTATTTATTGTCTATTGCCTTTGTTTTGAAGTAAAGTTCCAATAAATCACAACGTTGTTTAAGCGTAAATCGATTCATTTCGTTCAGTGGAGGTAATGTATTGCCAGATTCGAAATAACCGCTGGTTCAAATTTAAGCGGATAGACGGCCCACCCGATAGTATGGATAAAACAATGAAACAAAATTTCGGGCTACCCTACCGTCATTTATGAGCACTTTAGCCCTCTCTATCCTTTACGCGGTCGAGAAGTTCCAAAATAGACCTTGAAGCAACGGCCCATGCAAGAAAGTTGTATTACATTCTGAGCTGGATATAGATTATGTAAATATATATATGAATGTGTCAAAAAATTAGGTTTTGCGCGCATTAAAAACGAACCTGTTAGCACGACTCCACTCGGAAATGTTTACTATGTGGCTTCTCAGCGTGTCGGTCACATTATGCCTTTTCATCCCAATCTCCATTTGGCTCGGCCTAAGATCAAAAAAATATGAATGACAGATGTACCTGTCATCTGCGAAAGAAAAAAGTAATTAAGTTATTATAGAAATAAAATATAATAATAATAATAAGTCTTCTGGGCCGAATGGCATTCCAGCACTGGTTCTGAAACAGTGTTCTTCGACGCTTGCGCGTCCATCGGCTAATCTTTTCAGTGCATCTTATCGTGCGGGTGTTTTTCCATCTTGTTGGAAGGTTGCCAACATTATGTCAATCCCTAAAAAAGTTGAGGCTAGTAACCTTGAAAACTGCCCCCCAATTGCAATTGTTCGGCACTTTCCAAAGTTATGGAGAGTATGGTCAATCACCACCTTGTGAAGTATTTAGAGTCCAGGATAAAGGATAAGTTCAGGGGTACCGCAAGGCTCTGTTCTTTCTCCAACTCTATTTCTAATATTTCTAAACATTTCTTTTTCTCACTTCTAATCCTATCTACTCTTTTACAGATGACAGCAACATTTGTCATTCATATTCTTTTGAATGCAGGCCGAGTCTTTTGGAGATTGGGGCGAAAAGGCGGAATATGAACGACGTTCGTTGGAACGAGCACATATTTCGAGTGTCGAAAGAAGCATTCAAGTTCCTCGGTTTTTTAAGACGGTGTAAGAATTACTTCACTCCATCTGATCTCCTTAATATTTACAAGACCTATATCCAACTCAAATTGGAATACAGCTCTCATGTATGGGTACAGCTCTCGACCGCGTACAGGAGAGGGCGAAGGTTCTCATTAATGACGGTAGGGTAGCCAACTCTATCGATTCATTAGAGCATCGTCGCAATGTGGCGTGTGTTTCATTGTTCTATCGGTACTATAACGGAATGTGTTCTAACCAAATTAAGGAACAAATTCCTGGTAATCGTATATTCTCGTAGAGCGAATCCCTTTGTAGTTAATTGCTCAGTGAGTCGCACAACGCATTATATGGAGAATTTGTTCTTTGGTCGCACAGTTCATTTATGGAACAATCTTCCTGCGAATGTCTTCCCCGCCACTTACGACATGAGCAAATTTAAATCGAACGTCCTTAGACACTACTCTATCTATCCTCCTTCCTACAACCTATTTTCCTAGTACCAGCACAATGCACTGCATGAGTAGGAGCTATCCCCTGAGTGCTGGTCTCAATTGAAAAAAAAATTGATTATTCACTAACCAGTGCTATACCTCAAGTTGTTCGTACTTGAAATCTAAAATGCCACTTACAATGGAAATCATAAAAGCTCCAATTTTATGCTACTAAGGTTATATTTTTTGTTACTCTTAAAGTTAACTCAGCTGTGACTTTTTTTTAAGCCATTCAAATTTGGTGCAAAAAATAAACATCGTTATGTTTTATATTGATCGACTATTTAAACCTTGACTTACGTGCAAACAAAAGGGTTTATTTATAATTGAGATATAAAATAAAACCAGCGATATGAAAAAGAAAATAAAATCAATATAAAACGTTTGATTTAAAATTGTATGTACTATATATGCAAAAGTTTCGCATATTTTGGTTACCCTGTTAATAATACGAGTACATATTGCACACAATTAAAAAAGAGAAAATATTTCAACTATGCACATAGGGATCATATATATGTACGTATGTATGTGTGTCCATTATATTAAAAGTCAAATAAAGAGTGTTCAATTGTATTTACATATAATTATGCATATGAATGTCAACTAAGAAAATAATAAAAACTCATATAAGGAATCACTTTCTTAAGTGAAAATATATTTTTCTTTAAAATATAAATTAAAATCCGAAAATTTTGCCCCGTTATTTTATTTTTACCTAAATATTGTACTTCGGCGCAAACACCGCACACGCATATTGAAAGCAAAATAAAAAAAAAACTATTTTCGTTCACTCTTTAATCCATCCATACTGAGATACCTATAATCAGAGTGTTCCGTCTTCCAAACTGTTTCATGCTCAATATGGAATTTCTACAGTAATCCAACACCAGTTATTGCTGGTATATGGAATAAACTAAAGCTTAGTAACATTTTAGTTGGCTTACGAGACGGTTATTAAAATCGGCAAAAAGAGAAAATATATTCAAGCTATTGAACGATTGCTGGCAGTGTAACGGTTATATTTTCTTTAGACGGATCGTTTTGTTTTGTTTTTTTATTTTGTTTCTTTTGCTTTTCTTTTTCTGCAACTTTTACTACACACACTTGTTATTGTCGGTTTTTTTCAATCATCGTTATTTTGTTCGTTTATTCGTCGTCGCCGTCGTCTGATCGCTGTGTGTTTGTTGCTTCTTTTTCTCGAAATTAGTTTTGTAAAAGAAATTTGTATGGTAAACTTAAGGCTTATACGAAGTCTTAAACTTGTAAAGTTTAGTCGCACCTCAGTACTACAACGAAAAGCACGTAAAAAAAGAAATCGAGCACACTTAAGGGGACAGTTTAAATGTGGCGAAAAGAAAAAAGTTTTATTTCATTTTATGAATCAAGTGTATCAGAAAATAAGAAAATATTTTTTCTTTGACAAATTTATTCATTGTTTTTATGCAACATACTAAACCAAATGAATAAAACAAGTTAAATACTACAAACAAAAAAGAAAGTTACTTTTTTGTTAAATAAAATTTTAAGTGTTTTTTTTTTAATTTTTATTGCAACTTACTGTGTGTAACGGTGACATACATTTCACAAGAAACGAAAATTTTTTCATCTTCAGAGACTTCACCTGTTCATTTTGATCTAACGTAAATACTGAAAGCAAAGGAGATAAAAATTCAAGAAGCGAAAAAAAGATTAAACAACAAAAAACAAAAACCAAAAAACAAAAAACAAAAAATATTTATGTACATAAATACATATGTATGTACCTATATTATAAAAAAATACACTTTAATACAAACTTGTGAAAATTGTGGAAAGTTTCGACACATGTCTTCTAAAAATTTTTAAATATAAAAAAGTGAAAAAAAGAGAAGAAATACATAATAAAACCCATCTGAGCTTTAACTATGCCCAAAATTACAACATCGCTGCTGCTGCTTATCATTAGCCTTTTGGGATATTATGCTCGCATTGATGCTCAAAATATAGGTGAGTGTGTCATATATGCTGTTGTTGTTTGGGTTGGACTTGTGTTTTACTGCTACTTAATCAGTGGGTTACTTTTCACCACCAAGAAAACCTAAGTATATTCAACAGGTTTATTCTATCTTTGTTGCTGTTTTTGCATTCTAAATTTCCGGTTTTTTTTCATTTTATTATTGTTGCAGTTGTTGTTACTGTTTTGGTTCTCACAAGTAACAATTACTCATGTTGCTGTAACATAATTTATTATTATTTTTATTTCGTTTCATGCACATGCATACATACCTATATAAAGTTGGTCAATTTTTTTTTTAATATTTTAATGTTGCTTGTCTCATATTTTTTAGGAGTTTAATTCATTTGAAAACTATGTAATTGTTTGTTGTTTTTTCTGTAAAGATTTATAAGCTGTTAAACAATTTTTTTAAGTAATAGCTGTGCAATTACTATTATTGTTTCTCACTATGGCTTGATGAGTTTTTTAATATACATACATATACAATAGGTATACTTTGTTGAATTATATATGTATGTGCATACATACATTCATACATACATATCGTCACCTAAAACGCAGGAGAGGCAAAAAACTAATTAAAATAAAAAGTATAGTTTTAATCAGCGAGATTTTTACCAATATTTGAGATACAATTTTTATAGTTTGTTTCATTAACTTATAAACCAATATCGCGTCTTGACAATTGACAATGTTATGTATTGTTTGCGTTTGTCATATAATCGTTTGTAGATAGGGCCGTTTGTTTTATGGTAGTAAAATCGCTAATTTTAGTCGGAAGAGTCCAAATTTATTTGTGGGCCTTTGTTTTGATGAAATACCTCAGAATTAATGAAAAAGTCGATTTTGAATATTTTGTTGGTTAGGGCCGTTTGCATTTTAGGTGACGATATGTACATATGTACGTACATTTATAATTAAATTTCTTAAGAAAAAGTTAACTTACAGTCTAATTTTCCTAAAGAGATATTATTTTCCACTTTATTTATAAAAAATAATTATTAAACTTTATTCAAAATAAAATTTTTAAAATTGAAATCGTTTTGAGAAAAATTTCAAATTAAGTTTTTTGTATCTTTTCTACTTATCTTTTTATGTTTATCGTCGATTGCTTAAAAAATCGTGCAATTGTGTGTTTTTTTTCTTTGCTCGTCCTTACGCAATATTACAAAAAGTGCATACATTTAAATTGACTGTAACTGAGTCTTTTGTTTTCGTTAAGTTAGCACACTTTGGTGATTCTTCATTGTTTTTTTTACCTTGCGGCTTAAACAAATATATATATTTTTTGTTTTGTTAGACAGACTAAATTTTGTTTGGATTTCAACAATAAAAAAGTTCAAAAGTTTTTTGAAGGTTACTCTTTGGCAGTTGATTGTTACTTTAAAAAACATAAAAAATACCACTTATCCGAAAAAGACAATTGAATTTGATTAACCCAATTAGCAGCATAAAAACTGAATGAATACCTTTTTTTGGAGACAATAACGTAAATAATTGCTGAGAAGAAATGTAAATTGTAATTGTTGAGAAGAAAAGAGGGGAAAATCATTTGAAGTTTAAGTAAAATACTAGCATTTACGAAAAAAACGTTTATTGTATTTTGCAAAATTATGCCACTAAGAAAATTAAGATCTTTTAGAAGTTGTTTATTATGAATATTTACGAAACGCCATGACCTATGAATTAACAATAAGCGTTTGTTGTAAGAACTTCAATAATTATCACGTACAAGTGTTAACAACAATGTTTTTAAATTATGTGAACATAGAAGTTAATTTTCAATTTGTATTTGTCTTAAATGCTTTGCTTTCTTAAAGACAAAATTTATTTTTCTATTTCTGTTGAAACAAGTTTTTTTTCCGCCACTCCCCTACGAAAGCATATTGGCTTTTCAAAAGCATCAATTGCTTTGTTTAAGTTTCTGAGTGGATCATTAATCCACTGTAGCTGACCTCCCCATATATTGTATAGTGGTGAAGATCTTTGCTAAATAGTGGTAGTGGAGATTTTTACTTAGCATTGTATTTTTTCCCAGTAGGTGGCGTTTTTCTCCGATCATTCGTCTGATATTTGTGATAATCGCCAGAGGTAAAAGCTTTCAGCCAGGGGGCTTCCTTATTTTTTAGATGGAATTGTGTGAAAGCCTCTTTATTAATTAAACACTCGAAACCATAATTTTTTGTTTTCGTTATGTGCTACTCTGCTGGGGCTAGAACTTGGGCCGCTTGTGTTGTTATGCGTGCGCTCTAAACACTACACTATGCCAATAATGAAATGAAATAAGTACAAACAGGCAAATAGCAAAACATGTTTGCGATGCAGTCACACATAACAAATATTTGCCTCGGAAACAATTTTTTGAACAATCTTTGAAAAACAAGAAATAAAAATGTAAACGGAAGACATTGACGCTTAATCGTTTTATGCCGCGGGTAAGCTACAGCTTTTTTTTCGTTAAAAATTAAAAGAAAAAATGAGATTCAATTAAATAGTCACCTTTCTTAACCCCAACTTTCGTTTAGCTAGATGTTCTCGTATACGTTGCAGACATTTGGTGGTAAATTTTGTCTCAATTTCTATACATACCAGAGCAATCACTCCAGCATTGCTGGGAGCCTTAGTGTTGTACCTGCTTATTGACTGATGTGATTAGATAAAGAAAGCTTGAAGTGTTATCGTTCTCTACACATAAAAAATTCCATAATTTTTATTTTTTAAATGATGGTTTGTTTTGACTGCCAAATTGCTTAAACCAAATTAATAAACTTCAACTCGAACCATTCTCAATATATACATAAATTATTATTTAATTTGCACCATGTCCACTTATCCGATTCCTTCCACTTTGTAAATGATGGTTTGTACTATCTAACAAGTCATTTAGACCAAATTCAGAACCTTCCATTCTAATCGTTCTCTAGATATACAAAAATCAATATTTAATTTCTAGGAGAGGTTCCACATCCACTTATTCAATTTAGCCCATATTTCGACCGATGATGTGTATTAACTACTAAGTTATTTAGACCAAATTCAGAACCTTCCACTATTACCGTTCAGAAGATATACAAAAATCAATATTTACTTTGTATTGAAGGTGCTACCCCACTTAACTAATTCGGCACAATTTTTGACTGGTAATTTGTATTGAGCACAAAATTATTTGGGCCAAATTTAGATACTTACTATTACCGTTATAAAGATATAGACATATAAATACAAATTTCATATGGGCGTGGTACCGTCCAATTGAACAATAGTGAAGCTACACATCAAAAGAAAGCTTTCTACATATACTCGTACACGGTTTTAAAAATATTTTCTAACTCACACGAACTTTAAATATTGCAAAAAATTTCGTTTTCAAGTAAAACTTATTCAATACAAAGAATTTCACTCTAAAGTCAATAACTCACGAACCAATGGGCCTACAAAAAGAGCATAAACATAAAAACCTTAGTATTGACTTCGGTTTGCGCATTTCACAGAACGTCAATTATATCTTCTTTTATATATATAGATGTATGCAATAATCCTTCAAGCCATATATTATCGAAAGCCTATGAAACCTCGACAAAGAGAGTGGAGCAAAATTTTTTTTCTCAAATTCCTTCTTATGGCACTTAGCAATTTACTTGACTGTTCTTTTGTGCTGCGTTTGTTTCTAAGTCCAAATTGATTATTTAGAATACACTCGACTTCAGTCAGTATTAGATGTAACTTTTTAATTAGGGCTTTTTCGAACAACTTGCATCTATTATACAACAGGCTTATTGTGTTGTATGACTAAAACCTTGTGTGGTCCTTTCCAGGTTTCGGGATCAGGGATAAGCGAAATTTTGCATGATGTACGTCAATATACTGCTTTATACTGGTAAGCCAGAAGCAATTGACGCTTATGAGGCCAACATTGTTTGCGTTATTCGTAACATACGGCTAGCAATGTTCGAAGAGTGGCTCAAAATTGAATTGAGTTGAATTTATATGTATTTATTTGAGTTGAATTTCTTTTTTTTATTAAACTTAGTTTATGTTATGTTTAATATAAAACGCAAACACTAATAAGAGAAGTTACATATATTCTTTATGGAATGAAAAAGAAATGAAATTTAAAAAATTCATATACAAAATAATGAGTACATTGTGTAAATCATTAAATTGAAAGTTATAGTTTAGTAATATTAAGCAGGTTTTGTTATATTTTGAATAATTTTTTTAATATATAGTATACTGGCCATTATATGTAATATGGTATTTTTGTATACTCATCTTGACATACTGATAACTAGTTTACGGCATGTATCTAAAGAGACTTATGCAAAGTGATCCTTGGTTTGAAATGTTTGCTGACTTACTCATTATTTGAAATTCCCCCAAAAAATTCTCAATTATATTTAGATCCGATGACAGACTTCGTCAGTTTAGGAGAGTTGTTCTATTTTTATAGCACTAATTTTTGACATAAAAGTATGTGTGTTCTGCGTCGTCGTCCTAATGGAAAACCCATTTAAGCGGTATGTTTTTTGAGTATATAACAACATTGTATTCCGCACCATAATGTTGCCACGACCGTACTTGACTGTCCTTTTTGTGAAACGGGTATGAAATTTCTTACCTGGAGTTCGACACACATTAAGTCTATTAATTTCCAAACAAATTAATTTTTGTTGTTATTCCACTCTTTCTCAAATAAAATAGCTCCTTTTGGCGTAGATGATGATGTGATTATCAATTGTCGAATAAGTTTTTTGTGTCCTTCCCCGAGATTGCTTACATTATTCTGTTGTTGTGGTATTTCGGAAAAAATAAATTGACCTATTTTACGATTTAGATATTGCTATCCTCTGTTTTTTAATCTTCTGATCTTTTAAATCTTCTCTTTTCTAAAGAGCAATGCTACTTTCGACTCATCTATCAAGGCAATTTTATTTAGTTTAGCTTTACATTAATCCTTCTGTTAATATTATAGCAAATAAATTAGCAATTCCTCTTTGAAAAATCTAAATTATTACAAAATATGAAATGTATTTATTTTGTTGGCCAAGCTAAGATTGGCCTTTTAAGATAAAATTATCGAACAAGCGAAAAGTAAGGCGATTGTCGCAACAGACAAATTGGAATAAAACGAAAGTAGAAGGTAGAATAAGCAAGAGAAATACATAGGTATGTATTATTTTGACCATACAGAAATATTTGGCGTTCAGACTATAGCATAAAAATAATTGCTGATTTTCGACAAGTATTTACCAAGTCTAACCGTAACTTAACAGGTTTAAGCTTGTTTGAACATTGACCTTTTCTGAAATTCTTAGTATTAGTGTTCTGTTAAAATAATTTTTTAATTCTTCTCTTTAGATTCAATTATATGTACATATATATTATGTATATGTATTTCAAAAACCTTATTCCGAAATATTAATTTGTTTTTCAAATACATACATATTATCAAAAAATTACATCTTCTTCTGAATACCAAAAAAAAAAAAAAAAATTTTTTTTTGCTATAGACAACTTATTATTTCCTTAACATATAATGCGTTTGAATGCATATTCCATTTCAAAATTAGTTCCATGTTGGTTTCCGTAAGAAAGATGTAAAACCACACTATATCGCAATATAATATGTTCAGACCAGATTTTTCATTTTCCAACATCAAATAAACTTTAAACACATATGTATGTTTATGTATATATGTATGTTTATGTATCTTTTTTGTATACAATAATAAGTCTACCCCTTTTTTTGAATTCACATCGATATTTAAAAATAAGTGAATTCAGAAAATTAAAACTTCCCTTTTTATTAAAGTGAAAAAATTAAACATCAAATAATGTATTTATACCATATTTAACAAACGCTATAACACTAGTGTTATGACAATGCCACAAATAAAAAGAAAAATAGTTTTAAAATTTAAATCCCATGTAAACACAATTGTTTTCATTAATGTATCTTTTCATGTATTTTATTCATACATGTATGTATGTTTCTACCTTACACGATTGCATACAGCATTGTCAACTCAGTGCTTTTAGCACTTTTTTAGTGCTTTTTCGAGTAAGTTTTTAGTGCTTTTGTTTCCTTTTGGTGGCACCAAGTCATTATTTCAAATGATAATAAAAACGTTTACAAAAAAGTAGCAACGCAATGAAAAAGCTTAGACTGTACAATTTTAAAATGCTTATTTACTTGTTAGATGAGATGTGTGAAGATTGAATGCTTAAGTTCCTTGGTACGCGGAAGCCAGCAAAGGATTAGCAAAAAGATAAAACTTCTCCCAAGTATTGGTTTCTAACCTAAAAGCTTGTAGTATTGATTTCCAAAATATATATGCACATATGCATATACTAGTGCAGATTTAAGCTGCACAAGTGTTGTCGAAGTTCTCGAGCTTTTCTAGCTTTGTTTTAAGTTTAAGGTTATTTTAGCCCTTGGCGTCTTTGTAACACACATTTGGAGGTAACGCTGAGTGGTAAGTTGACACAGTTTCATAAAGATTGTACATTAACTGTGTATAGCGCACCAACAATATCGATGGACTTCTTGGTGTAATAAGCCTTTTCGAAATGTATAAAAGCAATATTAATTAGTGATAGGAACAAAGTATCCGGCATTGGATAGTATCTCTCATTTTTATCAAATGCATACCTAAGTTAAATAGGTGCAAATTTAACAAATATACATACGAGTATGTGTGTATATCGATTTAATTATTATGTTCGGATTATTATTAAAAAAAAAAAACTGGAAATGTAAAAAATAGGATAGGATAGATAGGATTTCTCAAACTTCTATTAAAATATAATAAAAATACTCATATATTAAAAAATTAAATAAAACTAAAAACATACGATTTTAAATGTAGTGCTTTTTTAAAATTCTTGTTTTTTCTTGATTTAAGTGCTTTTTGAATTTTAAAAGTTGACAATGCTGGTTGCATAGTGTACAATTTTCTCACAATTTTTATAAAAAAAAACATATATACATACATACATACAGACATGCATACATATTATTTATAGGTATTACTCAATGACAAATATTATTTTTATCTACTCAGATGTAAAAATATATTCACTTTTACTTTTAGGATTGTTCATCATAGACAATACTTATGTATATGTATCCCTATATGTATTGTATTATATATTTAATTACATATGTATATTTCATAGACTCTCAACAGGGACAGGTGTTTTGGCTCATAAAAATTTTTAAGTTTCTTGATAAAGTAAAAAAATAAAGTTGTAATAGAATTCCCTAAGAAATAATAGTTTTGCTTAAAATATGAGTATTGGAATTAGGTTTAAATGTTAAAGAAAAACTTAAAACACTACGTTTTACGAAATACCACAGCAATTAATTACAGAACTGTGAGAACTTTTAAATCAAAATCACAAAGAAAAAAAGGAATTTCTATTAACAAATTTGTTTACAAGCATTTGTTAATGGATTCATATGAAAGCATTCAGCTTAACAAACATCAATATTCACACTCACGTTTTCAATAACTTAACAGAAAAAAATAATTATTATTATAAATTTAATTAAATTCAAAGTATTAAATTGATTTTTATCAAGGTTTCATGTATCTGAACATATGTATGTATGTCTGAAGCAAAATAATTTACAGCACTTAGTTAAGATATGTATAAACAAATATAGTTTGGTATGTACTAGAGCACTGCACGAGTAACTCTCTTCGAGACCCACAGCGATTAATCCACTGCATTGAATTCAACTATTTGTTACTTTATGTATTGCCATCAATGAGTGTATGTTTTTGTTTTGAATGAATCGAGTTTTCGATTCACTAAATCATTGCTAGTATATTCATTTGAGTGTACGATTCAAATCAAATCGAGTGAGTATACAATTTGTTTATATGAAAATAATACAAAATCAATTGTTGTCTGAAAAAATTACTTAAATTACTTGAAATCTTTTAAAATAAAAACTCAAACATTTCAAATGGAAAACATACTTTTACATACAATCCGGTTGAGAAGTACCTGTCCTATCCATTGTATCGCAAAACATCTTAATTTTGTTTTTGACCTGTCTCTTCTTCTCTTTGTGGTTTTTTGTGGCCAATTCATTTGAATATTTATGATGTGTTCGAAGATAAATTCGAAATTGAATAAGAAAGACCAAAGCATTGTAAACAGCTGAACAGTAACTATTCGTGTATACAAAACATACATAATTCTTGGGCCTATTAAAGAACATACATTCCAGCATTGTAAACAGAAGCTATCCCCGAACTGTTTCATTGTCTACCGTAGAGCTCGATAGTGGTATATCTGAAATAGTTACCCGATTTGAGAAAATCCACTTCAATAAAATCAACATGTTTAAAAAAACAGAAAATTCTTAGAGAGATGTTTGATCATATATTATATATATAAAGCTACGAGTAGTGGTCTACTTAAAAGTCCAATAAATAGCGAATCTTATTATCCAATTTTATATATACATAAGTCCATAAATAACTTCATTGTATACTAGTTCTTATGATTTTTTTGTTTCTCATCATTACGGCAAAAAAAACTTAAATATATAATATCTAAAAAAATATTTTGAAAAACACTCAATTCACTCATTGTATTGCACTCGATTTGAAACACATAAACACTCTCATTACTCATATTATTATTTGGTTTTACTCGAATGTTTATTCCTTAATTATAATTTTTTATCAAATACTCTTTTGTTTTAATATATTACTCTATTCACTCATAAAATAACGAGTGAGTCATTAACAGTACTCGAAACAAAATCAATCATGTAGTGCTTTAGTATGCACGCAATTAAAATATTGCTTTTAAAGGGTCCGCCAAATAAATTTTTTTTTTTTTTTGAAAATGATATAAAAAAACTACTGAATATTTTCTCAAATTTCTTTTTTTATTTGAAAGTACAATCCTTCCAGTTAATAATGGAAAATAATTTCATTCAAATAGCTGCCTCGGCTGGCCATGTAGCAGCCTACACGATCGGTCCAATTTTTAAGCATGTTATCGATTGTATGCAGCTGTATTTCTCCAATGGCTTCACGAATATTGTCCTTTAAAGCGTCAATTGTCTTTGGCTTGTTGGCGTAACACTTATCTTTGACGGCACCCCATAAATAATAGTCCAACGGTGTCAAATCGCAGCTCCGAGGTGGCCAAACGACATCAGCTCTGCGGCTGATAATGCGACCTTCAAAAACAGGGCGCAAAACATCGAGTGTAGCTTCGGCTGTGTGGCACGTAGCACCGTCCTGTTGAAACCAAATGTTGCTAATATCCTCCTCTTCAATTTTTGTGAACAAGAATTTGTTCAACATGGCCCGATAACGATCGCCATTGACTGTAACGGCCACTCTCTGGACCAAAATCCGCACCAAACAGTGACTCGTCTTGGGTGTATCGGCTTTTCAATGTATGCGTGCTGGTTTTCTATGCTCCAAATGCGACAATTTTGCTTGTTTACATACCAGCCAAGATCAAAATGAGCTTCATCTGAAAAGATAATTTTTTTGGAAAAATCGGCATCTTCTGTAAGTCGTTCGCAAGCCCAGATTCCCAGCGTTGTTCAAGCGTATACACAACCATATTCGTTCAGCGGAAGGATAAAACTAATTATCTGTTAAATCAGACATGAACTAAGTGTTACCATTCACGAAATAAGCACTGATTGAAAAAAAACGTTAGATGGCGGACCCTATAGTTTAAATGCATCACAATGTGACAGGACGAATAATTTTGGTATATTTTATAATCAGGGTAATATACTACTGAATGTATGTATGTACATATGACCTACTATAATATCAATTTAAAATTAAAGCTCATGATCATATTTAACACACCCTGACTGCAGAACACAATAATAATACAATATAAAATAAAAATGTTAAAGAAATATTAATTTGATGTAACGGTTTTATATGATTTCTAACAAGCAAATAAAGAACACACTCCATACTTTGATATCACTAACAACAGAATAGATTGGCAAACCTTTATTTCTAAAAGACGGCATTTCATTTTGATCACTTTTTCTGCAAAGTTGTTAATATCTACTTAGAATTCTAGAGACCATTTGGTTAAGCATTTGATGGAAAAGCAAAAAAAAGTATAAAAAAATTATAAAACAGTTACATAAACTTTGTAAAAAAAAAATTAAATAAAATTGAAAAAAAATAAAAAATATATAAGTATGTATATACGTATGTATGTATGTATGTGCATATGTACATACATATAAATACACAAGAGCACACATAAGAAGCATTACTTGATTTCAAACATAAACTTCAATAGTGTTTTCATTGGGTAACAGGTTCCTCAAGTGATCTAGATTTTATCTGCAGTTGATTTTTTTTCACAAGTTCTCTACTTCAATACTTTGCTAGTGCTGTTGAAAGTAGAAATAATAATAAAAGCAAACATATATGAGCCAAGCTCACTCTTTGGCTCATAAAACACCAATGTACTTACGATATGTGTTTGTTTGTGTAAAATAAGTATTTGTGACTACATACACATACACATATGTATTTGTGGATGGATGTGTGCATGAACAACTAACCATTCATTTAACTTGGTAAGCGTTTAAGCGTAACATATGCATCGTTGTATCTATTGCTGCTGATGATGATATTCATGTTTCAACAAAAAAACTTTTTTACTACAATCATACGGAAATGTGGAAACGCACGGCTTACATTGATTTTGTCTTATTATTTGTTTTTATTTATTTTTCTTCTATTCGTGTTTCTTTATCTCAGCTTGAATGTATGTTTTCAGTCTATAGTCAGCGTTGGTAAATACTCATGCATACATACACACATACACACACACACACACACACACACACACACACACACACACAGAAATAAGCCTTTGCACATTCACATAAACACATGGTTGGTTCTTCCAGCTAGTTAAACGTTCAATATAATTTCGGTCATTGATTACGGTTTATTTTAGTGTTGACCGCATTCTATAATTCTGATTTCTTTTAGTTTCATATATACATACATATATATGTATATATGTATGTAAAAGCTATGCAGACAGGTTTTTAGAAGTTTGTTAATGGAGCAATTTTGAATTTAGCTGAAAGTTGAGTGACATTTATTTTATTTTTATTATAAAAAATATTTATTTTTAATATCGTTGTGTATACATACAGTGCTGTTCGAAACCTAAGCAACTTTTCTTGTCGAGGCAATTAGGGATTCGGATATTACTAAATAATAGATTTATTCGAAGTAAAATATTTAAATTTTATTATCGTAGCCACCAAAATTATAAATATAATAACAAAACTTTAATTCCATTCTCTATTAAGTAATACAACAACAAAGTAGAGTAGTTGAGTAGCTGTTCGAAACTTTAGCAATTTTCAGTACTTTGTGAATTAACCTTTGTTTTTTATGGCCTTCGCACAGCGTTTACGCATAGTTTTTAGGAGATTTGTTAGAATTATTGTTAGTATTCTGCTTATGATTAAAACGATGTGGTCCAACTTTGCGCTTCAAAGTTCCATAAAGGTTCCCAATAGGATTTAAGTCTAGTGATTGGGATGGCCTATCCAACACTTGAATCGCATTAGCTGATAACCATTTCTTGGTTAATTTTGGCAAGTGTTTTGAGTCGTTGCTGCGCTGAAATACCTATACAGTATAATTTCCCATTCGGCATATTTAAGCATGTCGTAAGATAAAATGTCCCTATAAACAAAACGGTTCATTTTTGTTTGTATTTCGACGAAGAACCAAACGCAACTCGCTGAGGAGCATGTTCAGACTATTACATATTCGCCTCCGTGCTTTATTGCGTCTTTACAATAATGCGAAAGTAGTCGTTTTTCCTTTGGTCTTCGGACGTGACATATTCCATCTGTATTTACAAGTTAAATTCACCAAATCAGTTTTATTGGCCGAAGAATCTAAACTTAGCGTGTTTAATACAGATGGAATAAGCATCGTGCACTTCATCCATTTTATGGTCAGCTAATGTCTGGTTGAATGGATATGTTAACAAGCATAATTTGCTTTATTTGATGTGAAGAGCAGCCAGAAGCATTGCACTGTTTGGTGTGGATTATGGGCCGGTGGTATCATTTGACCATACTTTTTCAAAGGCGACGAAAGCTGGAACGTTACCGTCCGATGATCACAACTTTTTGTTTGCCCAGAACGGAGAACTGGGTTTGGCTGACATGCGATTTTATCAATACGGTGTCACATGTCATATTTGCACGCTAAACAATAGCCCAATAGAGAGGCAAGATCGGTAAACAGTTTATTTTTCGTTTAGAACTGGTAAATTGGCCATTTAGATCGTGCAATTTAACGCCTTCAGACTATTTTTTGTAGGAATATGTTAAGACTCGTAATATACCGGCCGATATGATGGAGAGTATGCCAAAATTGGAGCCAGTGTATGAACCGCATAGCCGCGACCAACGTTTACATGAAATCAAATAAACTTTGTAATCAAATCCAAAAGCTCTTAAGAAATAACCCGAAAATAAAATTTGCAACATTTACACTGGCTTTTGTTTAATACTTAGATAGTTTCTTCAAAAACTTTTGTTAAAATTTAAGTTAAGAAACAAATTTATCATATCAGAAGACTTGAGATACATATACAAGTAAAAAAAACAAACAAAAGCTTTAATTACATATAATCATATTTAAGCAATGGTAAAAAAATATTTTTTGCACTTATTTCGCACAAAATATATATGAAGTAAAGGATATAGACGTATGTATGTACATACATGTTTCATTGTACTCAAGAACTTTAATTTTACTTAATTTCAAAGGAAAATAGTTAGAAAAATTTATTATACCACTTACCGTATGACCCATATTCATAGTCAAAAATATAGTATACTTTAAAAGAATAAAATTCGACTCTATTTCTGTAAAATGTAAAAATTTCTCGCAGGCATGACAATTTTAATATTAAAGATACACGTCGTTCTGGTCGACCAATCACTAAAAAAGTCAAGGAAAACTTGGTAAAAAATGAGAAAGACAGACACACAAGCAGCGTGGACGCTGTTAGGAAATTAGGCATCCATCACCAAATAGTTATCAACCATGTGAAGAAAGCTGGATACGCAAAGAAAGAAGTTCAATGTTTGGTTACTACAAAAAAATGTAATATATGTACGAATTTCCATTTACGATCTGCTAAAACGAAACAAAATCAACCCTTTCTGAAGCAAATGATTACAGGCGATGAAAACTGGATGATTTATGACAGTATTGTGCGGAAAACATGAGGGACAAAGTAAGGCAGAGCGTTGCAGACGCTGGCAAAACCTATTTTGACACCAATAAAGGTGATACTGATCTTTACTGTAAGCAATTAACAAGATTGAAGAAAGCAAATTATTGTTAATGATCCGTCTGAAACACAGAGAGTTTGGCTGAGAAGTTTCTATGCATCCACCATATAAACCGGAGCCTGCAACTTAAGTTTATCATTTTTTCCGATCTCTGCAGAACTCTCATAATGGTACACACAGAAAAAGAAGAACCCAATGTAAAATCACAGCACACCACCACGTCTGTGGGTTAAAAACAATATTGAGTCTTACGTGCATTAAAATCGACCCTGTTCGCACGACCCCACCCGGAGACCTTCACCAGGTCACTTGTCGTTCATATTCATCCTTCTCGCCCCAACCTCCAAAAGGCTCGGTCCACGATCAAAGGAATGTGAGTGACAAATGTTGCTGTCATCCGCAAAAGAGTAGATAGGATTAGAAGTGAGAAGAAAGTCGTTAAGAAATATTAGAAAAAGAATAGGAGAAAGAACAGAGCCTTGCGTTACCCATGAGTTTACTCTGAACTCGTCGGATGAGACCCCATCTATAACAACTCTTATAGAGCGATTTCTGCGAGAGCTCGATATGAATCGAGAGAAGTGACTACCGACACCAAAAGCATTAAGTTTCGAAATGAAAGCCTCGTGCTAAACTCTTAATCTCGTCAAAACCATGAATGGACGTGTTCCACTTCTCCGAGAGCAACGCCAGCAGGTCACTAGTAGAACGGTCCCTTCGGAAACCGTATTGACGATCGCTAAGTAAATCGTTGGACTCCAGATATCTCACAAGGTGGTGATTAATTATACTCTCCATAAATTGGAGTGTGCGGAACAACCTGCTATTGGACGGTAGTTCTCAGGGTTACTAGCTTCGGCGTTTTTGGGGATTGGCGTTACATTAGCAACCTTCCAGCACGGTGAAAAAATACCGGCGCGATATGACGCACTGAAAAGGTGAGCTAATGGACGCGCAAGCTTCGAAGAGCACTGCTTCAGGACCAATGCTGGTATGCCATTCGGTCCAGAAGAATTGTTAACGTTGAGATATGCAAGGACCCTTTTACAGCACGGGCTCGAACTAGGTTTAGTTACTGATACTCTTTCAAGTTCGGGCAGTGGTTGAAAGCTCCCCGTCAAGTGAGAATTACTTGCAAACATTTCGGCCAAAAGGTTTGACTTTTAAGCCGGGTTCGTGAATGTGTGGTCATTCTTTATAAGAGCAGGAACCGAACTAGCGTTGTTCCTCAGCCTTTTAACGAATAAAAGTTTTTACTTCCCCGCGGAAAAGTAAGAACCTTTGCACGAAGGCACTGCTCGTATAAAGCCTTTTCGCGTCTAAGTACTGCGGCACATAAAGATCTCGCCTGTTTGCGAAGCAAATCAGCATGGGCACATTTATTATTGCGCCAATTCCTTAATCCTTCCTCTCTGGATCTGACTGCCAATTTATACGTCAGATTAAACCAAGATTTATTTCTAGGTTTAATCGAAAACTTATTGGATGGGAAGAAAATATCCATCCCTAGCCTTATTATATTCACTACCATTTCTGCAATGGCATCGACGTTTTAGTCAAGGAAACAAAGTTTCCAATTAAAATGCCCGAAAAATCATTGAGCTCAGCCCAATGAGCATCCTCGTAGCTAAAACTAGGGCGTTCCGTAGCCAAGGGTGGAACCACGCGAAGAGCGGTGGACGAGAATGAGGCAGAAACTGTGCAATGATCCGAATTTCCATGAGGTGCAAGAACCTCAACTACATGCTTTTCAGGGTCTGTAGTGAGGAAAAGGTCGAGGGTGTTGTTCTGGTGCCCGATATATGTGTAGGTTCATTCACTAATTGCGCAAGGTGATTGTGCGCGGCAAATAACTCAACGTATTGGCCTTCTGGAGCTGTACGGCCTGAATGGCGTAACCAAGACGAATTATGAACATTGAAATCACCAGCAGCAACAATTTCACTGTTCGGATAATTCGCAAGGATACTCGATATTTTTTTTATAACTAAAAAACTAGTTGAGTTTTAGCGAAACAACACTCCATCAAAATATATAACAAGTTTAACATAAATGTAGGAATGTAAAAAGAAATCATTTCAAATTAACATAAAATTTCATGTTATTTCAACATGTTTTCATGTTGTTTTAATATGATCATCATATTAGATTTAAGCGGTTTTATAGTTAATTAAACATTAATTTTGTATTGATTCAACATGAAATTAATGTTATTTTTACTTTTCACAATGTTGATTCAATAAAGATTTCACATTATTTCAGCATGATTATCATTCTGATTTAACTAGAACTCCTATATCAAATTTAACATGATTTCTAGTTGTTATCAAATGCAACGACAATAAGGCAAAATCATTATTAAAAAATGTTGAATCAATCTCGTTTTAATTAATTTTACAATTATTTTATATGTACGTGTGTATAAACTTAAATTCCTACACTGATGGAATAATGGCTTTACCCTAAAAATGGCAGAATGTTGTCGATTAAAACGTCACATATTCGGTTTAATAACTCGAGTTTTAACTATAAGAAAAAGGTGTTTCCTTGTTGGTGAAATTTTTAACCGAACTTAACCGCGCACCCACTATTATCTATTTCATGTATGAAATAAGAAATCGAATGTGAATGCTTTAAATGCCCAATCAATAAACTCCATAAAACAAATAATTTAGAATAATAAAAAAATAGTTTACAATTTTATATTAAATTAATGGTTATATCATTAGAGAAGAGTCCTTACCATTAATTTAAAAAATATATATTTTGGGTTAGTAATGGTAAAATCGACTTCAAAGCCAAAAATACATGTTTTGTTTGTTGTTGTTAACAATAATTTGATAGTCGTATTACTGCCAGAGTACCGAACCGATTTAAATAAGATTAAATTGGGCACATCTATGCAGAAAAAGCTTTAAACCTACAAATCTTTCGGTGCAATAGTACGGGTGTAAAAGTAATTTCAAAAAGCTTGTGTGTCTATTATATAGATTTTTCTCATTTAGTAGTGTTAATACTTACGATCAAAAACTAAAAAAAAAACTATAAACGATATATTTTATTTACTTTTTTAGAATCATCAAAATGTAGTTTTCCTGGATCGCCAGCACACAGTACGGTAGTATTTTCAAATGCAAATCTTACAGATGGAACTATTGCATCATATTCTTGTGAAAGAGGCTTTGAATTGCTAGGTCCTGCAAGGCGAGTTTGTGAAAAGGGCGTATGGTCACCAGAAGGGATACCATTTTGTGGTAAGTTTCATTTTGTTATCTCCATCATATTATATATTGCTATTAAACATCTTTTTTGTTTATTTTCATTTCAACAATAAACAATTTATATTCACCCAGTTATCTATAATATTACACTGCCTTTCTTTTCACAATTTTAAAATAGCAAGCTCTAAAAGAAATTATCCCTAAATATAAAATTTAAAAAAATATTACATTTCCCAGCCTATTTTAAATCGTTTGGAAAATAGGCTGAGAGATTTAATATTCTGAATGAATATTGGGCTGGTTTTCGAAAAAATCGTACTACAATAGATTATATTTTTAACCTCTTTAATATAGATCACTTGAACATAATGAATGAAGAAAATATGTGTGCGTTCATGTTTCTCTTCAAACAAACATCGATGTTAAAAAACATCGTTATTAAAACGGATACATCGATGTTTTCTCGATGTTTTATTTTCCTATTATTTCATAAAATGTATAAAATTAGAAGTAGTGTAAACGGTAAAAATTTTACAACTATTTGGTAACGAACGTGATGAGGAATCGTCGTATTATTGACACACGATGAATTTTTTTTCGTTTCATACGTGACATTTTAAATAATTGTTCAAATTCTCATAGATGGTTTTATTGATTTTATGTTGCAGACATTTGCGAATTAGTGAGTCCTAACAGACAATACCATTGGGAAATATTAGTGCTTTATTCGTTAACGGAGTAGCAAATAAAATGAATCGTTAAGCATGTAGTCGACTCCCTAATTCCCTTTGTTTGTGTCATTATCACAAGGACATTTATGATAATTTCTTAAAAATTTCCACTTAAAGTTGGTTTTGGACGTAAATGTATCAGTCATCAAAACATCGATGTTTTGCATCCCTACGTGTGCATTCTTTGTTGATTGCTCTTCTGCATTTGACTTCATCTCACGGAATTAAGTATGGGCTTATCTTAAAAAGTTATTTGCATCTGGCGGCCATCATATGAGAAAACAATGAATTGGATATTTTATTCAAACACATACTTGGAGCCGCTTAGCGTTGATCTTGGTGTGAAACAGCATTAAAAAACAAGTTAGCTACAGCAAAAATTACAATTGTCTCTACCTGGTCCAGATATGTATATTAACAACCCTGAGATCTCAAATATCAACAAACTAAAAATGTTTAATGCTGCTGCTAGATCAATGTAAATTATGGTATGATGACTACACGGTGAACAAACTTTTTCGATTTTTCAACAAAAAAATTATACTTTTTCCTTAAAATACTTCCAATTACATACTTTACGTGCATGCTAAACAAGGTGGGTTACTAGACCTGTACTCTAGACTCTTCAGACATTCATCTATTGCGGACGCTTCTGAAAAACGCTATATTCATGCATTTTTTCAAAATGGTATCGCAATTGGCAAAAACACCAGCATATTTGACAGGCTTTGCAAATCTATTACAAAAACGGTATTGCAGATGGCGTACTTGCCTATCAAAATTACTAAAAATTGTCGTTAACTGTTTTGCTCATGACAGAGTTTGTTAATTGGAAAAATATCTTTAAAAATGGAGTCAAATAAAACGTAACTTGAATAAAAACCATATGCAAAGTTTATATTTTATTTAAATTTTGGTGTTTTTTTATTTATTTTAGTATACAAATTACCACTCCCGCACAATTTTTGAAGTTGGTAGAATTAATGAAAAAAAACCTTATTTGGCAAAAGGATACAATAAAGGATTAAATAAAATTAATTAATTAAAGAAGAATGGAATGAAGCTGCAGAAGAAGTAAATAGTATAGGCTCTACGTACAGGCGATGGTTGGTTAAAGGTATGTGGATACCGAAGGCCGAAAGTCATGCAACAGGTGGAGGAGTTTTTAAGCATTTTGTTTTGACATCAACTGAAGAGGTGGCAGTGATTTTATTGGAATTGCACTCCATTGTGCAGCATAAAGAACCTTTAGGACTTAAGTGTATTCGTTGCAGTTCCCCGAATCATGGGCTTTTTGCTGATGAAATATTCAAATCGTTAATTGACGAAACTACTGAAACTAGTACGACTGCAAAAAGAAAAAAAAATTTCGGGTACCACTGAAAGTTTAAGTCTGACTGAAGAGCAAAAACAAGTAGAATATCAAAAAGCAATTAGTTCAGGTTTAAAAGAAAGTTTGACCGAAATAGAAAAATATACTAGAAAACTTTACAAAATTAAAGAAGAAGAACTAAAATTATATAAAAAGGAGTTAGAAAGAAAAGAACAACACCGTAATGAATTTTAAAAACTAAGAGTAGCTAAAGTTGAAATTAAAGAAAAGAAAATGGAAATTGATTGCTTAAAAATGACTTGTAGTCCTTTATTTATAATTTATATATAAATCGGATGAACTAGTTTCTAAACTCATTCATTATTCTTAACCTTAAGCTTGGAGCACTTGAATAATTTTCTTCGTTATAATCAATTATGCACATCCCATATCTTCGTCAATGTGTTCTTCAGGCCACTCAATATCAAAATGAATACATGTATTTTGCAATGCAGCACAAACAGAAATAATTTTCTCAACAAATTCTGTAGTATTTATAATGGAGTTTCCTTGCTATCAGTAAACATCAAAAACGATTTTTTAAGACGCCTATAGTTCTCTCCACAATATTTGGAGTTTTTGTTGAAGTTACTTTTTGGAGAACCATTTACAGTTGACCGAAAAGGTGTCATCAAGAATGTCATACTTACCTAGTAACCATGTATTTCTTTCTCCATTCTGGTATTGCTCTTTTAAGTGGTGTTTTAACGACCACGACCACGGAGGAAGGGATTTAACATATATTACTACAAGCTTGTGGTCACTTTCCTTTCTAAAAATTAATAAAATAGAAAATAAATTTTACAAGCTTTCGGAAATATTTTTGATATTTATACATCCCACCATTACGTTTAAGCTATAAAATCCATTTAGGTTTAAATATTTAAATCATCGTTCAACTGATGGGGATATTATCGCGACGTGAGTCCCGTCAATACATCCTAAAACACCAGGAAATCCAGTTTTTCTAAAGAAATGTTTTTGATTTCCTTTTTTTCCTCCTTATTTGTTACAAGTGAGATCCAACGGGGGACAAAGTTCACTGTACATTGCATCTATTCATTTATGAAACGCATCGCTTACAGAGGACTGGCAAAGGGTAACACTTATATCGTTTCCAACCCCTTTCTCGTAACTGCCAGCAAGTATCCTTAGAGTTGCGGTGAGTTTTACTTCTTTTTCAACTGCTGATTTCTTTGAGAGTTCTTTTAATCTCGATGAAATTGTTCGAAGAACATATTTAAAGGCCGTTTTATTAAGCCTAAAATAACTAACAAATCTTAAAAAATGATTAAGTTATATAAGTTATATTTTCAACTTTTCTGTCAAACTCACATGAGAAAGAATATGAATTTACTAATTAATATAAGCATATAAGCAATGCAGAAGCTATTGTTTCTGTGACGCTACAATTTTATTGTTTTTCGATGACTGACTTTACAATGTTTGCATTATTTTAAATCTATTGTCTCTTTTTGTGAAAATATCAGAAAAGGCTAAAAAAGCTAAATGAATTTTAGAAAAAAGCTAAAAAAAGCTAAAAGCTGAATGAAAAATTTCGGAGCTAAATAGAAAATAATAAAGCTAAATTTAGCTTAAAAAAATCTAATATGGTCACACTAACGATAATAGATGATAGATTTGTTGAAGAAAAACTCCACTGTAAATATATTTTTAAAGAAATAAACAAAGTCTTGTAAACAACTATTTTCGTAACATAACATAAAATTTTTTCATTTCCCGGTATACCGAAAAAAGATGTATGTACATACACATGTATGTAAAACTTAAGTATACACCATTTAATAGTTCTGTTGCTCTTCATTTCAAATCCAAAGAATCTTAAAATCGTTTAATATTTGGCTAAGATGTTAACTTTTAAGTGTATGAAGGTACGACAAACCTGGTTTTTACCTGCAACTAAGGATTTTGGAGGTGTTACAAAAATTTTTAAGTCCGATTTTTGTTGTATGGTATTACTTCTTAGATATATACACTACTTTACTCTTTCTTATGGCATAAGTTTTTGCCTTGTATATAGGGTGTTTACTTTTTTTGACGCTCACTGTATATATTCAACTATTGATGTAAATGAGAGATATGTACATACAGACATATATAAAGTTACTAAATAAAAATTCTTTTTTTAAGAATTGGGAGCAAAATTAGCATAAAAACTGAGTAAGTCGATAGAAGAAAGTTATCGTTTAAATTAACATTTAAACAAAAATACTAATACAGACGTAATCAAACTTTAATGAAAACCACAATTTGACTTTTGTCTGTATATATGTATATATGTATGTATGTACAGTGGTGGAAGAAAAATTACAAGCACATTTCTTTTGACTAATTTTTTAAAATATTTTTATTTTGATAAACACTTTTTAAGAAATTCATATATTCTTTAATAATTTATTAATGTTTTAAAAAACAGTAAGAATTATTTACAAAAACTCAATTCAAACCGAAAATTCTATTCATTTTTAAAGTTAAAGTTGTAAAAAAACAGAAACAAAGTTCAAAAATTTATTATTAAGAACTTCAACTATTATTTACAGTGGCTACAAGCCAAACTCGAACACTATAATAAACTGATTTTGTTGATAAAAATCAAACTAATAAAAAATAGTTAAGGAAAGCTTTTGTTTGATTTTTTACAATATATATATTCAGCCATTAAGAATAGAAAACAAAATCAAAATTCAGTAGTTGTAAGTAGAAATAAACTAAAAAGACTTCAATTTGTTAAAAAAAAAGGTTACACAAGCGAAACTCGGACGGCTACATAAATGTCTGAGAATATTACTTATTGTTATAAAATTAATATTTTGTGTGCATTATAACCATTTGGAGTCTCTTGGGAATAGATTCGACAAATTTTTGGCAGTAGCCAGCTGGTATTTTTCCATTCTTCTAAAAACCCTTCTTAGCTCACATTTGCTGGAAACCGACTCATGCTGAACTTTTTTATTGAGATAATTCCACAAATTTTCAATAGGATTTATGTCGGGGATCTGGGGTGGTGTTTCCATGACATGTGGATCTTACTTTTTGGGCCTTGAGTTTGGGATCGTTATCTTGGTAAAAGTACCAACCGTTAATCAAAACAGGCTTATTCACACTTTTTGACAAGTTTTCTCTTAAAATTTTGAAATAAACTTTTTGATCCATGATAGTGTCAATAAAACGCAAGGATCCTGGACCTGATGCAGAAAATGAGCCCCAGACAAGCGCTGAACCGCACCCATGCTTTACTGTCGGTTTCCAGTTATTCAAACGTAGTTCCTGATTTTGTCCCCTCCATACTATTGGTTTACCATCCGACCCAAATACGTTAAATTTGCTTTCGTCGGTGAACATAACGTTTCTCCAAAAAGAAAACTCTTATTTTGGCACTCTTTTGCAAATTTAAGACTTTTGGTTTCATTGCGGTTACTAATAAGAGGTTTATGTCTAGCTCTTCTACCATTCAGACCAAGTCTGTAAAGCAAGTTTCCTATTTTTTGATGGGCTAGCTTTCTTACCAAGGTTACTTTCAGCAATAGCAGCAAGTTTTGGAGCACTTAGGATGGGATGTACTTTTATTTTTCCGACAAAAAACACGTTCTTCTGCCCCAGAAAATATTTTGTTGTGGTCTATTTTGCACCGTTTTGTTGACTTTGAAACGTTTTATTATGTCGCGCACAGTAGAATAACTTCTGCAAACAATTTTTAAAATTTCGCGAACACTTTCCTTTTCTTCAATTCTAGTTTGTCACCGTTGTCTAGCCATTTTCTTGATTTAAGCTCCGTTTATTCTATATAATTTTCGCAAACTGAATTAAAGGGTTTCCCCTAAATATGTAAATTATATCAGCGAAGAAGAATTACAGAGTTGCAGTTATTAACCCATAAAAGTTACTGTATAATTTTTAAGCGATCGAAAATATTTTGGTATAGTGTCCGAGTTTGGGTTGGAGCCACTGTTTGTACAATCAAATCAAATCAAATTATATACAATCAAATACGTTATTGAAAAAGTCGATTATAAATTTTATTTTATAAAATTTTTTTTACTTATGTCTTTTTTTACTACCACTTGTGTTTTGTTATGTATATTCATGGTGAAAAAAATTATAAGGTGTGCTCAATCGAGACAATATTGTTGCCATATTTTTTTACTGACGTCACAAATAGTCGTTTTTTATATACAGTAAAATCTTGATAATTCGGACGTCGATAATTCATTTAATTTTGTAGTCAATAATCCGGTCTGCAATCAATTATTCGGATCTTCAAGGTTTTACTGTAATAAAATTTAAAAAAATTCAATATAATATTGCTTATACTAAAAAAACGACTACGCGTGACGTCACATTTTTTATTCACCACATTATGAGCAGACCTTATTATTATTAGACCATGATATATATTATTAAAATTCGTACACAGATAAATAAACAAGTAAAAATCTTTTTTACTTCAATAGAAAGTATAAATATCAAACATATTAAATAAAATTGATTTCTACATAAAATTATAATTACTTACTACTATATGTCTCGTGTACCCCTTTTCTTTTTAATGACATCTCGAAGTCGTTTTGGTATACTATTGACCAACTTACCTAAAGGTACCTTTGCTTTTTTTAACTTGTATTCTTATTCAGAAGCTTATGGCGTTAGTTCTACTATTTAAAGAGATTTTAATGTCCAGAATAGGTAATATCAATAGGCTTCAAATATGATAGCTGAGACAAACATTCCCATATTGGTTTTTAATTTTTTTATTAGTGACTACAAAGCGTAATGTGTTTTCAGGATTGTTGTCCTGGTAGTAGAAAATCGACCTTAATTTGTCCTGGTAGCAGAAAATCGACCCTAATTTAATTCTTTCGGTAAATTAAAAAAAAAATTCTTTTTTAAGAATTATCTACAATATTTCAGTCAATTTTTACTAAATTACAGACTCTTCGTTTTGGGAAACACGCGCAAACCATCTCTCTAATCCAGTGTTAGGCAAACTAATATTAATGCATTTTAAAATTGTGGTAATAATTTGAGAGTCACTCACTTGGCACTGTGTTTTTCCACTTGTTTTCTCTTTACAATAGAAACAAGTATAGGTATATATTTGGAGCGATAAATGAACGCTTGCTTTTTACTTTTTGAAGATTATATCACGTAATGTTACTCGCAGCTACGCAGTAGGTGATTCGATTTTGGCCGGTATCTCATCAATCGCAACTTTAATGTTGTTTTCCATGGCTAGAATTGTGGCTGGCTTGTTCATGTACACGAGAGATTTTGTGCAGTCCAATGAAAGATAGTCGTATAATCTGGACAAAACGTAAGATTATTTGCTCACCAATTAATTGCTCGCAATACCATTTCGTGTGGCATGTGGCAAAAAAGGTCGGTAATCATTACACGGTACCTTGCTCCATTCAACGTTATGATTTTCAGTGTTTGCATTGACAGCTTAAAGCAAACACGTCTGTGCACAACCATCATAAATAACTTAAATAACATGTCTGTATCCATCTTATTCGCTATGCATTCGAAGTATCATTGGATATGAAAATAATTTAGAGTACATTCAGTACTCATGTGTATAATGAGTACACATGACATGCGTGTATTGATGTATAAGAGAAATGGCATGCTCTGTTTGAGTTTCTTTGATATTTTGTTTATTTTTTGAGACAGATTTACATAGATGTGCTCAAGAAACAATCCGAGACCGAAAAAATTGTATTTTAAACATTAATTCAAAACTCATTTACAAAAAATCTGATACTACAGCACGGACAAATCAAAGGTTTATTGCGTTTGATATTGCATTTTTTTTAACCCATTGAAGAACTCCAACTGCTACAAAAGTCATTAAAAGACTGGTGCGGGATATTTTGAAAAAATTACTATTTTCTTCTATTTCATTGAAAAACATTGAGGTACATAAAATATATTTTCAAAGGCACATATACAATCGCTTAATAAGAATATTTACGATCTTTCACTTATGAGAAATATCCAAAAATTGCATATACTTACATGGAAGATCGAAAGCAAAAAATTTTCAAAAATAAAAAAAAAAAATTGGACAATAAACATGTGTGCAGTTCCCTAAATTAGACAATAAATACAATCGGTATTATATAGACTTGTTAATATTTTAAATGTACTAAGAGATTTCACAAGATTTAACTGTTCGGCTCGTCTTTTTTTTAATGTCCTAACCGATGCTTTCGAATCTACAAATGAATTGAAATGATTGCAAAAAAATAGTAAAATACTTTAAAAAGGCCAATAAGCAGCAGCAGTTCAAAGGCAGCGTATGTTAAATTGTAATTATTCTGTCCTCCAAGGTTTAGTAGAGATTTGCAAGGACTTCGAAATCATTTTCAAAAAACTTCAAGCAACTGTCTCTCACAGACAGCGCTGCCTTATTTTTTTGTTAGAAAAACTGAAAACTTAGAAGAAAAAAAACTGATTTTTAAGTGAAAAAACCGCACATACTTAAATAAGTAAACAAATGTGCATATACGGGTATGTTCTGTAAAGCGAAAACGAGTGAAATTGAAATCGATTAAATTTTTAAAGACTTAAAACTTAAAAACGTCAATTATTTTAAAATTTTAATAATCAAAAAGTCATTTGAAAGGTAATTATAATATAAAATATATAAGAAAAAATATAAAAATCTTGTCTGATCTGAAAATTATTATATTAAATTGAAGTTTCATTCGATTTCAGTTTCACTTGATTTCGGTTTACAGAATATACTCGATAATTTATTTCATAGTGTATTTTTTATTCAAGTATAACGCAAAAATTAAAGGTGGCATACATAAGTGATATATTAAATGACACTGTATTCGAATTTGACACTTCTTTGAGACAAGCCGGACACCAGGCGGGTAAATCGGATTCCAGTACGCTGAATTCAGTGATACTAACCGTTTTTTTAGGTTAGTTCTGCATATTTGGCAAATAAAAATTATTTGAATTGTTCAAAATATTGAAGGAGATGAAATCGCGGCTCTAAATGTTAATATAATGTCGCACTTAGAGAAATGGAGTTCAAATTTGACTATTTTATGTAAAGTAGCATTATTTTTATTTCCTCCTGCTATTTCTTTACAGCCAAATGAAATAAACAATATAAAAGAATTTTGCATCGAAAAACTAACAGAAAATCATACTGTAGTTTTGACAGAATTTTCTTACATATGTAAGTCAACACCAGCAATACAATCACTTATTAAAGACGCACATACGTCGGCAGTATCTGGGTCTCCAATAAGTACTTTACCAAAAGTTTTCCAGCCATCTTCTCCAGAGCCAGTTACTTAAAATTTAAGTTTTTTCTTTTCAAATCTAATAAACATATTCGACGCTATACTGGAAACAAGAGTAGGTGAAGTTAAACGTTATTACAATGAAAAGATAAGAATTACAGAAGATTTCGACGTAATGCTATGGTGGAAAAACAATTCTATCAAATATCACAAGTCATCAAAACTAGCTATAAAAATATTGTCTATTCCTGCTAGTAGGGCAGCATTCGAACGCGTTTTTTCCTTAGCTGGGAATATTTTTACCGAAAAAATAAATCGGTTGGAACCCAAAAAAATAGACAATATTATGTTTTTAAATTCTTTGTAAAAAAATGTTTGGTAAAATATAGTATACCAGCGATTACTTCCTAGTTAGTAGTAATGAGATGTAAATTTGTTCTTTGTTTTTATAGCTAAGTATTATTATAAGTAAATATATATTTTAATAAACGAAATTAACTAAAAATCAAACATGTAAGTTTTTTAATGAATTTAATAAGAAATTCGGTTTGCCCCAATTTGGTAAATTTAATAGAAATTCAGCATAAGCGTTAAAAAAGTTGCCTTTAGCCGAATTCTGACGAAGTATTTAAATATTTATCCTAAAGAAAAGCTTAAACATACAACATACATTTATTATAGAATTTTTTTTATTATATTACGAGTATGTTCTTTTATACAAAACAATTATTAAGTTTTTTAAATAAAACCCATTGAAAACATTTTGAAAATAGTCCACGTATGTATATCACAGTCCACATATCTGTATCACAGCGATTTCAAGAGGTTTTATTTTGGTGAAATATACCCATACCAAAGTATAAATACACCGATACTCATACACAGTTCACACACTAATAAGTACTTGTAGTTATTTAAGTTGCGCTGGCTTTGAATATGTTGTGTATGGGTATCATTTTATTTTAAACGTTACTCACTCATACTTGTTTGCCCACCAATACTTTAAAAACCATACTTTTGCCATTGACTGATTGCCAAATATCATGAATCTTTATTTAACACTGAAAAACCAAATAATAAAAACAAATCACTCGTTGCGGTGCGTTTGCTTTTGTTTTAATATACCCCCAATCCAGTTTTTACACCGTAGGTACTTTCCAGAAAAAACAGTGTAAAAAAGTCGCGAAGTAAATAGAAAAAATATAGAATATATATCTTTAAAAATATATCTTTAAAAAAGTAATAAAGAGTAAGCCATCTAACGTTTTTGTTTTCAACTAGTGCTTATTTCGTGGATGGTAACACTTAGCTTATGTCTGATTTGACAGATAATTAGTTTTATCCTTCCGCTGAAGGAATATGGTTGTATCGAATGCGTTTTCGCTTCGCTAAGTGGGCCTGCGATCGACTTACAGAAAATGCCGATTTTGCCAAAAAAATCATCTATTCAGATGAAGCTCATTTTGATCTTGGCGGGTATGTAAACAGCAAAATTGTCGCATTTGTGGCACAGAAAACCCGCACCCAAGACGAGTCACTGTTTGGTGCGGATTTTGGTCCAGAGGTATAATTGGGCCATCTCTCTTCGAAAATGAGCAAGAAGTGGCCGTTACAGACAATGGCGATCGTTATCGAGCCATGTTGAACAAATTCTTGTTCACAAAAATTGAAGAGGAGGATATTAGCAACATTTGGTTTCAACAGGACGGTGCTACGTGCCACACAGCCGAAGCTACACTCGATGTTTTGCGCCCTGTTTTTGAAGATCGCATTATCAGTCGCAGAGCTGATGTCGTTTGGCCACCTCGGAGCTGCGATTTGACACCGTTGGACTATTATTTATGGGGTGCCGTCAAAGATAAGTGTTACGCCAACAAGCCAAAGACAATTGACGCTTTAAAGGACAATATTAGTGGAGCCATTGGTGAAATACAGCTGCACACAATCCATAATGTGCTTAAAAAGTGGACCGATCGTGTAGGCTACTACATGGCCAGCCGAGGCAGCCATTTGAATGAAATTATTTTCCATTATTAACTGGAAGGATTGTACTTTCAAATAAAAAAAGAAATTTGAGAAAATATTCAGTAGTTTTTTTTATAGCATTTTCAAAAAAAAAAAAAAAAAAAAAAATTGATTTGGCGGACCCTTTAGTAAGAGTTTCTAAATTTGGCCTAAATAACTTTGTGGTCAATACAAATCATTGGTAAAAAGCTTTGCGGAATTGGATAAGTGGAAGTGGCACCTCCCATACAAAGTAAATACTTATTGACTTTTTGTGTATCTTTGGAATGTTAATAGAAGAAGGTTCCGAATTTGGCTTAAATAACACCCCTTTAAAAACCGCCAAGGTGAGTAATTCTAAATTCGCGGTTAATAAAAATATATATTTTTTTTAATTTCAATCAAATCGCCTTTTCAAACCTTGATAATTTAAATAAAATCATCTCAAAAAGGAATAAGACTATTTTTCTAGAAATTTGCTTCTGTTTTTATATCGAAGAAAAAAATCTTAGACATGTGCGTGCGAGTATTTAAAAAAAATTTTTATTATTATACGTAGCGAGAAATGATATATTTAAAACAGTAATCAAAATCCAAATAATTACTATTTATAGTTTTCACATCATGATTCCAATAAAGCATCATAAACGCGGTCAAATAAGAATTTGACACAATTACGTGCAATTGTAAACAGGAATTTATTAGAGAAATTTGTGTCCAATTTAGGACCACTATTAATCCTATTCCTATTCCTATGTTAAATTAAAAACCAATTTACAACATTTTCTCGATTGTAGGCCAAATATTATTAAACCAATAAAATGCAAAAAATATATATGTATATATTAGGTACAGACTATATTTCAAAATAAGCTTCAAATTTTCGAACAGAGAGAACATTTTTTTTAGCAAATTTAAATTTTAATATGACGGCTTTTGTGATCATATGTATAAAAGTTTTATTTTTTGTCAACATTCATTAAATAAAAAAAAAAAACATAACACGACTTAACGTATTATTATTATTTTTTTTATAGTGCTTAATGTTGCAGCTGGCAAGGCACCAATGCAAATATCTACTGAAGGTATTGGAGCACCGCAAAAAGCTATTGATGGTTCAACGTCAGCATTTTTTACACCAGAAACATGTTCATTAACTAAACCTGAACGTTCACCGTGGTGGTATGTCAACCTTTTGGAACCGTACATGGTACAGTTAGTGCGTTTGGATTTTGGAAAATCATGTTGTGGTAAGTAATTAAACTTAATTGTTTTTGAAAAGAATTTTCTAAATATTCGAGTAAATTATTTAAGTACGTATTATAGAGTTGATTTTTACCATCTTTTTAACAAATCTTTTTACATACATAGAATATCTGTAAAGTGTCACTCTGTCGACGAATGATGTTTTCTACTAAAACTACTTTCCGGTAAATTTATTTGAAAACTTTTCAACTCACATGCTTTCACCTGGCAATCTAGAAAACATAGATTGTACGAATCTAAACGACAAGTCTTATGTTGTTGAGCGAATTAAAATGAGCGAGGCAAAAGAAAAAGCTTTTATAACAATTGGATCTCTATGAGCATTTGTACATCATTATGTCTTGTAAATTTTAGAGAGTAAATATGGCAGTGCTGCCAACTTGTATGTAATTATACATACCCGAAACGGGTATGTTTTGTAAACCGAAAACGAGTGAAATAGAAATCGAGTAAATTTGTAAAGACAAATAAAAATCAAATACGCTAATTATTTTAAGCTTTTCATAATCAAAGATTTTATTTGAGAGATAATCAAAATAACAAAATCTTGTCTGATTTGAAAATTATATCAAGTTGAAGTTTCATTTGCTTTCAATTACACTCGATTTTGGTAATTTGTCATTGTGTACGGCGTAACCTGTGTGTAATTAGCTTCATGTGTAATTTGTGTGTAATTTTACTTTTGTTCTACCGTTTTCTTTAGACGCTATATTTTGAATTTTTGCCATATGAAATTTTCTGATTTGCAAACAAACCGAATTTAATCATAAAAATACAAAAGTTACTGTTGAGCATGGAGGATAGTTTAACTTCATCTTGAATGCTGATTACAACAATTCAAATTTCTTTGATAATAAAGTGGACAAATTTGTTTATCTCAATACTCGAAAAGAAATTATGTCAGCAATCACACAATGCTAAAGCAAAGTGTTGAGAAAGGGAGTATCGCAAGCAATATCCCATTCTACCAAGACAACGATCCCAAGCGAACATCGGGTAATGCATTTGTTTTTTTTAGGCCGTACCTGACTCAAACTTATAGAGAGACTTGCGTTGAACTTAATATAATTGGACAACTTTAGAAGTAAATGTCTAGACGAGCTTATTAGAGAAAGTTTAACACACTAATTCAGCTTAAGGCGACATTATCCAGAGTATACAACTCCATAGAGCTAAAATTTGTTAAAATTAATTCCTAGGCGCTGACTGTTCTGGATTAGAAAGGATATATAAACTATTACTAATTATTCGATTATTGCATTTCAAGTATTCATAGTCTGCCTTGATCGATTATGCGTTTAGTTCTAAAAAAATAATGATTTTTGTGTTTCTGATAGATTCTAGTTTTCTTATTTTCTATGATTTTCTATAAATAATGTATTATTTAGACATCAAAAAATCTATATATTTATTTAGAGGACTCTGCTATAAAAAAACTCTTGTTAGACTGGAGTCACTGTATGTACATAATCACCACTATTCCGAGTTTCAATTACGTCTCTGCATTCGATTACGTTTCAATCGAAAATTGGTATTCAAAAAAAAAAAAAAAAAAAAAAAAAAAACTTAATCGAAAGAAAAAGAAGAAGAAAATAATATTCTCAAAAGCATAGGAACGTATGATATAGAAACAGAAAAATAAGCAAGTTTTAATAAGAAGTAGTGCATGCACTAAGGGGTTCAATAAGAAAACTCAACAATTTTTGTTTTTTCTTTGTCTTTTTCATGTAAATGGACAAGAGTAAATTAATATTTTTCTTAAATTTTTGTTACATTTCGTATATTTTCATTACGTGTTTAATAAAAATAAATAATATAACAAGTTTCATAGCCAAGTAATACATTTTTTGACTAAAAAACAAGAATCGAAAAATCTCCATCACAACTTTAACAACTTAGTAAAACGTAGCTACTATCGTAATGCAGAATACGTGCAATCGAAGAAAATTGAACGGAATCGAAGCTTAAAATACCAAATTTGCCAAACGGAGAAAATTTCAATTCGAATCGAAACTCAGAATTAGGGTGAATATTCGTAAAAACGGAATTTTGTGTATAAATTTATGTGTAATTCATAATGTTGCTGTTGCTGGCAACACTGAAATGTAGTAGTATTAGTTGTTGTAGTGGTAAAAGCTATAGTAGTAATAGATAGTAATTTAGCAATATTACCAAATGAATACGAATACCTTTAAGTTTATATGAAAGAAATATAAAACACTCTGGGATAACTTTCACTGAATATTGTACAATAACCCAGTTGGATTATTCATACTTGTGAAAATGTCTATGCTTTAGTAATTACAAAATATTTTTAATTATAAGTATTATTACCTTGATCATAAGAGTACGTTTAGTTTTGCTTTTATAGACAAAAGTAAAACTAGTTAGCAAAAAGTGAAACACATCAAATAAAAGGCATTTGTAAAAAAAAATTCAGATTTTAAAATCAGGAAAATATGTATTTTTGTATAACTTTTTAACAATTCAAAAAAATTTGGTTTTCATTACCCTTCTTGGGAGCATATGGCTTCGGCAAAGTATCTCCATCTTACACGGTTTTTTGCTGGTGTTCTCTCGCCTTCTCAAGTAATGTTGCACTGGATCTAAGTTTTAAAATATCGTGCGATTCCAGATGTTTTTGTTGGCCGCGGCATCCTACGCCCTGGAGATTATATTATAGCATTAATGAATGGTGTTCGACAGTAGCCACGAATATTGTAAGCTTGGTTTGCCTGGATATTTGTGAGCTTCTTTATACTGATTGTTTCTGTTTGTCATTCGTTGTAACTATATGTATTTTAGCTGGTATTCCATCCTCGCCCGCTGCTCTATTGGCACACAGTTTCCCGATGACCTTTAACTCATTCAGACTGGAATAACTAAATGATATTTCCAAGCTATTTCTTTCAGGGCTGTTGCTGTCGCTTAATTCTTTGCTGTCGGTAGTTTCATACATAACGACATTACTAATTTCCTCAAAATGTTTGTTCACCTTTGAATCTGGGCATAATTGTTTGCATTCTTGCAGCTTTCTTTAAGCAGTTGGTCTTGTAATATTATTGTTGTTCAGCTGAAGCTGGTTCCGTACTTTAAGAAACGAAGTTCCAGATATCGTTTGATATGCAGGACTTTTTTGTGGCTGTGCTAAACCTAGAGTTTCCTCTACGACTTGGTTATATGTTGCTATGATGTCTTCTCAAAAGTGATCTTCGTCTAATGGCAAGCTTTTACGAATTGCAACTGCTGACATGTTCCTAGTGAAATATTGGTGTTATTACTTCTTATCTTCGCGTTGAAGTCACTCACAACTATGATGACATCTCCTCGAATCTCATTGAGAGTAGAACTTATCCTTCGTAATATCTTTCGCGTCTTCCGTTAGGGCATGGAACTGTACTTTAGTAATATGACTTATTCTGCTCTTGAAGCGATTCATTATTTTATATGGCTTTTCACGTTTGCAGGGTGGTCCTGATTTTCCTAAAAAATATAATCCCAACTCCGCTTTCTCTGAAATTTTCCGCTGTAAAGTACAGTATGACCATTAGTTGCGATAAGTTCGCCATTATTTTATTACATTTATTTTTGCCTAGGACGCTAATCTCATACGATATCATTTGGTGTTTTAACTGTGCAAGCTTTAATGCTTCAAGAAAGGTTTATACATTCCATTGCGTTTTGCGCTTATTCTTCCGAGTGCCAAAGGTTGTTGCCGTAAAATCTTGAATGGATCATCTGAAAACTCGTAATTTTTTGAAATACGGAGGATTTTAATTCTGAGCTCTTTAACCACTACACATAAAATATATAATATAATATATACATATATATTTCTGTGTCGATGTAGAAGAGTTTGTTAAGTCGACTTAAGACTTTCTTACTTACCAACACAGATTTATATAACATAAAACAAGATACGAAGAAGGGAACATCTTATACGACTAGAGTTTTTTCAATGGAAGTGTATTTTGTTAGATTTTTTCCGAAATTGTCTCCATATATGATAAATCTTTGTCGGCAAGTAGAAATGTTTTAACTCGACTTAAGCTACTCTTTCATATCGACACAGATTTATATAAATCCGTCCTGTATTTATATTTTTTCTAAGGTAACAAACCAGCGACCATTGTAGTGCGTGTTGGTAACAATCGCCCTGACCTGGGAACTAATCCGATTTGTAATCGATTTACTGGCCTTTTAGAGGAAGGTCAACCACTCTTTTTGCCTTGCAATCCTCCTATGCCTGGTGCGTTTGTCTCTGTACATTTGGAAAACAACATACCAAATCAATTATCGATTTGCGAGGCTTTTGTTTACACTGACCAAGCATTACCTATTGAAAGATGTCCAACATTTCGTGACCAACCGCCAGGTGCTTTAGCCTCATATAATGGAAAATGCTATATTTTCTACAACAGACAGCCTCTAAACTTTTTGGATTCATTGTCGTTCTGTCGTTCACGTGGTGGTACTCTAATCAACGAAAGCAATCCAGCACTACAAGGTTTCATTAGTTGGGAACTATGGCGCCGACATCGAAGTGATGTTAGTTCTCAGTATTGGATGGGCGCTGTTCGTGATGCCGATGACCGCAATACCTGGAAGTGGGTGAATGGTGAAGAAGTCACGGTTTCATTCTGGAATCATCCTGGAGGTGACGAAGATTGCGCTAGATTTGATGGTTCTAAAGGTTGGCTATGGAGTGATACCAATTGCAATACGATGCTCAACTTTATTTGTCAACATCAACCTAAAACATGCGGAAGGCCAGAACAGCCACCCAATTCCACAATGATTGCACTGAATGGCTTTGAAGTCGGAGCCCAAATTAAATATACTTGCGATGTCAACCATTTATTAGTGGGGCCTTCGACGAGGACATGTTTAGAGACCGGTTTTTATAATGAATTCCCTCCAGTATGCAAATGTAAGTCACTTTAGTAATAATAAATAATACAAATATCAACAACAGAAAAATGTATTCGTTATAGACATTGAGTGTGGTTTACCTGCTTCTATACCACATGGTTCGTACAACCTATTAAATGGCACTGTGGGTTATTTAAGTTTAGTGAAATATTCTTGCCAAGAGGGTTATGAAATGGTAGGCAGAGCTTTATTAACATGCGACTTTGATGAACGCTGGAATGGTCCACCACCACGTTGTGAAAGTACGTTTTCTTGGATTTTAGATAATGAATCATTAAAAGATTCTAACAAGATTATTTAATTTCAGTTATCGAATGCGATACGTTACCAGGTAATTATTACAATACCATAATTTCGGCACCCAATGGAACATACTTTGGGTCGAAGGCAGAAATATCTTGTCCCGCTGGCTATCGCTTAGAAGGACCTCACGTTATAACCTGTTTGGCTTCTGGACAATGGAGCAGTGCTCTACCGCGTTGTATTAAATTGGAGCTATTAACATCAGCTCCGCCTCCGTCACCACAACCATCACCAACGCCTGCTCTCCCTTCAACTACGTCATATAGGCCTAAAATAACAACAACAACAAAGAAAATATATAAGCCAACTACAAGTTCTACTACTAGTAGTACTACACCTCATGTTGAAATAAATGGTGAAAGTAAGTAATGTACACAATTATTACTTGCAATTATCACAACTTTTATTAAATTTTTTTCAGCTGATTCAGATGAAGATGTTACGTATGTTGTACCTGGCACTGTTCGCGAAGAATTCCCTCCAAGGCGTACGCTCCGTCCAGTACTTATACCTAAAAAACCCAACACAACACCTTCTTTCCTGATTCCAAGCTCCACCGTTACTTATTCTACCAGCACTTCGAAATCATCATCAGGTTATGGACACACTTACACTCGTGCTCCATACGTTCCAACGTCTAAAGTAGAAACAACAACTAATAACATTCAAAATGTTATTCAAAATGCTCACCCTCAAGACAACGAAATCGCAGATAGCGTTAACATTCGCCACAACCAATCGCCCAATGTCAATATACCAGTATCTGTCGATAATCCCGATCGCAAAGAAACAAAAGAAGCCAAATTGAACTTAGGTGCTATTGTTGCTTTAGGAGCTTTCGGTGGTTTTGTGTTTTTGGCTGCTGTTATAACTACAATTGTAATTTTAGTGCGTAGGTAAGTTGAATATCTTGTTTGGGATTGAAAGAATACATAGTTAAATAACAGCATCTGTACACAATACCTATACACGTCAGTTCAAAATAATATATTTAAATACATAATTAGGATGGATATTATTTATGGGCATACTGTAATTGCACACCCCTATCAAAACTAATGTAAGGAATACCTTAGATACTTTGGAAATTGGTGTGTAAACTCAAACTCAGATGTTTAATTTTTTTAGAAAAAAAAACATCGCTATCTTCAACCGTTTCAAAAGCACTCGCAGTTTCCATTAATTAATTCTTTACATTACTTTTGTAACATTGTAGCAGTGTGTGTATGCAAATGTAAAAATCAGTTTTATTCTTGCACATACATATTTGTTAAGTTTAATCTAAATAAAATGTCCGAAAATCAATATTTTGATACTGTATGATGATTCCTTCTCTTTAGCACCACGAACAGCAAACGGCGGCACTATGCAAAACATTATTTATATCCACCATCACTACCTCCATATTATATGTCCAAGACCCGTTCACGTTATATGCCACCACCAACAACGATGACCACACAATTTAACGCCTCAACATTTGAGGCCACAAAATCATATTTAGCAAATCCGGAATGCATTAGGCCACAGACTTTTTATGATCATTACAGTACAAGTTCAAGTATCAAAAAGCAACCACCCAATTCGCTGCGACACAGTATATTGGCATTACCATTTGATGATCAAAAGTTCGCCAGAAGGGAATTAAGTACCTGTGGACGTAGCTATGCCGCAAGAGCTGGAGTATTTAGTAGTGAATTTCAGCAGCAACAAGAAAAAGAAATCAAAGATTCAAATTGTGATAAGGAGAGAATCCAATATTAGAATTGAAATTCTATAAATAAATTAACGAAGACGACAATTTTATCGAACCAAATATAATTATTATGACTTAAATATGTTAATAAACTATAAAATTATGAAATACCGTGCCAAAGATAAACTCATATTTACAGCATTTTCAATATAATAAAATAAAATAATTGTACAAAAATAAGGCCATAATATCATATATTTCCGTAGAGTACCAATGATACGAGTTTTGGTAGCGAAACAAGTAAGCAGCTTTACAAAACTACACTTATTGTTGTTACAATAATTCAATAATAATTAATAAAAAAAAAAACACAACAAAAGCATTTAACAATTAATCTTCAACAAAAATACACTACATTTTATTTTGCAAATGCCGCCTGTTGCTGTTGCACGTCTTTTTTTAATTCGTTCTTATTTATTTTTTTAACATTTTTACCATTATATTTTTACTAAACGCACGTTTTACTATTACGATAAATAATGGCCACGGTCAGTAATGCACGTATTGTAAATAACTGTCACCGAAATCATTATTTTTTTAATTCCCTTGTGTCTAACATTTTAAATCTATTTGTGTTGTTAATTGTAAGAAATTCAAAATAAAAAAATTTGTTTTATCTGTTTTTAGAAATCGTACGACTCAGCATTATAGGCATAGAGCTTCACCTGATTGTAATACAGTTGCTTCATTTGACAGTTCCACCTCAGGCTCCAGAAATGGTTTGAATAGGTACAAGCGCACTCAATTGACATGTACCCTAAATATTATTTATTAATCTAAATATGTGCTTTTATTATGTTTACTGTTCATTTAGATATTATAGACAAGCTTGGGAAAACTTACATGAATCTGCCTCTAAAAATAGTTCCCATAACGCCTTACGTCGAAAAGAAACACTTGATCCACCTAGTATGATGCGCTCAAGGGATAATTTAAGGGAAAACATGCAAAGATCAAGAGAAAACTTAGAACGGTGAGAAATGAAATGAATGAGAATTTTAATCTTTAAATATATCAGTATATTCCTTCTCTCAACTGTTTCAGTGTTGGTCGAGATAATTATGGATTACGCGAAAACTCTGAAATGGTGGTTTCAGATGTATGTTTGAAAGGTAATCGCAAATTACTTTTTTTTCTGATTGAATCAACTAAAAAGACTTTTTATTTTTTAGAAAAGAAGAGACATCATCATCACCATCACAAAAACGGATCTTCGCGCAATGGCGAATTCCGTGACCATTCGGCTGGCAGAAGGGATCACCATCGACACAGTGGAGGACATTATTGACCAGCCATGGTCATTACAATTAATTTAGAGCAATAATTTAAACCCGGCTGCAATATTCACAAACTAAAGTTAAAAATATTAGAAACATTTTAAATCATTTGTAATCAAAACAACGAAGCAACTAAGTAGTTATATATATGTATTAATCGAACTTATCTAATTTTATACATACATACATATAAGTTATCATTTTGCAATTTAAATGCGTTACAAGTTATTTATATTTTTTTTCATCTGTATTAAAAAAAAAAAAAAAAAAAAAAAAACAGTCCGTAGATTTTTTTCTATAGAGTTTAGGTATTAAGTAAAGAAAAAATATGAGATTTGCTTTAAATTATGAAGTACATACATCCATAAGTATATCAAGCTTTAGTAGCGTTTTTGTTCTTACACAAAATACAGATATACTTTTTCTTCATTTTTGTTTAAGTATTTTTGTAATTTTTGTAAAACTCTCAAATTTAATTATGAATGACTTGGTTTAGTTTATCTTGAGATTCGATTGAAACTAACTACTAATCGACGTTAAAGTATTAAGCTAAATCGATTTATTCATAAATTCCATTTAACTATCATACATTTATTCTTTCATAATTAAATTAAAAACATTAATTTATACATTAAAATAGTGTGCCATTGCCGGCATCGTTTAAATAAAAAAATTCAAACCAGAGTTCTTCATATACATAATTACATACATACCGTATTATTTTATAACTATTTCATTAGTGAAAATGAAAAAGAATAATAATTTCTTGTATAAACAAACATTTTAAATGTATTTGTCTAGTTTATACTTATATATGTATTAGTAACAAAAATATATCATATCACTCATGTATATAAAATAAAGTATATATGTAATTTTCCAAATATACAAACAAACAAAAAACAATAATAATAATAATAATAATCATAATAATAATAAAGTATTAATTTACAATTACACATTATTAATAATAAAGTAGTGTGTGAGTAGTCCAGGTCTTAATGGTGGGAAAACATTTTAGTCAGTTATTTATGATATTTTCACAATTTTCTTTAAGTTATGTACTAGATCCAAAAAGGATCAATAGATATTTAACTTGTTACTAAATAAAAAAATTAAAGTTTTTAAATCACATATAGAGATATTCACATTTCTTGCTTTGTAATTATCACTTTGCTACGGTCACATTTGTCAAATATATGACGAAAAAACGTGGCCACTATTTTATAAAAATATTTCTTCTTTTATTATTTATTTTTTAAGTTTAGTAATTTAAGAATCTAAATGTCTTTTGGTACTATTATTTGTTTTTATATAATTAAAAAAAAAAAAAAACGATGACATTAAGGAAATGTTTCAATCATAGACCGAAACTGCGCGTTTTTTTCTTGCTCATGTGTTATATTTATACCAATTATTCTTCATACATATGTGTATATATTTCCCCCGAGAAGTAGACTTCTTAAATTTTAGTTTTGAAAATAAAAATCATGACACAAATATTAAAAAATAATGAAATCACTTGTAATTTTAAAAGTAGTATCATTCCGAAGAATAGTTGTATTTAACGATTCCGTAGAAATAAATAAGACTTTCTTGTCATTTTTTCTATAACTTTTACGTCTCTGGTTTCTATAAAATAGTGGTTACGTTTTTTGCCAAATATTTGACAAATGTGATCGTAGCTTTAGTCGTTATTTATAAAATCGAATAATACCTGCAATTGTATTTAACAAAGAAATCAGTTTAAAATTAATGCCACATCTTGTTACGAGCTAGTAGAATAGAAGCACTACCAACTCTTCGATAATCATAAATAGGTTCAGGAACACCGGTACGTACACCAATAGCAGTCACTGCGGCAAAACCACCTCCCTCGGGTGACACATATAATACATGTCCTACTTTTTCTAAATAATCACGTATATAAACGGGTACCTGAGCTTCCGCATCAATATGCATTGGAGCTAATTGATGATGTAGACGTCCACCATTTACGGATTCCTCCATGCTTTCATTTAAAATCAAGTATTTTATAATCGTCTAAAAAACATTAAATTTACCAAGTTTTTATGTTGAAGAATTTTTGGAGTGAAGTTGTTTTGAGCGATGAAAGTAAGTTTATTATATTTGAGTGTGACAATAAAAAAAGGTTTTCCAAAAAAAAAACTAGGAGGTTTCGATATAAAAACTTAATACCAGTGATAGAGCATGTATTTACGCAGTTAAGAATAAAATTTTTGTTAACAATTTTCTTGGCGGAAGTTAATTATCAAACACTGCAGACTATATGACTTTTCTGTGTCCTGAAAAATGAATTTCTTATATTTTATGGGTGAGGGATATTTCATACAAAGTTGGTATATTTCTTTTTTATTTTTAGCGTAGATCCTTATTATAAAGCTTTTGAATCTGGGAACCATATAGTTCTGTATTGAGTTCCACTGTATAGGTATGTATGTAAATCCAGTATAAAAAGGGTTGTTTGCAACATACGATTTTGTGAATTAAATTTTTTGAATTAAATTTTTCTATAGATGCTATGTAAATAGAACTACTTCGAACGTGATGGAATGGATCAGTCTAGATGTATTTATCGTGAAATAGTACGTTGTGTTGTCGAGGACGGAATGTCCGTCAAGGCTTTAAATAAGCCGTATATTTATCAAATTTTTTATTTATCAATTGAAATCAATTTTATTTGAATAAAAATACCGGTTAACCGGTTATTCGATTAATATACCTATGATCATAAACCAGTTTTTTTAAATGCAACTTTTCTAATTATTCGAAAACCAGCAGTAGTAGTAAAGTATTTGCAAACGACAAAAAAATATCTTTGAGAAATAATATATATATATATGTATGTATACAATCCAGTTCAACAGCATAGATCCACTATTTTGAAGTACCATAGATACCATACCATATTTTGAAGTCCCAAGCTCATTATATTGGTACTTGATTTTTCATCTTTCTAATAATTTTTTGGGTCAAAGGGATAGAACCGCTGTCAGTATTCGTTAAGATCGATCGTCCGGAAATGATAAATATTTCCTTTGAAGGATATTTTCATCGTAAAATCGCTAAAAGATCAGATAGAGCCATAATGTGGTAATGAATTATTTAAAAAGTCGTGAAATTTATAAAAAATCTACAGAACGAATAAAAAATAATAATAATTTCCGTGCCTTTACGAAGGTAAAAGGCTTATATTGCAAAAACCCAACTGGCTATACTGACGGAAAGCAATTGCTCTCTAGTAGGGCCTTCCATGTCAAACAGGCAGTTGAGGAGCAGTAACTGAGAATTTTCCCAAGGGCTGGATTAATGTATTATGAGACCCAAGCTGAGAATCAATCAGGCAGGTGGCCCCTAAATATCCCAGCCGCTAACAGAGCCTCTTGAAGACAAGGTCGTCTGCATGGTCCAGGTTTTGAGGAACCTAGTATGGATATGAAAAATATTAAGAATAAATTAAAAAATATGAAGTTGCGGGCATCGTCCGCATCGGCACTTGCAGACCGAATGGAGCATGAGCTCTATAAAGACAGTCTGCAGGACAAAGCTCCTTGCTTTAGGAGAAAAACAAAGATGCTTCCAAGAGGTAGACAAAAAAACAACGAAATCAATTGGCCAACCAGTTAAAACGGGAAATAAAGCGCCGACAATTGTTGAAGAACCCAAGGGTACAACTTGAGCAAATGCTCCGGCGAAGACCTAGGGCAGTATCGCACATCCAGTGCTGGACGATGGGCCATCCACATCCAGCTACGTAGCATTGCGACAGAGAGTGGGCATGAAGACCACGGTAACACCATTGGATAATGCCGAAAGGCATGACTACAAAAACTGCCATGTTACAAAGATACCACCACCTGGTTAACCTGGAGCAATTGGTGATCCACTCCGTAAGGGACTAAGAGGAGCAGGCTGCAGGTACCTGGAAAATGGGCTAGCACCTGAAGAGGCTAAGAAAAAGGCTGAAGAACATCGAGCCAAGGAAAACGAATCAGTCCTATCATCCCAATATACGGGCAAATTAAATACGACACCCCAGACTGAAAGCAAGAGACATATGTTATAGTACATCTCTGTCAAGGACCAAGTGAAGAATACAGGCAACAGCTACGCTGAGAATTCGATTCGAAAGCGGTGCGGTTGGCAGTGCTACCAATGGAATACCCTAAGGTAAATCTGACCCCCTTAGACCTGACTGTTTTAGAGGAAGAAATAATTTGCAAAGTAGCTAAGGGATGGACACAAGCTAAAATTTGTAGATATGCAATTTCGACCGGAACACGAGTAGTCGACTGTAAAGATGCAGAAACAGCAGAGTTGCTGAAGATGCTCCAAAACTATCAACTTGGAAGGGAATACCGTTGATTGTGTACTCGGGAGATGATTTACCCAGAGCTCATAATATCACCTTCTTCCTTCCAAGGACCACAGGTCAAACAAAGGAGCACATATTGGCTCTGATTGGCGCACAGAATGAGGGACTGTAGATGCCTTTATGGCGGGTCCTAATAGCCAAGGACTAGGGAACCGGAAAGCTAATGACAGTTGGCATTGATGAGCAGTCACTCAAGGCCATTAAAGAATCTGGCGGAGTCATCAGCTACAGATTTAGTGAGATCCCCGTTCATATCATCGAGAGACAGAAGGACAGTATCCCAACATCTGGTAAAACCGGAAAGGAAATAATAGTTCCAATGGATACAGAGCGGGCACAGCCAGTCAGTGGCGAAAAGGAGAACAGTTCCATAGTCAATTCCTAGTCACCGAATGCTCCAGGGAGGAGGATAGAATGCTGCTCAGCTGCAACAGTGTGGGCAATAGCCCACAAAAATAAATCCGGCATGAAATTTGCTCTGATTAACGTCCATCATGCAAAAAGTGCCTCAGCATTAATTGCAGGGACATTCATCAAATTTAACCTGAGCATGATATTGATCGAAGAACACAGGCACCATAAAGGTGCAACTGGATGACTTGGCTGCAATATCGGGAAGGTAATACATATACGATAACAGGTCTAGTTTACCTAGATCTTGTATCGCGATAAGAAATTATATTAAATATATTTGTCTTACAGAATTTATAACACGGGACCTAGCCCCCACACAGGCAACGTAAACATTGAGGACAGCAAGCTAAACATGGTAGTGGCTTTCACATACTTTCCAGGAGATGAAGTTTCACCTCCCCTGGCAGAGGTACGAAGACTAGTGGACTACTGTGGCCAGCAGAGACTGCCACTGTTACGCTCACAACACGGTATGGGGCAACACTGACGTTAATAGTCGTGGTGAGTACCTATTTGAATATTTATTAGAATCGAATTTGGAGATACTAAATATGGGAAGCAAACCGACTTCTGTTACGAGTGTAGGAAAGGAAGTTTTAGATATTACCATAGCTAGTCCCAGTATCGCTGGGATGGTAAAATATTGGAAGTTCTCAGATGAAGAATCTCTTTCGGATTATAGGATAACTGAGTTCTCGCTGGGAGCCTTAGATACCTCGTTACCAGTACGTAGGAGTCCGAGAACAACGAATTGGAAGAGTTATTATAAAATGTTGAGCCACAATTTCCTGAGCATTTCATCCAGCAAGCGTCTGCGAAATAACTTCGGGTTCGAGGAAAGTTCAATTTGTTAAATGGGGCGATAATGGATGCCTTTGATACACCGCCTCGAGAAACCTTTAAGTAGGGAAAAAGATTCAGTCTGGTTTAATAGTCACCTCTCTGCACGTAGAACCGAACTCCACAGGCTCGTAAATAGAGCAAAATGAAACGGGCAAAAGCTCGAGTATAGGGCTAAACTCATTGACTATGAAAGGCAATAAGGAAAGCTAAAACAGAGAGCTTTAGGAATTTCTGTGAGAGCACAGGATCTCTGGAAATGTCACTGAGAAAGAAAAATGGAAACTAAACCAATAATGACCTTGAAATGGCAGAACTGTTACTTCGGACGCACTTTCCAGGAAGTACGACGAATGGTAACAGGAGGATTGAGGTTAGACCAAATAATGTTGGTAGTTTAAGGTGGTAAGCAGTATTTGCAACTCGGAGAGCATAAAATGAGCAGTGAGTACGTTTCAATCATTTAAGTCTCCGGCATAGGGGAAATACTATCATACCTTGTAAATATAGGGCGCAGTAGTCTGGCTCTTGGTTATATACCAAAAGGCTAAAGCAAATCGAAAGTGGAGTTGTTCATCTCGAAGGTAGGTAAGAGTAATATAGCACATCCACAGTTCTTCAGACCGATTAACCACACATCTCTTATGTTGAAGACATAAGATATATATAAGATGCGATATTATGCAACGATCCGAAAATAAATACTGACATCGATTAATAAGAAAAATTAAAAATAAAAATCTTAAAAAATCTAAAAGAAAATTAGAGTGACACTTTTTTTGGCAGAAATTTTCGAGTGAAACAGGAATTTGCTTTTCAAATTTGCCAAACACTTTTATGGTGGTACACATTTAAACGTTATCTTGAGAAAAAAATGACATGAACAAGACACGTAAACTATGCCTTATGACGATAAAAAGGTCCGTAATGAGCATTCTAATAATAATACCTACAACAAAACAAACCTGGGTAGTTTGAAAGAAATAGGTTCCAAAGATGGAAGTGTCCGTTGGTTACTTTACCTATTTGCTGAATATTACAAAGTCTTTAATCGGATCAGCAAGAACAACATTGTTGCTACAACGTCTCAAACCGTTGTAAGATGCTGAAATGGGCCAAAGACCATTAATGTACCCAAACAACCACAATTGAACAAGGAACCTTCAAGCCAAGGCAGTATTCAACATACTGCCATAAATTACCATCTGTTTTGTACAGAAGCCTAGTGTCAATTCTGGAAGACCCAGAGCGACTTTCTTTATTAGGAAGGATTTTACTTTTTACTTTTTTTTCGGAAATTTTGTATAGCAATTTTGTAGCCATAATGTCCACAGTCAGTGTTGGCAAGAGAACAACGACGTTATTCTATCATTTGCCTACGTCCTAGACAATACTGACACAGTACCTACAAAAGAACTGGTAATGCCAAAAAAGGAATATATGCCGGAAGGAAGTACTACATCAATACAAGAGGAACTTGTATAATAACATTTCAATTGCAATTAAGCCATATTAAGGTTAACTAGCGAACTAGTCTGTCATGATTTGCAACAAACTGAAAATTTCTCAATTATATAATTCCACGACATATTGAATTTAAAACCGATGATCATTTTTTGAGAATTAGTTGAGCCCATGAATATAATATAGTATTGACATTTTGCAAATGCAAATGGGAAAAGAAATAAAAAATTGTGAATTTGAAACTTGCCGTGGCGACTGACGTTGTAATTTTGGTACCTCCAGCTGCTCCAATTAACATCTTAACATCACCTTCTTGATTTAATATTATTGTAGGACACATGGAAGACAATGGACGCTTGCCAGGCTTTATATAATTGGCTGGAGAAGCTGGTACACCAAACGAATTTATAACTCCAGGCGTAGAAAAGTCATCCATTTCATCATTTAAAATAATGCCAGTTCTTCGAGATCGCACTTTGGCTCCAAAATAAGTATTAACTGTGCTTGTAATTGTGACTGCATCACCACTGGCTGCCAGTACTGCCATATTTGCAGTTCCATGATCTTCTTCAAAGTTAAAATTTGCTCCGTAATCTGACATGTTACTAAAAGTTTTATCATCATGTATAAGACTACGAATCTTATCAGCAAATTCTTGACTGATAAGTTTTGCATATGTATCCTTTATCATATCATGCATTTCCAGTTCGTTGTCAACGTCTCCTAAATTTGTCCGTTGACCGTAGGCATGTTTGAATGTTTCAATTACTCGCTGCCAATATATTTCCTTATTGCTTGTAAATAAATCGCTAATAACATTGAAAATAAAAGCTAAAAGCACTCCACTTGACGGTAAAGGTGTTGTGTACAATTTATAGCCATCAGTAACATTTGCCACCACATGATGAGTGTCGTCCCATTGGACTCTAAAATATTTAGTATATATTTTATTGGCTTAGCTTATATGTATGTATGTGGACATATGGTATGTGCTATGATGATTTACCTATAGTTTTTCAAATCTTGTTCCGTTATAATACCACCCATTTGTTGTACATCTTCAGCAAACATTTTTCCAGTCTCTCCGCCATCATACATTTCACCAACTCCATTGTTAGCGATTCTCTCTAATGTACTGCCCAATGCAGGGCGTTTCATAATATCACCTTCTTTATAAAGCGACCCATCTTCTTTAATAAATATTTCAGCCATTGACGGTTCATTTCGAATTGCACTTTCTTTAGACACCAATGCTGAAGCCAAGAATTTAGAAACCAAATGACCTTCCTTGCAAAGTTGAATACTAGGCTCAAATAAACTTTTCCAAGGCAAACGGCCATATCGTTGATGCAATTCCCAATACCCGAGAATCTCTCCAGGTACAGCTCCAGCTATAGCGCCTACAAATAATAAAAAAATGTATTTTAAATATTTAATATCATTCATTAAGCGAGCATCAGAGCGTAATGTTGTTAAAAATTCCTAGCGGACGGATAACTAATAAATAAATGAAAAAAAAAAAAATCTTTTGACCGAATTGTATTACTTACTATACATATGGAGAATTTGTCCAGAAAAAAGAAGAAATAAAAGCAAAACAAAAAATAAAAATAAAAAACAACAATAAAAATATATATAAAACAATAATAAATGTTAATTTTGTTTAGGTGATCTTCTGCTTAGCAACAGAATGGTTAGCTTTGTTTGCAAACATCATATATGGCCACACGCATACGTTGTGTTTATGTTTGAAGAATATCAAAATGCATTAGATATTTTTCAAATGTTTGAAGCGACTGGCGTTCTTTGTGATTGGTTGGTTGATTGGTTGTCAGCATAGAAATTTGCGGATGAAATGAGTGACAAAATTTAATTTAAAAAAAGAATGCTCATCTTGTTACTTTACCAAAGAATATGTACATATACGTTAATTATATGTACATATATATCCTCATTATTTTTTATTTGTTTGTTGTTATTTTATAATGTAAAAAAATTTAATATATGAATACATATATGCATTTATATATATTTTTCTTAAGCAATGTAAGCTATTTAATAAAATAATTAAACTTTGAATATTAAACCCAAAATAATATTACTATCAGAGTAGAAAGTCTTAATTGCTCGCACTCTAAGTGACTTCTAAAATGATATGTATTTTTAATTTTTTAATTGAAAGGGTTTTTTAAATAATATTTTTCATCCATCAGAATATGTTTTTTTGTTTTTTATGTTTATAAACCTCTATTGTGTGGTCTCTATTATATTGTATCACGGACAAGCCATAAAATAAGGCTTGTTTCCAATAGTAGCGACGGGTAGAAAAGCAAAAGTACTCCCAAGTAAATTATTAACAAAATTTCCACATTCCAAATGTATGGACAGATATGTATAAATGCATATAAATTATGCACTGAATAAAATTTAAAAAAAAATTTAAAATTAAAAAATATTTGCAATGAAATATTATATACATATATGTTTATGGTCAGTGCAAAGACGACATACATAGCTTTTTTTCAGCATAACTTTATATTTTGCTTAAAAATTAAAAAAAAAATCTGTTCATTGAAAACTGCTTACAAATGCATATTTTACCCGGCGGCAAATCACTTCCGCCGTCTTTAAAACCACTTGGAAGTAAAATTTTATTGCTTGGTTTGACACAGTCTTATTCTATCACCGATTCAAACATTTGTTTGCAAATCAAACGCATTGCAACATTGCGCATTGCAAACATATGTTTGCAAATGTATCACACTCTTAAGCGAAACTGATGAGAGTGAGAGTGATGCCGTTTGGCTGATAAGCAAAATCAATAAACGAAACATTGTAAGATTTCCATCATCTCAATATAACAGTAACAGGTTTGAAGTTCTAAGTGATGTCATGAATAAAGTTGTAAACGAAAATAACACTACATCAAACTCAACGTCTATACCTAAACCACCTCCGCTCTTCATACCTGGAGTTCACAACATATCTAAAATGATCTTGAGCTTTTGCAAAATAATTTCATCAAACGATTTCTCTTATGAAGCAGTCAAAGATAGTCAAGTTAAAGAGATGACCAAATCTGTAGAATCATATAAGAAATTGAATACTGTAAACAAAAAGATATTAGGTTTCACACTTATCAATTAAAATCTGAGAGAGCTTTTACGGTGATTGTTAAACATTTACATCACTCTACACCAGAAGAAGAAATAAAAACAGCTATAGAAATGGAAAGGCATAGAGTAAAAATGTAATAAATGTTCGCAGTAGAATAACTAAAAATCCTTTGCCTTAACTTTTTGTTGATATTGGCCAAATGAAAATAATAAGAATATATATGAAATAAAGTCAATAAATAACGCTACTGTTTATATTGAACCACCTCGAAACTTGAAAGAACTGTTTCAATGTTTTAGCTGTACATACCAAAGCTTATTGTTCCAAACCATTTCGCTGCGTTAAATGCGGTAATGGCCATCCAACAGCAGAATGTCAACAAAACAGGGACATTCCTGCATCTTGTTCTAACTGTATCAACGTATAATAAAAAATAGACAAGATACTTCCTCACATTACCAACACTCTCTCCCCAAAGATAATCTTCAATTTGAAGTTAAACAACCTCATCTAGCCCAATATAATAACAATAATACCTATAGTAGACAGGCCACTTCGTATGCCGACGTTGTAAGAATGAACGAGACTTTTCTTAATCTTAATAAAATAGACATAATGTTGATATCGGAAACTCATTTCACTAAAAAATCTTACTCCAGCATTAGAGATTATAAAATAAGACATACCAATCATCCTGTCGACACTGCCCACGGAGGCACTGCAATTTTTAATGGTTCTGCCACGACCATAGCAGTAAAGCAACAAGAATGCCAACAATATTTTTATAAATTAGGTCCAAAGTTTCTTATTGGTGGCGATTTCAACTCCACACATCTCTGGTGGGATTCAAGTACAACTAACCCTAAAAGTCAAGAGCATTATAAATGTTTACAAAACAGTAATTTTTCTTGTTGGCCTTCGATTCTCGAAAAATTCCTGATCTTCTGGATTTCGTAGCTTATAACGGCATTCCAAGACATCACTTAGATATTCTTGAAAGTTTTCATTTAAGTTCCGACCACTCGCCAATACTACTGAATTACAGCACTACGTTATCTTACAACAATATCAACAGATTTTATTATTACACCGATATTGCGTCGTATAAATATTGGATAGAAACCAACCTTAATCTCAACGTTTCTTTGAAGACAGGTTTTGAAATAGACGACAGTATTGAATACTTTGCAATTGATACATGAAGCTGTTTATTTTTCAACTCCAAAAAGTAAATCATAAAATCCTAATAAATGTGTAATATCGTCGGAAATTAAAGGTCTTATAATCAATAAAAGAAGGCTTCGTAAAAAATGGCAAGAGACACATCACCCACTAGATAAAAGAAATGTAAATATTGCGACAAAACAATTAAAATAAAAGTTAAAACAGTTCAAAAATAAATCAGTTGAACGCTTGAAAAACTTAGATCCTAATCAAAGCGATGAAAGTGTTTTTACTCCTTTTACCATTAATTGTGCAACAAATATGAACTGGATTGGATGAGTTCGCATGGTACCTCTCATACAAAGTAAATATTGATTTTTGTATATCTTGAGTATGGTTAAAGTAGAAGTTTCTGAATTTGATCTAAATGACTACGTGGGTACTACAAATCATCAGCCAAAAATTCAACGGAATCAGATAAGTGGGCATGGTACATCTCTTACAAAGTAAATATTGATTTCTACATATTTGATAACGGTAAAAGAATGAGTTTCTGAATTTAGTCTTAATTACTTGGCAATCAATAAAAAAACGTGGACTAAATGGAATAAGTGGGCGTGGCTTCTTCCATATATAGTAACTATTAATATTCGTGTATATTGATAACGGTAATAGTAAAAGTTTCTAAATTTGGTTTCAACAACTTCTTGGACAGGATACATCATCAGTTAATAACTAGGCGTGATAGCTCCGATTCATACTAATTATGGAATTTTTCATGTGAAAAGAACGATAACAGTTAAAGCTTCTTTATGTATCCACGTCACCCAAAAACCGGGAGATTATAAGCGGGTATTACACAAAGTACGCCGAGAACTACTCATAAATAAAACTCATTTTAAATTTCATGAACTTGCGATTTATATTTTGTTAAAACTGTATTTAAAACTTTTATAAAATTCTTAAAAAGCGACAAAAATTTTTTTACAACAATTAAACTTATACAACAAAAACGAAAAGTACAAGACTACGCGACAACAAGCAATAAAATAAAGTATACTTTTTTTGTTTGATTGTTGTAAAATTTTTTTATTGATTCTTAAATACAGTTTTTAAAAATTCAATTCTATAGAATAGAGTGCTATACACTTTTGTTTGACGCTGACAAATTTATTTAAAATTAATTTATGTACATATAGTATTTAAGATAACATCAAAAATTGATAAATGAAAACAGACTCATTTTATGGCACTTTAAATATTAAAGTGAATGAATTATCAAAATTGGCCATATAAAAGACAATGTTGATTTAGATAATCGAAATATTTTAATAACTTTCCCCTTTATTATCTTTATAAAATGAATATTGATAAATGTATTCCAAAATACGTATTTGAAAATTTTTTTTTTTTTTTGTGCTTAATCACCTTATTTACATTCCTATCATTTTAAATATTTCAGTAAAAGTTAGAAAAGGGATAATACTAGTTATGAAAAACTGTTGCACGAATTTACCCGTTATTGAAGTTTGTCCAACAAACATATCTTTGTGTGCTGCCGCAGGCGCTGACTCACGAGCGATTAGTGTTGCGATTTTTTTAGTCTTTTTAGTATAAATGGTGGCAACAAATCCACCTCCAATACCCATACTTTGAGGCAATATTACACCTTCGCATAAGAGTACAGCTATGGCGGCGTCAACGGCGGAACCACCATCATGTAACATCTGTCTTTATATTAAAATGAATAATGTAAAATAATATTAATTTATTACGACCATTTGAATATTTGCGAAATTATTAACATACCTTCCAATATCCGCACATCCTATTCCATTTGACACTACAGCACCTACAATACGACGAAGCTCATTGTTCTCTTTTAATCCATACACTAGGCCTACAGTAACCGCTAGTACAACTGCAACCACTATTGCGATCCATATAACTTTTTTATTAACAATTATTCTGAAAAAGGGTAAACATTTTTGAAATAATAAAATAAGTTCACGTTTCGACTGATTGTTTTTTATTTAATGCAATATCAAAAGTTTCGCTTATTTTACCCCCAATCCTGTTTTTACGCTGTATCCACTGGAACGCATCTACCGCGTAAACACAGAACAAAATGTATTTTTATTAAAAATTCATTCATTCACAATAAAACGGCAACAAATTATGTTTTTACCCGTATTTTTTTACGTACAATAAGAATAAACAATAATTTCTTTCACTGAGAGGCAAAAACCTATAAAAACCAAATATTTTCCGTAAATGAAAACATCTGTCTTCTGGTAACTCAAATGCGATATAAATAATCTGTTATTGCTTCACAACTATAGATTTTTTTAAAATACATATGTACATACATATGTAAAGTTTTTACGCTTACTTACTTATATTTTTTACAAAAGACCAACCAGAATGTTTTTTTTTCATAAATGAAACCAAAAACATTATTTTATATTTCATTTCTGTGTACAATGAATGAAATCAAATTTTTTCTTCCATTGTTATTGTTTATTTTTTAAACAGCTGCTTATTTAATAATTTACCCAATCTACTCGAAGAAAATATATGGGTTGTTTCGGGAATGAAGAAGAAGAATATCACTTTCTCAAATATCTCTCATTTACGCAATTTTCGGTAAGATTGGGACCCGCGGATTCCAATACAATTTTCAAAATTCATCTGGCTAGGCTGCTATAACATACATATGCAGAAAAACTTTACGAACGTCTTTTTAATAAATCTGTACAGTGAACATCAATAAAGCTTCCATATACTTGTGCATTTACATAAGTTTTCATAAGTTCATTAATGCTCTCCTTGTAGTTGCTACAAAACAACCAATAAAAGCGGGCAACAAGCTGCCCTCCATTTAATCTTACTATTTGATGGCTTTAGTATACTCTATTTCCACAAATAAGAATTTCCCTATTTATAATGAAACTGATGTTCAAGAAATAAGCAACGATGATACCATATAGCCAATTCTAATATGCAAAAACATAAAATTTTTGAAGATACTACAAATCAGCGTTGCCGATTTAAAAACTGGGCCAACAAATTTTTTCTTTAACTATTTTTGAACCATAAAATTTTTGTTTAATTTTGCTTTAACAATATGTCATTGTAGTAAATTTTCAATCAAGAGTTTTTATTTAGCTTAACGTTTGGTGCTATCTTTTCCAATAGTGACAAATCCAAATCACGAATATGAAGCTGCGACAACAAAGGAAATGTATTGTCTTTTGAAAAAGTCTATAACTGAGAAAGGTATACTGTTTCAAAATTTTTTTGGATTCGAATATTGTCATTTAGCACACATAGCAGCTTCTTAATCTACTTCAAAAATTAGTTGCTTACGCCAGAGCAAGCTTCAAAAATTTCAGCTATATTTTTAAGTGGAGTTGCATAAAATGTCATCACTCACCATTACCAGATGGCTTTTTTAAAAATCTTACATTGATTAAGTTTTAGAACATTACGATGTATTTGTTTATTTTTTTTTTTTTGGTTGACAGGTTTCGAAGATCCCTTTAAATTAACAGTCAATCAAACGCCAGTCAACTGACTGCCCTTTATATTAATGAAACAGTGTTGGTGGACGTGACTTAAGCTGGGATCAAACGATTGCCTCAAATACATCAATCTTATCGCACAATAATAAAATTGTCTCAATTAAAAATTATATATTCACACGGTTGTCTTATTTTATATAAAATTTATTGTCACCAGATGGCACGAAACGATGTGTCGACAATAATTGTCGCTGTCACACGCTTGTTCTAGTTTACAGCATCTCTGTGAATCAGCTGTTGCGGTACATTATCTTTATTTTTTATGTTGAAAATGGTTTAGTGAACAAATAAATTAAAAGAAATACAAAAAAAAAGAAAAGAAGAAGTGTGTGGGTCAGTATCCGCTTGATGTAAAAGAGTAAAAAAATGAAAAAAGAAAATTAGAAGTTTGTGATGCAATTTACATATAAGTAATTTAAAAATGCATATTTTAAGGCAGAAAAATTATAAATACCGTACAAACACGTATTTTTTCAGAAAGAAATTAATTTAAAAATTAAAATTGGTGAGTACTGTCTTCTTCAATTGCCGCACAAGAACACAATAAATATTGGTGTATTTAACATACTGTTACGTTTTATCTTTTTAAAACGTTTGAGTTGGTTTATATTGCGTTAAAATAAAATTAAACACTATTTTTATTCTAGTTGTTTTACTATCTGTCTCTTTTTTATTCATTCCACTGTACTTTAATACACTATGTCTTAATACACTCAATTCGCTTTAACAACACTTTTCATTTGTGCCTTAAACAGACTTTACTTCTTGACAACCAATTGAGAACTAACTAACTCACCAGCCATAATTCGTCGCTTTTATAGTATTTCATCTTAGTTTGGAATGTTCTAGTACGGACACGAATCTTCGATTTTTCGACGTTAATTCAAAATGGTCTAAAATAACTTTATAAACACTAAAAGTAACCGATACATGCGTTGGCAGCACTATCGGAATGTAGTTCTATTGGAACCCCATATCGGTATACTAGGTTGTTCACAAAAACATTTACAATTGTGTTCGCCTCTTGACTGGGTATGGCATATACTTCCGGTCATTTGCTGAAATAATCCATCACGACGAGAACATAACGTTTTCGGGCATTACTGACAGGAAAAGGGCCTGCTACGTCCATCGCTAGCCGCTCGAAGGGTTGGTCCGAGTTATATTATTGCAGCTGACATCGGCTTCTTCTTACTGGACCTTTAGCTGCAATACACTGGGTACAGTTTGCTATCCAATCCGCCACTGCTTGCTGATATCCGACCCAATAAAAGCGTTGTTTTATTTTTTCCAGAGTCTTTGTCACCCCAAGCTGTCCTCTTCTTCTTCTTCCATTTTGGAGGAAGGCACCACTATTAGGTTGGATGAAGTTTTGCCATCTGCACTTTCCCAATGTCGATATAAGCACCCATTAATCAACTTCAAGCTGTCCCATTGTGCCCAATACGCTTTTGTAAGAGGACCTTCTGCTGATATTTCATTGCGGGTGTGCCGTCTGTCCTCTTCTTTAGCTGATATAATATTTGCCAATATTGGGTCACTCCTTTGCGCTCCTGACCAGTCTTTATCGGCGTCTATTTGCGTTGGCCGGATATCAATGATGGATTCCTCCCGCTCGGCTTTCACACAATGTTTACAATCCAAATTACAAGGCCAAAGTGAGAGAGCATCAGCATGTCCGTGCTTTATGCCGCTTCTCTGATCAATGCTAAAATCATAAGCCTGAAGACGCTCAATCCAACGTGCCAGTTGTCCTTCAGGGTTCTTAAATTGTAGCAGCAATCTCTCAATGATCGGTCCTTAGTAGAAAATGTTGATCATATAGGTATTTATCATAATGTTTTATGCATTCCAGCACTGCCAGTAGCTCATGTCGAGTCACACAATAATTCCGTTCAGGCTTTGACAGCGTGCGGCTATAGTAGCCTACGACTTTCTCCGTCCTATTGACCACCTGTGAAAGTACGCCACCAATCCTATATTCACTGGCATCACTGTCAAGGATAAATTTTTCACCTGGGACTGGATATGCCAAAATAGGTCTTTTAATGTCTGAAAAAACTTTTCTTGTGACTCATCACAATGATACGCCTTAGATTTCTTGGTGAGCTCTTGTAAGCTTGCTGCCACGCTTCAAAACTAGGCACGAAGCGTCTGTAGTATGTGCAAAGTCCCAAAAAGCTGCGTAATTCATGCAGATTTTGGCCAGTCCTTTATTGCTCGTATTTTATCTTCATCAGTTGAAATGCCATCTGCTGTAACTAGATGCCCCAAATATTTTACCTGTTTTTGGAACAATGCACATTTCTTCAAGCTTAATTTTAGTCCAGCCATTGGTATTTGTTGCAGCACTTCTGCTAGGTTTCTGAGGTGTTCGTCGAAAGTTCTGCCCATCACTATAATGTCATCGAGGCAAACCATAAAAGTCTTTCAATGCAGTCCTTTTAGTACGCACTCCATAAGCCGGTCGAATGTGGCCGGCACATTGCAGAGCCCAAATGGCATAACTTTAAGCTGCCACAAGCCACATTTCGCACTTTTCTCCTTATCCTTATCTGTGATCTCTACCTGCTAATACCCGCTTTGTAGATCCAATCTAGAGAACCACTTCGTTCCAGATAACGTGTCGAGCATATCGTCAATTCTTGGTAGCGGGTAGCTGTCCTCATTCATCATTTAGCTTTCTGTATTCTACGCAGAATCGTGTACTACCATCTTTCTTTTTAACTAAGACTACAGGTGAGCTCCAAGGACTCGATGATGGCTCAATTACAGCGCTCGTTTCCATTTCAATGACCAGCTCCTTAACCTCATTACGCTTCGCCAGAGGTATACTTCTGGGTGCCTGTTTTATCGGTCTCGCGTCGCCAGTATTAATTTAATGTTTGACTATAGCTGTTCTACCTTGACTTTTATTTTTCGTGGCGAATACGCAGACGTACTTCTTTAGCAGCTTTTTGGCTTTATTTCTTGCTGAAGCTGCTAGACCTGCTACCAATTTCTCTACATTTTCATCAAATACCTGTTGGTCCTTGGCTGACATATTGGCAGGTTCCGGCAATTGTTCGCGGTTTATTACCGCCTCTACAGGAGCACATTGGCCTACCTCGGAATTTTCACAAATGAATTTTTCGTGACTTGATAAATTGATCACTCTCACTGCGACTATTCCTTGTTTATTAGATTTGACGAGGGCCTTTGCTGGTAACAGGTCCATCTTAATTTCTGCTGGTCCTATCACCCACAAGCGGTTGTTCTCACAATATCCCTCCATTCGCGCCCATATCAATGATTCAGTCTGAGGTGGTAGTTTTTGTCGTTTGACAGCAACTAATCTCCTAGCGTACACTTGATGCTGGTATCCCACGTCAAGAGGTATATCTACATTACGCCAACTCATTATCTGCTGCCCTATATTTAAATTGATACCATGGACTATCATAAAATCGTCATCAATGATAACCTCGTCTACAATATCGGCGACAATAAAAATATGGCTTACAGTAATGTTTGCTATAGTCACTTTCACCTCGACTTTTTCGTAGTCTGATATTATTGAGCACCTCACACTTTTCATTCACTATATCGGGTCTGATTATAGATTGCGTCGCACCGGTGTCTATAGTGAAAGTGTATTGTCTGCCAATAATGTACCCGCACGTTGTAAGATTGCTGTTATTTTTCTGCATCACTGATATGGATACTCTGGGGCCCTTGCTTATGGGAGCCAGCTCTTGCCCCTCAGTGCTAGCTCATTTTAGTATAACGGGGACTCCTTTGTTGATTGATGGTAGTTGGCCCGTTTGTTATTTCCCGGTGGTGAGACGGATCTTGACCTTTTGCGTGGTGCTTTACAGTTTATCTGGAAGTTTCTCTCTGCCGCTCTTTCCACAGTTAAAACATTTTAGTTTTGATTTCTGTTCAACTATTGATTTCATCCTCCTTATTTGCCACAACTTCCATATTACGCACCTTGCCTCATATATTTCTTGTAGCTTCTCTGACGTTGCACTAGACGCTTCTTCAAATTTCTGTTCTATTTTTGCCAGAAAATTCTGGTTTCCGCTCTAGAGGTTTCCTTTATCTGAGCCAACAGCTTTTCATCATCAGCTCTAGAAGTTTCCTGTGCATTCGACACAGCATTAATTTTTTCTATGAACTTTTCATTATCAGCTCTTTATATACCTTATTGCCTACAGTTTGGAAGGTTCCGGAAATGTCTCATATCTTCTATTTTTATATCCGTTAATTCAAATGTAACGTAAAGATGATCGATTTGGCAGTGCTGCCAAATACGCAATTAAGTACAGGATTGAAAAGGTGACGCATAATACCAAATATACCAAAATTAAGGTATTTTTATTTTCCTAACAATATATATGTAACGTTACGAAGTCTGCAGATCGACCTGGTGCTTTATATAGTATCAGCGAAAATGCATGTGCTAAGTGTGAAATACTATCAACCTCTTAAAAATGTCTCTATTTTTAATAAGGAACACACTAAAAAGGTGCGCAAATCAGAAAACACTGGCGACCGACTTTTTTTGATAAAGACGGTAGGTGAAAACTGGTATTGAATGAAAATGTGAACGAGTTCTTAAAATTTGCAAAATAAAAACATCTGCAGCTTGCGGCAGGTTTAAGAAAATGAATCTTAGAACGAAAAATTTTGTCTTTTGTTGTATTTAAAACCATATGAAATACATAATTATTTTTTTTACAAACATAGTAATTTTCAATATTTTCAATAAATAAATTTAATTTTTCATCAAAAAAGTTATAATAAAAATTGTAAACAAATACACGAGTGTAAGCAACAGCCATTTCAAACATTGGTTTTATTTCAATTCGAAAATAACAAAACCGACTTGGTTTTTATGACACCAACTTGGATTCTATGAAACCCCTGACTAGTTACGTTTTAGACAGTCATATTACTAGCTGTAAAGAGACTGTAGCAAAAGTGATAAATTTTTACTAGTCCCAAAAGAACACATTTAAGAAAAATTACAAAATATCGACAAAATTGCTTTGTAAACAGTATTATCAATTTAGTGGTTTTAGTACTGCTTTTATTGATTTTTTAATTTCGACGAGAAAATATTCGAGTTCGTACCTAGTGCTTTTTATAGTTTTCGGTGACACCTAATTTTAATATAAAACGTTAATAAATATCAGAATGTCTGCACATTCAGTATTGTATTTTACATTAGAAACAGATTAAAGATTAAGGTGTACCAAACTTTTTAATATATAAAATTAAATATATACAGTGGTGGAAGAAATAAAAGGGCCACTCTCGTATTTTTCCATAACTAGAACAACGTGAAATGGTCTGAAGAAACGAAGATTAATTTATTTGGTTAAGATGAAAAATCGTGTGTAATTACTTATGTTTTAACATATTTTGGAAGTATCGTAATGAAAATAAAAACACGTGGATTTTGGCGCGATTTGGTTAAACAATGTGCAATTGGTACTACATTCTATTGATATAGCTGCAACTGTGACGTTGCGAAAATAAGTTGTCATCTAAAGTTTCAACCTGTTGTTATATGAAAAACTTAAATCAAGAAAAATTTTATGCATATATGCAATTAAATTCAAATTATTTATTTTTAAGTAAAATTATTCAGTTTTTTTTATAAAAAAAGGTCTTAATATTTTTTTAAATAGTATATATCTGTTTTCTTCTCGGATATCTTTAAATCAATTTAAAAGTGGTTGAATTAGACAAGTAAAGGATAATTTATATAAAAACGGTAATAAAAATCAAAAGGTAATCTGGAAGGTAATCCCAAAATACAGTAAAGAACACGGATTTTGCAGGGTATGGGACCTGGGCCTCATAAAATAGGCTCTGAAAAAATGAATATACAAATTTTACTAATTTCAATGCTGACCCCTTCGAATCAGCACCAGTGTTTTGTGCGCCGTTGTTAAATGAGGGCAAAAAGGTACCTTAGATCTATACAATACGTTTTCGATTGTGTCAAAACTGTAAGCAAAGTCAGGTTACTGATAAAATTACTTATATAAGCAACACAAACGAACAGACAAATGTGAATATTTTATAAGTAACACATAATAAGGACTCCAAATTTTTGGCATTGAATGCTTGGGACAGATGATTCTATGATTAGACTTAAATATTCTTGCGGTATGGTGTTTTATGTCGTAGCCCTAATGAACAGCTTACTTGCAAGTGTATTCTACCCACCCTTAAGTCGTTAGAAAGTGAATAATTTGGGGATGCTTATCAGCTAGTGGTGAAGGTAGTATAGTTCTTTTGGAAAGGAGAGTAATTGCAGCTGCCTCCATAAAAATTCTAGAGGAGACTGCAATAGGTAGGCGACTAATAAGGAAAAACTTCAACCTTTACAGGCCAATTCACCAATCAACACAGCAAAAATAATCAAAGATTATTTGAGAAGAGAAATTACAAATGTTCTAAAGTTGACTCCGCAGAGCACACAACTGTCTGCCATAAAAAATGTTTGGGGAAGTTTAAAAATCTGAATTTTTAAGGATGAGCTCAAAAACTAGAAGATATGAAAGATTTTATCTTTTGATATTCGATAATTTTTTGCGAGATAAGTGTTTTAAGTTCGTGCACTCCGTAAAACACAGACTGAACACAGGGGTCACTCAAACTTTTGGGTATTGCAGATATTAATTTATTGACAACTTACTTTTTCAGCATGAATCCATAGAAATTCATAGTTTTGTTTCCTTTTAAAAACTGAAATAAGAAACTACAAAGTATGTAAATTACACAAATTAAGAAAAATAAATTTAAACACTAAAATAAAATTTACTGTGCACCATTGGTCTTGACAACTTATTTTTTCCAGCCCCTGTATGTATGTATGTATTTACATTTCAGATAGTAGATTCAGAATGGCAAATGCAAACATAAACCTACCTCGAAGAGTTAAAGGCAGGATGATCTTTCTTTTAGCATAACGGTCACTTTCAGGGAAAAGCATACTTACAACTGGAAACCAAGCCGATAGCAGCCTACCTTTAGCTAATATCAATTTGTAATAATGGCCTTTTGAATAACAGCAAACCTTTTTATAATTACAACATTGAGACCAGTAATTTGAGAAGTCAACTCGTGGTTTGCAAAGATAGCTAGATGTATTACTATGATTTGTATATCTACATCCATATTTTAAACAGTCTACTTTAAACTCGAGCTTCTTAAAAAATTCATTTTGGATCCTTTGCTTCACGCGAAATTGTACATCAAAATCTCCCATTTAATCATCCATATATTGAAAGTCGTTCTGCCTTTTTTAAACTGGGCATTTTAACGTTGACGAGATATTTGTAAAAAAAAACTTTGCTATCAATTATTGTAAGATAAAAATTATAATTGAATAACAAGACTTTTTTCATTCTTCAGTTCGAGAGCAAACGGCTTAAGTTGATAAGTTTGATATTTTAAATTGCTTGCTGCTTGTAGAACTTATAACCTCTGAAGACTGTTGCATATTGAAATAATGTTGGACGGCAAAAATGAACTATGCTCTACTAAATATAAGGTGTCTGTAACACGGCCACTACCGAAAAAGTAGGGTATCTGATGAACGCTTTCTTATTTTATTAATAAAAAATACACAAACTATCTAAAAAGTACTAAAAAATAATGATCAAACGTTACTTTTTGATCAAACATATCCAGTTCCAAGCATTCAGATTTTGTTTGAGAATGAAGGTCTCTAGGGAATGCTCATTCTCTGACAATCTGTACATTAATTTCAAAATTGCAGTCAGACCGCCTAGCACTAGGATTTTCCAAAACACGAGGACTGGATTGTGCATCGGAACAACCCGTTCCGAAATCTTTCGGATCCTCCGAACATAAATGGTTGCCACGACATCGAGGCTTCTGTTGAGACTTTGACGAAAGCTTTCGATAGGGCAAAGGGTTAAATAGTTGATGTTCTAGAAAGTGAATATGCACAACACAAAGAACTCTGATGATGACTTCTGCAACTGCGGTCGAAAACATGTTCAGTTCTGCAGGTGTTGTTGTTACATATTCCTTCACGGTTGTCAATTCTCTTATACAAATCATTGGAAAGAATAATTTTCTATTCACTTAGAATAAAAATTTGCTTATGATCTCAAAAGCAAAAAATTTTAAAATAAAATTTCAATTTTTAAAATTTTGTGATCATTTAGGAGTCGAACTCAGATTCTCCAGTTCTAACAAAAAACTATATAACGAGAGTTACGACGACTTGTAACTCCTTAGCCACCACGATTTAATGTCATCTATGCAATCACACTTATATATGGTGTGAAGTTAACATAATGTTGTTGTACTTAGACGGAGTATGATGGTAGAACAAGACAATGACAAAAAGAGAATGACATTGAAAGAACATGATAAAAGAACTTCGACTAACTCATTAGCTATATAGAAATTGGTAATTTAATATACAATTTATGGGAACTGTGAGTTATATATGAAGTTAATGTTCTAGAAAATGAACATGCACAACACAAAGAACTCTGATGATTTCTGTAGCTGGGGTCGAAAACATGTTCAGTTCTGCTGGAGTGCCTTACGGACAACTCACACGATCCTACTGAGCTCAAAAGTGGGCTGAGATGGGCGTTGTATAGCTTTGCCCCGTACAAATCCCCTGGACTGGATGACATTATTCCTGCTGATCTTCAGAATGATGCTGGTTTGGTGATTCTTTGGCTGACGGCTATTTATAAGACATGCTTGGCATGGTCTTATATTCCTGAGTATTGAACCGTGTATGCAGGTTAGTATTTAATCTGAAAGGGAGTAAAACCCTCTTTACTGGTGCAAAGGACTTCAGACCCATCAGTCTGTCTTCTTTTCTTCTGAAGACTTTGGAAAGGTTGGTCGACTTGCATCTTCGCAGTACGATAGAACCTGACCTATTATCTGCATACCAACGTGCCTACACTAGAGGCAAATCTGGGGTTATTAAAAATGCCCTCGAGCACAGGGAGTATTCTGTAGTGGCATTCCTGGATATAGAGGGGGCCTTTAACAATGTGACACCGGATACGATTAGGTCGGCTCCGTTGGCACTGAGTGCTTATTGGTCTATGATCAGATTCATATGGAGACTCCTGACCAACAGAGTAATTGTCTCCACTATGGGAGAAATCTATATATTACAAGATTTTAGATTATATGTGTGCTCAGGTCCACTACTTGTTTGTACCTGGAGATTATCTGCGTAAGGGGTCACTCTGACACCCAAGAGAACTGTGTGGCAGACCAACTGGTGGGATCTCTCTCCGGTAATGAGAAGATTAACCTCTTGCAAGCTTCTGGTCCCACGCGCTCTGTATCAAGGAAAAGGCCCCTGCATGATAGGGCTTACTCGGAGTCTACTATGGCGGTGCAACGACATAGGCTACGAATTCTCGTGGCTGTGATTATTGGGCACTGGGTGGCTGGTGCGCACGCTTGAATATTGCGTCCACCGTTTAATGACTACTGTAGGAGTTGTCAAGATGAGTAAGAGGAGGAGACTGTCGAGCATTTCACGTTCCAGTGCCAGACTCTTTGGGATATCAGGACTGTTTGCATTGGCAGTCCGTTCTGTACGCCTTGTTGGACCTAGCTGATGTGAGTATCAGCAGGATCCCTTCTTTCGTGCATGTGCCTGGTTGGTTCGGTTAGGACTGGAATGCGGACATGTGTTTGGATTGCTGATATGGGCATCACAGTGGGATCAATATTGAACCCAAGTGAGCTGAAGCGGTGTCTGGCTACCCAGCGTAACTAACTCACTAACTAATAATCAAACAAACATTGGTTTGTGGCACTTTATTCTAAAGCGTAATTTTTTTCAAATTCACTTTTTTTGCCTTTTAAAAAAAATTATATGACAAAACTTTATACTTTTGGCACACTTTTTGGGAAAATAAGCCACTGTGCGACGTTGTCTATAACGATAATACCAGTTATAACGATAATACCAGTTATGTCAAGTTTTTGTGTAGAGGAGAGCGGATAGTATCGTGTAAACTCAATATGTAATGAGAGCGTACGACAGTGAGAGAAAATACGGATGAAAAATTGCCAGTCGTACGGTGTTCTTTGTTCTTTAAAATTTTTTAAAAACAATCACACTTCATTAGATCGGGGGTGTATTTTTATGTAAACAAATCAAATAAATAAAGAAAAGAGCAAATATTTTCGCTCGCACTGTTGTCCTCTTTTAAAACAGCTGCATTCATTAAATAATTTTGTTTTAGTTTTTTACGTATCGTGTAAACGTAAAAAAACCTGTCGAAAGATTTATCTCATTTTTAAAATATGGATGGAACTTTATAATATTTTCTCTATGATTTTACGTACGTAAAGTAATATTACGTAAACTACCCTTAACTAATATCAATAAGTAATTCTTTGAGAAAAATCTATATTGCCTTGTATAAAAGATTAAAATAATAATATACGTACGTATATACGTATATATACATACATACATATTGATACGAAAATATAAATACAACACTGTATTGTGGGATTTTGGTATACTTTGTGTCACCCTGTCAATTTGACAGCACTGCCACATCGACTATCATTACGTTACATTTGAATTAACGGATATGAATATAGAAGATGATCGATATTTCCTGAACCTTCCAAATTGTGGGCAATTAGGTATATAAAGTGGCTGCTTTACCAACACGTCAGTTTAGTTATCGTTTGGCTATCAATAAACAAAGTTGTGTTAAAGGCAAACTGAATAATAGTTATAGTGAAGTACATAATAAAGAAATAGCGGAGTTTATTTTATTTTAACGCAATTTAAACGAACTTAAACGTTTTAAAAAGGTTAAAACGTAACAATATCTACATACATATGTACTATGGAAAAAATAAAATTCACCTAAAGAGACCCAGTGTTATTAAATAGGCTAAACTTACAAAACAATCTCCTCTGTCAAATACTTTTAATACGCTTTTGTTTTTATTTATGTATTGATGAAAACAAAACAAGTAGAAACAATAAATGTATAAGTATGTCAATATGTATGTTTTCGTTTTAAAACTTTATCAATAAAACGTGTTCAACATAATTTTAATTAAACAAGCAACACTCACGCGTATTATTTTGAACAACGACCTTTTAGAAAAATAAAATTTTATTTATTTTCTGTTTGAGTACTCAAAACTTTTTAAAAATTTGTACAAATTTTAAAAAATTAAAAATATGATATTTTTAAAAGTTTTCACTGGATTGTGTTCGTTTACACAAATACTCAGTAAGAGTGAAATGAGAGTTTGATTTTTACTTTATAAATTGTTGCCAGTGAAAATTTTTAAGATAAATAAAAAACAATTGGTAGAGAAGCATTTGTGTAAAAAACAAATACCCTTTTAAAATAAATTAAAACGTTACATGTTGCATTATTGTTACATATTACGTTACTTTTTCTCTATAGTTTTTATCCGTAAAATTATTTAAAAATTTAATAATATGATCAAAACACTTGTTTACACATTTACCAACTTCAATCGTCCGAAATGTTACTAGAGAACAAAAAACATCTATCTTTTTATCGCGCATTTTTATTTTCACTATTTATTTATTGTTTTTTTATCTATCAGCTGTTTTCACTATCTTACTAATTCTTTCTGGATTTCCGTTTACATACTTTTTTATATATTATTTTAGAGAAAAAATTTAGTCTTACTCTCTGTAAATTTCTTACTGATTAATTTTTACTAGACTTCACTGGAAAAGTACTCAAACAGACATATATGTACATACATACATATATACATACTCTATTGGAAAAAATAAATGCAAAATATTATTGTTAGAAAATTAATTGAATTTATTAATTTCGTTTGCAATTAAAAATAAACACTTTATTTTACTTTATTTTGTCCAATAGTATATATGCAAATGCATATACTCACGGTTACTATATATACATTTGTATGTATATATACACTGCATTATTACCAGTTTTTTTCTTTTCAAACAAATTAAAAAGCAAATAAGAATGAATTGGGGGATTCACAAAGTGTCAAAAAATCGTATTTTCTGTAATAATAGCACGAAAAAATAAGACTGTTGTAAACAACCATTTTTAAATGCTGGTGCTATGTATTTTGAATTTATATGTATGTAAGTAAAACAAGCAGTATGAGAATACAAATTGTGGATAAGACAAATGGTAATACATACGTTATCCAGGCATTCTGCAAAAATATTTTCATTAAAAAAAATATTTTTTAATTTTATTTATTTCTAAAATACGAGAGCATAAATAACATACATAGCATAGAAAGTTTTATTATTTTAAGACACTTTGTTTGCAAAATAACCACCCTTATCGTGGTTGGTAAGTCGTAGTCGTTTTTCGACATTTTCGTAATAGATTAAAGAAAAATTTTTTTTAACCTGGGGCAAAAATATCTAATACGCCAACCACGATAAGGCCCAACAATCATATTTATAAACCATTTATAATTTTAAAACATTATGACAATATAACACGATAGTACACTTTGTGAATACCCCAAATGTGTAGAATTTTTTTTTTTTTTTACAAATAAACTATCATTGTTATTGTATTTTATTCGCTTATCTATTTAAACGCTTAAAACTTTGTGTCCTGAACAGCTCGTACACATTATTACAACATACATACACATGTACCTAAACAATAACATAAATAAATTTTCACCTTTTTATACATTTGCAAAAAAGCTAAAACAAAAATTAACAGTTAAATATATTTAAACACCCATTTTATATATTTTTTCTTAAAGTTTTGAAAATGTAGATTCCGGTTAGATATGAAATTGTAAAATCTTTAACAGTGAAATGTATTGATACGGTCAATTAAACAACGTAGATAGCAAGCGACGTTGCTCTTACGTTTAAACACGAGAAGACAGTGTTAATAATAAACGTTCGATAACAATCACATTCAGGGGTGTTACAGAATCTAAGACAGAACTGTTATTTATCATGACTAAAAATCGATATGAATTGGTATCATGAAATCGCCTTGGTTTTGCTTTGTTTCGAACATAAACAAAATTAATATTCGAAACAGCTGTTAAGGTTTTATACAGTAACTAAAAAATGTTAAGAATTTGTAACATTTGTTACTGGAAAAATGTTCACTAACGCAAAAAATTTGCAACTTGCAAATTAAAAAAATTTTGGCGAAATTGTAAGTAAAAATTGAGAGAAATTTTGTAAACAATTTTTTACTCTCTTGTTGCAAGCTTCTGCAAGTAAAGTTATTGAACAAACCTTTGTTGGTTTTGTTTGTGATTTGGTGGCGTTCAAATTTTAATTTATTTAAATTTCTATGTTGCATTTTACTAATTTAGTGGTAAATAAATGCTGAAGCAAATATTTTTTAGCAAAATTAAAATGACAAAGGCTGTGGCAACATTTTTATTAATATATGAAGTGTATTGTGAAAAAATCAAAAGATAAATTTTAAGGGATTACAGCAATCCATGGGAATGTCATTTAATTTAATTTAAGCCGAGAATTAATTTTAAATTAATTATTGATTAATTTTAAATTAATTGAATTAATTTTTTATTTTTACCATTTTACTATACAACTAGTTGCAACATTGAGAATTTTGGCGGAATAGTTTTTAACTCCATTTTGAACGAAAACAAACTAAGTCCGCTATCAAAAAACAAACCAGTTGAACACATTTTTTTAACATATTTACGTTTACATATGTACATACATACATATGTTAATTTTACACCAATAATAAACCGCCTAAAAGAAAAAGCAAAATATACAATTCAAATCTGACAGCTGCCAGCTGATCGGATTATTTCTGAGAGAAAAAAAACACAGATTCTATAACACCATTTTCTGATAGCATTTCTGATTCGAAAATGAAAATCCAAAATAATTTTTTTGTAGATTTCAATTCTGACAAAAATCAGATTCTGTAACACCACAGATTGTAATGCAATTGTAAATACAAAAGTGCTGTAAATAGTCACTTTAAAAATTAAATACATACATTAATATTTTTCTTAATACATTTTTGCAAGTAATTTATTTATTTTTATCGTCGACTTACTTCATTTTGTTATATTTAATTTAGTTTCAATTTCGATCAAGTCTTTTAAACACAAACTTCCGATAAAAACGACAATAACCAACTAAAGTAATTTTTATATTTTTCATATGATTTATAGCCTTACTCTCTCTCCCGGCCATATCTAACTTATTACAAAGGTTGGTACTCTTATAAATATTTTCGCTCGTTTTGCTATCAGATTCAAGGTAAATTTCTCACATAAACAACTCTTTTTAACATTTTCACAATTCTTTAATTGTTATTACAGTAGAGTCTCGAAAAAATTAACACGCGTAAAAGTTAAACTGTATTTCAGCAGAAACGTGCGACTCTAAAAGTTAACCTTCCAGTTAACTTTTGCGAGCGTGTGATTTCTTTTTTTAAACAATAATTTTCCGGTCATAAATGTGGCAGTTTTGATACTTTTAGAATATTCTCACTGGCAACGCTGAGCTTTAATTTTGTTTGTTGAATTATGGTATTCCCCGAACTTAATTTTTATTTCGAGCTGCAAAAAACGTATAATCATCTTCTACAAACAATATTAGTTTAGTTATTTGCGTTGATTTTGTGAGTTGCGTATTGCTTATTTAAAAAATGTCAAAGCAAGAAAAAATCATTGCAAATCAGGTTAGATTTACAGCAGAAAGTGTCGATTTTAAAACGGATTGATCAAGGTATTCAACGAATGCGATTGTCGTTAGATTATGGTATAAGTATCTGAAGCAGCCGTCTCAGAAATAAAAAAATCATATCATGAAATCTTTGAGTATGTGTCGAACACATATAAAAATGCTCACAACACTTCACAAACCGAAATATGCTGATCTTGAAGCAAGCATGTACAAATGGTTCTTGAACCAACGACAGCTTAATTGTGTAGTAACTGTTCCAATTTTAAATTCCACAGCTGAGCACGAATTCGCTATAATGCACTCTAGAAAGAGATTCGTGTGTTACACACTTCATTCATAATTTACGAGCAAAAAAAAAAAAAAAAATAAATTGAACATCTCCGACTCACAATTTTACAAAGTAGATGAATCTGTTAAATCTATTTTTATCGATTTTTACCCGACAAAACATATGTTATTACTAACGAAAAGACCACACCGGAACGAAAAATTTTAAAGGAAAGAACAACATTTTTGTTATGTGCTAACGCAGATGGTTCGCACAAATTAAAACCGTTGCACAGTGGGTGAAATGGCTGATCTAGCGGCGATTTGTTACTTACTGCAAAAACATAGTGAATTAATTTCTTTTTTTTTAAATTTATATATATTTAAGTATAATGAATTCACTAAATTTTCAAATTTGTTGTTGTTAAATTTTGTTTTTGTACCATGTAAATACATATAAAAGAATTGAAAAATGTAAGAATTATTTTCTTCATTAGGCGAGTAAATTAAAAAAATAGGTTTCTGCTTTATATTTTTTGCGATTTGCAAGAAAGAAAAATAAATAAAAAAAAACTATTTAGATTCGGAGCTTTCAGAATTAAGGCTGACAGGTAGGTCATTTATATTTAAAAGACTTGACCTCATCATTTATTTTGAATCTCTTTTGGAGTATTTCGTAGTGCTTTTAGATTTTTTCCGTTACTCCTTTTGGAGTTTCTGCACTGCCGTTCAGCTTCTAAATTTAGATGTAATAAAAGGATTCGGCGAAACCAAGTAAACGTTCAGTAAGTCCTCCATTGTAACAAATCTCGAATCTTTTCGTGTGTGGTTCAGCCAATAACTGAATCAAGTGTCTCTTCTGACATTCCTATTGGGAAACTCTTTTAATAATATCTGCTCCATGTATTAATGGGCCTTATCGTAGTTGGCGTATTTGTTGTCATATTTCGACACTTTTGTCCTAGATTAAGGAAAACAAGAAATTTTTATATTTAACCTATTGCAAAAATGTTGTAAAACGACTACGATATACCAAGCACGATAAGAGTGAATATTTGATGTACTTACTAATGGAGGCATATAAAACCAAGGCATACATATATGCAAAAAACTTCTACGTTAAATGCATACCCACATACCACTAGGCGCAAAATTAAGCCAAACCTTTTTATAAGTTCAACTTGCACGTAAGTTACTACAGAGGACAAGGTTGTCTGCTGAAAAAACATTCTGGAGGTATTCCCAGTGTTTGTATTCCCCAAACCTGTATTTGGAATGTCCACCAATATATCCATTTTTTGATTCCAGTTGAATTTCTCTTTTAGTTTACTGAGCAATTTCGTTGTTTTGTCAAAAAATTTGCCAATTTTTAATCGGTATTCTGTAAGCGATATGAATTATAGATTCGAAGCACCGTATCCAATCCATATCCAATCCATATATATACGCTTTTTCACAAATTATTTTAATGGGTCTGCAGAACCGAGTTGAAGAAGGACGGTTATTTTGCCATAGTATTGAGGGTTCTTTTTTAATTTACAAAGGAACAATACAAACAGCAAATAATGCTCATCAATTGCTCCAGTATCAGGAACACTGAAGCATTGACGGTAAGTAGAGGGACCACTGCTACCGTTAAAACCCCATTGAATATTGCCTTTATGCAGTCACTATTATTGCCTACAGTTATGAGGTCCGCAAAAGCTGTCGAAAAATCTTGTATTATATATCCAACAGTATGATCTACGAGACTTTGCAAGCTACTTCAGCTAAAAGTTCAGTTGCGTGTATTTTATGTTACTGAGATAACACTCCGTATCACATTAGTTTGGATAATCTTTTTGAATATCCATCATCTGTATAAAGAGCTAAAGCTTCTACAGGTGTATACGGAATAGGGAGTTTTTGTATCAGAGTCTACAAATTTAAGCATTTTTGGAGCTTTCGCAGATTTTGAACATGTCTTTGAAACAACCTTCGAAGCACCTCTTCTTCCCGTTTTGTAAAGACTTATGGAGTTTCAGTGACGATTAATGCTATTCTTTTAGTCTTGCTTGTGCACTGTAAAAATAATTTTTGTTTCCGTTGGTCAACTTTTGGCTTATGGAAAATAATGTACCCATCTAACTCTTTCTTATTTCGCTCTTCGAACACTGCCTTAATCCTATGACTCCATTTTCCCACAAGTTTTCTAATAAAATTTCTTAATTGTTTTTGAAAATAGTGGTATTGTTCTTCAAAATATTACAAGAGATGACATTAGAAATTACATGATATTCAACCATTACAAATTTTTTTGTTGGCACTGGTTCACTGTGCTATATTAAAAGAAGGTGCGTTTAGATTCTGCCATTGTAATTATATAACGAAAAAATCAAAAATTAGCAAAAACTAGCCCATTTAAACAAACTATACAAACACTGAACCAAATTCGGCCGAATCGAGCCTACTTTTATTTCACACAAAATTAAATCACAAGTGTAAATACACTTTCACAAAGGACATTTTCTTTTCCACTTTTTTTAGCACTAAAACATACAATTACATATCGCAAACTAATTTATTTTCTATATAATACATACCTAATAATTAAAATAAAATCGAAATTAGTATTAAAAAATGAATATTTAATTTATTGCTGTCAACAAAATTGCACTCGAAAAAAGCTCAACAATAGTTGTTGCACCTGCTAAAACATGCGTTAAGTTTGAATAATCACAGCTGTGCGAATATGAGAAACAAGACAAAAGAAAAAACAGAACAAAATCCGTTGAGTTTTGAATTTTCAAAATCCAGATAAAGTTTGCCAAATTCTGCATTTTAAAATTGCTCTAAAGCGCCCCTAGATTGGCCATTTCTCCTACTGGCGTTGGTCGTTGGTAAATATGAAAACACACGTTGTTTTAGGAGATTTAAAAACTCACTAGACTATATAAAATCGAAGAAGTTGGAGATGATAGAGATATTCTTCAACTGGTTCCATTTTTTTTAGTTTTTAGTATTGCTTGGAAATTTTTGCAGTTTCACCAATTTTCTGCTGAAAATAGTTTACCATCAAAGACATTGTTGCTAATATTGCTAGCAACTGCACCGCTCATAAGCCAATTGAGATGTTACAGTCTCATGATGGAAATATTGCAGCAATGATTTTACCCCAAAAAATCCAATAAGATTAGTCACGTTCGAATATCGAAGTAAACTGTTATGCAACGTTGTTGCACGAAAAAACATTCCAATTAAAGTCACATACAATTCGTGATGCTATTTTGCTACTTAAGTCAGTGTAGGATGAACTTCCTCCATCAGTTCTTATGAAAATGTGGAAAAAGATAACAAAGTGGGATGACGATCAGTACGATAGTGAAGACGATATTTCGCTCTCAGAATTGAGTGAATCAAATAGTGCAACGATACACTTCGAGAGATTCAATTATTGATGTCAAAGGTGGCTGATAATGATATTGAATCAATAACATTAGATCAATGATCAAATTTTAGAAGATAACTATGATTCCGAAGTATCTGATAAAGATAACGAAGAGCAAGATACTCAACAATATAAAGTGAGCTACACGAAAGCAGTTGAATGCATCAATACCTTGATTAAATGGTTTGAAAACAATAACGATGTACAACAAGTAGCAGATCTTGACAATATTCGCACGAAAATGATAAAGACCTATTACATAAAAAAGCGCGAATATATTGAACGGTGACTTTGAAATTATTATGTATTATTTTTTTCCCTTTCTTTATTCAATTTTTAAAAATGCTTAGAAAAGTTAACAGTTTGGAAAAGTTGTTTGCCCTTGGAACACTTCGGTTAACTTTCTCGAGATTCTACTGTATATTGCATTGTGTTAAAGCAAAGAATTTTTTTTTTTATTGATATAGAAAATACCTTCTTTTAATCATACATCATAAACTTTCAATTACCGAACATCATAAACTCCAATTACTATCTTGCTGAATCTGTGTTGAGATAAGAACTTTAAATACATGCTTTTTAATTGTGTGAATAATGACAATAGAAAATTACGCCATACTAATATTTATGACATACTCTTTATAGATCAATAAAAGTGGAGATGCTTATCAACATTTTACCACTCGTAGCAAAGTTAAAAGACACTAAAGATAATATTAAAATTTGTTTATGATTAAACATTGCTAAAACATTAGAAATCTATTTTATTTTTACAATTTAAAATATTTGAGATTTTTAGAGAAGATACATACATACATACATGCATACGTATATTTTCGGAAATTGAGAATTAACCATGTCGGAAACTGTTACCATAAAATGTTTCTTTAAAATGGTGCTTAAGTTCTTTTCGTCAAATATTTGACAAAAATGAACGTAACTTAAGCTGTTCACATAAGTTGAGTGCGTCAACAGCTTGAAGCGAATATTTAACTAGAACATACTTAAACAAGTTTTAATTCAGGAATGAAGTGAATCCTACAGTGTCTTTCTGGAAGGAACTATAGGCTATGTCAAGTGTTTGGACTTGAACCGAAAGAGCACAAAAGGTGGAAAAAAGATAAAATATGTAACTAAAATAACGTGTAGGAGGTAGTTAAGATGGGGAGCGGAGCTGGCCGGGTTTTAGCTAGTGTAGATATATTTTAAAAAAACATTAAATATGTATGTATGTATGTATACGCAACTTTATTCTATTTCGACGGCTCCTTGCATGCACCTTTCTGATAATCAATTTTAGCGTCTTTCAAACGAAAAAAGTGAAACAAAATAGGGAAAACCCGAATGAAGAACAAACAACTAACCAAAAACAAAAAATTTAACGTACAGCATGTACACTTTGGTAAATGTAAATATTGCATTGTGTAGTAGATAGCTTAAAGTTAGTAAATAAAAGCTCGCTTTAAGTTGGTTATTTTTGTAGTTAGCTAGGTACTCATTATCCGACAAGGACATACAATTAAGATACAAATAATGGCGTAAATTTTAAAAGAAATGCTTGCTCACATGCACCAAAGTTTGTTAGAGCAGCTAATTTTTTGTTAAACCTTGTTATCAGATTGGGTATAAATAAGACAAAAAACAAACAAAAGTTTAATTTTCACTCGAAGCGTGGTATTTAGAAAATATTGTACATATATGTACATACATATGTATGTAAAACCATATGTAAAACGCGCATAGAGTAAAAAACCCAATTTTTTATTAGTAGAAAATAATAGATTTACATATGTATGTATCTATTTTGTTGTGGGTGGCTATAAACGAATAGTTAGGGCGTGACTCCGCCTTAGGAAAAATATCCTAGGGAGGTGATCAGCCATATGCTTTAGCCTCAAGTCACTTATAATATATTAATTATACAATCAGCACTCTTAGTGTGGGACACCAACCCCACGTGACTTTTAAAATGTGAACATATGTTTTTTTAATTGTTGATATTTGAAAAAACTACGTAGCCAAGAGTACATCTATATCTATGTTTGTTGGCGATTTTTTACAATATTGACCGTGTTGAGGTCGTGCTATGTTCGCACGAGACTTCGGATTACTTCGTTCTCTGTTTGTATTACTTAATTGGACTCTACCGTTCGCATAACACCTTTTAACAGCTAGCATATGAAGTCAATGGAGCGAGTGGCCATTGTTTTGATTGTTGTCTCTATTTCGTTTATTTTATTTTTTTCTGTACTTGACTGCATACTTTAGGGAGGTCAATTTAATAAATTTGCAAAGTTAAATCTATAAGATTATAAGAGATTATAAGAGAAATATATCTTTCGACAATAATAAAGTGATAAAAGTATAATAGCGTAATATAGGTCTCCAAATCCGTAATAAAAGCCTCAAATAGGAGTCCCCCGAACGACGAAAGTATCTCATGAGGCAGGAGAGTGTGTAGTTGTGAAGAATTATAAAACTATTGTGTTGCTAAAAGAAATGAGTAACTTACTCAAATAAAGCAAAGCGTAAACCGGCATCATTTATATCAGGGATATTAAATTTTTTTTTAATAAAATTATTTTTAAAATCTTTATTTAAACCAAATTTATTTAACATTATTAGTGTTTGGAATTATTTAATTTTTTAAGTGCGTATATATATACATGTGTGTGTGTGTGTGTGTGTGTGTGTGTGTGTGTGTGTGTATAGATATGTGATAGGTACATATATGTATGTTTATTTAATTTTTGTATATTCGTTTATGTTGGGTTAATTTAGTTTTAAGAATAATAAGATTTTTTACAAAATAGGCATTAAATTTCTATGGAGAAATACACAATTGAGCAGCGTTTTAAGATTGTTGAAGCCTTTTACGACAATGGACATTCAAATCAAAATGCATGTCGAGCACTTCGTAATTTTTTTGATCAGCATAATCAATCAAATGTGTCCACAATCTGAAGAATTGTGCGTAAATTTCAGCAAACCGGGAATGTGGCATGCTCGCCCAGTTCGTTCTGCGGAAAACATATTGTTCGCGATAGTGTGGCAGAAGAGCCGTCAACCTCGACTCGTCGTCGTGCTCAACAATTGAACATCTCTCAAACATCACAGATGCGAATTTTGAATAAAGATATGAATTTACAAGCACTCAAGGTTAATTTACTCAAAAGCTAAAGCCTACTAACTATTTCAAGCATCGTCAATACGCCGAATAGTTGGTTGAACAGGCAAAAGTGAGTGGTGACTTTACAAAGAAAATCATCTTAAGCTACGAGACACACTTTCACCTCAATGAATTCGTTAACAAGCAGAATTGCCGCATTTGGACAAATGGGAATCCGCGAGTGATTGTTGATAAACCGATGCATTCACAAAGACTGACTGTTTGGTGAGGTTTACGGGCTGGCGTCATCATCAGGCCGTACTTCTCCGAAAATGAGGTTGGCCAAGCAGTTACCGTGAATGGTGTTCGCTTTCGGGAGATGATAATGGACTTCTTGTGGCCAGAAATGAAGGATATAGACCTGGACGATTGTGACTCCAAGAGGATGCTGCCACTTGCCACACAGCCAACGAAACAATTGCTCTTATGCGCGGTAAATTCAATGGCCGTGTTATCTCATGTCGTGGCGCCGCAACGATCATGTGATTTGACATGACTTCTTTTTTTGATTTGACTTCTTTTTTGGGGATATTTAAAAGAAAAATTGTACGTCAGTAAGCCAAGAACAACCCAAGAGCTAAAGGATGAGATAATTCGGCACGACATTAGATCTCAATTATGTCTCAGAGTCATTAAAAATATGGATCGACGGATAGATATTAGATATTGCTCCTAAAGTACTGAAGCGTTTAAATGAAATTGACATTGACATACATATCTATATTTTCAAAATTTATTTTAACTATCTTTGCCTATAGTGTGAAGACGCTTAGTCGGAGAAATGGTGTAAGAGGTTTATGCTCGTTCCACGTATTTATTCAGATTTAAATCGAAATAGAATAGTAATACATACATATTTATATAAAAGTTTTTAAATTATGCATTTCAAGCTTTATTTGGCAGGATGAACAACTACAGCGCTGCCAATACGACGGCGGTCACATACAGGTTGGGGCCACTTACTTTTTAAACCAACAGCTGTTAGTGCCGAATATGCTTTGTTAGGCGGTAAGTAGTTTATATCATGTCCAACTTTAATAAGATAATCTTCTGTATGATCAGATACTTCAGACTCAACATCAACTACCATTGGTGCCAATTGATGATGTAATCGACCAGCATTAACAGAATTCTCAATTGATTCTCCAAAAACAAAATATCGCAATATTGTCTTTAATAAATGACTACTATTAGCGAAGATTTTAAGGGATAAATACAATAAAATATATTATTTTACCTGAGCAACAGAAGTCGTTATTCTTGAGCCTCCAGCGCCACCGATTAACAATTGTACATTCCCATGCTTATCTAATACTATGCTGGGACAAGTAGATGACATTGGTCTTTTTCCGGGCTTAATATAATTTGCAGGAGATGCTGGTATACCGTACGCATTTACTTTACCAGGAGTAGAAAAATCATCCATTTCATCGTTTAAAATAATTCCAGTTTGACGTGAGCGAACCTTAGCACCTAGGCTTTTCAAAAAAATATATGTTCCAAACAATTATGAATATGCAAATGATTTAATAAATGTATTTAAACATACTTACTGGCTATTAATTGTACTCGTAATGGATATTGCATCGCCGTTTGGTGCCAATACAACCATATTCGCTGTACCATGATCTTCAGTGTTTGTAAAGTTGGCACCATAATAGGCCATGTCAACAAAGGTACGCTCATCTTTAATTAATTCTCTAGTTTCTACAGCAAAAGCCGGACTTTTTAACTGTTCATATACTTTCGCTATCTGAGGTTCAAAATGTATATCCCCTAAATTAGTACGGTGACCATAGGCATGCTTAAATGTTTCAACTACTCGCTGCCAATAGACATCATGATGTCTTGTGTAGAAAGGTTCCATTACGTTTAAAATAAAAGCTAATATAACGCCACTGGTTGGCAAAGGGGTCGTAAATAGTTCGTAACCTCCACTAAATCGTGCAACTAATGGCTCCTCCCATCGCACTCTTTTTGTATATTTTTATGCATACATACATAGTTATGAAAATATAAAACAACATCTTGCATTTAAGAAGACATTACTTACTCGTAATTCTGTAAATCCTGTTCAGTTATAATGCCTCCCATATCTCGTATATCTTCAACCAACATTTTTCCTATTCGACCGCCGCGGTACATTGATTCGGGACCTTCTTCGGCTAAAACTCTTAACGTTTCACCCAGCTGGAGACGATACATAATTTCACCTTCTCGATAAAGATTATTTGTGCTCGGATTTATAAAAATCTCTGCCATTGATGGTTCCATACGTATACGCTCAGAGTTTAAAGTCAACACATTTGCTAAATACTTTGATACTTTGTGCCCTTTAATACACAAATCAATTGTAGGTCCAAATAATTGTTTCCATGGCAATTTTCCATATTTTATATGTAACTGCCAAAACCCAAAAATTTCACTTGGTATAGCAGCGGCAATAGCTCCAGTAATTTCTTTACCAATAAACATATCGCGATGGGCAGCAGCTGGAGCAGTTTCACGAGCTATAATACTTTCAATTTTTCCCGTTTCTTTCGTATATAAAGTCGCCACAAATCCCCCACCAATGCCCAAACTATGTGGTAGAATTACACCCTCGCATAACAGAGCAGCAATAGCAGCATCAATGGCCGAACCACCATTTTTTAATATTTGCCTACATCACTTTCTTAAATTAGCCATAATCATTTTCAAATAAAAATTCTATTAATTACCCTCCAATTTCGGCGCATTCCTCCCCGTTTGACGCTACAGCTCCAACAACATGATCAGATCTGTCTTTTTTTAAGCCAAACACTAATGCTATTGTAACGCCTGTAACGACCAAAGCCACCACAAGCAGCTGAACTCCGTATCGTTTACAATAGGATCTAAAATTACATATGCACTCATAAATATGCTACGTATCAATTAAATATCAAGCTTCATTTTAATATATATAAAATTCACTAAAATATATCTTATACAGCTTTTACACTTTTTCTTTTTTAACTTACATCATTCTTTACTTATATATGTAAACAAGTCTTTGTTTCCTTCCCTATAATAAAATAGATTGGTTTAATTGAGAACCGAAATCAATATTTTAAGTGAATATAATTTTCTTTTCAGACCTCAATGCCCTGCTATTTATACATAGCGCCACAGTAGATTAGTGAATTAATTATCTTTTAATTTATTTCGGTATGATAAAAATACTAAAGAGATAAACAAGAAACTAATTTTTCTAAGTATGTACACTAGGCCACATAAATATGCATGTAGACTATTTAGCATATTTTAAGATCTGATTGTAGTGCTAAGGAGTAACGGCATTTTTTTGAAATTGGTCTTATTTTACGGATAAGCTTCTGAAATATGATGTTAGGTGTTTTCCTTTTGTATTTGGATAATTTGACAATGATTATCAACCTTAAAACAATATTATGGCATATTTGTACATATGCAAAAGTATGAGTACTCACAACTAAACTAAAGAAACTAATGTTGCTGAACATAAAATTATAGTAGATTTATGGAAACAAGAAAAAGTAATTGAAAAATGTTATTAACTCAGGAGTTTTAATCTCAAACTTCGTTCTGGTCACCCAACGAAATAAACTGAACTCGAAAAATGTGACATAGTGCATATAGTGAAGAAAAACCCCGAATTAGCAGTGTCAAAAAATAGCTAAAAACATAAATACATAATTTGATAAGTGTTCAAAAACACATACATACTACCTTGATCAAAAAGTTTCCAGAATAACCCCCGTGTAGTGGTCCCATCGTTTCGATTTTTTTTTTTTTTTTTGTTGGTCCGTCTGTTGTTCATATTCCCGGTAAATATTAGCGTCATAGCTTGATATTTGCAAAAGCTACGTAGCCAAGAGTACATTTATCTCTGTGTGTGTTGACGATTTTTTAAAAATTTGAGTGTGTTGAGGTCGCAAAAGACATGATTTGCGAGGCTGAATCCCAAGGAACACATATTTAAGGATGAAGTCAGGCACTGTATTTTTAACATAAAAGAACGCCACCGTCTGTGGAGAAAGCTTTGGAAACGCTGATTGTCAAAAAATTTAAAACAACAGCTTATTATACTAATGCGAATGTGATAGTATGGAGCTGTGTGGGAAGCAAAAACGTAGGTAATGTGGAGTTTATTCCATTGACAATGGATCATAGAGTCTACTAAGACATTCCGTAAACAAATCTTACTGAAAGTGTAAGAAAATTGGGAATTGAAGATGATTACATATATACTCCAGCAATACAACGAAATAGAATTACCTCATATTACACACAATACATAGTTTTGATTGTTGTACATTGTAAAAAACAATTGAAGACTCCAACGCACAAACAGCACCTAAGTTCCACGGAACATTTATGGGATTTACTAGAATGGAGAATTTGAACTCGGGTAAAAACATCAAAAAATACTTTCTAAACAGGACTCAATGGCGATTGGGAAATAATTAGCTCTGATTATACTAAAAAAAAAATGCCAAACCAACTTAATGAAGTTCTTATTCGTCGGGGGTATTCGAATTTTTATTAAAACCCACTTTGAATTAAGAAAATCTTTCATTTATTTTAATTTTATTTTATAAACTTGCCATACTATTGGATTAAGTTCGCATATCATTGTCAAACTTAGCAAATACATAAGGAAAACACCTGATACAATTTTCAGAAGTTAATCTCTAACATAAAATCAGTTTCAAAAAATATCGTTATTCCTTAGCACTATAATCAGGCATTAAAGTATAATGAATAGTCTGTACGCATATTTATGCGCCCTAGTGTATGTATGTATATATTCATTTCGCTTAAACTGACTATACACGGGCAAGCATACTTGACCAATATTATATTTGTGTGCGTTACAAAATGCAGAATTATCACACACAACGTATGCATTTCATTATTTTTTTTTTACTTTTTACGCATGCATACAAAATGTTTCTCAAACATGTTTGACCGTTTATCATCCCTTTTACGGATTTAAGTAAATTGTAAGCCTTATACACATGTATGTGTTTGGAAAGACTCGATTATTTAAATTTGTAAATACTGCATACTTGATAAGATTATAAAATTATTGAAGACTTTTTATCCGAATTTTATTATTATTTTGAAATACCAAAGTCGAGTGTATTTATAGATTTTTTATTGCTATCTTTGTTATTAAGAAAGTACAAATTATGCAATCGGATACATTACTATAGTATGTAGAAAATTAAAATTTTTTAAAAAACACTCTTGGAGAAACAAACTTCGCTACATTATTCTTTATTGAATAGTGTATTCCACATTAAAGTAGGCTGTAGAAAATTAACCTTTTGTAGCCCCTTTATACATACGCACAAAATACGATTTGTTGATATAAATCGTTGTAACAATGTGGGAACATGTTATTAAATAGTGTTGGCTGCAGTGAACTCTGGAGTGGCGTCATTAAGAAGTTATACATGTTTGAAATTTAGAAAATGGTTTAAGTAAAAAAATACGTTTTAGGCCAAAATGTAAATTTTGCTATTTTATGTACATATATAAAAAGTGAAACAATTTCTTACATATTTCTATGGTGTAACATTGTGCTACAACTAACAAGAGAACTGATTAACAAAATACACACTACATATTAACACATGGGCTGAAAAGTCCCGGGCCTAACACATAGATGAATCTAATTTTATTGCACTCACCTCTTTTTCAGTTAGTGCTTACATTCAAAAGAATGTTGTTAAAATTTCATGATATTCTATTAATTAGTTTGTGTAAAGAGTGACGTTTCCTTTGTTATTTTCAGAGCAATGAATCAAAAACAATTTCGTGTTTTAATTCTATACTGCTTCTTGATGGGAAAAAATACCGTTCATGTGAAGCAATGCCTTGAAAAACAACAATAAAGCGTTGGTTTGATGACGTCAAAAGTGGACGTCAGGTAATCGATGATGCAGAACGCAGTGGACGTATATATGAGGCAATAACACCAGTAATTATCAAAACAATCCACAATTTATCAAAACGATTTATTTATAATTTGATCATATCATTAAATTAGATATAGTAGATCATAAAAATTGCTTAGTTGCTAAAAATCAGATTCCTTACGTTGAATGAGATTACCAAAAATTGGGCAATGAGTAGGTAGTGTGAACATGCAGTTTCGGACTTTTCTTCTGGTTTAGATATCTAAAGTTCTTAAAATAAAAACTTGTGTTCATCAAACCCTTTTAACAATTTTTGAAATTGTTATAACTCTCCCGTTGAGGGAGCCGGCTAAAACTGATTCTAGAAATAGGTTATCAACTGATACAATCGAGTCTATAATTTTTAAGAGGGTATTTAAAAAAATAAATGTGCACTTTTTGGATGCTCCTTTTTTGTGCTATAACACCTGGTTTTGTACTATTTTTGCCCTACTTTCGTATAATTTTTTGCTTCATTGATGGCAACACTGCTTTGAAGGAAAAATTGCTATCGCGAACCTTCCATGAAATTTTTGTACCTTTTTCACAAGTTATTATTTTATTAAGGAAAGAAAAGGACGTATGAATTTTTGCATAAAAATAAATTAAAGGGAAACAAACTCCTGCAAAGCAATTGCCATGTAAGGAATTGAACAAACGAAAGCTGGATGAAAAGAAACAAAAACTTTTCTTCAGTAAAACGGACGAAAAGAAACTTGTGACTCTGGCCAAACAGTAACGGTTTAAAAATGGCTATCGAACAACTTCTATCCAATAAAATTAAAAATCTACAAAATAAAGAACTAAGTGAGAGCGATGAATGTATAGTCCGTGGCGATGAAGAGCAAGATGATGATGAATTTAATGCTCTATTCTTTAGTGGCGATAAATCCGATGGCTCGGAGGATGCTGTTGTTGCCAATATTTTTTTTTTTTGTGAGTGAATTTTAAAATTCAGCCACACGTTTCAAACTACAGGAAATAGATCTTTTACTCTGTATTTTTTAGGGAATTATGTTGTTTTGTACTTTATTAACACTTCTAGTCTTAAAATAATTTAATAAAAACTTTAATTATCAAAAAAATAAATAAATACACTCATACCTCTTTATACGGTCGAAAAGCCGTAAAACGAAGTGGAAATGTGTTGCTTTTGCTTGCTTTATACTTTTTGGTAAAAAACGGTGATTCTACGGTTTTTTAGCTGTGTAACGAGGTAATTTGGGCCGTAAAGCGAATGTGTTCCATAATTCAAGCAGGCCGTTATAGCGAAATGCCGTATAAAGAGGTATGAATAAATGCAACTCCTCATCAAAAATGATGTAAACAAAATAATGAGAAAAGGGAGCAACGTTAGAGGGAAAATACTATTCACGATCGGAAGAATTTTTACAGGGCTATCATTCCCCAAAGAATAATCAGAAAAGGGAAAATTATTCATGATTGCAATCGTGGAAAAAAATTATTCACAATAGGCGTGATCGATTTTATATATCTTGAGAGAAATTTAACGATTTGTGTTCTTTTAGCATTTCATAAAAACTTCAAAATAAATACATAAATTTGAACTGTTAATAGCAAGGAGTAAAGGAGATAGTTATAGCATACATCTGCCATAATTTTTTCTGTATTTTAAAATAAAACTAAAAGTTAAGAAGGAACTTTGTAAATAAGGTATGAAAACCAGAGTGCTTATGATATATATTTAAAGAAAAATTGTAAGTTTTACAAATATGTTTATGTATACACTAAGACGCCTTTTGCACGTTCAAAGTACTTTACAAAGCATTTTGACAAACTCTTTTACATTTACTTTTAAACTTTGATTCGCTTCTGCACATTCAAATTTTGCTTTGACAAATTTTGTTTTCTTTTATCGGCTCGTTCTGCCGTTTTTGACAGTTGTAATTTTTTTTACTGTGCGAAATAAAAAATAAAAGAAAATGTCAAATAAAACATGTAACCAAATATAAGTATGTATAAATACGAACGAAGAACAAAGCAATTTTGCGAGTACAACAAAGTGTGTACTCACCCCCGCACGTTTTTCTCTTCTCCCTTACAAACTCAAGACTTTGCAAAGTACTTTGAACGTGCAAAAGGCATCTAATTAAGTAAAAATTTCTTAACTAGATACAATGGAAAAATCCCATCAAGATTGCGAAAACTGCAGCAGTTATTATTATAATTACAGTATGCACCCGATAAAAATAAGAAAATTTACAAACTATTCAACGCATAAGCAAATTTTTGAAAATTTCGTATCTATTTATCGTTTTTATGACAAAATACAAGTAATATGTAGGTATCATATAAATCGACCGCTAGATGGCGGAGTATAATGGATAACAAAAACGGTATTCGTACAGAGTAACAATTTCAATAAAATTCAGAATATTATGCATAAGGATTAAGATTAATATTTTGTTGGGTATACTTTTTTCTTTATGACAGCATTGAGACGATATTTTGTCAAAATATGTACAGTTAGAGACATAAGTATTTGTACACCACAACTATTTAACCGTATTTGTGTATTTGAAAAACAGTGGCTGCCAGTCAAAATCGATCAGGCTATACTTTTCTACAAAACTATTGATATCTAATAAGAAGCAAATCTGATTGGCAAAAGTATTAAGTATTTTGATTAATTAACTTTAAGGCTTAAAAAAAACATGAAAAATATTTCAGATGAATTATGTACTTAATATATAAAAGCAACAAAAATTCAAAAAAGCATGAAATGCACCTCACAATCAGTGAACAAAATAGGTCTTTTGGAAGCTGGTGCTTTCAACAACGATACAACAAGCATTGTAAAAAACAACGTTCCCAATCAGTTTCATTCCCCTTCCCAGTTCTAGTGTCAAAGGTTGGTGCGTTATTGACCAAGCCAACATTTTTTTTTTTTTTTTTAATATTAAAATACGAAAAATCGCCAGTTTTCTATAGAACTTTTAATAATTTTATTTCATTTTACTTCCAAGTAATACAATAGAGAATAATAGAATAATTTTATGAGTACGTCTAGTTTTCAGTCGGCGTCCTTTCTGATTTGAGCTGATTTGAGTGTATCTGCGCGTCTGACAGATTGGGTTGAATTTACTGATTTATTCGATGTTGGGTCGAAATCCGGCAGAATTGCGATTATATCCCTTACGCTATTATACGGGTTCGATAAATTTTGGGTAGATGGTGGTAAATTTTGATTGAGTGACGACGAGAAATTAGGTAACCCCATCGGCTGCGCTATTTAGTAGTTCGAGGACATTACATGTGGGTGTATTTGTGTGACATAGCAGGGGGCTGGGGCTGTTGATACATTATTTTGACTTACTCCGGACGAAAAAATGACTGATTATAACCATGACGAAGCTGACGAATATAATTAGTTGTCGGAATCAGTTGCGTAGTTGGCTGTACGGTAGTAACGGGTATAATGTTGTTATTCGCCGCTACAGTGGCATTCACGGCGGCTGCACTTGTCGCAATGGCTAATCTGTATCCGTCTGAAACACGATCATGGCTTATACGTACCGAAGAGCTTTCGTGTGATACAATTGATGAATAATGAAGAAGGCTGGAAACGAGCAGACATCGCACACAAGTCTGCAATAGCTTTCTCTAACTGCACAATACGTTCTCTCATGCTGGGAATAATTGAATAATTTTATGTGTACATCTAGTTCTCAGTCGGCGTCTTTTTGTTTGGCGGTTGCAATTTTTTAAAAAAATCTAACAAAACTCTGCGACATAATCAACTCTACGACATAATCAACTGTGTGTTTTGCAGAGTCGCATTATCAGGGTTTGACTATTTTGTTGCTGACACTAGTATAATCTCTGGACTTAAATATTATTGAAAAATGACGGGTCCATGTTGACTAAAACATTAGAAAACATGCCATTAAGTCACAAAAACACCTTCTTAATGTTCTACAGTCAAAGTGATGTGCAGATACTTCCTTGTATACCTAAAATTTATTGGAATCGATGCCTAGACGTCTGTAAGCTGTTACTCTTTTTTTTTTAGCAATTTTGTTAATTATTAAACTAGAAATAAAATATGTACTGTAAATTATACGATTTTCATTATTTACGGCAATAAAAATAAATTTGTTATTAAAAAGCATGGAATTTTATTCATTTTTTCTGACGATTTTCATGATCTATTTTGACGCTTTTGACGAACTTCTCTCTAATATTTGACGATTTTATGCTTTATTTATCTGGCAGCACTGCTTGAGAGAACGGCAATAGAAGAAATTTTTGAATTTGGTCTACATGACTTGGCAGTCAATACATACCATCAGTTTAAAAGTGGGGAAATAGGATAAGTGGGAGTGCCATCTTAAATACATAATAAATATTCTGTTTTGTATACCTTGAGAAAGGTAATAGTTGAATTAAGAAAAAATAATTTTTCCACAGTTTGTGCAAATTCGTTTAAGGCGAAAAATTCATAAAATGCAAATATGCGAAGATATGTTTTTTCTGGAATATTAAATTCCCATTTATTTATTTTATTTTAACGTACAAAATATTTAAGTTTTTAGTATATATGTATACAGTTATCTAAATGGAAAGAATATTGGTTTATAAAGTTAACTAATAATAATTAAAAATTTTGAATAAAAACATATAAACTTAATTTTTATATAAAACATACATTAAAACAAATATTTTCTAAAGTCCATAAATTACACATAACTATTCGTTTATATCGTCTCAATTATTTTTATTGCATTTGAAAATTATATTAACTCAGTTATGTATGAGCAAACAAATAATTATGCCTTCTTACTAAATTATATACTAAAATTAACGATTAAGTATTTATAATGTCACAGAAGCCAGTACAAAAATATTCTTATATATTACATATTTTCAATATTATCAACTCTTATTTATGTATATAATATAAAAATTAAGAAAATAAGAATTTAATACATACAAAAAATAAAGAATTTTGGAATGAATTATTCGTTTTCGTTATGTATATACTTAATTTGAAATTGTTAATTAAGTGTTGTTAAATAGAAATAAATTATCAATAAAAATGTATGACGTATGATTAAAATTATTTTAAAATCATTCAACTATTACTGCCTTTACTTAGCTTACTCTAACTCTAATTGCATATTGTATATGTATTCACATTTTGATAAAATAATAATTTTCTTAATAGCTAAGAACATAAAGAAGCACCCATATTGATTTACATTTTTATTTTTGAATTTTGAAATGTGTATACATTTGGAATTTTTAAGTTGGGAATTTACAAATTTTTTTAGAAATTTTTATTCTTTAAATGTGGTAGATCTTTTATTTTTCACTGTAATGTAACTTATAAAAAATATTTTCACTCTCTTCTTTTGTATCCTTTTATTACAAATAACACTATGACCGATTGAATTTTCGTTAAGAAAACAAAGTAAATATATAAAAACTACTCTATTTTAAAGGTAATTTCTAACTTTAGTGTGATTATTTAACATTTTATTCTTATAAACAGTTTCTGATTTGTATTTTTTATATCTATATAAACCATATTCTTGTTAGCAAGTATCTTTGTACAGAAAGAAATTGCAAATTTTTAAATATTATAATTTTTCTTTTTGTGATAAAGAATATTTATGTTTCAAATGAATGTAATATAATAAAGGCATTTTCTATAAAAATAAATAATTTTGTTTTGAGAAATATTAGAAATATTTTCGAAAAAAATATAAAATTAAAAATCATATTTTTCTCTTAATTTGAATTTAGTTTGAAATAAAATGGGGAAGACGTATAACAGTCAAATGTCCAATTTTGAATATATATATTATATAAAAAACCTGCGATTTAAACAAACTTTAAGTATAATTAAAAGAAAACAAAAAATTATAAAACTTACAAAACACGAAATAATTTTGTATGTATATACATATATGTATGTTTTATGTTTAATAAAAGTACTACTAAATTAATGACAAAGAATTTTTTGTAAGCACCACCATATTGATATACAATTTGTCTAAGAAATTATAAAACCTCTCGAAAAAAGTTTTACTAATGTCGTAATAATTATGCATGTGTATGTCGAATTATTGGTAATGCAAACCGTAAACTTTGATACAAATTTCGCACTTCATATTTTGACAATTTCATAATAGATTATTAAATGCTCGTTTTCTTCGATCTAGGACAAAAATGCCGAAATACGGCAACGACCATGTCAAAAAAGATGAGGGCCACTGTTAATTTATCACTTAACTATCAATTTAAAAAGAGAAAATATAAATATTAACCCGGATGAAAATGACATATAAAACTTAAGAAACAAATAACTTTAATGCAGTCAAAGCTTTACTTTTCTGTACTATTGTCATTGTTATTATTAAATATGTTTCGGTATAGACGATGTAAATAGAAATTTCCACTCATTATAGTCGTCCTTGCTAAAGTAGGTTTCTTCAGTAATTCTCACAACGATCCACCGCTTCCATTACTACTGTCGTCATTATCACAATTGTCATTATTTGTAGCAGGAATTACGATATCGCTATTAAGCCGAGATGTCTCACTTTCTTCTGCAGTACGATTCGAATTCCGTCTTGTACGAGCATGTTCGACACTCAAGGGTGTTATTGTATTTGGTGAAAAATGCATAAAATTTGTATCAATAACATCATTTAAACTAATTGGTGGTGTTGCTGTGCAAAGCGGTGTTGTCTCACACGAAAAACGACTTATATTGCTGTTGCTGCTTGTACTCAACTGATCGTCAAATATATCAATATTAACTACGGTGGATGACCCATCATTAGTGAAACAGTTATCGATTGCTTCATTTTTTAAATATTGAAGATGTTGTTTCTGTTGTTTTAGATTTACATTTATAGCATTTTGCATCCCGAAAACAGTTTGTTTTGATAATGACGTGATGTGTGTATCCTGCGTAGTTTTACTTTTGTTCTTCGACGTATCAAAAGTTTGACATTTATTTGCGGGTATAACTGATAAATTACTGTTGTGAGAATCAGACATTTGCTGCATTTGATTTATTTTATTACTTCCATCAATATTGTCTCTGTCACCATCATCCTTAAGAAAATGTATCTCTGTAATAAAAGTATATTTGTAATGAAATAAACAGATCAAATATTTTCCACAAAATGTTTAAACAGTTACTACGATTTCAAATTTTTGCGTAATAAATGTTATACGTATTCATGATATCTCTCCTAAGATGTTAGACTATTACATCAAAAAAGATTAATTATCAAAGTTTTATTACTGATTAATTCCAACATATTGTATATTTTAAAAATAAAATTTATTGCTTATAAGAACTAAGCATGAATAAAACTTCAATAATAATAATAATAATAATTTCTTAACACCTTAATAATCTTTAAATAAATTATGAATATTACTTAATGTTCTCCGTATGTATATATAAAAATTATATTCATTTTAGTTTTGTATATATTTTCTTTTTATTTTTATTGCATTAAAATATTATTTTTTTCGATTTGTAACTTAAATGATATTTACATCTTTATTCTTAACGAACGAAATTTTATTTAGTACAACTTAATAAAACACATAATATTATTCTGGTATTTAGATGCAAAGAAAAATATTGTTATATCCTAGAGTCCACTAGCAATCAGGTTATCCTACTTTAAAATGTTCAATAAAAAAATTTTTTACGTACATAAATACTGCATCATTATTTAAAACACAAATTTAATTTAAAAACACACAACAGTGTATTAATATATTAAAATAATTTACTAAAAATTAAATTCATTACCTTATTAAAAAAAAAAATTGCAACAGTATATAAATAAGTTAAAATCTAAAAAACTTTTTGTTAATTCAAAGTAGAGTATCGATTATATACTTAAGCAAAATATAGTTTATAGTTAAATGGTTCCTTAATTAAGGTCTTTAAAACTGTATACATTATGCTTTAATTGAATTAATTAATTTTAATATTGTTATGCTATATTGCGCCAATATTGATTACATAATATTGTATAAAAATGATCTTGTATTATTTATGACAAAAGACACAAATAAATTATCAAAATTCAGTATTCAACTAACTATACTGGATTTAACAGTCCGAAGAAATATTAAAATTTTAAATATTATTCTTTTCGGTTTAAGCAAATAATACATTTCAATAATTTTTGGAGTAATCAAATACGTGATTAAAAATATATAAATAAATATTAGCCAATTTATGGCTGGAGAAGTGATTTTAGTATTTAGAAAATTAAAATATATATGATGATGATGCAAAGAGAGCTACAAAAACTCAGAATGAGTATATTTTGAATTATTCTGTTACTAGAAATGGCTCTTTAATAGAATTTGTTTGTGCAACTATATTATAATCACTCAGCGATTTCATATAACTTCTAATATATACGATATAAAAGTAATATATGAGAACTAAACAAAAAATACAAAATAAACAAATAGCTAATTCTTATCTCTTGCGTCTTTTGCTTTTCTTTTTTAGAGCCCCAGCTGCTGCCTGAGATGTTCCAACAACTGAAATTGGTAAAGCGGAAGCAGGCATACTACCAGCTAAAGAGATCAGTGGTTCTTCATTATCTTGCGGACAACGGTCTCCTAACTCAACACCACTTTCCTCTGCAGAAGATGTTGATGAAGATGTTGCTGCTTCAATAGCAGCAATTAAATTTATTTTGTGTTCCAACTTTTTAGTTTTTATTTTATGTGGATTATGAGCTACTGAAGTCGGGATGCAGAAAACATTGTCATCCGATGTTGTTGCTGGCATTGCTCCTTCACTATCTGTAGTTGTTGATCGCAAAAGTGTTTGAGTCGCCAGACCTCCATTCGAAGTGCTTTTGCTCAAAAGTGTTGGCAATTTTTGTTCTAAACTACTTGGCAATTGCTCTATTTGAGATTCTGTCATGGCTATTAATGGTCTTAGTTCTTCATCATCCATTTCTTGCTCATGCTGATGCTGTTGCTGTTGATGTTCTTTTTGCTTTTGTAATTCCTGTAATTGCTGTTGTCTTTTACGTTTTTGTTTTTTTGTCATTTTCTTTTCTTCGACTATAACAATTTCCTCTGATCCCGATGAATTTGTAGACGAAGAAAACTTCTCATTTGTTGTATTAGTATTAGTCGTGTTTGTATCCTGAGAACTATGTTCTAGACTCATGTAGGGATCGTCATTTTCTGTAAGGGATTTGTAATCTGCAGTAGATGCTTCCTCAAGCGCAGTAGAAGATCGATTTGATGAGAATGTGGGTGAAAGGTCAATTTTTTCAGAGGAAGCCCGCATATGTTCATTTTCATAATGTAGGGAACCACAAAGTGCAAAAATAAGATTATGCTCCGTAAATCCACGTGGAGGTGGTGACATTTTTCGTTGCAGCACTGGATTTTCTTGTATGGGGCTCTCAAAATTTATTAAGCTGATATCTTTTAGTATACCACTTTTATTTTCAGACAACATTTGTAATGGTTCAAGTGATGGTAATGGTGGCAATGCTTCTAACGGCTTAAATATGGAACCTTCGTCTAAACTTAATGATATTTTTGTTTTATTTGAAATTGTATTTGTGGTTATTTGATCTTCTATATCATGTGGAGTTGGCAGTTCTGGTAGTAATTTTTCCGAAACTATGGTTTTTAAAGCTGTATTCGGTTTACTTGAAGCTTCTAACAATGAATTTTTATTGGCCTCAGTACTAGACTTTCTAAGACTTTTATTAATCATTTCTGCACCACTCAACGTTTTCCAGGCGGATGTGGAAACTGGTAATATTTGTATTGTATCTATTGAGTTTCTCTGACATTCATCTACTTTATACTTTAGACTAGTCTTTAATTTAGACTTATTATCTTCATTTTTTTCATTGTTTTCATCTAACATCATAACATTTTCTAGATTTGATGAACTTATTTCTTTTGTGTTTTCATCTTCAGAAAATTCTTTAATTATTTTTTTCTGAGAAGAGGCAACTGATGTTTTAGCTTTATTAGCTTCTCTCACACATTTCATATCGAAATTTTCTTCATTAATATCTTTCTGAACGTCTTTTCCCTCGTTCTTTATTTTCTTTCCAAAATTGTTCTGTTTACTTTTACTTTTAACGGCTTCTTCATTTTTAACATTTAAATCAGTTTGATCTTGAATTTTCTGTTCTTTATTTTCTTTTTTCTTTTCATCAGCTTTAGTTTGCTTACCTTTTGATGTACCACTCTTACTGTCTTCTTCAGTATTATTATCATGCTTTGTTTCAAGTTGAAGTTGTCTTGGAATATTTTTTTTCTCTAAAGAATTTTTTACTTTAGTTTCAGTGGTTAAAGATTCAACTTTTTCGGTATTTGTAGACTTTTCATACTCAGATTTAACTTCAGACTTTGCTGACATATTACTTGTTTTAGTACATTCCAATGAGTCAAATTCATTACATTTCTTCTTACAATAATTATCTTCCAATTTGCTCTTATTTCCTTTCTCTTTACTGTCACATTTAATAACCTTTATATTGGATTTCTCATCTTCATCACTTACAGAGTTTTCGACATATTCTGGATCGGATGTAACAATTTTAGCGATTATTGCTGGTTTTATAGATTCTTTGTTTTGCAGATCTCTGTTTAAATTTTTTATACTATCTTCTACTTTATCCAATGATTCTGCACTTTCTTGCTGCCATACATTTTGTGGCATATCACAAACTTTTGAATCTTCCTTTGCAGATTTTGTGGTTGCTATCTTATCTGAATTGTGGTTTTCTTCAGCATTAAGAATAGAAACCTTGTTTATTTTATTCTCCGTTTTTGACTTAATTAGTAGTGCTTTACTATTACTTGCGTTTACTATATTAGAATTAGGTTTTATTATTTCATCTGTTTCACTGCACTTAGGTTGTTTGTCAAGGATTTCAGTTTCGTTTGATGAATTGATTTTTGATTCTTGAACATCAGCGTTTTGTTCAGATTTATCAATATCTTTCTTGTTTGGCTTAGAGGATTTATTTATTTCACTTACTTTTTTTAACTTCTCCTTCTTAGCATTTTTATCAATAAACTGTGATTTAGATTTATTTAAATTTTGTGATGGCGAATTTGGATTATTTTTCGAAATTGATTCAGAATTTGTTTCGCTAATTTCTTGCATACTATCGCTCGTGTTTGTTATGTTTCCGTCTTTATCAAATAAAATGGGATCTACAATGGATTCATTACCAATTTCAATTTTTACATTGTGTCTTGTATTCAAAGTTTTATTCTGTTTTTTTGTATCATCACTAACATTTAATTGTTTTCTATCATTTATTAATATATCCCCTGTGTTTTGATTTTTAATCTCAGACATTCTCCGGTCTTTTAATACATCTTTGGACTTTTGCTTAGTTGACTGGTTTTGGATTTGTATATTCAGTAAACCACTTTTTTCAGAATTCTTTGGCGTAATTGTAGGTTCATCTCCCTTGTGTTCTTGCTCAACACATAAAACCTTTATTGATTCTACATCGATCGGTCTAACATCATTAGGTTTATCATCAGTTGTTGTTTCTGTTTTATGAGTTGATTGTTTACTTGTGACCTTTTTCTCTTTTCGGCAAATAGTTTCAATATCTAGAAACTTTTGATTTTGTTTTGGCGCCAAAGATTTACTGTGCATTGAATTTGTATCTTTTACTTTATTCTTTTGTCCTTTTTCATTTGGCTTTTTATTTAAGGATGAGAGTCTTTCAAATTGGTTTTCTTCTATTTCTCGGGAGGAGTTAGTGTTCTTAGAAATACCGATTTTAAATCTTGTAAGGTTACTCCTTTTTTTCTCCTTTTTACTGATTTCATCGTCAACTTCTTTCGGTATAACTGGTACCACAAGTCTATTGCTAATCGTTTCAGGAGGTTGGCAGTGTTCGAAGTTTCTACGAGCTTCCTCTTCACTCTGAAGACGTGTCTTTTCATCGCAAAATATGGCAACAACAGGACGGAAAAGACTTTCATCACAATTCTCATGTATGATATTTTCTTCCGTTGCTAGTTGCGAGACGACTTCGTCCAAAATATCTGTTTTCACGTCAGCTGTTAAGCAAGATGTAACGGTTGTTACTGTTCCCAAAGGATTAACAATTTTTTCAATAGAGGCTTTCGGTTTTCTTAACGATTCTAAAGATTCAAAACTCGGTAAATTGTCGTACGAATGAATATTAGGTAAAGCATTCGCGAGGGCTGCTGCTGAAACAGATAGAGCGTGGGCATAGTCTTGATCATCCTGAGCTGTCAGCGCATCATAAAATGCAACGTTATCATTTGAACCGGCATTCTCACAACCTTGACCACCTTAATTGCAGCAAAAAGAGAGGAAAGAAGAGAAAAAATAAACATTGCATAAGAAAGAGCTGTTCATACTTTAAAAAAGCCAAAGGCATTTTAGATTAAATATGAATGATTTCCAATTTTAGTTGTACTTTGACTGTTCTTTTTTTAATGTACTCGTATTTGAAATTTATCCTAACAGTTATAACTGAACACTAAAAATATATTATGATTATTATTGTAAACGTTTCTAGTTATTAATTTTCTCTTTGTCTTTGTTAAAAAGGTGCACAATTCTAAATCTATTGAAAATAAAAAATGAACAAAATTCACGGAAATAAAAGGGGTTATTTAAAACTCAATTTTTCGAAAATGTGTTTTATTGTGTGTGAAGTTGTTGTTTTCAGATATAAAATATATGTAAGTGGATGTGTTTCTTTTTATGAACATAAATTTAAAAAAAATATATATATGTATAAAAGAAACATTTTAATTCTCAATTTTCACATGCGATACTGATGATTTTTTTTGTATTTAATTAGTTTATGTATTTAAAAGCGAAACAATAGAAAAAGCTCAATCCCGTCAAATCAATTATAATAAAAATATATTTAATTATTGAATTAAACCTAACACCAAGATTTTATTTTTTGAAATGTCTTAAGTAGAGCAAATAAAACAAAGACGAGGTTAATTAATATCATATTAACAATTATGTCGTAAATGTATGTACGATTGCTTTGACAAAGAAAAAATATAAGATTTGTAAGCATTAACGTTAAAAAAACTTTGGCTTTTTAATTTTATAATGTGAAACATACTCTCTTCTCGTTTAGCAGTGCTATGTAATTTTTTCTGCCCCTCACTCTCTGCTTGCTCTTTTCTTACTCCTCGATTTATTTAAAACAGTTTCGAAAATACTCGATATATATGTAACGAAATTGCAAATTTATAAAAAATATTCGAAAAATAAGAAAATATACAAGCATTGATAACTTATTTATCTCTGAAATAAATGCATCATATAGTAGTATATAGAGAATAAGTGGTTTTGCGGAAAGATTAGGTTTAGGAAAATGAAGTGTTTAAGGAATTTTTTGATCTTGGTTTTTGGATGGATATATGGTTTGATGTGTATTATGATAATCAAATATTAGTACTTTTTAACTTATACTTTTTGAATAATTTAAAATAAACTCTATACGAAAACATTTATTTAGAAAATATAAATTTTAAAATATTCACCACATACACATTTCCAATTTTCAAAATTAAATTCATATATCAGATCTACATGCAATAAATAAAATATAATTGTAAGTGCGCCTATAATTAACAAAACAATATAAAGAGTTGGGTTCTTTAGCTCTTCGAATGAGCTATTTCGTTCACTTACAACAAAAACATGTGTGTAAAACAAATATTTAATTTAGGTATGTTTTTTTGTATATATGTGTGTGTGTGTTTCACACACATGTTTGGTGTTGTAAGTGAATGAAGTAGCTCATTAAAAGAGCTAAAGAATCCAACTCTACAATATACACATATTGGACAAAACTGATCGTTACTTTGAATCTTTTATGTCAGGAGGTTCGTCACGTCCAGAAAATAATCAGAACATACAATTTAAGAATAAGAAATGATGCTAGGATGCTTCTGTTTCATTTTAATTAAACAAAAACTTATAAAAAGATTATGTGCTAATAAATAAATAACAAAAAACAAAAAAGTTTGCATTTCACAGATGACGAACACATCTGCAGTTGTGCACCACCAGATATCGGAGACTGCTGTTGTTAATATCTTATTTGCTTTCATTAAGATTTATACTATGTTCACTCTCTGAACCACGGTTGCCGATTACATATATTTGTGCATATTTTTCAAATTTTCTTTTTAATCTCATGAATTCGTGATGTGTATTTTTTATGGTAATTCTTTAATTTAAAATACTTAAAGAAATTGGAATATTTATAGGTTTTGATTATTAAAAAAAAAAACTTACAAAAATTTCGTGAACATTAAAGTGAAATTGAAATTGGAGCAATCTCACAGCTTACTTCCTGCAAATTTACTAAATACACCATTTTCCTATTATTATTTTGTAATATTAAGATCTGTTTTTACACGAAATAAGCTGTGAACCACTGTATTTGTTATTTTTAAAAAAAGTTTTGATATTATTTCACACGAATTATACTTTTTTATTCTGATTAGCTTTTGACAACTACTCGTAGATCAGCTGAAGTAGCAAAAAAATTTTTAAAAAAATTAGAGATAATTGCAAACAAGATAGTTCGCTCTCAAAATTATGTACGGCGAGTTTCGTTGTTGTTACAACCAAGATACGAACTCGCAGTGTAAACATGCTATTAACCACTTCTTGTAATCCGTTTTGAATTAAATTTATTAATTTGTTTGTGACATCGGTTCTAATTTTTAGCCATACTCCTTTTATTACTTAATAAAGTCGATTTTTCAATATTATAAGATATTCTCTTATTCTTTTGTCAAAGTGTCCCATAATTATTCAATTGGGTTAAGGTCCGAGAACTCAGTTGGCGTTCTTAAAGTATGAGGGATATTACATAAGATCTTCAAGCACTCTGTATTCGCAGTGTATATGAGATCATTGTATTGCTGAACATATTAATCTCATTCAGTGCTCAGTTTACGTGCAATTTTTGCCAAATTTCCTTTCAAAATATTTAAATACTTATATTTGACCATTACATACATATTACTAAAAGTTCGCCGACATCAGCAGCAAACATATATATATATATAACCCAAAACTATTACTACAGCATCCCTCTGTTTAACTCAGACCAAAACACGAACATCCGACCGACTGATATACATAAAATTGTACCTCGACTACTTATTATATGTGGCTAGACATTTTATTGAATTTAGCTTTTACAGTCTGTAGTATTTGTTCACGATTACATAATTACAAGAAAAATTTAAAAGTGTATAACTAAATATACAAATTTACTTAAAGGAATTATTTTTAAACATTTCTGAAACTATTATCATCTCACAAACGAAACGATACTTGTTGATGTTATATGAACTTAACAACTTGAAAAGTATATTTTAAAAATGGAAAACCAACATTATTGCACATACCAATTTATAATATGAAAAAATATTTTTTTTAAATGGGAAAAATGATTATTAGTTGCGCATATGAAATGCTTAATAAATTGAAATTTATACAAGATAAAACAAACACATCTACATTAACTAAATAACAAAAACAAAAAATAAAAAGTCATACCATGTTTATCAACTTACCGGTCTCTTTTGCTGAAGAGGCAACAGAAGGTGATTCACGCATAGCATCAGCTAAATCCTCTTTTAGACGAGAATCTCCATGAGCAAGTGAAAAATCAGAATCTAAATGGTCGTGACGAAAGCGGTCCATTAGCTTAGGACTTTGTTCAATGCTGCCTAATATTTGATATAACAATCATTTTAAGTACAAAGTTATTTTAATTCAGGATTTACATTATAAAACTTACTATATGATCCAGATTCAATGAGAACTGGTACAGCACACGATCGGCTTGCTGCTATTAAAGGCATATTCAAAGGGCTTGAATGATCAAGCTTATCAGTAGTTGCAGTTGTGCTTGACTTAGCTGTACCAATTTCAACAGCTTCTATATCAACATGGCTTAAGTTAGACCTTAATAAAATCTTGTTAATATTTTAAATATGTAGTTATATAAAAAGGTTTACCCGCTTGGTGTATTGTAAGTTTTAAATACAAATTGAGGCCCCATCCAGAGACGTCGATGGGGCCCTGCATGTGTTATTATTTCTACTTGTGCTAACCAGGATTCACTTCGATCATCGGAATCATCGAATTGACGGGTGCTATCAGTTAACATGCAAGAATTTCGATTTTTAATCAACCAATTGTCACTGGACAAAGGAGGTATTATCTCTTGAGATCCTTCTTTACGTCTACCCAAATTCCATTGCGCCTTTGCTTCTACTTCCAACTCTATAGGAGTATCATCACATATTTTCTCTCTGGCAATATCTATATTCAGAAGGAATTTGAAATAAAACTATTGAAAAGAATCAAATATAAAATTATAGCACTTACTAGAGGCAAGTTTTGTATCCAAATCATACTGAATAAGTGCTCCGTGACCTGCCATAACAAATAAGGAATCAACAGCTTTACGTTGCATACGATGGGGGGCTTCTCGTGTAACATTGGGTGGATCCAAAAGCCACGAGCGTGACTTGGCAAAAATTGCGCACACGCTAAGCGGTTTTCCACTGTCATCCGATAATGAAGACAGCCTTTGGCGTTGAGATCCTGTTCCTGAAGCACTTGCAACGGATTTAACGCTCGTCAATGTTGCAGACCCTGGTGGTGACCCCAAAGCAAAAGGTTGTCTTAGCTGGGCTAGAGGCATAACTACTGTAGGACGGGGAAACGGTGGTAAAGTCGGATTATGATACGGTTGTAACGACTGGGTAAAGGTTGTACTCTCGGAATGCGAAATGGGCGAGTTTGAACGGCCCTCGGCCGATAGACCAGCAGAACGGTGAAAACGTGATAGCTTATTTACCACATGCAATGAAGTGTGGGTTCGCACGCCCATAGCACCGCCATATGGTGTTATGGGAAAAACATGAGTAGTGCCCCGTAGAGTCGAAACAGCAACCCAACGAGAATCCAATGATAATGTAATATTTTGCACTTTAGCACTAGTATCTCCACGGTGTAGAATATATAAATGATGTATTGCTGCTAGACTTGAACCCACTGGATTAGGCTGTATACGAAATACGTGAAAATCATGCCCCCTACGATCGGCGGTTACTAAAATCATTCCTGAGTTATCAAACTCCATCGCTACTAATGCTTCTGAGTGTGCTATAAAGTGGGCTATAATAGAATCTGCTCCCGCAGTCTGATTGTTAGATATTGTTGCTCCCGATGTGGGACTATGATCCCTAGTTGGATTCTAAGATAGTAAATATTTTTGTTTTTTATTTGCAAAACTATAGAAATATGTGTACTACCTTTACATCTATTATGGTGACAACACCAGATTGTTTAATGTCAACTCCACAGCTAGAATCAAAAGAAGTATTTTTAGAACTACCTGTACTGCCTGTAGTACCTGTCAATCCAGCAGCTACTTGTTCTCCCAATTCTCTTAAGCCTTTAACTAAAGATTTTGAAGCATTTAAGACAGTAGCAGTATAACTTGCAACACCATCGCCATCGCAGCCACCGCAGCTACGTTTAGAATTCAACAATTTATTTTCTGCATATGCTAGCCAACGTTGACCAAGAGCTACTGGATTAGGGTTTATTCTAAAAAAAATTTAAAAAATTTAAACAATAATTAAATAGTTAGCTTTTAATCTAAAACTAACCCTGGACTGGGATAACACGTTGTTATGGATAGACGATCTTCCAAAGTACGGGCATCAAACACAGCAATACGTTCATGAAATGTTATGGCCACTGAAGAACGATTTGCTAAAATATCGATCACTGGATTTTTAAATTGAATCGTTTTTACTTGAGTGCCCGTTTTCAGAGATACAAAGTTTACTGCACAAAATTGAGGTTGCACTCCGGACGATGAACTTCCATCTACCAAAGCTATTAATGGCCTTTTCTCGGTAAAAGCATCCGTAGGTTCGTCTGCACGACCATTTTCTTCTATAGTTGTCGATGATATAGGTGTCGGTAGAACTCTTAATGCAGAAACTATTCCATGACGCCAGGAAAGTACCTCAATTGCTTCACCATTTGCTGGAATCGCCCAAACTTGTACACCTAGGCCATAGCCTAATATTAAAAGCAGTGGTGGTGCTACATTACCCTCCAACTCCCAATCGTCCCCAAAACGAGGATCACTTATATCCGCAGCTGTTTCAAATCGTGCCCATGTTATAGTATCTTTTGGATCCGTTAGCGGCTGATGAGACAAAGTAACTTCATTAATAAATCCTATGGCTGAATCCAAAATAGAGCGATCACTAACAACCTGAGGTGGTACAATTGCAGGTACAGCTACCAAGCCACGGGAGGCACTGCCAGAACATCTTCTTGGTGAATCAGCAGACATGCCAAAGGTTTTATGAGATACCTTCCTTCTTCTCTATTTTATTTCTAATGATTTTTTCAAAACTCTCGTTCGGAGGTACTACTACTCCAAGAGAGTGAAAAAATCTCCGTAAAAACAAATATAGTAAAAAACTGAACTTGCTGCCCCTTAACGCACAAATTTGTTTTGTTATTTTTATAGGTTCAGTTTTATTTGATATCAATTTTAATTTCTCCGATATTTACAAAATGAAACAAATTTTCAAATATTGCAAATCCAAGTCAGTTCTTATATTTTATCTAGTTTTAATTTATATAATTACTCAATGCTTATGTGCTTGTTTGAGTAGTCCATATATTGTTTATTTTGTCTGTAAATAATATGAATTCAAGCAAAAATAAATACTATAAAATAAATAAATATTATAAATTCTGCATTTATTGCCTTTTAAAAGAATTAAAAACTTTCATCTTTGTCTTTTGATAATTAAATAATATTCCTTTCAATTCTTCAATAGTAGTAATACTCATAACCAGTTACTAGCTAATGTTATGGGGTGATGCCGCTATTGAAAAACTTTTCCTTTTTTCTGATGATGGTCTGGTACCACATCCTCACAAGATTCAAATGCAGAAGCGTGTTTAAAATTGTATTACGTAAGGTAACAAGCAGCTAAAAATCAATTAATTTCGGTTGTCATATTGACAACGGCAACTTATATACAGTGGAAACAAAAAAAAAAAAAAAAAAAAACAAAAAAAAAAAAAAAAAAAAAAAAAGACGGTGGAAAAAAATTACTTGGCAAGTGATACTATTTTTTCTGATAGGCGCTGTCGAATAGAATAAGGATCTGTTTTTGGAATTTTCAAAACGCCCCCAAAATCTCGGGTTACGGGTAAAAAACCGAGTTTTCGGACCTTCAAGCACTTATAAGCTAATAACTTATCTGAATATTACCCGATTTTAAGTTTCTTTTCGGATTAGAAGAGAAACAGACCTTTTAAATGATATACGCTCGTACCTCTTTATACAGCCTAGATAGGTTCTGAGAATGTAGGCCGTAAATCGAAATGTCGTAAAACGAAATGTTGCTTTTGATTGCCTTACACTTTTTGATAAAAAACAGTGATTCTACGGTTTTTAGCTGTATAACGAGGTAATTTGCGCCGTAAAGAGAATGTGTTGCATAATTTAATCGGTCCGATATAGCGAAATGCCATATAAAGAGAGGCAGTATAAAGAGGTATGAGTGTGTATGTCGCTTAAGTAGCCTTGAAGAATCTGGGTGTATTTCTCAAGCAAACATTTTTTTCATCCAATTTTTTGGACATTTTTCAAGTTTAGATACGTTTTTGCGCACTATTTTATACAGGAACCGAACTATTGATGAACTAATTAAGGAATTATATTAAGTTATGAATAAAGTGGAACATACGGTTTACAAATCCCTTGAAAACTGACGAAGTTATTAGGTGTTTCGTAATGTAACTCATGAAAGTGTGATAAGTGTCGGCTGTAGTTCTGCAATCAATGCTTTCGATGGTAGACTCACCATGGTCAGGCTCCGTCGGTAGCATTGATTGCTTGGGACCATAAAGACATACATACTTTTAAAGTCTAGGTGGTAGGTGGCTGTGCCTGTTTGGCCAGTTAAGTGTTTAAAGACAACTGGTAGCAAACAGCTCCCCTCTGGTGCTATGGTACGGATCGGTTGTAAGTTGTTGTCTACGAACTACGGAACAAAGGTCCTTCGGCTGTTTTTCCTGATAGAGTCTTGGCGAAGTGTTGATAGAGCGCTGGAATGGTCATGCCATCTTAATGGATGGCTCTAAGACCGAGGAGGACATGGCTGCTGTTCTTTGTATTTGTATTGTGTTTTCCAGACTGAAGTCTTTGCTATTCCTGGGCAGCTGAGCTTATTCGTGACTTGACCGCTAGAGAGAATAGCGTGATCCTTTTATATAGGCAGTCAGGCTGCCATCAAGGAACTGAGTGGACGCCACGTCAGCTCAAATCTGGTTGTATTGTGAAGAAGAACTCCCCTACATTTGTGCAGCATTAAGCTGTGCTGTGTTCTGGAGCACGCTGGCGTGCGGGTAAATGCGACGCCGGGTGTGTCTGTAAGACCATCGCGTGGTTTCTTTTGGGCTTAATAGGTATATAGCTGACCCCGTCGCGGAATAGAAGAGGTGGAAAGGCAAAGGAGACTGCAAAGTCTCCAGGCTGCTTTGGTCTAAACTCGACCGCTCTAGGATGGAATGGGTCCTCAATCTGAGGAGGGAATTTCTAATGATTCTGATAGGGTTTGTGACTGGGCAAGGCCGGGTTATAGAAAGCATACACTCTAAATTTCTACAGTCTGTGACGATACAGGAGAGCCAGATACTGTGAAACATATCCTTTGCCCTTGTCCGGCTCTTTATGGGCGCAGGATTAGGTTTCTGGGCCTGGGAAGAGGTAGCGTCAACTAGGTTATGTGATCCGGAGGGTTATTTATCAGGCTTAGTCTGGCCCACAAGGTGACGTTCGGTTGTATATATGAGCGTCCGTTGTTAAATACTTATCCTTTTTATATTCTTTTATTCCTTTTTTCCTCCCTATTTCCTTCTTTTACCTTTCTCCCTCTTTTTCCTTTTTTCTTCTTTTATTACTTCTTCTCAGCGAAGGAGGCCTCTGTGGTCCCTGGGTGTGGTGCTTCGGCACCGCCTTTCCTACCTAAACTAACCTAATAATCATTTGTTTTTAATTTAGCATTTTGTGGGCGGTCTATTATGCTTGAGAATAGCCTCTAGCCTCTTTGGAACAGATCAATTCGTTCCTATTTCTTTTTAAGAGCGATTTTTAACTCAGTGATGTTGGATATTGACAGATTTTAATTTGTTTTTGATAAATACATGCGCATACTATGTGCTTAGGGTCGTTATCTTAGTTAAATTTAAAATTTTCCGAAATACCCAACTTTGGTACACTGACTGCCAATTTTTTGTAAGTTTTTATATAGTCATACTGGTTCACTGTTACACTTCTAGTACCGTGTTATATGCGAAGACTGCATAAACTTAATTCTTTATTCGGCTTTCTCCAAACATATGACTGCCCGCCTGAGCGGACAACATTAAATTTGCTATCGCCCGTAAATAAGTACCGTGTCCAGTACAAAAAACCATGGGTTTTATGTTCAAAACTTTCAGCCTATTTGTACGAATAACATTGTTAACGAATGGCTTTTTCCGTGTAACTCTTCCGAAGAAATAGTGTTTACGAAAAACATTTCGGATGGTTTCGTGACTGATGCTTATTTACAAACTTCACGACAATATTGGTGAAACTACTTTGGGATTCTTTTTGATTTGATTTAGGCTTAATTTCACCTGATTTGATTGATAAATCGCTTAATGATGTCGTAAACGGTGGAATGACTTCTATTAACAACAGCACCAATTTCATGCACAACAAGACCATTTTGATGATGCTAGATTATCAATTCCCACCTTTTTTAAATGTTTGGACATATTTGCTACCCACATCAGTATTTTCTTTTCGTTTTAAATAAAAAATTTTTTTCTAAAACTTAAAATTTCGGCTTTTCATTCTATCGCTTAATTGCTTTCAGTCACAAATTGGGGAATTACCGCATTAAGTGGCTTTAAAAGGCGGTAATAGTCACATATCCGATTATTAATTCGTAATTTTATTATATCATATTCCAAATTTTTATTTACCAAAAAGACTGTATGGTAATTTTTAATACCATAATTAGTGAACAATGTAATATAAGTTTCCTAAATTAAATACAGTCGTTTTTAACTTTTGGCTAAAAGCGATTTGTGTTTTAAAAGATAATATATTATAAATGCATAGGTGGTCGGGTATTTAATTAAGCCACGGTATGTTTAAGTTATTTCGTAATAGTTGAAGTCCTCAAAGATAAACTTTTAAACTTTATTCCTATTTTTTCCAACCTTACTTTTAAAAATGAATGCAATTTTCGGTTTGAATTAGGGCTTTGTAAATAGTTATAACTGTTTTTCAGAATATTAATAAATTATAAAACAATATACTTATGAATATGAATCAAAATAAAAATATTTGCTGGGTTACTTATGATAAATATCCGTTTGTTTTTTCCAAAAATTTAAAAAATATTGTCATTTCAGTTATGGAAAATCATAACAAAAAATCCGTACCAAAAAAGAAAAAAAAATAAAAATAAACAGCATATTGTCAAAATATACAAAATATTTAGCATATTATTAAACATACAGTAAAGCAGTTCAGTCTGCATATATGTATACCAACAATTACAGATAACCTGTAATCAAAGAGTATCAGACAAAAAGATATCATACCAAACGTATTTGATTAAAATACAATAAAAACATTTTTATTACCTAAAAAAATAACGGTGATTGAAAAAGAAACCGTAAATAAGGAAAAATAAAGACTAGCAAATTTCTCGGATGAGAATGTTCGTACAAAAACTATTCCGCCTAACGAGTTCAAGACTGTACATGTAGAGTTTGCTCAAAAATCTGATATCCCAACTAAAAACCAAAAATAATTGAAGACTTCTTGATTTTGAAAAATCGCTCAAAGTAGCATTTGAGATTACGGATTGATATTATTTTAGAATGCAATTTTCGGCCATTAGTTGACATGTGGAATATACCAAAAGAACAAATAAGCCAAAAATTATAGGAAAATGATCTTGATTTCGCTTGATTTAAAAGAATTTTTGCAACTTGTCAATCAAGAAAAAATATGATTTGTTAAAATTTTTTATGCCTCTTTTGCACAAAATTTAATGAAAAGCTATTAAACCTTTTTATAATAGGCTTTAAAAAAGTTCGCTTACAAATTTAATCAATTTTCCTTATATTTGAAACGAGATTTATTAAACCAAACCTATGTGGCGTTTTGATCGATAACGTTTCGAGATTTTTGGGGCAAAGTCATTATCCCATCAGTATAGAACTTTGCTGAGAAAAACTAATTCAATTACGTTTTAAGGGCTTGGTTTCAATCCTTGCTTTGCCATTGCCTACGAAGCTGCACCTTCCTCGTCCATGATCTTTTTCGCAAATTATTGTCGTACTACTTTTTATCACCCATAGTCATTCGGACCTATCAAATAAGCTATAGTGTTACCTGATGCAATTTATATTACCAGAAATATTACATTTTAGAGCCATCTACCGATAATTTTTAACCAAAGGTTGACTTTCAAGATTTTTAAATCAAAATTTTTTCTATAAATGTCAAGAATTTTGCAATGTTGGATCTGGCAACCCTAATGTTGAAGCATGCAACCAACTGGGCAGCTCTTTAATAGCTGGACGTAATAATTGAAGCTAAAGGTTACAAAAAAAAATACAATAATAATTTCGTAAAAATCTGAATTACATATTAAAAAAAAAAATTCAAATATTTTTTCAGTCAAGAGTAAGCAAAATTGAGGCAAATATTTGTTAGATGTCACCGTACCTAACGCTTAACAAATATTTATAACTGATCTGAAAAATTCGTATAAAAAATAAAAACACTTTCAGACTAATGGCTTAAAGGCATAAAAAACAGATAAGACGAGTAGCAGAAGTGAATAACGATAAAAAATAAATCAATACTTTTAAATCGCATTGTAGACAAGTTTCAACAACTGTTTAATTACTATCTTTTCTACACGTAATATACTTTGTAGGTAGTAGATAATAAAATATTTTTAATTCTGGTCCTGTGCAAGAAGGATTCAAAGTATATTGACATGAACAAAAAGTCTACTGGAATTTTAAAGTGATTCCAATTGTATATGCGCGTTTAGATACTAAAATTAGTAGTGTATACTGGAATTTTAAAATCTACGAAACAATAAGTACGAATGTATGCACGTATCAGGGATGGTTAAATTTACATAATTGTACCATTTTTAGTACAATGCAAACGCGAAAAGTGGGGTACTCTTATTTAGTGTTTTTTATTTTATATTTAATGTTTTTTTAACTACTTTTTAAAACTAAAAACGCTGACGACAAAATCAACAAAAACTTTTCTTACAGAATTTCAAACATATCTTAAGTCATCGACAAATGGCAATATTGATAACGACAAGACGACTTTGTAACAAAACACACATTCATTCCGATCGAAATGTTTTTGATTCCGTATTTGCAATTCCGATCGATTTAAATTTTTGTTCTCCAAATTCCGAAGGATTTTGTTTATTCAAATCTAAAATTTAAAGTTAACTTTTCGGAGAAAATAAATACAATGTGATATATTTATACCAACTTCTCTTCAAAACAGATCACTCAATAAGTCTGTAAGATAAGTAAAAAAAAAAAATTCTTACAGAACTCGATTTTATTATTCATCATAGTTGTCTTCGAGAGCGATACGACGAATATAGCGATTTTCCAACTTTCCGGTATCACTTTTATACCTAGCACGATTTCCTTCTCTCGTCAAAACATGACTCAGTATCATCGCATTGGCTAAATCTGGGGAATACGTTGGGCGAGTAAGCAATTTGAAGCCCAATTCGTTCAATTTTGCCATCGTTTTCATTCATAGCTCGTTCATAGCAATGTTTTATCAAAACTCGAAATTCATTTTTTCCATTTTTTTGTTAATAACATAAGTTGCTTCATACAAAATGCTATAACTCACGAATCGATAGTCAGATTGTTGTAGAAATTATACAAGTATAGTTTGAAGGTTAGTACTAAATAAAAATCATGTGCACAAAATTTTAGTAACGCCATCTATGTATGTGTCATCCTACGGACTTATTGAGTGACCTAATATGTGTTATATTTTTCGCGAGAAGTAGACTTCAAAAATTTTTGTTTGTAGACAAAACACGAAAATTATAGACAAAAAAATGAAATCACTTGTAATTTTTAAAGCGGTTTCACTCCGAAGCAAATTTTAGCTTTACCTTTTTCCATATAAGGTAATTCGGAATAATTTCAATTTCGATCGGAATTCAATTCTGTGAAATGCCCTGCTAACGGCGTTGCTTTCTGTTAACGACGCCAAATAGAATAAAGGCAGAACTATAGTGCATTTAAAAATTTACTCACACAAAAATTGCAAGATACACAACACGCGTTAAAAAAACATTTTCTGTTAGCTCTTTCAATTTGTTTTCCTGTTTGTACATTAAAAACATTATTGATATTCGTTTAATTTTCTTTTATTGTCAGATGAAAGCTGCCAAAAATACGCAACGCGTAAAAAATTTAAAGTTCACCAATTTTATTTAACTCGTTCTATGCAAATATCTAGTGTATTTAACTTTTCTTACAGAAGTCTATAGCTCTCACGCGCACTAACGTGTGGTATGTACTTCTACCTTAAGGATGAAGTTTTATTCAAATTTCGAGAAGAAAGAATACCTTTTGCATATGTTTGTAGAGGAGTGTGAAGTAAAAAGAACTTTGTATTTCAGTACAATTTCGTATATAGAGTTCATCTAAATAATCATTGAATTATTTTTTCAGAATTGACTTGCACTTTAGCCGGCGAAAATATCAATACGCTCACACTTTTTACTAACACTATAACACTTTTCGCACTTGCAGCTCGACTATCAAGAGAAATTGCTTACAAGTAAATTTTTGGCCCTTGCGGCCATGGTGAAATTAGATAAAGTGAAGTCGTCTATACAACAACTAATTTTTGTACAAAAACATCAGGCAATATTTTTGTATATTGTACTGCAAATGTCAAAAAATTTCAATATAAAAAGAAACGTAAACAAAAGTTAGAGATTTTATTTTGTCGAAAATTGTAATTTTCAAATATTTCGTTTTCTGGACGTTTTTCAATTACGAACATTAAATATTTAGACATATTTAAAAATACATTATTTTGAATGCGTTTTGAAGCATGTTTTTTGCAATAAGACAAAGTTCACTGATATCCTTGGATTGTTATAATTAGTAAGTTTCAGCTGTGCAGAAAAAGCTTTTGGCAGTATAAGACCACAAAAAAGCAATCAGCCGGACAAACAAACTTCACCTCATACGAGTACATACAATACTACCATGCTTGTGACAAGTAAAATGACAAATGAAAAAAACAGTGATGCCGATACATTGATATTTTATATTTTATTTATTAACAATTTTTCATCGTTAATGTTTTATGACAGTCTATTTGGTGTTCTAAACAGGGCGGAAATTCCATTAAAAAAGGTACTGAATGGTTTAAAGAAAATTCCATATGTACTGAATGGTTTAAAGCAGGTAGTTGAATTTTAAACTGAAAGGGCTAAAATAAATGAGAAGGTACCAGAGGGCCATCAAACATTCAAAAGTGCCACAAAAGGAACATTGTGCTACATTTTGCATCACTAATGTAGGTACATATGTATGTGCGACTAAAGGTTCCTACTCTTAAATCCTTTCCTTTAAACAATATGATAAAGAAGTTGATAATAATAAGAAATATAAAAAAAAAAAACATTGCTACAAATATTGAAATTATGTTCCTCTTTTTAATTGAAAGCCTTACTGACTTACCAGTTTTGTACATACGTATATATGTATGTATGCACATATTATTTTTATTTTGTTTTACTTTACTTTTGAAAATATTGAGAATGGAATAATAGAAGGAAAAGAGTGAGAGAGTGTGAGCATATATACGACTTGAATTTTAAACCACAAAAAAAAAAATAGCACACATAAATAAAAACACGAAATAACGAAAACAACAACAAATCAAGGCAAATACAATTGTATTTGACAAAGACGACAACTACAAAGAACGTTATGGGACAATAATAGAAACAAACGAATAACAAGACAAAAATCATCTGTTTGAATGATGACGACGATGTTGTTTATTATTTTGATATTTTTTATTATCTTTTTTTGTAATTTTATTTATAATTATATTATTGTGTTGCCTTTGTTTTCGGTTTGTGTTTTTAGCTATTAGATATGATGTTTTTTTTTCTTATTTTAGCATTGTTTTTTATTCCTTTTTGAGATATTTTTTTCATTATTTTTGCTAATGAATGTTGTTGCTTTTGCAGCTACTACCTTCGTTGTTGTTCTTTGCCAAAGTCAAAGTCAAAAGTGATGAATAAAGGGCAAAAGATTTCATGAGTTCTTTTATTGTTTTAAAGAGTAGAAAATTCGTTAATTTTTGCACGAAAATAAATATCATCGATAAAAGAAGAACATAATATTAATGACAATAACGGTTATTTTTCTAAATGCATAAATTATGCCTTTCCCTCTCTTTTCATAATTATTTACACTTTTCGAATAACAATAAAAGAATTTAATATATAATATACATATATACGAACATATACATATAAGCAATTTAAGTTATTTTTATATGATCATTCTCGTACATTTTTTAAAAAGTTAATTGCGTTTTATTTCAAACACTTAAAATTGTTATATTTTATTTATTGGAAATAACTTGTTTTTTTAATTATTAATTTTGCAAATTTTTTTCTGCACTACAAACGTCTAAAATTTTTGATTTACTTCGTTGGGCGAACAAAGAAACTAAAAATTACGAAATCTGTTTAATGTTTTCTTCAGTTGCGTATTCGTTTTTTGTACTGTTAGTCTTTCTGTAGATTTTATACTCTTTCTTACTTTTTGTTTCTATTTCGTGGAATATATTATCTGCTCTTTTTGTCTATGCATTTCAATTCCTTTGTTCCCACAATATATTGATATGTCTGAGCTTTCAACAACTAAAACTGTATACCGCTCTGGTCTAAACAACCGACTTCCACTAAATTCAAAAGAGAACTGTTTCGAGTCGATACTTAATAATTAAAATGTAAACAAACTTCCATTATAATTACAGCTGTTTCGAACTCAAATGAGAATGAAAATATAAAAGAAACAAAGAAAATAAAAACAAATCTATATATCTAGAGTTGTTAATTTAAAAAATTAAAAACGCAAAATCGTTAACTTATATATATATATATATATATATATATATATATATATATATATATTATATATATATTATAATATATATTATAATATATACTATATACATTATATTTGTCTATATATATATATATATATATATATATATATATATATATATATATATATACTATATATATACATTATATATTATAATATATATTATATATACATTATATTTGTCTATATATATAAATATATATATATATATATATATATATATATATATATATATATATATCTTATCTAGCTACATACAAATTTATATAGCTAGAGTTGTTAATCTAAAAACGCAAAATGTTAACTTAGATATATATATATATATATATATATATATATATATATATATATTTATAAAAATGGATAACGATTATAAATTGATAAGTACATATCGCACACTAGATCATGAACAATCACAACTCAAAATTTTTAAAATTACTTTTGTACAATTAATCAATTCATACATCAACTTGTCAACTAAAGACTTATTTAGTTTTGACGTCGAGATTATGAGTAATTTAGTAGTTTTCTTTTACATAAATAGTATTATTTCGAGTTGTGACGATATTAATGAAATAAGTGTTAAGTAAATCAAAACAAATTTCCAGTTACAGAGGCACAATTTGATACAATACCAACTCGAAATTACCTCTTGTTTGAAAATTATTGCACGAAATTATATAAAAAAGTTACTGTTTTTTAGGCTGTTTACTTCAATGTGGAACTCAATTTGACTACCTATATAATAACAAACACGTTATTAGAAACAGTTTTTTGCTTCTCCTACACATTTACAAATTTTGAGTTCTTACTGCTTATGATTTAGTGTGCGATACGAATGTAAATTTTACATATAATTTCGGTGTAAATAGAAATATAATACATGTTCGCTTTTCATCTTCATTTACATAACCTAAATATAACCTAAAACATCAAGAGCTGTGCCAAGGAAGAGAAATAAGATTTTCAAATTATACCATCTTTCATAAAAAGGTGTACTTTTTTAGTCCGATTGTACTCAACTTTTTTCTTTTTTAATATTTTTTTATTAAAAATTACAGAAAAACTTAAATAAAAATTCTTTTGTACATGCTCTGCACCGCATAATAAATCATAAACAGACGCAGTTGAAAATTTATCAAAACCTTTTTTTTTGGTAAACTAGATCGCCGATTAAATCTGTTACGACCACGAAAAATTTGTTTGCATAACTGTTTCCTTTACCGTTTTATCTTTTTTATGTTTTGCCATTTGTACATCATCAACGTACAATTACTATTTATAGTTGTGGCGATTATGAATAATTTATAGTTTTCTTTCACCCAAATGGTGTTATTTCGGATTATGATACTTACTATTAGTCAAAAAAGTAGTTTTGTGGTGCATCACTTAAGGGGGTTTAGACGGTGATACAAGCCGTACGACATGTCTAATTTTTATGTAGAAGAGAGCGGATAGTATCGTGAGAACTCAATATGTAATGGGAACGTACGACATTGAGAGAAAATACGGATGAAAACTTTAAGTCGTACTTTGCTTTTTACATTTTTTAAAAAACCATCACACTTCATTAGATCAGGGGTGTATCTTTATGTAAACAAAGAAAAATGCAAATTTTCAAACAGCTGTTTTCATTTTACTTTGTTTCGCTTTTTTACGTATCGTATAAACGTGAAAAATCTGTCGAAAGATTTTTACTCTCATTTTTTAAATACGGATGGAATTTTATAATATTTTCTCTGTGATTTTACGTACTTAAAGTCTAATCGTCTAAACCCCCTTGAGAACTGCACCTATTAAATTGAAAACAGAAAGGCAATAGCAAAAAGCTGTTGTATCTTGTGGTTATTTTTTAGGTGACTAAAATAAGGAAAACTTTAAAATAGTGCTAAATTAGCCATTGTACTTTTGACTTGTAAAGAGTGCTACAGAAAGTATAATTATACCAGCTTTCACATCTCTGAGCAGTGCTGTAGCAATAATGTAAACGTAGCAATATAAAAATTTAACTAAAGCGATTTATTCATATATTTTTTGCATATTATCTATGTTTGCATGCTAAAAATTAAAAAAAAATTATTTCTATTATTTATAAATTTGTATTTTTTTTGCCATTTTTGTTCTTTAAATATGCTAAATTTTAGCATATCCTTAGTTCATTCTTTACATATTTAATGATATGCAGATTCGTTGATTGTAACATATCAAACCATAATGAAAATTAACAAGGTTTGCAAAATACTTTTAATAGCTTTCAAAACCGAGTCTTTAAAAATTTTAAATTATGCGAATATATATATTGTGAATAAGTTTTGTGTTGATTAACTTTTCGATTGAAATAATTTTTGTTTGTTTGAATTGTTCTGTAGCTGTTAATGTACGATATTTAGGCTACCAAACAACGTTATCGGGGTACGTTTGGACTAAACAAAATGTAAGAATTCATATCAAAAATCTATTATTAACTATTGTTCTTGTTCTGGTACAGAGAGCTAAAAATTATGTATCAATTCAAAATAAATTTTTTTCTATAAAAACGATTTAATTAATTAAGTTTAATAAAAAAAATATTTGGCCAATAAAAACTAATGTTAAAACTAAGTTTTTCGTCAATTGTTGATGTTGTTCCTAAAATTTTAGTACCTACCCAATTGGTTTAAAATATAATTACAGAGCACTCGCGATTATATTAATACCTCAAAATGTGAACACTTTTTCTTTCTTTGACTACTCTAAAACAAGCTGTTCATATTTTAAAGCTTTTGCACTAAGCAAAAAAATCACAGATTTTTTCACATAATAACTTTAAGTTTATTTCGTTTTTCGAAAGTTATGCTTTTTTAAGTCAAATACACAATAAATAAAAAATATAACATAAAACATCTTTAATTTTTATGAGGAAAACGTTCGTAAATGGGATATAGATGTCATTTACAAATATGAACAATCCTGCAAAAGTGAACTGGCCTGGTTGTAATTAGTTCATCTTATCGCGAGTGCACTGTATTTGCTATTTTTGATTCATATGCTTATTCCCCATGTTTATCTGAACAACTTTATTCACTCTCTGAATCACGATAGCGAACAATATTGTTCACACGTTGGCTGTTGTTTCGTTTTAATATGTATTTGTGCATGTTTGCGATTTTACACGTGATATTTATTTTTTAATGGAAATTATGTACATATTTATTTTGTGATAGACTAGTAAACAAAATACGTTCCACATTTTTTTATTTTCATATAGACATGTGTATAGACATGTCATTCAAAAGATACAAAAACAATTTTTTAAGTTCTTCATCGTTTTGGTTAATGTGGTAATGCATTACGGTAAATAGATATGTATGTATATTAATATGTACATAGCTACCTACAAATTAACATTTTTGTATACATACATATGTATATAGAAGTATATTTATGTAAGTATTATATCTATATGCATATATATATATATATATATATATATATATATATATATATATATGTATATATATGATAATGATTTCATTATTTTGTTCAAATATTAATTGTGCTTGATAGATTAACATATTAATTTCATTATATTATTTTACTATAAGCACACATTAATATGCACACACATCTATACATACATTAATATACCTATGGATATTTTTTATGCATTCTACACAAATGTAGGTACATATTTAAATTTTTCTTTCTAAAATTTGTTGCATTTGGTTGGTAAGTACACATATGTACGTATGTATATATGAATGTAATTACAATTATTATAAATTGCACTATAGTATTATAAAATAAATTATGCTTATTGTTTAATAATATTCTATTTTTCATACCCTTTTTTATTCACTTTGCAGATTTATTTAAAAACTTTTTTTAATTTAAAAACGGATAACCTTTTTTTTGTTGTTTTCACAAGAAAATATATCGAACAAAATATAAAATTTTCTATTGTTTTGGATTTGTTGCTGTTACACTCTTCTTTGTTATGACTCCGTTATTCATTTTGGTTTATAAAATTTCCATTGATTTGGAATATTAACTGGTATACTCCCGTAAATACAACCATGTATGGCAATAAGAATTATAGGAGGATAATGCAGTGCATTTAATAAAACAATATAATAAAGTCAAAATAATAAATGACGGTATGTTAAATTTTATAAAACCCAAATTTTAGTTAAAAAGAGCGTTTTCAAAATGACGTATTAGAAGATGATTGGATAATTACTTTACTCTAACTTACTTCAACAAAAAATTAAAATTGCATTTTTGGGAAGTTAGTAAAATGCTACGTTTTGGTCTGGAACAATACTTGAGTATAATAATATCCGGCTTCTTAAATATTGTATAAAAATATTGGACATTGTATGGCTGTTAGATGGAATTTTGCTTACTTCAAAAATATAATAATAATAATAATAAAATGTCTTGTTTTATATTTATCAAGTTAGTACATTCATTTGCAACTGTGTAAACTAAGTAGAGTGTCATTAAAACCAATACAGAAAAGGTAAGCAAATAAGAATTTAGTCATTCGTGAGAGCCGTTCGTGGTTTGTTGTTTTTCGATAAAAAGATACGCGAAAAGTAACGAACAAAACAATTTATCTACTTTTATAATTTATTTTTGTTGTTTTCTAGTTTGGCAAATATTCACAAAAAAGCAATTGACATATTCACAAAGTAAACAAAATAAAATATAAATTTTTGTAGAATTAACAAAATAAAAAAGGTGATTATTGGGTAGAAAAGAGAAAATAAGTATTTATGAAAATAGCCAGAACAAAAAGATGGCTTAAAAGAAGAAATGCATGATTTTTCCTAACCGTCATTCGTATGTGTAAGAGATTTTTTTTCAACTTTTTTTCTTTTAAAGGAGAAGATATTCGAATGAGACTGTGTTCGTGTATGTAGGGGAGTGTGTGTGCGCGTATTTTTGTACAGAAAAGAAGTTGCAAGTTGAAAATGAAAAAAATTAAAAAAAATACGATATGAAATAAAAATGAATAAAATATAACATTTACAAGAAATTAATGGACGTTTGTATATTTAAAATAAAGAATTAAGTTAAGCGTGCTGTTGATTTTTATTATTATTTCACTGGGAGAGATTGTGGGTTAATTTTTTTTGTTAATAACAGTGGTTGATTGGCAATAGTTTTACACTGTTGTTGCTGTTGTGTTGTGAATTTTTGTTCGTTCGTTTTATAACGTTTTTTGTGGTGGGCATTCATTGATTTTTCCCCTTTAATGGAATGACTGAAGTAAGAATATTGAAAATAAAAAAATTAACCAAATGGCAAATTTTAAATGTAAAAAATATAAAAAAAACATGTTCATAAATTAAAGTAGAAGTAGACGGTAAAGATAATATTAAAGTCCGGTTTATTTTATTTATTTAAATGTCATTGAGGTTATGTTTATTATTAAAAAAGAGAAAATTGTTTGATTAACTATTTTGTCACCCCAGTCGTCTACCACCTCCCTCACAAGCTATTTTTATGCATTACCTTTAATTATAATTATTTCATTTGTTTCATTTAATACAAGTAAGTTCAGAGAGTTATTTGTTTAAATTTCTAATTCGTCATAGAATTTTATAATATTATATGGCAATAACATTACAACAAAATTCGTTATGACATATGTATGCATGTGTGTGTATGATTATTTTATTCTGATTACCTAGGAGAGTAAATGAGTATAAAAATAACTTACTCTCATTTTATTACTCTTTTTATTCGTACTCGTATTCTTGTCGTTTCAATTCAGAGATACCTAGTAGTAGATTGAAGTTACGTTAGTTAGTTAGGCAACAAATAATATATCAGGGGTGAAAAAAGTTGGTGGCTACATCACAAAACTGAATATCTTATTAAATAATAAAAGCTATAGAATATCTTAAGGATACATTTTTCGATTAAGCCAATTAACCATGGGATAGATCGAATAAGTTTTGTTGAAATTTATCATGTAGCTTTAATGAACCTATAACTATGTATGTACCCACCTATATGGTATATGTAAGAGAATTTTGTTTTTCACTTTTTTCCTTTAGTTAATATCTTCTAAAGTGAATCTATATATATTTAATGTTCTTGACAGGCGACTGTTCTCTTTAACAAGTGATAGTTCCAAGGATGAAATTACGATTTGGTATCAGGAAAAAACACTAAACAAATTATTTATTAATAATTTATATACCTACATATGTATGTTTTATGTCATCGTCTCTTTTATTAAACGCTATCGACTAAGAACATACATGCCTTTCAAGAACTGTCAGGACCCAGCTCTAGACAATTGACATAATACTTCTGGTAAGACTTTTTGCTCGAATTATTTTAAATTGAGTTTCTGCTACTAATTTTGATGTAGCAGCTAATTGAATTGTGCTGGCAATGCAAATCTAGCCATTGCTCTTTGTAAACGTCCAACAACACTTTGGATTTGCATTTGAAAGTCATTTAGCTATAGGTTAGGTAAGGTTAAAGGATGAGCAACCTTCATGGTAGCAATACTGACAGTTGAAACACCTAGAGATCATTTGTGTTCTTCATGTAGAAGAAGACGATAAGTCAAAAAAAGATAAATAGATGCAAGAGGTTTGAAGGGGAGAGAAATAAAGTAGACAAAAAAAAGAAAAAAACTAGAAGCTCCTGTAAGCGCAACGGAATCAAATCAAACCAAAGAATACTGGTTGATTTTTTTGCAAGAAAGGGAGGTACAAGTTTGAATTGTATGTTCACCCAAAAGTCGATGTATTCTGCCAGATAGCCTAGGGCAGTGACGTAGTAGGTGCTCGATGTCAAAGACGTCATACGACTAGAAATAACTAGCCATATGGACCTTGAAAATAGCCATCCTGGCCATGTACCAGATTTGGCCAGTCTTCCCGACGAAAAACCTCATGAGTTTGGTAATGTAATCACCCAACGGCGGCAGTACGAGTCATCAGTCTGAAGTATTGTTAACTTCGAGACATAATGAGTCAATTCATTAGCCGTCTCATTCCCATTTACACCACAGTGGCACGATACACAACAAAGTCTCACGACCCCCAAGGCCAATTTACAATCTAGAACGACCTTATAATTAATCGAGCACGATCTGAGTGCCTTGAGAGACTGTCCGCAAAAATAGTCACCGGCTCCCAACGCTCTCAATCTCTTTTTAAAATTTTAACTCATCGTTGATGTAAGTTTTACCACGTATCATTAGTAAAAGATTCATACCTTGTTCAGACATATATTTTAAATGAGTCAATTAATTTTGAAATTGGGTTATCGTATTTGGAGTTAACATATAGCTCAATTAAGTTTGTTCAATTAACATCTGACAACTAAATATGCTTAAATAGATTTTGATTTAGATTTATAAATTTGAAACATAATAACAAAATAAATTACAAAACTCTGACTTGAAAACGATTGCAAAATTTAAAGAAAAACTCAAATTCAATACACAAAATTTTTGTTTACTTTTTTCACATTGATAATATATATTTCATATGACATTGTACAATGTGAGAAATCCGCCTTCATACAACCCTTAAAATTATTTTCTTGTATTTTATTATTAAAAAAACGATATAATTCAAGTGCCATTTTTTATTTGTTTTAAATAGTGAAACCTCTTTATTTCAAACTGTAAAAAATATTATTAAATATTTGTTTTGTTATAAATTAATGATTTAAAAAAATGCTCTTTGAAAATTTGTATGAATACGAACTTTGCATACTGTACGAGTATATAGCTGTCTGTTCTGACTCATACAGAGTTGCCACTTCTCATTCTACATACTCTACACAGGGTTGCATTGTAAATTCGACTCAATAATGCAATTTATTACTAATTGATCAATTTGTAAATTGAGCTCAATTAAGGCCTTAATTGCCAATGTGTGAATTTGATATAACATTTTTGTTAAGTGTATCGTTACTTGAAATGCTCGTGATTGGACTTTTGTCTACAGCAATGTTTATTTTACACTCTAGTTCGGTTATTGCCGCTTTATTTTTTCTTAGTTATTGAGGATGGGCTTTTAGAGCCATTTGAACAGCTTCAAATAAACTTTGTTTCGACTTGTATGGAGAATTGGTAATTCATCAATATTTTAATCTTAAACTCGTTTCTTACCACTTTCCTTAAGTCTTACGTCTTTAAGCTTACTTTTCGATTAAAACTTTTTTTTTAAAATTTTTTTTTTACTGGTGAAGTTCGGATCTTCCACCTTACGAATATAGTTATCACTGCTTGATGGCTAACCAGACATATTTATGTGGTTAAAAATTGAAATGAAGTAATAAAAAAAAAATATAATGCAAATATATTCTTATGACGTTTTCATTTGTGAAAAAAGATGTTGCACTTTATTGTCCTTACTTTTTTGTGTCAATTAAAAAAATAACAAACATCTTTATATTTGGTTGCTGTTTATCTCTTAAAATGTTGCCTTTAAAAGATTTAGATATTTCTTAATTTTTGCTCATGTTTTCTGGCAAAGAAGATATTGAAGTGCAACATTTTTTGTCAGAAAAGAAAACGCCACTATATGTACATATGTATATCCCATACAAAGTGAATATTGATTTAAGTATATCTTGGGAACGGTTAACGCTTAAGTTTCAGAATTTGTTCTGATTGACTTCATAGTTAATACTCACAGCTTATTTCGTGTGCGTTGAAAATATAACTTTGAACGTTTGCAGCATTAAAACTGAGGATGATATCAAAAAGATTTAAACGCGCAATTTTTTTAAAAATACTTCTTTATTTAAACAAAATTATGTGCTTATGTTTTTAAAAGTAAAAGTAATTTTAAGAAAACTTAAAATGTATGAGAAATTCAAGTCACATCATATTTCGTGTATTGTCAGCAGTTTTAGAAAAAACGTATATGGAACATGGTTTAGTATTTAGTGTGACCTTTTTTGATATGTAACTGACCAAACCTCATGAATTATCCTTAAATATTCTCTCGTTAAACGTGATAGCAAATTTATGGACAATTGTGAACTTGGGAATACCGAAGAAACAGATTAGTAATCAGAATGATTTATAAGCTGTACTGGTCAAAAATGGTTACATTGACGGAAAAACGTCTATCTTCATGCTTTTTAATGTTAAATTAACAGTCACTGTTAAAATTACATAAATGTTAAAAAAAAAATATAACTTAAGAAGCTATCTTCACACCCTTTATCTATGTATGTAGTTTATTATCTAAACAATTGTTTTTACTTTAGATTTAAAGAGAACAATTTATATAGTGCTATATTAACCATATGTAATATCTAACTAAAAACATGTATGTTAAAAAACAATTAAAGTTATTGATTAGTTTTTTTGCCGGAAACATTTTTTTCTGCTTTTTTAGCTTTCTTTCGAACACGATTTAGCATTATTTCATCTTAAAATCTGGTCACACTGCTCACCAGGGTTGTCAGATCTTATTTAAGCATTGTTTTTAAATTTTATTTTTTGAAATAATAAATATTATTTTAAATAAATAAAAAATAACACGGTGCGAAAAAATGAACGAAGGTAAAATACTTTTCTGATAGGTGCTGTGGAGTAGATCAAGGATCTGTATTTGGAACTATCAAAACATCTCCAAAATCTCGAGTTACGGGTAAAAACCCAATTTTTCGCACCTTCATGCACTTATAAGCTAATAACTTAGCTGAACATAACCCGATTTTAAGTTTCTTTCCGGAGAGATTTTGCAGGCGTTTCAAAAGCTTTAAAAACACATCCTTGTTCTGCTCGGCAGCGCCTATCAGAAAAATAGTGTCTGTATTGTTAGGTATGTTTTTGTCGCACCGTGTAATTTGTTCCGTATTTTAAAGTTTCGCCAAAAGTAGAATAAAATTCGCCATAATATATATTTTGTTAATTTTTTAAGCAAAGATATTAGCAAAGACATGAAGTGTTAAATTTTTACTATAACATAGTTAAAAGTTTACTGAAAGCTAGAAAACTATAAAAAATAATTTTTAAAGCTGATATAAAGTACATTTTAAATATGGATATGTGGTCTCATTATTGTTATATGTATATCTAAAACGCTATTCACTTTATCATCGATACATTTCTCATTGTCTTGTATGTGAAATAAATCACACTATGCGACAAAGAAGAATGAATTTAAAATACCTAGAAAGTTATTCTATTTTTCTCTTAAACACCATAGACTACAACAAGAGTCAATTTTTGAAATTTTCGAAATATTACCTTAAAAAATTTTAATTACGGGTAAAAATAAGCTTATAAGCTAATAGCTTAGCTGAATAGTATTCAATTTTAAGCTTTTCAGTGGATTTAGAAAGAAGAGAAATAGACCTTTTGACTGATGTTATATATCATTGCCTTGAGGAATATTTGTGAATTTCTTAAGAAAACACATTCATATTTTGCCATTTTGTCAAGTTGCCGCTTGTCGAAAATTGTACTACATAAGTAAACTAGAACATAAAAATCTATTAGTTTCAGTCCCTTATAGGTAACTAAGAATTTCTCATTGCCGAAAACACAAATGGAGTTCTTATAATCGACACATTCAAACACACAATGTTCACATTTCACACATAAGAATACAAGAATTGTATTATAATTTTTCGTAGTTTTCATCAAAAATAGTTTTCATCAACAAAATCGACAAATAGGACGCCAAATATCTTTTAAAATCGTAACTTTTGGCGAGAAATCGCCAGATCTGACAAGCCTGATGCTCAATCACACTGTTCACTAAGCAACATAGCAATAAAATCGAAACTGTATGCAGTAAATCAAAACCATGCATTCGTTAAAAATCAAATCCATTTATTCTTCATTTCTTTATCATTTCAAGCAATAGACACATACAGTAACATTAAAAACTAAGGACACAGCAACATGTTTTTGAGATTTTACTAAGTTATTATATATTTTAGAAAAATATTAAGATAAAATTTGTATGAACTTTTAATTTACGCTCTGCCACTTATTTTAAATTAAAAGAACAAAATATTATTATTAATATATACATATGTATTTAATAAAAACTTGTGAATAACATTCATATTACCTTTAACTATGTCAGAGCAAAACTAAGGGCACACTTGTTGTTTATATTGAAAAACGTTGCAATTTGAAATAGTAAAGAAACAAAAGTATTTTTTAATTATAAGCGTAATTTGCCCTTTTGTTGTGGGAGTAACCAAAATATATTTGGAAGAAGCCAATGTAACGCCAGGTAAACAGCTAACTTTTGAAGAGCGATAAATTATTATCAATTTGTGTAAAAAAAGAATACAAATCTTATGAAGACCTTGGTAGTTTCTCGCAGTCGTTTTAAAGAGAAGAAATTATTTAGCGCAAAATGAAAGGAAGCGGTGTTAAAAATTAACTTGTAACTAGTCGGCCACAAATATCATCCAACAATAATAAGCGCTATACAAACAAGCAAACCAAAGTTACCAATAAACTCGAAAGATATAAAAATACAAAAGTTTCAACCGATACTATTCGAAGATGCTTAACTGATCATGGTTTAATGTCACGTACGCCAGGGAAAAACCATGTCATAAATAAAATCAGCAGAAGCAAGCGCATAACCTAATTTAAATAGACCCCAAGGCTCTTTTACTGATGAACAGAAATACAACATATTTAACTCTGCTGGATGTTTTGGTATTAAATCCAAAAAATACGAAGCACATAGTTTAACATGGAGGAGAACGCTTTTAAAATTCAATCAAAATGTTTATTTGGATATGTTAAAAATAATTTATGCGAAAGTGCTTCTGAAAATGAGCTTAGATGGTGATTAATATTTCTAGTTATATAATGACCCCAAGCACACAGAACACAGAGTGAAAATGTGGCGTCTTCTAAACATACTACACATGCTAGTTACACCTTCTCAAAGTCTGGGATCCAATCCCATCGAGCACATTTAGGAGTATTTGGAAAGGAATGCTGGAAAACGATGAAATCCGAATTAAATCACAACTGACTATATTTAGTATGAATCGAAGGTGCCGTCCGTTTGATGATGAAGTCATTTAGACCAAATTCTCCAACTCACAAATTTAACTGTTCTTAAGATATACAAAAATCAATGTATAGATTGTATAGGATATACCACGCCCACTCATCCGATTCCGCCGAAGTGACCAAGTTCAGAAATTTCCACTTTAATCATTCTTGGGATTTACAATAGTTTGTATATATTTTTGCAACTGTATTATGACTTTTAGAATATAAATGATCTGGAATGATTTTTATATACAGAATGTCAACTTTTTGATCAAATCTTTTCAAAACGAAATTAATTTTGTTGCTATTTTTTTGTTATTATAATTTGTTGTAATATAGTTGCTGTAGTAAGTTACTTTAAAGGAAATGTTTTCAACAAATGCTAACTTTTTGGAGAGAATCAGTTACTTTTTAAATAATAATAACAATTTTAAGAAAGGACATATTTATGTTTCATATGACCTTCTTTTGCTTTAATTATATTCTGGATACTTTTTGACATGGGCTACACTTCGTTGTTTCAGAAGTTTCTGATAATTTTTTGATAAGCATACTTAACCTTCATGCATGTTCGATTGGGGTTGTATCAGCAGATAAGAGTGGCCAGTCAAGTACGTGTGCTTCGGATCGTTATTTGGCTGGAAGATGATGTCCGATACACTTTTGCCCTAAATTTTTAAAGTTCTGTAGAGACCTTGGGGCAAAATATCGACGTACTGTGTTGGTGTACATCCGCACAGAAACTTTAACTCATTTACCTACCCCATAAATCCCCATACACCGCGTTATTATGTTACCTCCTACAATACAGACAAGTAAAAGTAACAAAACACTTCTAGCAAAACGACTTAAAACTAAGGTTTCATTTTGCTAAAAAATATTCTAAAATTATACTATGATTGGGCGCGCATAGTACAGTTAGAAAAAACGAAAATTTATCGTCTCGGAAAAGATCGACGGAAATGGATTTGGAGAAATCTTCGCGTGAACTTAATTAATCGAATTCTTCAAAGAACAGAGCCTTGCGGTACCCCTGAATTAATCCTTAAGTCTTCGGAAGAGATCCCATCTATAACCACTCTTATAGTGGGATTTCTGAGAAAGCTCGATATAAATCGAGAGAAGTGAATACCGACACCAAAAGCAATAAGTTTGGATATGAGCGCCTCGTGCCAAACTCTATCAAACACCTTGGAAATATCCAGAGCCACAACTTTGCTCTCACCAAGTCCATGAATGGACTTATTCCACCACTCAAAGAGTAAAGCCAGAAAGTCACTAGTAGAACGGCGCCTACGGAAACCGTACTGGCGATCGCTCAGCAAATTATTGGATTCCAAATACTTCACAAGGTAATAATTAATCATACTCTCCATGACTTTGGAAAGTGCCGAACAAACTGCTATTGGGCGGTAGTTTTCAGGGTTTGTAGCCTCACCCTTTTTAGGGATTGGCGTCACATTGGCAATCTTTCAGCAAGATGAAAAAATACCGGCACGATAAAATGCACTTAAAAGGTTAGCTAATGGACTCGCAAGCGTGGCAGAGCACTGCTTCAGGGCCAGCGCTGGAATGCCATCCGGCCCAGATGACTTATTTACATTGAGATTTGCAAGAACTCTTTTAACTGCATGGGCTCGAAAGAATATACTAGGCATACATAGTCACTGATACTCTTTCAAGTTCGGACAGTGGTTGAAGGTTTTCCTTTTCAACCGCGTTTGTGAATGCCTGGTCATTTTTTATAAGGACTGGAACCGAACTAGCGCAAAATTGTGTCTGTGTTAAACAGTAACTGATTCTCTCCAAAAGGTTAGCACTTTCTGAAAATATTTTCTTTGGAGAAACTTTCTTTAAGAACAAAATTACGAAACTACAACATTGTGAATGTACATGATTTAGTGTGCGATATAAAGATTTTGTTCGCTATTACTTATAGATACAGTTAGGGACAAAATTGTTTACGAAATTATTAACATTGTAAAATATGCAAAAAATTTATTTATTTTTTTCAAATTTATTCGAATTTTCGAACTAAATTTAACAAATTATATCTAAAAAACTTAAAAATTAGAAATTTAAAAAACTATACACTAGTCGTCAACAGTCTACACTCCTTACTGAATTTATAGTTTAAGTTAAAAAAAAGGTTATATTATCAATTTTGTGGGTTTTTACGTTAAAAAATTGAATTGCGTGTGGAGCGTAGACTTTTGACGCCTATAATTTAAAACGAGATACATATTAATTCAGAGCATTTTTTAACAAACTCGTTAGCATATTCAGGTCAGTATTTTCACAAGCTAATACAGCGCGTTATCGAAGCTCATTTAAGGTGTTAAGCGGGGCGGGTCTTTTTGAGCAAAACTCGTTCGATAGAAAAATAAGTTATATCAGGTTAAAATCCGGCATTTGAAGATTGAAGGCTAATCGAAAAACGTTCATTCTAGACCTGGAATGTATGAGCCCCAAAAATATACATAATTTGTATTTCGTATTTGATAGAGTACTCTAAGCTGCTTCCCACTAAAGCAACTCTAAGTTCTACTCACGTTCATTGCCGTTCGTCTGAACATTCTATTAGTTTTTGACTCACTCGACCATGTTATACGCATCCAATCTTCGAAAGTGAATTTTCATTTTCATTTGAAAGTGCCTGATTCTTTGTATGTATTCCTGTGCAATTTCGTGATATGTGATGCGTAATTTTTTAAAAATATTTTGTGTTGAAATTAATGACCGAACTTGGGTTATCGAAATTTGGCGAAAACACTAATTGAACATTTATTAATTATATTTCTTATGTTTTTTATTGTAAGCAATTGTGTGTTTACCCACTTTAAAAGCAAAAGTAAGTGAAAAGTAAAATAATAAAACTCACTGAAATTTTAATAGAAAATTAACACAAGGCCAATACTGTTCACAAAAGTGGTTTCATTGTTAATATAACACGTTGATAAAAGGAAGAAAAGTTGTCGCAGTGCAATGATAAAAAGAATCGTGTCATTTAATAGCTTAAGAAACTGGCCAACTTGCCAACTTGAAAACTTGCCAAATTGCCAAATTGATAATTTACAGAATTTTCATATTGTGCATATTTTTGTATAATTTTGTAAACAATTTTGTCCCTTACTGCAACTATTCACTGTCCCCTGTTCGTTACTAATGATTTTTTTCAACTCTTTCTTTTCAGTGTTTAAAAGTTTGGTGTAAACGTGATTTCTATAAAGAATCTGCTGTCTATATAGACTGCAATTGCAACTTGATACTTAATAAATAAAGTTCGATCAATTAATATTTTGTGAATCAAAAAATAAAGAAACTAATTTGTGTTGTGTGACCATCTCTGTTCTCTTAAATTTAATATTAAATTACAAAGAAAAAACCAAAATTCTTAAATGTGATTCTGCTTGATACGATAGAAAAAAAAAATATATGAATTAGATGATTGTAGTGCGCGTGTTGATGTTAAAATCCTTGTTTGAAAAAATAAATAAAATAAAATAAAAAATTGTAAAAAAATATAATGCTATGTAATCTTTATTTTGTTGTATTTATACAAATAAACATAACTACGTTGAAACCGATTTTAATCCTTCAAAATATTTAAATAACCAAATTGTATTTCTTTTAATTAATAATAAATAATCAAAAAACACTTACAAAACTAATCATCATGGCGGACTTAATTCGTCCGCCGTTTAGTGAAATCAAACGGCCAGATGAAATCGTTAGAATGACTACACCGGATAATTTAAAATTTGCCGTACTTATCGGTCTTATTGAAGTTGGCCAAGTGACAAATCGTGAAGTTGTGAACACAGTTTTACATTTGGTAAGTCTTGACATGAAATTATTTCATTGAATAGATTTTAAGAATTAAAAGAACAATAATATAAACTAGTAATTAGTTATATATGTATATGTATGTATATAAATTAGTTATTTAAAATTAACCCCCATTAATTTAAAATAAGTTTTAAATGCTCTTTATTTCAATAAATATTATTTTATTTTATTTAAATATAAATCTAAAAATGTTAAATTATATTTTTCAAAAAGATTTCTTTTTTAAATCCAAAAAATTGGACAAATATATGACAAATAAAAATATTACACATACATACATATGTACATACTAAAGCAATGCATGATTGATTTGTTCAAGCATTAGTGCACTCGCTTTTATTTTGAGTACTGTTTATGATTCACTCTCTATTTTGTGAGTGAATAGAATGATATACAGCGTTGCCAGAGTATGATATTGTCATATTTTTGATGGTTTTTTTTTTACCAAAATGTGATTTGATGATTCTTAATATCAGTTGATGATTTTTTAAATTTGAAAATATATTTTTTTTTTTAGTGTGAAATAAATAAAATATTTGTAAAAAAATTTAAATAAAAAATCAAGAGTTAATTTTGAAAACGAAAAAAAAAATTGTTTTAACCAAATGTAGTTTATTTTCTTGCTGCACGATAGCGTCAATCTCATAAACATATTTAAGGTGGTTAATTATTTCTGGTATCGAAGAACTTTTTCAGCTTAGAATTTAAGGACAATCAATATATCCAGACTTATCCTTTCCATTCATTTCCAAATATATTCACACTTCAGAGGACATGTGTAGAAACATAAATGCATGCATCATGTATTTAATAGTGTGTGGTATGCTAGGTAAGACACGCGGCTACCAACCAGGAAGTTTTTTTCAACAGCGGTATCACCTCGCAACATTTCTAGAGGCTAGTTTTGACTATTTACGTTTGAAAAACTTTACTAATTATACAATCTGTCGTTCGGAGCTAGCGTTTGTAGGTCCCTTTCAATGAGTCTAGTTGATCATCATTCCTCATATATAAAAAATTAATATTTATTTTCAGAAAATAAGAATATGTTATTGTTGCTCAAGTGTGCATATCTTTTTTGATCTACCATGGTTTTCACGTTATTTGTGCTATGTTCTTGGTTGTCATATAGAGTATACAAATAAGACGTTATATAGTATTAAATTTAGAAAAATACTTAATCGAAGAGTATATTTGCACTAAACAAATATAAAAACATACAAATTATAAATATTTAAATTAACCGGTTATTCGTGTTAAAATAACCGGCTTATTCGATATTCGAAAAATGGACATTTTAAAAAAACCGTATTCGACAAAACCAAAATACCGGTTAAAACCGGTCGAATAATAACCGTTCGATCCCACGTTGAAACCACATGTCACCCAAGTCCAATTTTACATTTTGGGAAAAATGCCGGTAATCATTGCACGATACCTTGTTTCATTTGCAACGTTGTAACGGTACAATGATGCCGCCAGCCCACTAACCGCACCAAACTGTTCATTTTTCAGGGCCTATTGGCAACTCTTGTACTGCCTCTGATACGAACACATTCCTCCTACAATACACATTTTGATTAAAAAATTCAAAGATTTCTATGCGTTGTTCCTTTTCGTTCGTCTATTCATGTTTTTTCTTCTTAAAAAATTGTTATTACTTCTATGTTTTTGTAATAAAATATTAAAATAAAAAATAAATGATGATATTTGTTCTCAAAATATTATTACCGTTTTCGCCAAATGATGATTTTCTTTCCAAAGCTTCTGACAACGCTGGCGATATATTAAAACAAAAGAGAATTAAAAAAAATATATAATTAAGTAAAAAAAAACATTCGAGTTGAAGAATATAATCATATGAGTAAAGAGAGTGTTTATGTGTTTCAAATAGAGTGCAAGACAGTAAATGAATCGTATGCTTTTCAATATTTCATTTAAAAATGATATTTTATATTTAAAAGTTTTTTACAGAATATTCGCAACAACAATACCGCAATATGAGAGGTAACGGTGAACTACAATGTCTTGGTGAATAAACTTCATACTCATTTTCAATCTTTTCTTTCTTTGAATTCATCTACTTCATGAAAACTGATTTATTCGCTTATTTTTAGTAGAAAACAGGATATGGGAGTAAAGGGAGTGGAAAACTCAATTAGTGAACTCAAAATTCGCCTGCATTAGGAATCCGCTTTATCTCCATTTTTATTTCTTGTCTATATCAACAATTTCGCTTAATTTATCAAAACCTCACAGTGTAGACCAAAGGTGTTTTCGGACGATATTAATTTGTTATTTACAGTCCGTTATTTCGAATCCGTAATTACCACGATGGTCAAATAGTGTACTCTTACACCGTTGTGAAATTTAGACTAAAACTCGAAAAACCGCACCAAGAATAGGTTGAGATATCCGAGGAAGTCATCTGGTCACAGTTGCGACAGTGATAATTGTAACGTAACCACAAATTGTGGTCTAGTACACGGTAAGCACAGCAACCATTCTAGTAACATTCTTTCTACCATGACTTATGAGAAACCAAGTGCACAATTCACATCATAATCAGGCCAAGTCAGCTTCTTAATCATACAGAACCCTTTAGCTTTTCGCATACAATCCGCCCGTTCGCAGGGAGTTGTGACAAAATATGTTTGGAACGGACTTTTATATGAGGTTGAAATAATAAGTTTTACTCTAATAGGACGTAGGCGTTAGTGCTCGGACTGAAAACTAAGTTTAATTTGTAATTATATGTATGAACGTTTGAAAACACTCTAATATGTGTATGAATTACTTTGGATCAGAAGCTAGACTTTAGATATATCGTCAACCTATTCCAGCAAAGTAATAGTTCTTGTTCTATATAAATCATACAAATTCAAAAGATTGTTTGGCTAACATGAAAACCAATATAAAGTGCCTAGGGAAATGTCATTGGGTTACGGAGAACATGTTGGAACTACGGGAACAAATATAATACGAATGGAACCAACCTACTAAAGCAAAAAAAATGCATACATATATACATTTGTATGTAATGAATATTTTTTGAACATTGTACTTTGGGGCAGTCCGAATAAACTTGTTGAAAAAAGTCAATTTTTAAAAATGTGAATTGAGGAAAAATGTTTATGGGGTTTATTGGCTTAATTACTTTTTTTTGGTTGAACTGCATTTACATTTTTTTTTAAATTATTTCGTGTCTGACAAAGGGCACGTTCTCAAAGTACAGACCTCAAAATAAAAAATATTTATAAAATGTAGTTTTTATTCCACCAACTTCGAATGGTTAGAAAATATGAATGCCATCAATTAATTTATTACTTTTTTTAACCATTAGCCATACATATATGTATGTAAGTCGTTATACTTACGCTAATTTAAACTACATGAATTCAAATAATACGACAGCAGTAGTAGGACCAATTTAAAAAAATCGAATTTTTTCCTATCAAAAAAATCAAAATATCATTTTTCAAGTCTTCCTTTTCGCAGCGTATTTTTGTATGGGTTTTTTAGTCCAAAGTGTAGAGTTTACAGATAGTAGTCATTTCCAGTCCATTAGTCCAAAGTGTAGAGTTTACAGATGGTAGTCATTTCGTTCTACCCATCGCTGCCCACCAGAACACTTTTTTTGAAATTTCAAACCTGCTGTTTTATGCAAGTAAATAACACGGTGCGACAAATAATCACCTGGAATGTGATGCTATTTTTCTAATAGACGCTATCGAGTACAACAAGAACTTGTGTTTGCAATTTTTGAAAAATCTTCAAACTCTTCAGATACGGATAAAAGCCCGGTTTTTCATACCTCCTGAATTTATGAGCTAATAACTTATTTGAATATTATCCAATTTTAATTTTAAGCGGATTTGGAAAGGAAAGAAACAGACCTTATATGAGTGTGTTTTTCTCACGCAATTAATAAAAGATAATTAAAAAAGAATTGAAAAAGATTTTAGCACAGCTTTTAGACTATATAGATTAGCCGAAGCCTGGTACTTTCAGAGTATTTTTTCGGCTGTAAAAAATTTCAGCAAAAATATCCACGATAAATGTCGGCCTAATAAAAAAAGTATATACATACACCATATGTATATGTAGAAACGCTCGTAAAAATTAATCAGTGGTGGTGTTAGATGTCGCTAACGCTACACAAATTGATAATTAACAGTTGAGTAGTATTTCAACATTCAAAATTACCTGTTGGTTCTTTGTCCGAAGAAGCGCTAGAATTAATTAATAATATGTTTAAAAAAGCTATAGAGCACAACGCAAGAAAATGTAGAAGATATCTCTAAATTTCTTTTAATAAATTCCGATACGGTGGTCACAGCAACTCGTACGACTCCCAAGCCAAATGGTTGTGTCTAAGGAGTAAATGTGTGTTGCAACCTTCGAAATATTTATGATTACTTACATTTGCTTAATGATTTTAATAAAACAAAATTATTTTTATTTTATTTTATCTTTTTCTTTATATGTTGCAATAAAAAAGAAGGTTTTTTTTGAATGATTCTTAATTCCAAGACCACGACCTTTCCAAAGATATCAATATTTTATACCTAAACTCAGCGGTTTAATTGATTGATTGATTGATTGAAAAAAAGTGTAATCCTGCCCCACAATGCATTGTAAAAAAAAAATATATTTTTTTTCAAAACCACTTGGAAATCTATAGCGAAAATAAGTCATATGCCATCATATTTGCTAATTTGTTATCTAAACTACGTATATAGCAAGTATTACTGTAGAAGCATTTTTAAAACAGTATTTGAAAACTGTTTATGCTTATGCTTATAAAAAGTTGTAGAAAAGTTCTTATTCATTAGCAATTTGTTTATGAATTGGCCTGTAGGGTAATTACGAGTATGGCTACATAAACAAAAAAATTGTATTTTCCTTCTTTGTGTTAGTAAGGATATTATAGACGTATTTCTCCCAAAGTACTGAAACGATTCAAGCTTATATTGTGCACATCTGTACAGAAAAAACTTTAAACTCATATTGTACATACTATATACCACATATTTCGAAAATAGGTTTTTTGTTAAATTTATACAAAGAAATTAATTAATTATATAGATTAAGATATTTTGCCTCTTTCGTCAATCACGTTGCCTTAAAAACTTATAAGATGGATATTATATTTACTATGTTTATACATATTTCCTTTGAATAATTTTCCTTTTTAAATGCATACTACATATGTATGTATGTATTATGTATGTATGTGCCCTTACATGATGACATTAAATTAATCAATCATCCATTTAAAAATTGATAGTGCTTCTATTTCGAAGTAAGTTGTGATGCGAATGTTTTCTAAAACAGAAAAGAAAAATTATATACATATGATATGTATGTATGTATATAATTTTGCCATCTATTTATTCAATTATTATTATTTTATTCTGTGGCTTGGTACTAGAAGAGTTAATGCCAAAATAAGTACTTTTGAGAAAATTGCGAGCAAAACCCTTATAAAGCTGTTCTGGGATGAACTAGATACTGATTGTTTTGATAAAACAAAAAAAGAAAGAAAAGGAACCTAATGCAACGACTAACTCTAAACAGCAAAATATTGACGTTGGCATCCTTAGCACCTAGCCATACTAGTAGTTCTAGTAGAATAAGATCAAAATTTTCTATTTGGTATATATGTATTTCTTATTACAATTAAATTTAAAGAGGGTAAGTGAGATAAAAAATTAAATAATTTTTTGAAATCATCATCTAAGTTGGTAAAAGAAATTATGAAATTTTAACTTTCATTTTATATTGCACATACATACATATACATATGCATATGAAAAAGTTATAATAAAATGTATATTTATATTCGAAATTTGAGTTCTATATGCACATATGTATGTACATACATACGTACGTATATGAGGATCTTGCTTGATAAGCTTTTAAAAAAAATTTGTTGATAAAAAATATATAATACGAGTTTAGAATTATTGTATCGATACATACAAAAGTTAGTACAATTGTACTTTTTTTGGTACAATTTCAAACTGAATAGTACAATGGTACACCAATTACTTATTTCGTACAATTTATGAACTCTCAGGCTATTTTTTTAGTGGAATTCTCTAGTTCAACGTGTAATTGATTTACAGTGGCAACTCTTTACTATAATTTCTTTGTAATTTAGTTCTTGAATTGGCCTGTTTATTTTCAAACAACTGCAGCTATTGATGGGTAAGTTGGTACAATTGTACGTTTTTTAGCACTATTTGTAAGTAAAAAGTACAATAGCACCCCAATGACTAATTTAGCACTATATCAAAATTCCATATTCGTATCGAAATATAACAAAAGCCAAAAAAGGAAGAGACTGTTTCGACTATATCCAATCTAATGCAAAAGGAGCCCTTGCTGAAGTCATCTAATTCGTGCAACTACAATTAAAAAGATTAGATTAGATTAGATTTAGTAGATTAGATTTTCCTAGATTTAGTTCTCATCAACTAATAGTCTTTTTTTACCTTTTGAAATTATGCATTAATTGTTAAATTTATTTACAGTACTTAGAACAAATAAGTTTGCAGTGCGTTTTGGTTAAGTTTTTTTACACACATATGTATGTACTCGTATGTACAAAAAAATATTTAAAAAAACATATAAAAAAATTTAATACAATCGGACTGCTAAGAGTACACTTTTTCATGAAAATTAATACAATTTGAAAATATTATTCCTCACACCTGGTACATACATATGTATGTGTATATTTTTTATTGTACGTGTTTACGAGCCGGTGAGATTCATTTTATTTGTGCTTAACCCATTCGCTGCTAACCACGATTGTTTGAATATATTCGTGGTTGGCAGGGTGTTACGTATTATCACCATGAGTATAATCGTGATGCTTTCAATGCATTATAATATACAACTTGTGGAACTTACAAATTTTTTAAGGACGCAACTTGAAGAGATAAACTCTGTTTAAGTCAAACTGATCAATATTACATGATTCGTCAGCAGTGAATCATTGGAAATTTACAGAAAACACAGGGTGGCTAGTGAAATGCTCTACTAAAATAAAACGTTATAACATATTTTCTAATTGAGTTATCCGTTAAATTTTATTCTTAAATTTTAGTTCATTATCTAAATTTAGTAGAAATGCAAAATTTGGAAAGGCATATTTGGATTATGCACCGCTAACATGCATTCGAGTCAATATCCATTCAGAGTTTCGGAGCACTTCCGCAGACACAACTTCTAGAATTTGGACAATAAATAATATGGATTCTTAACTTTTGACTCTAATTCACAAATTCTTAAAAAATTATATATATATTTTACCCAGCTCGAATACGCAGTTTTATCAAGCTGTGTTGTCGGGCCATATTTTTTTGAAAAAGGTGAACTCACTGCAACTGTAACTGTAGATCGTTATTTAAAAATGTGAAAAGAATTTTTGCTTTACTGAGCTGTTCTGAAAGATAATTCGTTACAGTTTTGTGTGGCTTCAACAAGATATGGCAAGTACTCAGATTGCCAGGCCCGCTTTTGAATGGCAATCCTTTTAAAATAAAATTATTTTAAAAAAATAACAATTCTGTGGCCTTCCTGGTCTCCACATCTAAGTGCAGCGGATTTTTTCTGGTTCAAAACGTAAATTAATCGAAACCATAAAATTTAATTTTTAAAAAACAGTTAATTCAATCAATAACTGAAGCGATATCGGCATCAATTCTGCAGGCAGTCGTGATCAGCTGTTTGTTCAGATATCACACATGCGTCTCTCGACGCTAATCCCATATAAAAACAATTATTATTTTATTTTTAAAAACGATAAAAAATATTTAATAAAATAAAAATATCTATTAAATAAAATAAAAATCAATAATTTTTATTAATTGAAGATGCAATTTCGAAAAGGGAACATCTCGCACATATTGGCAAATGCGTTTTTTCGTATCAATGAGTCCCAAATGCTTTCCTGCACTTACTACGTTTGAGAAACTGACATCCCTAGCATTCTTTCTACTTAAGACATTATGGCAGATAGGTCACAACTCTAGGTGATGTGTCCTTTTCGAAATTATTGTTTAAACAAGGACTACAAAAAGTGCAATGCAGCACCGATTTTTTTGTTTAACGTGCAAAGCCGTTATTTTTCTTCTTCGTCCTTATCGAATTTATAGACACAAAGTACCTATTAATTATCTGAAAGTTGCAGATATTGTAAAACTCAACCGATATATATCGGCAGAATTTACAGAATTTTTAGATAAGATACTGCAATGGCCAACTACAAAAAAGAAAAGAACTTCCTGAAGAAGATTTTTGATAAAAGTATATTATTAATTTTTGGTAGCAGAATTGCCTTTAAAATTTTTGACACGTAAAATAAAATTTTCTGCAAATTAATATGGTTTTTTCGTTAAGTTTTGTATACTCGATATCATAAATTTTGAAAAGGCACATCTCATTAATTTTAAATATATAAACAACCATATATAATCAAGTCAGTATCCAAATAATTCTGTAATTTTCGGTTAAAAATTAGCCACAAAATATAATCCGTATGAAATTTTTTGAACTATTACACATCATTAAAAAATAATTCGTTTTTTCATGTCCTGTAAGCTTTAAATTTATTAAATTTATTTAAGTTTCTTTATGTAACAAAATTCAAAAGCCACTCTGTACTTCTAACTATTTTTGTAATTCACGATTTTTTTTTTTTTTGCTTAAAAGTACGTAAATAAAAAAAGGATATCGAGTCCTGTTGCTTTCACAGTGTCAACATCGAGTACAATAGTGTTGAATTTTTATGCACGTAACTGATTATTTATGGCAAAATATGTGTAACAGAAATAGTAAAGCGAATTACTTCATACAATTTAGGTTATGCAGTGAATGGGTTAATGTTAATATTTTATTCTTGTTTTCTTTCTTATTTTCTCTTTCATTTCTCTGCAATACATAAATACTCTCTCTGAACCCACTAGTTTTGTTAATTTGAATTTTCTTTAGTCAACATACACAGATGTATAGGTTTTAATGTTATTACGATCAAATACAGTGAGCTCACGCATAATACGTTATATCGAAACCATGTTATACATAACTATGAAGTAATATATAGAGAAACCAATTTGTAATTAATTTTTGACTTAGACCACTTTTATAATTACAGTCGCATATGTACATACGTATGTATATACATTGCACATACCTACATACATTTAGGCGAAACATTTTCTTCGATTTATATAGAGAAATATTAAAATATTAAAGCAACAAGTAAATACAAATATTGTACCGTGTAAATAACCGTGTTAAATAAGTAGCATGTTATACGAGATTCAACTGTGTATAGCTGTACCTTATCTTTTATACTTATACATATAAAAATTAAAGATAAATCTACTGTGTATAACAGGTGAGACACAACACCCAGCAATTATTAAAATATTTTATAAGAATACAAATGCATATCGCTCCTGTATGCCTGAAGTGAGTTAACCCAAAATTTGTTAATTTTTATTAAGGTTTTGCAAGAAAACTTTATACAGTAGTCATATCTACCCGCTGTAAAAATCGTACATAATTTTCTCTACTTTTTTCTACTCCTTTTTGTAATACAATTTCATATTATGGTAAACAGAAAATAATTTGAATACTGAAAATTTTGACTAGACTCACTTTAGAGATACAAGTGCGATATGTATGACGAAATTTTACCAGATTACAGAATTTGTTTTTTGGTTATTGCATTTGGCAGAAATTATTATCATCGTCGTTATCATTAATAGTTCATTTACTTATATTGTGTTATCTTATCGTCAACAAGAAAACTCTAATAACCATAATTTTTTTCCGACTTTAATTCATTCGCGAAGGAAGTATGATAAGAAGTAAATGAAAAACTAAATGATTATTAAAAATAAACTAAAAAGTCTTTTCAGCGATGTAATTTTGGAACTTGATTCTATTTAGTGTGGTTGATATCAATTGTTGTTAATACTTTATATATTACATACTTATGTATGTATGTATGTATGTATGTATGTATGTATGTATAGAATTAAAAAGTAATATTGCAGAACATTGCAAAATATGTATTTTTAAAAAATTTTTTGTATATCCATACATATATACAGTATTGTACAAAAGTGAGTGCATGTTTAGAAGTTGATCTGAAAAACTCTTGTAAAAATATAAATACGCAATCAAATAGAAGAAAACTTTGCACATTTATTATTAAATTTTTTTGTAACGCTTTTAATGCTTTTAGGTAAACTCTTTACAAGTTTATCCAAAAACGTTAGAGAAATTTGGTTCCATTGGTTTAAAATATATCTGTGGCATAGTTCCAACATGTTTCCCGAAACCTATGAAATTTTAGCAACCATTTTTTACTATTGTCTAAAATACGCTGGAGTTGAATCAATTCATTTAATAATATACCATATTTATAAAGATGTGTTGGAAAACGTAATGCTGCCTTATGCATAAGATAATATGTCTCTGTTTTCACTTTTCCAACATGATAATTACCCAAAACATGCATCAAAACTTGTGAAAGAATAGGTGGGTAATACAAAAATATGAGTTGTCGGATAGCCAGCTAAATCACTTGACCTTTGTCCTATTGGAAACTCATGTAGAATCATAGGGCGCAAGAAAAAAAGGGATTCTAAAAAGAACATACAATTTTTAGTCGTATCCAGAAGGCATGGTACAACTTTCTAAAACTGAAATTCAGGAATTTATTAATGTATTACACAACGACTGCCAATTTTTTGTTTAAAGTTCTGCGACGGAAATACAAAAGTTGCTTTAATTTCGCATACGCATATTTAATACGTGTTTTGTTATCTTGAAAAGAAAAATCATTTAGAAAAATGAATGCTAATTTGTTTTATTTATGTTTTTGTGGTTTTAACCACTTTTTTTGGTTTTGTCGAATACGGTTTTTTCAAAATCTTCATTCATATAGTTTAAAAAAAATTTAAAAACAAAATCAACATACACCCGCTACGCATGATCACTCCTCGCTATTTCAGTGAAGACTAAAAGCAAGAGCGTAAGAATACAATGTGAATTGAGCGTCAACAATTGTTGTATGAAAAAAAGTACACGGCTAATTTAAAATCAAGTGATTCATTTAAAAAAGAACTTTTATGAGAGTTTTATAAAAATCAATTCTAACTTCCGAGTAACATAAATATAAAATTGTAGCAGTTCAGAAATGAAAAACTCCTACAAGACAACGAAAAAATTAATGATCGATCAGAAGATACAAAAGCAGTTAAAACAATTCAAAAATCATCAAAAGTTTATAAACAAAATTTTAAAAACAGCCAAGGTGAGTAGTGCAAAAATTACGGCTTCTTCAAACCTTGCTAAATCAAATAAAATCGTTTAACACTATATATACCACACCAGTCAAAGAAACACAATTTTGTATTAAAATATCTGCTTCACGATAATTTATTTTTCTTCGAAGATGTTATGACTTTTGTAGAGATATATAAATACATGTTTTCAAAACTTAATATTATTTTTTTACTAAAACCAAAATATTTGCAATTTTATCATGGCTATACCAATACCAGTCAAAATGACTGTTAAATTTTTTTTTCTATGCGATGGAATGACATTTGCATTCGTATTCTAAGTAACGGGGAAATCATACGATTTGCTTTATTATAGAATATAGAATGACACAGGGCAAACTAGCCGTATTATTTGAGGGATACCTGTACAAGCATTACGGTATTATTATTATTATTATTATTATTATTATTATTATTATCATATTGACTAGACACTAATGCAAGACACCTAAACATTTCCACCAATTACAACGGTATAACGGTATGAGTCTGCTAAGAATAGTTATGTAAGACAGGTGAGCGAGAGTGAGTGAGAATAGTTATATATGACAGCGAGTGCAGTTTTTAAGTAAAGTTAACTCAGTGAAAGTGTTATTAGTATGAAGAGTAAAGTAAGTAAGGAGTAAACTCGTAAAGCTAGTAGTGAAGTAAAAAACCAGTTTAGTTGGAGCTAACTCAGCAAAGAGAGTTAAGTGTGGATAACCCCTGGTTGAAAAGGTTGTGATCGAACCTAAGTTATAACTACGAGCGGGTTGGATGATCTTTAAATAGAAATATCTGTCGAGTAATTGTTCTTGTTTACAAGATTGTAAACAGACAGAGTAATTAAGAATAAAAATTATTATTGCCTGTAAAAAGATTACAAGCAGTGGTGCACAAAACTGTGTTGAATAAAGGATTTTTTAAATTAAAACCAAACACAGAATTTATTTTATTTTAACTACAATCTACGAACTCATAAAAAACACGTTTTTAAAAAGGTGAAAACGTAACAATGAACCTTAAGAGCTTGCTTCTGAATATCAGATTTCAAGGGAGAAATCAGAAGAAGCTGATAAATCAAAAAGTTCTAACAGAACCGCTCAAATGCGTAAATGATGTAAAATATGTCATTGCAGTAATAAAATGACTATAAATATTTGCGGAAAATGTAGACAAAACAAAATTTACGTGTGTAAGAATTGCGACAAATTAAGTCTAGTTGATCAATCTTAATATCATTATTAATTTGTATTGTAATATTTTATTATGTTTATGTTAATTAATGAGTGAATATTTAATATTTTTTTTTATTTTCCATTAAAATTAATCTCGTTCAATAGTTGATTATTTTATAAAAATATATACAAGATCTGTGAAACCCTGCTAAGCATTTATTTTAATGACCAGTCATTTTGACTGGTTTCGGTAGAAATAGGTATATAAAAATTGTCGGTATATCCAGTGTTAAAAAAGGAATCAGATCTATTTCTAGACCGCGTTAATTCGGGGTTTTGCTCTAGACCGTTTAAAAACAGAATTCGGTGTATAGTATATATCAGTTTAGCCCGTTTTGTTTTCGTTTCAACCTGTTTTCCCAATTCAATTGTTTAAAAGGAAAATATTTTCTATTTCATTTTAAACAACAAAGGACTGGCTAAAATGGGAATATGTCTTTTTTAGGTCATCACTCGTGTGTAAACGTTGAAAAAGGTTATATATTAAAAGAGTAAAAAATGCTTTGTTTTTTATTTTTAATTCTCAAACTCGTTCAATTACCATTATGTAGATTTCAGTAAAAAATGTACCATTTGTTTTGTAACATATGACATAGAATTGTATTTGTTTTTTGTTTCTCTTTTCTTGTTGAACGTTGTACAAAAATATTGTTTTCTTTAGTGCCCCTCTTCAATTTATTCTCTTGTTACATACAGTGACACACTAAATTGTTGGATTAGAATGACAGAAGTCACTATTTTTCATCCCAGAAATTGTTTACTATTTACTAATAAAACGTTAATAAAAATTACCAAATTTCGCTGAACAAAATAACTGGCACATTTAGCTACATTTTTTTGTTTTTTTTTCGAAAAAAACTATTCAGTAAACTTCTTAATTGAACAGTTTGTCAGTGTAAAAATGTCACTGTGGTTAAAATTAAACGAAAGTTAATAGTTTTGACTAAAAATGGGTAACAAGAAAGTAAAGAAGGCAACAACTCAGAATCTCAGCGGAAAATTATTCTATATCTGCACAATCAAGACAAATCTTACGTTGAGATTGTATAATGGGTAAAAGTTGGATTTGCATATAAGGCATTGTGTAGTTTTTTAAGGGAATCTAAACCTTCGAAAGTGTACGATATACAGATGTAAGTCTTTAAGCAGCCGTGATTGCAGCCAGATGCTCAGAAAAGTCAAAGTGATTCTGAATATAATCTCAACCACTTTTAGCATACATTAGTAATTTTAAGTTTAATTTTAAAATTAAATTACAAAATTTATGAGTTTGTTGACAAAATTTAATTTAAAAAGTTTAATTAATTGCACCAAAAAATTGGTTTCATCAATGCCAGAACAGCTTAATGAACTTCTCATTCGTAGTTGTTATCTGATTTCTTGTTAGAATATACTTTAAATTATAAAAGTTTTTGATTTATATTTTTTTATTGTCTGTACACTGACTTTTACATACAGTGGTGGACATTAGGTTAGCACTTGTGGTCAAAGAAATACGTAGCATTAGTTTTCTTTAGTTTTGTTCGGTTTAATTCGTTTATTTTTTATTTTTTTTTTAAATGGATCAAAACCCAAAAAATGACTGGACAGTCATTTAGTACAAATTAAAAAAAAAATCATTTTCAGCAAGAAAAAAAGCAAACCTACTTATTTATTTTGTTTAAAACTAAGTACTTGGTAGGATAAACCTTTTACTTCTTGGCCTATTGTCCATAAGTCCCACACAACGTTTCTTTAGGTTTAACAACAATAATGTGTTGCCCTTCATTATTTCATTGGTTACTATAGGACTGAGATCTGGTGATTTAGCTGGCCAATTAAAAATGTTGTTTCTATTTTGCTCTAAGCAACGCTTCACTTCACATGAAATGTGTTTTGGATAATTCCTATGATTAAAATACCATTTAAGTGGAATGTTTTCCTCTGCAAATGGTGTCATTGTGTTCAAAAGTTTTCCTTCTAAGCGTACTGATCCATTTGCATACCTATTTAGATTATAGGACCAACAACGTGCTTAGAAAATGACGCAAACCATCACACTTACGTTACCATGCCTTACTGTCATCGATGTGTACATAGGGTTGTGTTGCATGCTTGAAGAACACCATATATAACATTTTCTTTCAGATCCAAATCGAAAATATTTGAATTTTTCACTCCAGAGGACATTTTTCCAAAAGAGCTGTTGCTTTACTGCTTGCGCAATCTCAATATAGATCGGAATTTATAGTTTTTTTTTTTTTAGATACGTGCGCTTTATGTTGTACACTCCATCAAAGCGTTTTTTCCATTTTTTCTTCTAATTGTTCGCGAGGAGATTTCAATCCCAAATTTCATTGAATAATACTTTTAGATTTGAGTTGAGGAGCGGCCTAAAACCGAGATTCTATAAACAAAGAGGTCCTATTTACGAGTTGTTTTTCTAGGCCTAGCCGGCTTTGTAATAAATTTGTATATTCCATGGGCTTGAACATCAACTAATACGTTGTACCCCATCTTTTTGTAGCAGTTTAATAGAAAATCATTGTCACAAATGATAATTCCTCTCGAGCTTATTTGATGCACCATTTATCTTAATCATTTCTAAAAATTTGTGAAATGTGCTAAATTACTGTCCAGTGAAGATTACATATTTTTTAAAAATAAATTAAACACCGCCAAAGAAAATAAAAGGAAGCTATAGTAGATATTAAGCCCGTCGTAGACAACACACGTAAATAAATACTTTATTCAATTTTGATGCCTAATAAAAAATTTAAGCTTTTCAATACAACATGCATTAAATGCGCTAACCCAATGTCCACCACTGTATGTGCACAAACTTACTATACTAATGTTTCTTTGTTGCTAAACTATACAGAAGTGAAAAAGAAGATATATTATATCATATGTTACATACATAATTCCCGCCACATCCCAAGTGAAAAAGAGGGTCTTCTCCCGAGCTGCACTCGATTCTACTTTTAGACTCAGTCGCTAGCAATGCTATGGGGTTGATAAGTGAGGGTCTTACCTACCATACCACAGCTGCATACATACCAATTTATATTTTTTATCAAAATTGCTTAGTGACAGAGTATGGCAAATTGTAATCTTAATTAAAGAAAATAAAAAAAATTATGTTAATTAACGTAACATATAAGTGATATTTATTAAATTGTATCACTTATAAATCCAAATGTATTTACGTTCCTTAGGCTGCGATCACATTTTTTTCATTTCCATTTTTGAAATTAAGTAATTTAAAAACTAAATAACGTTTTGTATCATTACATATTTGTTTTTAAATAATTTCTTAAGAAAAAAAAATGTCCATAAAATTTTTTTATAAAAAAAGTACGTATGTAAGTAAGTATGGTATATTTGAAGATTTGTTCCACAGCTTAAAAAAGTCGTATAAGATGAATAAACGCCAAATATTTACCCAAAAAACCATTCCAAAGAAGTAATAATGAAATCCCTATTAAGTATTTATAAAAAAAAAAACCATTCGTTTTTATTACAAGAAAGAAAATAAAATAAAACCAGTTTGCGGTGATAATTCAATCCACAAGTGCAATATAAAAATTCAAATTGAAATTAGAAATAAACAGCAATTTAGTTGTAAAATTGGTGTTTCATCTCTCCTTGATAACACGTGTGCAGCAGAGAACTGCAGTCATTGTTTTTCATGATTAAGTCATGCACTAAAATTCTTATACACTTTTAATCATGCAACAAAACTCAATATTGAACAAAAACAAAACACTCATATCGACCGCTCATTTTGGGTAGTTATAATAAATGAGATCAGAGATGTTTTATTCACATTATTCACATAAAATATTTTTCATTGCCTTTTATTCATCGTGCAATAAAATTCGCAATCACATTTAACAAAACTTAACGATTGATAAAATCGAAGTCGTACTGACGAATGCTTCGTTTGTGTAATTGTGATTTGTATGATCGAACATGTTTTCCTTACATGCTCGAGTAAGCCGCTATTTGTCGAGAAGCTTCAAAATAGACTTTGAAGCACCGGCCTGTACATAATAGTTGTATTCCATTTTGGATCGGATATAGATCTTGTAAATATTAAGGAGATCAGTTGGAGTGAATTAATTCTTGCATCATCTTAAAAAACCAAGGCACTTGAATGCTTCTTTCGACGCTTGAAATATGTGATCATTCAAACGAACGTCACAGTGAATTCTCATGCCCAGAACATCAAGAGCATTTGATTCCCTAATATCCACATTACTCATTGGCACATATAACAATACACCATCACGTCTGTTAAAAAAACAACATTGAGTCTTGCGTGCATTAAAATCGACCCTATTCGCACGACCCCACTCGGAGATTTTCATCAGGTCACTTGTGAGTGTGTCGTTCATATTCACCCTTCTTGCTTCAACCTCCAATAGGTTCGGTCTACGATCAAAAGAATATGAGTGACAAATGTTGCTGTCATCCACAAAGGAGTAAATTAGATTAGAAGTGAGAAGAAGAAACTCGTTAAGAAATATTAAGAAAAGTGTAGAAGAAAGAACAGAGTCTTACGGTACCCCAGAGTTTATCCTGAACTTGACGGATAAGACCCCACCTATAACCACTCTTATAGAGCGATATCTGGGAAAACTCGATATAAATCGAGACAAGTGACTACCGATACCAAAAGCATTAAGTTTAGAAAGTAGAGCCTCGTGCCAAACTCTACGAAACGCCTTTGAGACATCTAGAGCCACAACCTTACTCTTGCCAAAATCATGAAGGGATTTGTTCCACTTCTCCGAGAGCAACGCCAACTGGTCGCTAGTATAACGGCACTTTCGGAAACCATACCTACGCATCGCTAAGCAAATTGTTGGACTTCAAATACCTCACAATCATACTCTCCATAACCTTGGATAGTATGGAACAAGCTGCTATTGGACGGTAGATCTCAGGGTTACTAGCCTCGCCCTTTTAGGAGATTGGCGTTACATTAGCAACCTTCCAGCAAGATGGAAAAATACCGGCGCGATATGACGCACTGAAAAGGTGAGCTAGTGGAAGCGCGAGCGTCGAAGAGCACTGCTGGTATGCCATCAGGCCCAGAAGATTTGCTAACGTTGAGATTTGCAAAGACCCTTTTTACAGAACGGGCTCGAAAGAATATACTAGGCATAGTTACTGATACTTTTTCAAGTTCGGGCAGTGGTGGAACGCTCTCCGGCAAGTGAGAATTACTTGCAAACATTTCGTAAATGTGTGGTAATTCCTTATAACGGTAGGAACCGAACTAGTGTTGTTCCTCAGCCTTTTAACGAATAATCAAAAGTTTTTACTTCCCCTCGGAAAAGTAAGAACTTTACCACAAAGTCGCTGCTCGTATAAAACCTTTTTGCGTCTAAGTACTACGGCACATGAAGATCTCGCCAGCTTACGAAGCAAATCAGTATGGGCACATTTATTATTGAGCCAATTCCTAAACGCCTCCTCTCTGGATCTGACTGCCATTTTACACGTCAGATTAAACCAAGATTTGTTTCTGGGTTTAATCGAAAGCTTTTTGTATAGGATAAAAATATCGATCCCTAGCCTTATTATATTCATTACCATTTCTGTCATGGCATCGACGTTTGAGTCAAGGAAACAAAGTTTCCAATTAAAATGCCCAAAAAATCTTTGAGCTCAGCCCAACGGGCATCCTCCTAGTTAAAAATAGAGTATTCCGTAGCCGTGGGTGGAACCTCACGAAGAGCGGTAGAAAAAAATGGGGCAGAAATTGTGCAATGATCCGAATTTTCGAGAGGTACAAGAACCTCAACTACATACTTTTCAGGGTGTGTAGTGAGGAAAAGGTAGAGGGTATTATTCTGGGGCGCATATACACACGATATATGTGTAGGTTCATTCACTAATTGCGCAAGGTGATTGTGCGCGGCAAATAACTAAATGTATTGGCCTTCTGGAGTTGTGTGGCCAAGACGAATTATGAACATTGAAATCACCAGCAACAACAATTTCACTGTTCGGATAATTCGCAAGGATACTCGATATGGAGTCGGAAAGAGAGTCGATGCCAGATATGGTAACCTCTCTTCCCGCGTTTGGGCTTCTATACAAAAACCCGAAGTCCAGAAGATGTGCCCTGATTCTGAACTTAACCCATAGACAGTTAAATTCCGCATCATACATGCCAAGAGGTTGCTGGCATTGGTACACAACTTCATTGCGAATGTACATAGCAAGACCTCTATGAAAATTAAAAACGGACAGAAGGTGATACCCAGGGATGTGGAAATCCTATGGATCAGCATTTTCAGAAACCTGAATCTCACATAAGGCGAAAACATCCGGCCTATGGAGACAAAAAAAGTTCGCCCGTAGCCTACGTACATTGCAGAAAAAATAAATATATAAATTAACCACGAGTAAACAAAAGTCAAATAACCTTTTTTAATAAAGAGCAAAACTCTTTAAATCCTTTTCATTCAAGCGCCCAAAACGTTCATGCCAATCCTGAATTGTTGTAGCTTATTTTGCAAATTCGCTTTTTTCAATTACTTCAGAAACAAATCTTGGTCATAATTATTTCTCCGTTACGAGGATTTAGCATCAGAGTATGAATTTTCTTGCATACACTTCATATCCATTTTGTGTCATTTTTGATACCGATTTTGTAACGATAAAAAAATAAAATAAAATAAAAAATAAATAAAAAATTAAATAATAAAAAAAAAAAATAAATAATAATTTAAAAATAAAAAATAAATTAAAAGTGTTGTATAACAGAATATCCGTTAATTGAAATATAACGCAAAGATGGCCCATGTGGCAGTGCTGCCAAATACAGGGTGACACAAAATATACCAAAATCCTATAATACAGTGTTGTATTTGTATTACGGTAACAATATATATATTCATATTCTTCAGGGGTGTTGTACAGGATAAGAATACTTAAGAATTCATCTGGGATTTCAATTTGATTTCATACGTTATGTCGACGATTTCGAAAATTTTTTCCATATATTCTTTCATGCATCCATTATATTTCATTTTTGATAAAATTAGTGATGTCAGCAACATTGCTTTTCTTGCAGAACCTCTTGAATCATATATGCCGTCTAATTTTTTCCAAATTTCATTTCTTTTGATGTTTCGCAGTATTTAATCTGTTTTAATTCTGATGGAGATATTGCTAAGATTAAGTCTGATTTTGTTTTTGCATCTCCCGCTTGCCATTCTGAAACTTTAGTTGCTGGCGACGATGGTTTTGGATAGGATCCGTTTACGTATTTCCATTTGTTGTTCTTGATTAACAACGCTTCTACTTGTATCTTTCAGGTATCGAAGTTTTTCCGTCCAGGGAGTTCAATATTGTAACCGTTTGCTGTCATCTTCTATTATTCTTTAAATTTCACTATTTTTCAACAAGGATCTAAGGCCCTAGTTGATTAATAAGTCCCTAATTTTCACTTTAATAAAAATTGAGTCGTTTATTTCGAAGTTAAATATCGAATGAAAAAATTTATATACAAAATTTTATATTATTTGAAAACATAATCAAATGCATATTTGATTCAATACTGTTTGAATTTACAAAGTATTTTTAAACAAAGTACATTTTAATTCCAACAAACTAGACGTACATACATACATACATACATATGTATATGTATTTCATTTTATTGAGTAATTTTGTTATAATTATTAAATAACAATTAAAATGTAGTGTATAAAGTCAAACATAAAATCCATAAATTTCCTTTTTAGCAATGCTAAATTTGTTTGATTTATATTGTAAGTTTTATTGTGACAAAGACTCTAATAAATGTTGCCCCCAATTTCAAATAATTACAATGCCTTAAACAATGGGCTAAAAAAATTAATAAGTTTATCTTTATGATGAAATACTGATCTTAGTTTCTGAATGTATTGGCAAGTTATTGTTATTCAAAGCCAAACAATTAAATACAAACCATCCACATATTTCTACTAAGATGAAGGAAGTGAAATAGGAAGAAATAAAAATATACTTAACTGTAAAGTAAATTGGCAACAAGAAACTAAATTAAACTCATTTACAAGCGTACATATTCTATTAAGCTGTTGCATCAAACATACATTTTTAAAGTTGATTCTTCGCGTCGAATACAACGCCAATGCAATGTGTAACATGACACAACTCATCTTTATACTCGCTTGCAACCCATTACCTACCCATCACTTCGAATGCAATACGTAGTTGTAAATGAGTTTGTAACATATTCACAATTTACTTTAATTCATGGTCATACGTATATTCAAAAACATATACATATGTATGTATGTATTATTATTATAATGTACATTTGAATGTGTACTGATATTCTTCTAAGTATAACAAAATGATTCCAATGTTATAACAACTAATACTACTACAGACACAAGAAAATTAATGTGAATGCCGTATAAAAATGGAATGAATACCTTAGAAAATGAATAAAAATCCATATTGCAGCTAACAATACCGAGTATAAACACACACAAATACAGCAGCACACTTAAGCATATGTTTACTTTCCCACACAAGTGTATCGAAACAGTGCAGAGCAAAGTATGTAGTACAGTAAGATTTTAGCACATATTGATTTATCAATATAACATATTTAAAATATGTTTCGTTAATATTTAAATTGAATTTTACGATATGATTTGGCATTCACTATATTGATTTTAATTAAAATCTACATATAAAACTAAACTGAACCAGAGCAACTTGTTACAGATTATTTTTAATTCTCGAGTTAAGGGAAGAAGCGGGACAAATAAAAAAGAACAAAATCCAGAGAGTGGCGAAGGAAAGAAATTTAGTTTTTTCTGTCGGCAATCTATGGTAAATACAATTTCAAGTTTAAAGCAAATAAAGCATGTTGAACGTGTACTACAAATAGAGAAATTGAATGTAGAATATATAAAAATAGTTATAAAAGAGTGGAAAGAATGTAGGCCGCATGATCAAATGAGGTCAATAACAGTTAAAATAAAAAAAAAAATAATAAGTTTGGAATACATACATCTATATATTTAAAAAATTTCATTGTACGTTTATTTGTTTTTCTTTTTTTTTTTAAATTTAATTGAACATGAAAAAGCTTAAAATCGTAGGCAAACGTGCCAAATTAGGCCATGTAAGTCAGGAATATACAAATAATAAATCTAAAATAACGCAATGCTAAGTCCAAACAGCATTTTGAACATCGACCTTTGGAACTCGCAAATCAACGTTGAGCTAACATGAAGAATTTTGATCGCAAGTGAGCCACATATACACGCTTACACACATATCTGTCAGATATGACGATTTAACATCAGTTTAACGTTATTTGTCATGAAAAAGAATTGAGAGTAGTAACTGATGAAAGGAATATTGGCGACTAAATATGCGAATGGGTCAAATAATCCTTAATCTTCTAACGTTTTTGGCTACCTCAGGGCAGCTATTAATTATTCTTTCACATTTAAGCAACAATAAATTTTTTAATTCAAGTTTTATGCCATTTTATTGCCAACAATTCTTTGTGTTTATCGTTAGAAATTTGTCCAAAGCGAATCAAGTGAGTTTCTTTTTTTAACATTTTTTTTTCTAGAAAACAGTCAAAGCGAAAAAAAAATTCTTAGAAAAAAGTTTGCTTTTTATATCAAAAAAAGTTTTAAATTACCGAACAATTATTAAAAAAAATTTTTTTTGAGTATATTTTATTTTTTTTATTTTATTTAGTTTCTAAACGGAAAATTGGCCAAACAAACATAATTTTGTACGATCTGCAACTAAAAACATAATGTAGGCCTCAGGGCACGCTTAACCGTTTATGGCAAAAATTTTCGTATATACTTTTTTTTTTAGTTGACAGTACTACATAAAAAAAATAACGAAAAGACATATTTTTATGCAAGAGAAGGAATAATTTGGCTAATTTTTGAAATGGACAAATAAATGACACCTTGGATGCGATGAATTCTGATAAAGAAATATCTGATTTTACAAACGATAGTGAATTTGAATATCTAAGTTATGTAGCTAATGATGTTCGTGCTGAAAATACAGCATTGGTTTCAAATGGCAAGGCTACAAAAAAATTACAAAAAAAAAATCAAACTCAAAATTTTGTAACCCAATATGGCCTCACTGTTCATATATAGATCAAGCTTTTAAAGAGTATATATGTTTGTTTTTCATTTCAGCCATACTCATTAATTAAATTATCAGTTGCCGTTTGCAATGTTTAAATGTCGTAAATAAAGTACGACGAAAAAAAAAAGAGTTAAAAACCTAGAAACCTGTTCCGTATTGACATGAGTCAAAACAAATATTGAGGAGTGAGGTGTTTACTTTATTTTAAAATAACTTTAATATTCTTAAGTTGTTCAATAAAAACTAAATTTTCAGACCGGGTTGGCAACCCACTAGGTGACCCAATTAAACCCAGCCGGGTGGGTTTTTTCTTTAATGTAGTTCGTAGTTTATTTACAACAAAAATCAGTATAATTTACGTATTGGGAATACAAATTAAATCGTTCCATTTTTAGCTCAAAAAAGAACATATTTATCAAAACAAAAATGTATGAAATCACCTCTTACATCTTTTCCCACCTCTGGGCCAATTTCCCAATCCCCCGTTTTAGAAAAACTTGTCGTCTTTTGATGCGATCCAACTTTGAAGCCAATTTCATATTTCTTGAAAGATAGTTATTTGGTGAGATGCTAAAAAATATTGTATCCATCAAAACATGCAATAGTCAGAGAGACCAATGTTGGGAGAATACGGCTGAAGCGGCATTTGATCGTTTCTAACAATAGTTTAGCAACTTTTGCGATGTGAGGCCGAGCGTTGTCATGCAAGACTTTTTGCAACTTTTGCGTCATGAATTCCTTGATGGAATAGCTTTCCACCTCAATAGGTGCGATTGCCCCAGAATTTCATCTTTTATCCGATTTCCCGAATATCTAATGTGCCTATTGCCAAATATGGCCTTTTTCAAGGCGATATATGTCGGTCCACAAGGACTTTGGGTCATAGCGTAAAAAGTCATAGATTCCTTGATGGAAGATTACCTTTCGATTTCCCCAGAATTTCATCTTTTACCACGTTTTTTTTTAATTTATATTATATTATGGTATGCTTTTATAACATACAATTTGTGCAATAACAATAAATGTTTTACATTTTCATTAATAAATATTTTTAAATTCTTTATTCACATATTTTTTAGATTTTAATGTTTTGCAATTATTGTTAAAATTATAACATAACGCCTACCGTTATTAAAAAAAGAATATAACTTACGAAGCCAACGTCACACTTTTTCATGTTAAATAACAGTGGCTGTTAAAACTACAGAAATGTTAAAAATAAATTTAACCTACGAGGCTAACTCCACACCCTTGGTATGAATGCAGATAACTACAATGTTCCAAACCATACAGTGCAATCCGTTGAATCGTGGATTCAGAGCCAAAAGCTTGACGTCCTTGTATGGACACCTTATTTCCCCGTCCTAAATATAATCAAAAACGTATGGAGATGTGTGGCTAGGAAAGTGTACGAGTCCGAAAGAAAATAAAACACAAAAATGGATCTAATGGAAGGAGTCAAAACACTTGGTCCACCATTTCGTTGAATTATATTGAAAAACTTTACAATTCAACTTCCAATCGAATTTTCGAAAATATTTCAAACAAGAGCGGTCCCACGCATTATAAATGTGCTTAATACTGTTTAAAATATGGTATTTAAGAATTAAAATGCTATATAGCTGCTTAAAATACTAATTAAATTAAAATTATTGCTGATGACGCTATCTTGATGACAAATTTTTTCAATACGTTTTTAGTATAATTTTTCTAAAAAAAATTAATGAAAATACTATCTTAAATGGTACAGCAGTTATTCTTGTTTTATTTGAAAGGAAATTAATTAATGGGAGTCCACTATCTCAATTGGTTTAGATAATATTTAACATTAACAGTCTGATGCGCGCAGTGTATAAGTATATGCGGACAACGAAAATAACCAAGCAAATAAAGATTAATTTTGTTCTCATCTGTTTTCGATTTGCTAAGTTAAGCATGTGTGAAAATAAATTTTAAATTTGTGGTATAACCATGGGTGCAAATCAACGAATTTAACAAAACTCTGTTAGTGGGTTAACGTAGCTCTGTTAGTGGGTTAACGTAGCCCTGTTAAACGATAAAAAATAAAAAAAAGTAATTTAGGACCTAATATTTGATATATTTTTTTATTAATAAACGGTCAACTAAAACACCATTTTTATTAAAAAAACAACAACATTTTGCAAAAAAACGTATATTAAATCGATATAAGTAAGCAGAATAATAAATGCTTCACTAGCCTAAGATAAAATTCAATGTAGTAAATGACCAGGACAACATAGGCGGCCAAATTTAGTCTCGTTTTACTGAGACTAAGTTTCAGTAACTAAATTAACCGTCATCCTTAACAGAGGGAGTTAACGTATTTTTGTTTTGTTTTTAACTTTTTTTTCGAAATTTATGGAGATAATAATTTAAGCTTTTTTTTAAAATTTATTTTCAAGTAAACGCAATGAAATGTTGTTCATAATCGTAATTGAAAACTTAATACATTTTTATAAAACCCGTAATAAAATATTATTCCACATTTAGAATTATTGAAATTTTGGGAAATGTAAACTCGTTTAAAAGGTATTTGCGATAAACATTTTTCAAAAACTGCACGCAATGAAATGCTGTGTTGAAAAATCTATCTGCTACAGCTTTGGCAAATTGACCTCGTAGTCAGATCGAAATGGTATAAACATTGTTTCAGTCCTAGTCATCTTGTTAAGGTCGCCTTGAAAAAATGAATTTTTTATTGTAAAAAAAATACAAAAAGACAAAGAGAAGACAGACATCTTTCCATCAATTCATTTTAATTTCCATTAATTCATTTCATTATAGTTTCAATAAATAGCCTATTTAAAAAATGATTACATTTATTTTTATATTTTCTACTAATATCAGCATATTTGAAACAAGTTCAATACAGATTTTAGTTCTGTAAATGGGTAAAATTGAAAGTGACAGCACCGAAATATGGTATGTGTCCACCATATAAAACAGCTGTTAATTTTTTTTGAATTGTTTATTATATATTTCACGCACATTTTCATTTGAATGGTTATGTGAATAAACAGAAATGTCGGTCCTGGGCAATGAAAAACCCTCAAATTATTCATCAGTCATCTTTGCATCCATTAAAAGTGACAGTCTGGTGTGCAATTTGGTCAGGAGGAATCATTGGACTTTATTTCTTTGAAACTGAAAACGACGTAACGGTAACTGTCAATGGGCAGCGATATAGTGATATGATTGAAAACTTTTTTACGCCACAACTGCATGCTTTGGGCTTGACTAACATGTGGTTTCAAAATGACGGTGCCACATCGCATACAGCCAGGATTACAATGGAATTACTACCAAACCTCTTCCACAACAAATTAATTCAAAGAATGGCGATGTTGATTGGCCTCCACGGTCGCCTGATTTGACTGCTCCGGACTTCTTTTTGTGAGGATATCTGAAAAGCAAGGCTTATGCAAACAAACCAGAAAAGCTGGAGCAACTCAAACAAAATATTCGTGATGATATTAATGAATACCGCGTGAAATGTGTGAGAATGTAATAAAAAATGTGCTCAAAGGGCTCGCATTTGTGAGGCTAATAGGGGCGGGCATTTATCTGATATTGTATTCCATACATAATTGCCAACATTACATAAAACTTTTATCAATATAAGATCCATTCTCTTTCATATAATCAAAAATTATAAACGAACAAAGTAGTATAGCTTCCCGTCGGACACCCTGTATTTATTTATTTAATCTTTTATTTTTATATCATTGATATACAGTCATTGGTTTTGGCAAAAATATTAATGTTTTTAAATATCTACATAACGAATTTCAGTGTCAGCTGTTTTTGCTGCTGCTGCCTTCAAAGCAGCATTCCCGGCTTGGTGTCGTGTGGGCGCAGTCATATATGTATTTAATGTTTTACACCAATACACATGCGTTGATACGTGTGTACATGGGATAGTTCTAGATTTACTTTTTATTGTATTCAGTTTTAAAATTTTTACGATTAATATTTACTATTTTTGGTGATTGTCCCAAATATACATATGCATACATAGTACAGATCTCGTATGCCGTTTGCTGAAGCCTGTAGGTATGGTTTTTTTGTGAAACAGTATTGCCTACCTTCTTTGTATTTTTGTTTGCTTCTTCTATTATTGTTTTTGTTTTTGTTCAATAATTTTTTTCCTTAAATGCGCTTGTATGTATTAATATCTTAAACATGTTTTTCCAAGCCATTGTCAATTGAGATGGATACGTACAAAAGAGCAATTCATATTTCCCAAAGGATTGTTTTTTCGTTGCACAGATTTATGTTTTGTAGTTTATAGCCATTCTATTTCAGCCATGTTTTCAGTGCTTTTTTATATTAGTTTCTCATTTCTATGTTCTGCTTCTCTTTTCTTCTATTCTTTCAACTCAATTCATTTCTAAATTCATGCAGTCAGTCAGCAAAAAAAAAGCAATTTCATTCACATCCGATTTTATCGTTGGTTGTTGTTTTATACGTGAAAGTGTTTCTATGAGAAGATGCCTAAATGGAAGTAGAAATGTGTGCTCATGCACTTGTATAAGTATGTGTGTGAATAAGTGTTGCATACTATTTAACTTTATGAGTCTTTAATAACACATCTAACTCTATGATTATGGTGATATACATCCAAACATATGGTATTGTTACGTTTTAATCCTTTTAAAATGTTTGAGTTCGTTTATATTGCGTTAAAATAAAAAAAAACTTTATTTTTATTTTAGTTGTTTTACAATCTGTCTTTTTTATTAATTCCACTGTACTTAATACTCTATGTCTTAATTCACCAAATTCGCTTTTGAAACACTTTTTATTTGCGCCTTAAACAGACTTTACTTTTTGACAGCCGATTGATAACTAACTAATTAACCAGCCGCAATTCGCCGCCTTTTATAGTGATTCATCTTAGTTTGGAATGTTCTAGTACGGACACGAATCTTCGATTTTTCGACGTTAATTCAAAATGGTCTAAAATAACTTTCTAAACACTAAAAGTAACCGATCCATTCACCTGGCAGCACTTTTAATTAGTGCAGATAATTTTAGTAGTTTTTAAGACTTGACACAAGGCAATACATTTTTTTTTAGCTAAAAGCTCATAATAATATGGTCCAACGTGGTGAATTTTGTCCTTAGCATTTTTGTTGTCAACTTTAAAATTTTAAAAATCACTAAATTTGAGAAAAAAGAGCGTATTTTTGTTGTTTTTAGTTTTATTTATATACAATTTTTTTAATATTTGTTTTGTGTTTTTAATCCATTTTATTGAAATTTTGATAAATCTTAGCTTTGTTTTTAAATAATCGGTTCTTTTCAAGACAAATAAGAAATTAATAATATACATCTGTTTTCGAACCCGGCATTAAGGTCTAGGTCCCCTTCATTGAGTCCAAAGATAGAATCGGGTGAAATTCATTGATTGAGAGAAATCCCCTTGTTCCAATTGGGATGTTGCGGGAATTTATGAAAGTTTGAAAATGTGCGCACTATATTTGCATATAAAAGAAAAATGTTTGAATACTTATACCACAGAAATTATGAGTCAATAATGTAAACATTATTTGCAAATGACGGGCTAAAATTTGGCGTCGAGTTATTATTACAGAGCTGAAAGTAATGTTATTAAAACGATTAAACTTTTGTGCAAGAAACTATTGTATAGTGTTTTATTGAAATTTGCACTTGCAACAATATAGTATTGTGTTGTTGCTTCTTTATAAAAGTTTTAATTACCATTTAATGATTTTGTGCCACCAAAACAAAAATTAAAATAAAAGAGCACTAAGCACTAACACGAAAATTTTACGCATCGAAAATTTTAAAAAGTACTAAAAACAGTGCTTAAAGCGCTGAGTTAACAGCGCTGGTATGTATGTATGGTGTATACGTATCTGTATAAGTATCTGCGTTTGTAAGAAATGCGTACGTTTGGAAAATGATTCGTATTGTGTACTCGTAGCTAGTTTTTCTCTCTGTTATAACGCTTTGGTTGTAATTGTTGAGATTTATAAATAAAGACTACCTACCATTCACATTCAGAAGAGTGCATTAAAAGTGCACAAATGGTTGTACGAACGACAGTTTTAGGTGCATCTCCAGCAGTTGAACATTCTTAAAGAATCTTTGTGTGATATTTTTCTATTCTCCTGAATATAAAGCAAAAGAAAAAACTATATTATCTTAACAATAACCTTTAAGTAAAATATTTTTCTTTTTTATTACTTATTTTTTTTTTTAATAAGCTTGCACAGTGGGACGCTGAATAGCAAAAAGATTTACAAAAAGAATTGTAGACGATTTAGTTGGGTTATTCTTATCATTCTTTTAGGTATAAAAATAAGGTTACGCTTTTGGTTTTATTGCAAACTATTCCCCCTATTACGGTTTACAACATGACTCAGTTGAATTGAAATTTTGGTTCAGATTGTACAACTGATATTGATGAGTTGTAGTTTTTGGTGTTTTAACATGTTAAATTTTGACCGATAACACTTGTGGTACTTGGAAGAAGAAATTTTTGGCCTTTCATTTTTTGACGAAAAGGTCCCGTTGGAAGTAAAAAAGAAAATGGTCGAAAAACTTGATATCGATAATGAAGAGGAAGCCGACCATGATGGAGAAGTGTCGAAAAGAAATGTCATAACAATGGAAGATATTTTTCTTAAGCTGAAAAAGATATATCGCATTTCGTTTCTCCACGGGCGAAGAGATTTTTTGCTCAATAAATGTATATATATATGTATAATGTATAAATGTATAATTTTTAATAATCGATCCTTCTGAATGCTGGTAAACGAGTCTGTCAACATTTACACGCTGTGAACGATGCAGCAGAGAGAGCAATTAAGCTTATAACGGACTTCAATCGCTCTCTGACCTACGACGAGAAAGATAAGCAGTTGCTTCTTCAAGTTGTTGAATACTATCGCCAATTATATTCATTTCACAATAAATTGATACTCGTGAATTAACTAAAAAACTCCACTATAAATTAATAATCCTATTTCAATCCATAAATTGAATAAAAAATGTTTTTATCCAACGAATTATACTCTTCTACCAAAGAAGCAATAAAAATTAAACTAAATATGTGTTTTTTTGTCCCTCACTAGGCACCAGAAGGCACCGTCGGATCGAGTTAAAAAATTAAGACAGCATTTATGAAAACAAACCTCAAATATTAGATAGCGCATATATTAAAAATTAACAAAAACAAAAAATCCCATACAAGCTGCGACCAGTCTAATATACATACATACATACATAAGTATTTCTCAATTCGTTACTACAAAAAGTAGAGAACCCGTGTTTCCTTCGTTGATTGTTTCATTCCCCTTTGATAAGATCGTGCTACATTCCATTCGATACATGACACTTTCCCGACTAAGGTACACATCATCCTCCTTAAAACGTAAACTTGCATCGGTTTAATTTTGTTCTTGCCACTCGTCCAGTAAGATTTCATCATCATTAGATGACTCGAACAAGTCTTCAATGATTTGGTTACAACATATAAAAGCAGAAGTTATTTATATACACTTTTTACGAAAAACTCGTATTTTTACAAATGTACATACATAGGAGTACATACATAAATGCATACATATTATTTTTTTCAACAACAAACAAGCAAAAACAACTGATTGCAAAAACAAAGTAACGCAGGTGAGGTCATATGTTCAAAAGTGCAACATTCTCACCCTGTGATTTAATTGAAGGTGAGAAGTGCAAAATATTTCAGCCCTTTAAAGGTTACATTTTTAGATAAGAACATGCAACCTTTTAAAGATGGTAAAGGGGCAAGAAATTGTAATATTTTCATCAGAAAAGAAAACGCTATGAAATTATAGAATAGATGTGCAAACTTCATTTAATATTTCTTTTTGACGTTCTTTTACGTTTAGTATTTGAAATAGTAAACCATTGATATTGTATTTAAGCTTTAAGCGTTTATCTTCAAACTAAAATGTCGCACAAAAAAGCGTTAAAAGATAACATCTTTTACGCTCACTCTTATTTAAAAGTGAGTTAGTTAGTGTCCGTTTTACAACTGATTCAAATGTTTCAAATTTAATTGAACTGAACATTTTGTGTTTTTTTTTATGTTTCTTTTATTTCGGTCTTAATGCATTTATTGCTACTTATTTGTATATCTAGTACGATGGAATCATATATAAACTGAAATGAATTTTGATATTCGTAACGGTTCGGTATGAAACTCTTTGTTATTTCGGTACCGAAATATTAATACCGGCATATACCCACAATATATTTGATTTAAATGAACTAAAAGCAAATAAGAAGCTTAAAAAAGAAAAATATTGTGGGTACCAATTAATTCGGTTCGTTTTAGAAAGATGTCTTGAAAAAGTAAACATTCTTTATTTTTAACAGCATTGCATTGATTCCATTTCCGGTTAGAATACCGGATTAAAAAATAGCTCTTTTGCTTTTCAAATAAGTTCGAAAATTTTGTCAAATGTATTTTTGTAAATGATCTATAATGTTATTTTTTGCTAAAAATCGCTTAAATATTGCTTACTTTCAATGCCTTTGTTAAAAACGCTAAATATACACCAATATTAAATGCCATAATTTTTTTTAGAAAAACTGAACATTTTGAAAAAAAAAACTGATTTTCAAGTGAAAAAACTGCACAAACTTAAAAAAGTAAAAAAGAAACATATGCGGGTATCTTCTGTGCACTGAAAACGATTGAAATTACTTCATACGTTTGATAACCAAAGAAGTTATATGAAATGTAATTAAGTGAATTAATAAGAAACAATATCAAAATCTTGCCTGTTCAAAAATTATAACCAGTTGAAGTTTCACGCGATTTCATTTTCACTTCATTTCGATAATGAAGGATGTTACACTTCATATATTATCGTAACTTAAAACGGGTTTAGTTTGTTATCTTTGCCATAAGTAAAGCTAAAACTTTTTTTAATATTCAATATTTAATTAGTGAAGCAAATTTTTTACTACATGTACTTATAAATACTTATGTGGTATTTATTGTGACCCCACCGCTCTTTTGACAAAAAAAAAATATTTATCTAAAACAACTGAGCAAAATAACTCAACTTTCTTAGACTTAAATGGGAGCATCAGACACTGTAAATTGTCTCTAATTACATTGTCGCATGAGGAAAGGTACGAGTAAACTTCATCACCGTTATATTAAGCCCTTTGGTACGGATTTATTTGTGAAAATTTTTGCATGTGGAATGGATATAATTTTTGGTTTCTTGTAATAGTATGTAAAAGCAGTAATAGTAAGTAAAAGCAGGTTTCTTGTAATAGTATGTAAAAGCAGAACATATTACGTAAGAAGTCATTTTTTTGGTGATTGATTAAGATGTCTTTAAATAAAAACAAATTAAGAAAAAGCGAATCAAGTTCATTCCTCTGATAATGGTTCACGAGAACATTTACTATCACTGCTCGATAGACGTCTTGTGCGTCTTTGAAACCTTCACTTTGTATTTCATTGTAATTGTCAATTTCATGGTCACTAAACAATTCTTCTTCAGATTTCTCAGTCACTTCCATTAAAACTTTCGTTATCACCATCATAAAATATATTCCTTATTTCTGGCATAATGGGCCTGTGTATCGCATATAATGTTCACCGAAATATTGTAATTGCTCCCTCTATTACGACTGATACAAGCTACGATGAAATAAAACAAAATTGTGCATGTTTAACATTGTCTAAACTCAAATGAAGTCTTAGAAACGTCATTCGCTCCTAAAGCAAACAAGTGCATGACGTGTCTCAGACGTCAAATGTATCCAAAGGGTGAAGCAAATGGAGTAAAATTCTTACTTCAGAAATTATAATTAAAATAAAAAAAATTTGAAGTAAAAAACTAAAATGCTTAAAAGTGCAAAATCTGCACAATTTCGATAAAAACTTATTTCTTAAACAAAAAACTCTACTTTAAGAAGTAAAAGGACATATACGTTTTAAGGATAATATTTGTGAGTTTTGAAATAAAAAAATATGTAATTAATCGTATGATGAAAATGGAAACTTTTAAATTTATATCTGTTTAAACAACTTGTTGTCTTAAAAAGATTTAGTTGCTTTCCAACTACTGTAGCCATTCATTCACAATTCATTCATTTGCACTTTAAAATAATTGTAATCTTTATTACTTTATGTAAAGCGTATACGACCCGACCGACCATCCTATATGGTACGTCAAGTGCTTAATACCTCTTAAAGTAGAGAGTTGACGCTTAAATAGTGTGGAGTTTATAAGAGTTTGTGAGAATGTATATTCGTGGGAGAAGGTCTTTATGAGTGTATTTTTTACTACTGAGTTTAAATAAGAAATAAAGAAAAATAGAAGAAGAACATAATTGAAAACTAAAAAGAGTAACTGAAAAATAGAGGAATGTGTCAACTAATATTAATGATAAATAATCTTAAATAACATTTGTACTTCATAATATTCCGATAATAACTGATACAAGTATGAACGATTGAGGTGAATAAATAAAATTTTTCCATTTATTTGTAATGTGTCACAGACATAATACCTAAGAGATAAGAATTTCATTAATGAATTAAATATACAAGGCAGTGATGTGCAAAAGTGAAAATGTATTCGTGTTAATGAGAACATGGATTATTACTCTCTCAGAGAGAATAAAGTTGGTGTTTAAACAAAATCCGACACATATGTGTATTCATCGCTGTTTCAGTGGCAATTAAAAGCAAGATCGTGTGAAACTTTTTGAATTATTCTCCTGTGCTCAAAAAAAAACTACGTACATTCGTCGCTGTCTCATTGACGACTGAAAGCGAGAACGTAAGAATACATGTGAATTGAACATGAACCAGATGTCAGCACAAAGCTGCTCTTCTCTTCTGCTTTCACACGTACGTAGTCACACGTATAGACAAAAAATTAGCAAAAATAAACAAAGAGAAGTAAAGAGAAAACAAGTTGAAAAACAGTGAAAAGTAGCTTGAGTAAGAGACTCTCAATTACTACCACAATTGCAGAATACATTAATATTAATTTGCCGAACGCTGTTGTGAACAATTGTTCTATGAAAAGCTCATGACTGATATAAAGGCTTCGAATATTTTTGCAAATGCATATTGTTACGAAAATAAGATTGGGAACCTCTGTGTTTATTACTTCGCTAAAATAAATAAGCACAAGCTGCAAGAACAACTATACGTGTTGTTTACAAATAACTAAATCTACAACAACAAACATTAGCAGAGATAAAGTAAATAAAAACAACACGGCATCAACAATAATTAAGCAGCAAAGAAAACAATTAACAGACGATAAACAAGTAACAACAAATACTAAGAGCTGAAAGAGGTAGATATCTACATACGCATGGCTACAAAAGAACTAAAGAGAAATTTAAAGAAAGAAATGGAATTTACCTGAAATATCGAGAGGTTCGAGAGCTTTCGATGTGTTGTGTACTCAGCCATATAAAAAGCTCATTGATGCGAACAAGTGGCAGTTTATTTGGTGTAAACTCAGTCAACGTGTTATTTGGTTTGAACTCAGTGTAAGAGAATTTAATGTCGTTAAACTCTGGTTGAAGAGGTTGTGATCGAACCTAAGTTGTAACTACGATCAGGTTGGAAGATCTTTAGGAAGAAAGATCTGTCGAGTAATTGTTGTTATTTACAAAGTTGCAAACAGAAAGAGTAATTAAGAATAAAAATTGTTATTGCTTGTAAAAGGTTACAAGCTGTGTTGCACAAAATTATGTTGAATAAAGGATTTTAATTAAAACTAAACACAAAAATTAATTTTATTTTAACTGCAATTTACGAACTTATAAATACATGTTTTTGAAAAGGTAAAAACGTAACAATATATTCTCTCTCTCTCTTTGCCTTTGTTGCACTTTTATGTTTCTAACATTCTTTTAGACTTTTTTATGTTCATAGCAATTTAGAAATGTGATCGTTGTTTCGTTTTTTTTTTGCTAATTTTTTCTGTGATTGGTGCCTTTTTCATGATGCTTTATGGCAGAAAATGTTAAATAAACTTAGACTCAATGATAAGCATTGATGGATGCCAACCTTTATTGTTATCATCCTTTGTGTTAACCCACATGATGATGTAAGTGCGTTATCAAGAGCGGTATTTCTCCACTGCTTTTCTTACCCGTGTATTTAGTGTTCTCTCCCATATATTAAGGATGTGGGAACTAAGTTTGACACCACGAGAGTTCGCACCATTTTCACATTTGAAATACGAATTGTTTCTGATATTTTATTACAAATATTCTTTAGGCAACTTACTCCATTTCTGATTTTTCCAAATGTCGATAAGTATGAAGTCGGGTATGCAGGCTTTGCCTCTTTTCACTTTGTTTATAGCAGTCCCCATTTCCTCATCTTTTATTTTTTTAGTTGGTCTTTTCACTGGGTTGTCTTCGTCGAACAGCATGTGATCAAACTCCGCAATCAACGACTTGTGCTTTGATATTCGCTTCTGTTACCACAATATCATGACCTTTGTTTTTGATATATTTTCTAGTTCTCAAATCTGTGGAATCCAGATGTCTCTTTCAAGATATTTTATTTCGATTGGTTTTTCAACTTCAAGTTCATTGAACCTTTGGTATACATCTTTCAACGTATTTTCTCTTGCACACGATTTTTCGTTTGTTTTCTGGTTGTTTAGTAGAGTTATTTAGTTTCTTTTATCTGTATTTTCAGCCATTTTTTTTAAGTTCTTTATTTTTTTTTACTTTTTTATTTTGCCTTCCCGAAGGTTATTCTTCTGTAATTGACTATTCTTGACATTTTTAATGTTCCTAGCAACCTTTCAGCGTTTGCCACACAATATGTTTGAATTTGTTATTTATTGTTATTATTGTGACATATACTTTTTCATCATCTCAATAAGTTCCCCTTTAACCTTGTTGTTTGTTCTAAACTATTTGCTTCACTCTTCAACATACGGAGGCTTTTTATTATCAAATTTTTCAGGTATACGAAGGTTGGTATATGTTCAGATATCAGTGGTTCATTACTTAGTGGACATTACTTTGCAATCTTTTAAGCGACCACTCTTTCTGTGAATTAAATTGTGCATGTGGAAAGCTTGGAAACATTGTATTTTATAGTTTTCAAGATGTATACTGCAATAACCACCTGTTTCTTAGAGTTGGACTGTGAAGCAAATACTCTTCTTTTACTCCTTATTAGCCCCTCAAAGTGCAACTTTTGAAAATGTACTTTTGTGCAACACATTTTAGTAGATGATGAATATTAGCAAACAGAAATTTTGCTTTAAGAAGACAAAATGCCTCTGATTTTTACGATTCTGTCGTAGTGTTTGAAATAAAGGGTGTCTAAAATTGAAGTATTATTTTAAATTTATTAAAAAAATACTTTTTTTTCAGATATTGAAAATATTTCTATTTCAGTTTATTACAAATAGGTTCCAGTTAAAAATGAAAAGTTATGTCGGTCAAGTGATCCCCCTACTGGATCGGCAGGCTCTCAATCTTTTACCAAAATTATCAATCACGTTTTTCAATAAACTGTCGTTAATGAGTGATATCTGCTCGATAGATATATTTAATACATATACAGAAGTACGAGTATATCGATTTGTCTAATATTGGTAACTTTGAGAACAGACATAACAATGAATTCCTTGTTTTTAAAAATAAAAATGAAAATAGAAAAGTAAATTTGCGTAAGAAAAAATAAGACGCTACTGTCACTACCACTTGAAAATGAATATAGTTGACACAATTATTTTACACACTTGTAAACATATAACTCACACACATGCATAACAAAAATTTTCTATATTTTTCTGCGCCACAAATTCCTTTTCCTCTCTGTATTTTAGAATCAAGTGTTTTTCAAGAAACACAAACAAAAGTTTGTAAACAAATTATTTATGAGTGAGATATTTTGTGGAATAATGAGAGAGTGTGAGGAGGAGTAGGTGAACATTGTATGAGTTTGTGTAAATGCCGGTGTATTTCAATTAAACTCAGGATGTTGTCTAAGAAATGAATTGTTTCAACTTCCGTTGAGACCAGTGTGACCATATTAGCTTTTTTAGAAATAAATTTTGCATTATTTTGTTCAATTTGGTTTCGAAATATCTCATTTAGCTTTTAGATTTTTTTAAGCGCTTTTATTTTTTTTGCTACTTCTGAAAGTAAAATCAATAAATAAAATAACACAAAATTATGTGTGGTCACAAGAGTGTTTCACTTATTCCAAAGATTCCCCGAAAATCTCGGTAATACAATAGTTATATATAAAAATTTTTAAAAAAATTGGATAAAATTTAAAGTTTGCACATAATGTTCAGTTTTATTCAAAAATAAAGAATTTTGTTATTGAAGTAATTTACTCGATTAAAAAGACTGCAATTAGTTTTTGTTCTTATTTTTGGTTGCCAACATACACATACACAAAAGGAATATGTGTTAAAATTTTGATACTTATGCATTGGGATTGGCATATCTTTCGATACTATGTATAGAATTTAATACAGTTTTGAAATTTGCTGTGGTTGGCTTGCCTTCATCCCACCCATGAACTTATGAAGTGTTTGATGAATACAATGTACCATACTATCGGAAAATCCAAACATTTCTATTGTTAAAAAGTTTCAATACTTGTAAAATTGACTAGATAGATAGTAATCCTTTGGAAAGCTACGTCGAAGAACAACGTATGCGTGTAATCAACTACATTCGCGAAGACCACAAGGAGTTATTGACATTATCTCTTCTTTACCCAGCATGTAAACACCTTAGAATTAGGATACCAGGAGCTTAGCGTTATACAAGGTGGATTGCAAAAGCAATATATTCAATTAAGATTGTACTCATCAGTAAACAGTTTAATATTCCTCTTATACAATATATGTATGTATGGCATGTTCATTTTTGGCAGGAGGTAAATGTGAGTAGATGGGTTCCAAACAATGATTCGGGTATGAAACAAATTCTAAGCAATTATCCTGATACAGAAGTAAAAAAAGACCATCACAGTTTGTAATTTCTTCGTATAAGGTTTTGAGAAAAGTTGATTGACGGATATATGATTGAAAAAATATTATGACCGTTGGTTCTGTTTTTCCATGTTTCAAAAACTGATACCATCCTAGTTATGAAATCTATGGTACTTTTATGCTTGTTTTGTTCTTTTTGCTATTGTGAACTTGATCGATCAAATGAAAAGTATCTTCGTTTTATCCAAATATATAGTAATGGTACTCATACTACGGGCAACCACAATTTAAATGTGTACTTAAAATGTTACATTTCAGTATACATATTTGGTGAATGCAGTTTTTAATTCTGCCACAGATGTAGAAAATTGTGTTAATTTGAAATAGAAATACACTATGCGATGCTTTTACTTATAAAATAAAAAGACAAAAATATGCTGAAGAATTTTTTTTTTTTGATGTCACAGATACAAAATGGGGTAAATATTTACCGAAAAAAATCATCATATTGTCGGCCATACACATCTTTAATAATCCTTCCAAAATATAATGTATTTGGCTGGTAAGTTTTGATGTACGCAGCCTTTAACCCAAAGTCCTTTTGCGGGTTTCCAAACCAATTCTGTATCACTAAAGTTCTATAGTGACGTAACTATTAAACTATATAAAAAATTACCTACAGATTGAATATTTCCTATGGCAAATATGTATTCAAATGGATTTTTAATAAAGTAAATGTCAGTTTGAAAATTTACCAACAACCTGGACTATAATATTGATTTCTGTTATCAAATTTATTTAAGATTTTAAAGTAATAAATATGTACATACTACGTATGTATATATGTATAATGAAAAAATTATGAGGTGTGCTGAATTGAGACAGGGCTGTTGCCATATTTGTTTTTTGCAGACTTCACCTGTAGTTGTTTTTTTTTTTTAAATACAGTAAATTCTTGATAATGCGGACATTGCTAATTCATTCCATTTTTTAGTCTACAATCCGGATTGATTGCAACTTTATACTCCGGATTGCATTCAAACCTCTATTAATTGTTACTCCAAAAACATATTTTTTTTGCTGCAAAAGCAAACTATTTTGTAAAAATTAAAAATGTTATTACATATTACATCCAGGTTTTACTGTAATAATATTGAAACAAAAAAAAGAAAAATCAAAAAAATATTGCTTATACGACAAAACAAAACCGAATACGCGTGACGTCACATTTATTATTCACCACACTACAGACCGACCGTATTAGACCTTATTGTTATTAGATTATGCTACGAGTATATATACGCATTACACTTGGTATGAATTAGCGAGGTCCGGATTATCAAAGATTTACTGCATTTAAAAAAAACGCCTATTGATGACGACAGCAAAAATAAATATGGCAATAGTACCATCTTGATTGAGCACATCTTATATTATATTACATATGAATTTGTTTCGACTTAAGATTTTGTTCAATAAACAGTATAATTTTGATACTGATTAAATATTTTTATAAATGATATTACTAAGTTATTACTTAAAGTATTTCTTTTACTTAGTGATTTACTAAAAGGTCTTTGGCTATTTAAACCCCAAATAAAAAACAACTGAAGAAAGTAAATATATTGACGGAAAAAATTTAAAAAAATTTGTTCTTGTTTTGTCTTTTTTGGCTTTTCTTTTGAAAGCGATTTAACTTTTTATTGTTTAAAAAACTGGTCACACTGGCTGATACAAATTTGCAAATGTTATGCCAGTAATTATGTCTGTGTGTGTAAGTGTGAAGAAAAAGTTTTATATTTGTATGCGAACGTGAGTGAAGGAACAAAGGATGAGCATATTTTTACATAGTGATAAAATTTATTTACTTTTGTATACATATGTATGTATGTATGTATATATTAGCTAAACCCCGGCATGTTTCGTCTACTCCTATCTTAATTATAATTTTTTTACCCTTCAGCAAGATCCGGTTAAAATTTCACGATAATTGGTGCTGCTTTTAAGCTGCATACAGACTTCAAAAAATATACAAACGAATGTACATTTATTTTTATAGATAAAACCGGGTAAAACCCGGTGATCTTTCTGCAATACTCCCTTAACCAATCTCTCAAATTTTTTGGCTGATTTGGATAGATAACGAACATTTTACTGTTATCGTTCTCCACATACAAAAAATTCCATATTTAGTATGAATGGGAAATGCCACGTCTACTTATCCAAATTCGCCCATTTGACTGATGCCGTGTACATGTACTGTTCACGAAGTTCTTTAATCCAAATTTAGAAATTTCTGCACTTAGCGTCCTCAAGATATTTAAAAATTTATATTTATTATGCTACACCCACTAGTCTAATTCCGCCAACTTTTGACTGATGACTATATATATTTTGTGTGGGAAATACCATGCCTACTTATTCAATTGCGCCCACTTTTTCTCTGATTGTTTGTATTCTTGTATCCTTTATCCACTAAAATCCATCAAAATAATGGATAATGAATATTGGCAAACAAAAAACTTTGTTTTAAGAACAATAAATTCGTATAATTTCAGAGGAATAGTAAACAAAACTTATTTATGCTGACAACATGGCCGCGATCATACGCAACTGTGTTTGTATGCATGCACAACGTAGTCTGCAGACACAACTTATTACATAAGCCAATGAGAGATGTTTAATAAAAATTTGAATTTAGAAAACTTATGCTTTAAATAATACACTGCTCGCAACCTGAGTAGCATACCATCCAGGGTTATAAGAATCGTCTTGTATACCGCTAGTGTATGGTACTTTACCCATCCGTACAGTGGTAGTGAAAAATTCACACCAATTAACAGCAGCAAAAATATGAGATGAGGTTCTTGCAGCATGTGGTTGTTAGTTGTAATATTTGTTCGCGAATAGTTTTTGGTTGGAATCATTTCGTTGGTAGCAAAAGCACTTCGTTAACTGCATTTTTTTATCATATATTCGCTACCCTTTCTGGTTCTAAATTTAAGTGTGATTGCAAAGAAGAGAGAAAAATATGTTTGAATGAAACAAAAAAAAAAAAAAAAAAAAATTTGAATTAATTTCTTTATGTACTTTATCATATGAAATCAAATGAAATCGAGTGAATTAATGTGACAGGGAGAAAGGAAATACCAAAAAAAAAAAAGAATATACGCATTAAAAATAAGAAACTTTTCGGACTTATAAGTGAGTAAATGTGAAAAAAGAAAAACTGGCAAATAATTATAAACAGTATGCACCGATAAAAGATGTTTCATATAGAAAGGCTAAGCTGAGTGTGCAAATATCAATTATTCAGAGTATTGTATAGATAATAAGAAAATTGAATGAAATTTAAAAAATACAAGAAAAAAGTGTTAAAAAAGGGGAAAAAAGTGAAAAAATAAGCAACTTTTGCAATAGACGTATTGTCGCATACAAATATCAGTACATACTAGAGAGATCGGACGGTTATTATTCGACCGGTTTTAACCGGTTTTTTTGTATCTGTCGAATACGGTTTTTTCAAAATCTTCGTTTTTCGGATACCGAATAAACCGGTTAATTTAACACGAATAACCGGTTAAGTTAAATAAGTCTAATTTTTATACGTTTCTATATTTTTTTATTGAAAATATGCTCATCGTTTAACTACTTGTACAAATTTAATTATTTTTATATTGTATATAACAACATAAAGTAGATCGAAAAAGATATGCGCTCTTGAGCAAAAACAACCTTTTCTCAGCTTCTGTAAATAAATATTGATTTTGATACAAAACCACAAACGCCGGTTCCGAACGGCAGATATATTAGTTAGTGAAGTTTTTCACAGCGTAAATACACTAACCAGTCGCCAATAATGTTGTGAGATGATATTGCTGTTGAAAATTGTCAGATGTTGTGGCCAGGGATTGAACTGACGATTTCTTGGTTGGAAGGTGGGTTCTTACCTAACATACCACAGTGACACAACACTACGAGTATTAAATACGTGGTGTATAAATTTACATATAGTGCTCCTCGAAATCTAAGCAAATTTTGTTGTCGAGGCAATTAAGGACTCGAGTATTACTTATAGATTTATTCAAAGTAAAACATTTAACTTTTGTTATCTTAGGCACCTAAATTATAACTAAATAATAAACCTTTAATTTCAATTTAATTTAATTTAATTTAATTTAATTTAATTTAATTTAATTTAATTTAATTTAATTTAATTTAATTTAATTTAATTTAATTTAATTTAATTTAATTTAATTTAATTTAATTTAATTTAACAATTTAATTCGGTTAACCGGTTATTTGAATTATTATTAACCGAAAACCGGTTTTTTTAAAGTACTACTTTTAAATTATTCGAAAATCGGTTTTTGAAAAAAGTCAAATAATCGATCTTCCTAGTACATACGTACATAAATAAGCTGTCAGCATAAAAATGAAAAGACTTGAATTCAGATATAGCCACTTGTTAGAAGCCAATATTTAACGCGTTTACTCAGACTGTTTATTTTGCTGTATTCATTTGGCATCCATCTGATGTTCAGCTTAGAGAAACAACATTCTTCCTTCTTAATCGAATGTAGCCACAATAATGTAAGATGCCATGGGCCAACGGATCTGGATGCATTTTAAGCTTCTTTAGATATGTTGCTGCATATTTCGTTATTTCTTCCTTAAAAAATGACACGCCTAGATAGATATTTGTGAATGTTGCATTTAAAAGTTTAAATTAAAAATGCAATAAAACAGAAACGGTTTGAATTTTTGTCAAATTCATTTTGTTGTTGTGAAGTACAATTTTTCCGGAAGAAATTAAATATTATATTGTTACGTTTTTACCTTTTTAAAAACGTGTACTTATGAGTTCGTAGATTGTAGTTAAAATAAAATAAATTTTGTGTTTGGTTTTTGTAATTAAAATCCTTTATTCAACACAGTTTCACTACTGTTTGTAATCTTTTACAGGCAATAACAATTATATTTAATTACTTACTCTTTCTGTTTACAACTTTGTAAACAACAACAATTACTTGACAGATCTTTCTTCCTAAGATCCTTTTCAACCAGAGGTTATCCACACTTAACTCTCTTAACCAAACTGGTTTTTACTTTACTACTAGCTTCACATGTTTACTCCTTATAAACTCTCTTCACACCAATAACATATTCGCTGAGTTAACTTTACTTAAACTGATTCTTGTCCCCATCGATGAGCTTTTTATATGGCTGAGTAAACAACACATCGAAAACTGTCGAACCTCTCGATATTTCAGGTAGATTCCATTTCTTTCTTTCAATTTCTTTTTAGTTCTTTTGTAGCCATGCGTATGCAAACATCTAAATCTTTCAGCTCTTGGTATTTGTTGTTGCTTGTTTATTGTCTGTTACTTGTTTTCTTTGCTGCTTAATTATTGTTGTTGCCGTGTTATTTTTATTTGCTTTATCTCTGCTAATGTTTGTTGTTGTAGATTTGGTTATTTGTAAACATCACGCATAGTTGTTCTTGCAGCTTTTGTTTATTTATTTTAGCGAAGTAATAAACGCAGAGGTTCCCAACCTTATCTTCGTAACAATATCAGTCATATGGCTGCCGCGGCTGCCATCACAGTACCACATTCGATCGGACCAATTTCCGAAAACTTTTTTGAACTGTATGAAGTCGAACCTCGACAACGGTATCAGGAATGTTGGCATTCAAATGCTCAATTGTCTCCGGTTTGTTGTCAAGACACTTATCTTTAACGGCGCCCTAGAGAAAATAATCCAACGGTATCAAATCGCAGCTTCTTCATGGCCAAATCAGATCACCATTTCGGTTATTAAACTTTTGACGCAAAAAATCGATTGTGGCATGAGATGCGTGACAAGTTGTACCATCCTGATGAAGCCAAACATCGTTCAGATCAATACCATGAAGAGCGGGCACAAAAAAATCGGTTATCATTGACCGTAATGTCTCCATTGACCGTAATGGTTGCGCCGTCCTCATTTTCAAAAAAATATGGGCCAATGATGCCTCCTAAATTGATTCATTTCATTCAGTGGAGATAATATACTGAATTTTGTGACAGAATAGAATGACATAAGTATTGCCAGATTCGAAATAACCGTTGGTTAAATTAAAACCGACAGATGGCCCACCCGATACCAGGGTGCGGCTGCATTCATTCGTAGAATCTTATTTTGGCGCCTTTGAACTTTTTCTATGTTTGAGGCCGAGGCAGAACCCCATAACTGAATTCCTTAGCACCATATTGATTTCTACAGTAATAGTTTACAATCTAAGCTTAGTGTAGAGTTTCTGCCTATAAGCCAGTTCAGTTAGGTGCTTTTGAGTGCTTATATCTTTTATTGCCTACAATTTGTCTAATTTTCCGTAAATAATCAGATTTTTTGTTTGTTTGTTTAAGTATACTCATATCTATATATATATATATATATATATATATATATATATATATATATATATATATATATATATATCTATATATATATACATACATATACATATAAAAATAAGTTGTCCTATGTTCATCATAGAATAGAATACATCTATGTTCGATTAGAATAGCAGTTTCGGAACTTGTATTAATTCCTTTAAGTTTTACTTATTGTATGAGTAATACATTTTACAGGTATACAACATAAAGGCTTCCAGCAACGGGGGTAGGGTTACTCTAGTATTATATAATTCTGATGTAATAAGAACGAGAGGGATAAAGGTAAAAATAAAGGAAAACCCGCTTACAAAACTTTAATAGTTTTGTTTTAACGAACACTTGTTTTAACTTAAACACTTGGTTTAATGAATTTAACACGTCGAACTGATATGGGTTCCGAGTCAGGAGGGTATGCGATTGAATGCCAGTGCTATTATGGAGTCCTCCTTGGTGTATCTCTTATGCAGACGGACATATATGCCACTCTTCTTAAGTTTGGAAAGCGATCGATCGAGCTTCTTAGGGGCATAAATACCGATCACTGTATGATATGGCATATGTAAGATATGAACTTTCTGGCTTGGATGGGGATTTTTGGACTCTCCCGTGTTTGACTTTTCTATCTCTTTCATAAGTCTATCCTCTGAAGGGTAGAGCAATGGGTTATAGGGTCTCTCTCTCTCAAATATGTAAAAGTAATGCTAATGTAGTGAATAAAGGAAGAAAGAATAACAAAAAAATCGAATACAATAACAATGTAATACTAATACAAATATTTACCATACCTATTTGTTATCATATGCAACTTAACCGCATTTATCGTGTTCTGTGGCATGTATGATTAGTTTCGTGCCAAAAAAAATATTCATAATAATTGTGATTATACAATATTGTGTGCGAATTGAAAAAATGAAATTAAACATTTAAGTAATAAAAAAGGCAATTCTATCTATAAGTGATTGTAGTACGTTACACGTAATAATGATTGAATCTGTGTAAAATGTTAATCAATAATCACATTAAAGGATATGGATTTGAATGTGTAAACTAATTTTTTGAGTTTTTCATCATCCCAAATTAGAAAATGTTGAATTCTGTTTTTATTCTAAGCTAACAAAATAAGATAAAATAGTTGGCTTGGGATTTACATGCAGAGTTCTTTTTGTAAGTTTGTTTGTTTGTCATTCAATAGCGCGAAAGAAACTTAATCGTTATGTGGTATGCTTTATTTGCAAATTAAACTCGGAATTTTTCTTCTTAAAGCAAAATTTTTTGCGTACTAACATCCATCATTCACTAAAATTTGTTGTATAAAAAAAACATTTTCAAAAAGTTGCAATTTGTGTGGTTAATAAGGGTAAAAGAGAAGTTTTAGTTCAGAGTCCAATTATAAAAAATAATTTCACAGGAAGAGTAGGCGCGGAACCTTCCATATAAAAGTAATATTTATTATGCTACATCTTAGTAAATACATCAGCGGGAAACGTCAAAAGTTGTCTTGGAATATAGAGATGGACGGGTGGCCACTAGGATCGGGAAAAAAGAATTTTTCTCCTATTTACATATAGATTTCCAATAAACGCAGGATGTGTAAAGCTAGTTATGTAACATTGCAGAGAGTCCACATTGAATTATGGCTTTAATATGGGAGATAATCTTTTAATCGCAATTGTATGTGGCTAGTAGTTGCTGTGACTGGAAACAATTTAATGAAACTAAGTGTGAACGAAAGGATGCTTCTCCACCTTATTAAGCTAACGCCATATCATGGTAACAATAGGATAAATTAGATAAATGGCATTTTACACGCAATCTAATAAAATTAAAATTTATTTTTATTTTGGTTTTATTTTCTTACACACATTTTGCACAGATGGTCTAACGGTCTAACGGTCTAACGGTCTAACGTATGTATATCAAAGTAACAGCACATATTTCAAGATAGAAAAAGAGATCGAATTTTGAAAGGGGGTGCAATTGTGCTGTTGAAATAAATTAAATTCTTCTTAAACCTTAAGAGTAGTAAAATGAAAAAAAAAACAATAATAATAATAATAGTGAATTTTATAAATTTTTTAAAATGAAAATTTTTACTCGCATTCTTTATAAATATGTAATAAACATACGTATGTATATATTTTGTGAATAAAATATTCGTTGATAATTTTCTTTCTAAAGAAATAGGTTCATATTAGAAATGCTTAAAATATAATCGGGTATGTTCTGTAAACCGAAAACGAATAATATTGATATCGAGTAAATTTTCAGTAACAAATTAAACTTAAATACGACAATTGATTAAAAGTTTTGATAATCGAAAAAGTTATTTTAAAGGTGATTAAGCGAGTTAACAAAAAAAGTGTCAAAATCTAGTCAGATTTGAAAATTATAACAATTTGAAATTCCACTCGATATCAATTTCACTCGATTTTAGTTTGCAGAACATGCCCGAATGCTTAAGCTTATTTTTATTTAGCATTTTTTTAAATTTCTAATGAATTTTGCCTCGAAATCGAATCTTAAAATTCTGCTGGTCGTTAGAGGTTTTTTAGTCTGGAGATCAAACTAAGAATATATAAGGCGATGCTAAACCCAGTTTGGAGGTATGGTATACAATTGTGGGGTACTGCCAGTAACTCCAGCTTTAAAATATTACAAAGATTTTAATCTGAAGTGTTAAGATCCTTTGTTGGTTCCACATGGTATATAGCAAACAAAGCTATTCATCACGACTTAGCAATACCAACGGTTGAGTATGAAATTAAACGATTTAGCAAAAATTAAGTGGACATTTCGGGAAAATATGAAGCTGCTCCCCTATACCACTACATACAAAAGTTTGTTCAAGGGGTCTTGTTTTGAGCCTCTATCTCTGCAAAAAACACCGGATTTGTGAAAATCGAATTTAAAAAAACGCCTTTTTGAAAAAATCTGATGAATTTCTTTGGAAGATGAGTGGCTATTTCTTTAAAATATGAAAGTGTGCTCCCCTATACCACTATATACAAATGTTTGTCCAATGGATCTTTTTTAGAGCCCCTGTAGTGGTAAGTCTGGAATTCTTAATGGGAAAGTTAAAATTATTTTATTCAAAGTATTTGCCATTTATGGCTACACATTATTCCCATCTTTCATTCAATTTCATGTGAAACAATCGTAAATTTTCTGATAAACAAATGGAAAGTTATGAATAAAAAGAAAATGATAATGGCACTATTCTTAGATCTTAAAAGAGCATTTGAGACCATAGACAGACAAATAATGCTTCAGAAACTATATATGTATGTGTGGTATTAGAGAAAATGAATTGGATTAGTTTAAGTCATATCTTACGTACAGTAAACAGATAACAAAAGTTAGTGGGATAAAATAAGATGAAATAAATAATGAATTTCGAGCACCGCAAGGACATAGAAAAAGTGGATAAAACTAAATACCTGGGTTCTATAATCGATATGCTACCTTGGTAAACTTTTTGGGAACTTTTTGACCAAAATAGTACTTAAAAAAAAATCGGAAAAAAGTTTTGATTCCTAAAACGGATTAGAAATAAAAAATCGATAATTACTGCGATCAACATATATAACGCAATGATAAAACCGCATTTTGAACTTGGCTCTACAATTTTATACATCTGCTACAAAGACTGCAAAAGCTTCAAAATAAAGCCATGAAGTTCTAAGCACATTAACGTTTATCAATGTGCCGAAGTATCTAACTGATCAACTTGAATATGTGGGAGAAGTACAACCATATTGTCTCAAGAATACTGGAAATTTTCGCTTACCAAGTGCAATAAAAACACCAATGCAGAGATTTATTTTCTTCAAGGGCCTTAAACATTACAATATGCTACTTGGTAACATATTGGAAACGAATTAAATTAAATTAAATCTTCATATAAAGGATTTGTAATAAAATTTTGTATAAATTTTTAAAAAATAATTTAATTGGAAGGCTGTATTTATAGTATTTATAATATCTTTTAAATAAATAAATAATAAATAAATAAAAATAAATTTTTGAAGCAAACCAATTAGTCAGTCAATTTTCGACATCCTCGTAGGAATCGAAGTGCTGCTCAGTCAATGCGTGTCCCATCGATGGAAAAAAATAGTAGTCGAGTCTGGTGAATACGGCGTGTGGGGCAGCAGTTCCGAGCCTAATGCTTTAAATATATCCTGAAAATGTGGTCAATTGTTCGATAAATGCATGATTCAAATTATTCATTTGGTGTCGGTAGCGATCTGTATTAAAATCGTTATCTTTGAACCATCGAAGCCATCTTTTGCATGTTGCTTCTAATAGAGCATGATGATGACCATATGCCTCAACAAGCAATAGATGCGACTCTGTAGTACTTTTCTTTAAATGAAAACAAGAAATTATTGCTTTCAACAAATCATTTTCTGGTACAAAATTCGCCATCTCGATCACGCTGAAAAAATATGATGTTCGTTCACTCATTTGATGTATACTAAATATGTTTGACATATGTCATTCCCAACACAAAAAAAAAAACAAACTAATGCTAGTTCACATTAAATATTTCCTATGGAGACATTTGTATCTAGACGCTCACTTCTTAGCGGTACTAATGGTATTTATTCTATAAAAATTACTTATTATCTTTTTGGTTGATTGGAACAAAAGCCATTTTGTTAAGTTTTCAGTTGTGACTGTTCATGATTTAGTGTGCGATATGTATTGCTAGTTGTATTTGAAACATATGTTTTGCTTAATAAAGATACGTTTTATTAAAAAACATTTATTTTTAAACAAGATAAAGCTGAACTTTTTTTTTATATTTTGGAAACAATCGAGTCAAATACTTCCAAGCAAAAAAAATAACGGCCGTTATGTTATAAATAATGTATGACGCTAATGCTACTACACCACTATCGATAAAAAAAATAAGGAAATTTGTAAACGATAATTTTCTGAAATATACGTTTTTGTATTTTCTAAATGTTAGACGATCGTTAGATTACACGAATTTTTTTTTTTTTTCTACAGTTCAAGCGCAATGTAAAAAAAATATCTGTTTATTTATTTATTTTATTTCAGTTCATTACAAGTAAATTAATTTACAAATAATAATAGAAAAATGAACTGGCTGCTGAGGCCTTCGTCTCGGGTTGTAATTTTTTTTACTGAGTTTTATCCGACATTCGTTCTCTTTTGGTTTTCCAGTATACAGATATCAGTACGAGTATATACTCCCGGGATCGTAACTTTGACGTCAATTAGTATTTAATACACACGAAATATCACAAAATGCTGCGGTTTTATTGGATTTGACATGTGATTAACGAGTTTTATAATTATCGAAATGAAACAATTAGTGGCAAATAAATGGGTATTCACAACTCAGAGAAATGCTCTCTATTTCACTCATGAACACTAGCACTTATCCAAATACCAAAAATTACATTTAGATCATCTAGTACAAAATCCTTAAATGTTTGTTTTTAGCGGCTACGTGCTTTAATGTGTAATTTTGTAATTTTAATTTGTAATTTTTCTATTTTTTTTTTCAAAAGTTTTTATTTCTTACGAGATTTGTATGAAGTCACATAAGAGTTTAGTTTAAAATATTTTGTTATAAATTTAAATGCTTTTTTAAGTTTATTTATACATATGTATGTATATGCACTAGTGAGATCGATCATTCGAATTTTTCAAAAACTGGTTTTCGAATAATTCGAAAAGTAGCACCGGTTTTCGGTTAATAATAATTCAAATAACCGGTTATCCGGTTCTTTTGTTTCGATAAAATTGTTCCTAATTCTTAAAGCGCAGAGCTGGACCACGTCGTTTTAACAATAAGCAGAAGCTGATGGAGAGCTTAAAATTAAAGCGGTAATCAATGCTAACAATAATTCTAACAGATCTCATAAAAACTATGCCAAAAAGATGTGCGGAGGCCATAAAAAACAAAGTTTATTACACAAAGTACTGAACAGCTACTCAAGGAGCTAATTTCGTTTTTGTTGTATTACTTGGTAGAGAATGGAATTAAAGGTTTGTTATTATAGTTCCAATTTAGGTGCTTAAGATAACAAAAATTAAATGTATACTTTGAATGAAGAAAATTAGCTTAGATTTCTAGCAGCACTATAATAAATTTATGCACCACGTATAAAATAGTGTGTGTGTCACTGGTAAGGTAGGTAGGTAAGAACACACCTTCCAACCAAGAAATCGTCGGTTCAATACCAGGCCACACCATCTGACAATTTTCATCAGTGATCGGTTCTGTGTATTTATGCTGCGAAAAGCTTCACTAACTAATATATCTGCCGTTCGGTACCGACGTTTGTTGTTTTGTGGGCTTTCAATGAGTCTAGTTAATAATTCTCCATATATAAAAATCAATATTTATTTATAGAAGATGAGAAAAGATTATTTTGGCACAAGAGTGCATATCTTTTTCGGCCCACTTTAGTTTTCACGTTCTTTGTGAGACGTTCAAGGTTGTCATATATACAAAAATACTAACTAAGTTTATACAAATAGTTAAACGATGAGCATATTTTCAATAAAAAAATATACAAACGTGTAAAAATTAGACTTATTTAACTTAACCGGTTATACGTGTTAAATTAACCGGTTTTTTCGGTATCCGAAAAATGAAGATTTTGAAAAAACCGTATTCGGCAAAACCAAAAAAGAAGCGCTTAAAACCGATTAAAAACGGTCGCATAATAACCGTCCGATCTCGCTAATATGCACATACATACATACACACATAGATACTGGTGAAATGGCAATTCATTGCTAAACTTCAACTGGCTTTGCAGCAACTGCTTATTCCAATGAAAGTGTTTGGTTTGATTTACAAAATGAGTTTTCCCCGTTTCTCATTTCTATTTAGTTGGTAAATTCATCAATATGAAATCACTCACTCAGGGTGCATGAAAGTGATTTGCAAGCACTTATGCGCTTATATATTCATATTTATCTACACACAAGGCGATGTATGTATGTATGTCTGTATTGTATGTAGAAGTTAAAGCAGTTGTTGGTTGTTAAAGTATTTTGTTCGTTATTTTTTTGGTCCTTGTATCCATCCTTTCAAACATTTGCACTGTTATTCGTTTGTCTTATTCTCTTTTCATCATTCATTTACTTATTGTTAATATTTATTTCCGATGTTGTTTTGTTTGTAGTAATTGTTGTTGTTGTTGTTGTTGTTGTTGTTGTTTGTTCTTCTTTTATTGTGTTCATTAAAAATTACGGCAATCAATTTTTACTCGTATTTGATTGCTGCTGTAAATGTTAAGTGTTGCTTTCATTATGTTTGTTTTGAATTTAATTTAATTTTTTTTTATAATTTCTTTTATTTATTTTTTGTATTTTTTTATAATTTCTTGTATTCTTTTTATTTGCCTCTGTTTTCAATTAACACAAGAAATATTTAATGCAATTTATAAAGAAAGAATAAAAATACAGGTGAAAATCAATATAATTTATTGTGGAGCTTTAAGTGTAGAGACTGAATAGAGAGAATTATTTTTGAATGAGTTCCATTATACGTTCAATGGTCAATAGTCAATAATCCACTGACTTGTTTAATGTTGTTGTTTGTTTATTAATCAAATGAAAATAAAAGTGTTTGTGCTTTGAATTTTGATTTTGTTTGTAATGTTTGTGCTTTTGTGCCCACATTAGTTTTAAGTTCTTCTCATGTGGTTACGATACAAAGTATTGATTTTTGTCTCTATTATTTGAATTACATTTAATTTAATTAATTAATTATTGTCTTAGAAGGCCTTTAAATTAAAAAACCAAACAGTGCTTCTTTAGATTTGGTAGCATTTTAAGTGTGAAATATGTACCAGTTAATTATGAAGCGGAGCGACTAACTGGTATTTATGGTGTATACGATAGACGCCAATGTTTTTGTAATTATTCTCCATACATCCAATCAATTCGATTATTTTGATTATATAGCGAGTAAAGCATTATACCTTTACAATTGTTGTTCTTGATTCTTTTAGTGAGTATTTATGGAAATAGACATATGAAACCAAGCTTGTCAATTTGTTTAACTGATTTTACTGTTGTATCGACTGCAATAAGCTGTGCATTTTATACATATTTTTTTTTTTAATTTTTAAAACAAAATGTACGAGTAAATACACCGCCGTTTTTAATGTCAGTAGTATCCTAGATATTTATTTCTGACTAAGAATGATAAAATAAAGATTACGTCACACGCATAGTTTCCATTTTGGTGATGTATTTTTTCCACCGTAGTGGCTGCCAAGTTTGTTTTATGTATAAAAATTATTATTATTTTTTTTTTGAATATGTGTATTATGTGAGATCATGGAAATATAACAGTGGGACAATTTGTTATTTTTCTCCACATATTACTTGGCAACATTTTTTTTTAATATAAAATTATTTAGTATGTATTCATTCGTCAAAAATTATTATATAACATTTACAAAAACACTTAAAGTCTATTGAAGCAAATGCGAAAGCGAAACAAATTTTTTGGTTGTAGAATGTTCCTATAAGTGAGTTTACTAGATTCTGAAATTTCTCAACATCAACAAACGAAAAATTGGTTAAATAAAAAGAGAAACAAATAAATCAATTTGCAAGAAATAACTTCGAATAACTTCGTGATCAATAAAAATCATCAGTCAAAAAATGCGTAAAATTGGATAAGTGGAGGAGGCACCACCCATACATACCAAACATTGTGTTTCGAGCCTGTAATATTTTTTACACGCAAAAGCCTAATAAAAAAATAATAAACAATAAACAAAATTATGTTTTAAATGCTTTAAATTGCACAAATATTAATCTTTGTAAATGTACATACATACGCGCATGCATATGCATATGCAATATAAAAAGAGAGCCTTTCAAACATAAATCTCCACTTTGTTCGAACATTTATATGTATGAACAACAAAAGCATTGGTATTTGATCGTATGTATGTATGCCTACATGTATGTAAATATGTATAATAAATTGAACTGTTATAGTTGTTAAGCAAAAAATAAAGAATAACAATTTTAAACAATTTAAAGCAAAGTATTAAAAACAAATGAAGTTAAGCAGGGGCGTATCTGCATTTAAACTGTTGATTATTGCATATTTTGAGAACAGTAACAGTAGATGTCTCTAAACTTCGTCGAAATAACAGGGTGGCCACATCTTAAAAAAAATTTGGTGTTAAATTTGCTAAAAAATTACAAAAAGTATTTAAGCAGCTAAAAAAAAAATCAAAAATCAAAATCAGAGTGTTCCAACCATAATGCACGATGTTAGTTGTGAGTCACACCTTAACGTCAAGATTTTTGACCAACTTATTTGACATTTCTGTGTTTCACAGATTCAACCATAGAGCGGTGCACAATTGAGTTGCGTGTTAAGATTGTTGAAGCCTTTTACGAAAATACGCTTTCATAAATGCATTTCGTGAACTTCGTGATTTTGTTAGTCAGCATAATCGACCAAATGTGTCTACGATCGAGAGAATTGTGCACAAATTTCAGTAAACGGGGTCTGTAGGAATTGTGCATTGTCGCCCAGTTTGTTCTGCGGAAAACATTGCAGTTGTTTTCGATAGTGTGATGGAAAAGCCGTCAATCTCGACTCATCGTTGTGCCCAACAATTGAACATCAGACGAACATCACTAATGCGAATTTTAAATAAAAATTTGAATTTACACTCCTATAAGGTTCAATTATCGGCTAAACAGTTACAGTGAATGGTGTTCGCTATTGCAAGATGATAACGGAATTCTTGTGGTGTCAGAATTTAAGAATATGGACTTGGACGATAATGTGGTTCCAACAGGATGGTGCCAATTGCCACACAGCCAACGAAATAATTCAATGGCCGTATTATCTCATGTCGTACCAATGTTAATTGGCCGCCACGATCATATGATTTGACATTGTTGGACTTTTTTTATTGGGGATATTTAAAAGAAAATGTGTACGTCAATAAGCCAAGAACAATTCAAGATCTAAAGGATGAGATAATTCGACACAGTAATGACATTAAATCTGAATTATGTCACACGAGTCACTGAAAATATTGACCAACAGATAAAGGTATGCCACAGAAGCCGTGGTAAGCATTTGACCGATATTTTGTTTCACACATAGTTGTCATAGATCCTTCCATCTTAATAAGAAATGGCAAAGCGAATAATTGGTCATCCGTCAAACACTTGACGAAACGAATGGAGAGAGTTCGTTTTGTCCATTTTTTTATTACAGGAATCACAGGCCATAAAGTAGTGAAACGGAAAATTCATATCTAATTTCACAAGTACAGTTTTCAAATTTATTTTTTTTTAGAATTCAATATGAATTAATTTAATTTAATTTTTTTTTCTGATAGTTTTTACATATCACATTAATAACACGATCCGTCCAATATGGTTTAACGTTATTTAAGAATTAAAATCGAAAAATGTTGTGTCAATATTATATTCTATTATGTATTTGAATGTTAATTTTACACTAGCTAGTTTTAATTAAACCCAATGTTAAATTTACTGGATAAGTTTAATTTTGACCTAAAAAAAGTTCAAGAATTCAATATTGAATAATATTATGACATTTTTACTGTTGAAAAGGCTAAAACTAACGTGTTTAATTTTATTTTAACATGAACAACTTCAAATCAATACTGATTTAATATGAAATAACGTTAAAACAACTTTTTTTAAATTTACAAAAACTTCTAATCAATATCTTTTCGTATTGACTTTACATTGAGTTTTTTCTGTGTGTACTATTGCCATTCTCCAGATATACTAAAAGAGAGAATCCTGCTGTTACCATCTTAAAAATGTAGAAAGTATACACTTTGTATGGGCGTGGCACTGCTCAATTGGAATTTTGAAAATTTGTATAGCCACGAACAAACCAACGAAAAAAAAAAATACCATACATACAAACACACATTCATTTTTATATCTGTATAATATTTTTATAGATTTAAGATTTGAAGCATTTATTTTTTAGCCGAATAATATTTTGTAATTTAGTTTATAAAACTTTTTTGCATTTCCTCAATTAAAATGCTTCTAACGAGATTAGTTTATATGTTTTCATTTCTAATTTTCTCACTTTTGTTTTGTTTTTTATTTTAGAATAATCATTGTCTTATGACGTTTAGTAATATACCTAAAATGAAACATACCTGCATTTGACAACAAGGGATTATATAAGATTTACTGACCGCCTTCCCCCCAACAAATAATATTCATCATATACGGTAATTGCATTCAAATGCACCTGCGTATTAGATTTACTTAATGTGGTCGTTTACTTTGATGAATGTATGTTATCATCAGCACATGGCAATTTCATTCAACTGTATTTCTACAATTTGCCTGAAAATACACAAACGCCTTTTAACATACTCGTACGTGTTGGTGAATATAAACATGTCAGCGTAACTATACATAATGATAAAAGGAGCTATAATAGGCCTCATATTGGGTTTTCTTACCAGCTAAACAAGGCAGTTTTAAACCACGATAATAAATAATCAATAATTTAAATTTGGAAATTTTGCCAAATTTCATATTTAATTTTGAAATTGTTTTACATTTTATATAATAATGTAATAAATCCATGGACCTTAGTTTTCTTTATAATAAACTTTTAAAATAATACAACGAAGGACAAAGAAAAGGCCTGTCCTTATAGGTCATTCCATTAACACTTCTTTTAAAGTCCTAAAACTTGAGATGTTCGCATATGACTCGATATGAAGGAAAAAATAACGCATTTGATTCATTCATTTTGTTTTTATTCTCTTCACTTATTGCAATGTGTATGTATGTGTCAGCCTAAATGTATGCAATTAAATGTTGTTTTTGTTGTACAAAAATTAAATGATTTTATGAGCTCGTCTTTGTTTAAATTTTTTTCTTCTATTTGCTGGTTTTTATCCTTGTTTTGTTGTGTTTTATCTGTGGCTGTTGCTTTTGTATTATACGTTTCTTTTTTTTGTGCAACAATTCTAAAAGACAAATGCCTCCAGGGTAAACAGGAAGTAGCATGTGTCAATATTAATGTGTCAATGGGAATAAAATTTTTCCTTTTAAACCAACTGAGAATATGGCAAAAAATGGGGGAAAATAAATGAAATAATAGATGGATATGATTTTATGAAATGAATGTAGAAATATTCTGATTTGGATTTTTAAATTTCACCACACATGTTAAGAAAATCTGTATTCTAATAAAAATTTATATTGATAAATGGGTTGACTTACAGTAGTCAAATACATACATATAGTATGCATGTATATTCACTACAGAAAAATTGTATTATTAATAGAGGTATAGAACTTTAAGTTGGCATTACTTTTCAAGATGGCGACCGATTTAACAGCTGTCAAGTGATTTATTATGAGTTTGGTGTGGCAATTCATCATGAATAGACTCACGCCTGAACAACGCTTGCAAATAGTGCAATTTTCATTTTTCATAAGTGATTTTTTTTTCAATTTTCAATTTTCATTAGCGAATTTTGTTTAGCGATGAAGCGCACTTCTGGTTGAATGGCTACGTCAACAAATAAAACTGCCGCATTTGGAGTGCAGGTAATCTTCAAGTGTATGTGGAAACACCGTTACATCCAGAAAAACTGACTGTTTGGTGCGCTTTATGGGCTGGTGGAGTCATTGGTCCGTACTTTTTCAAAAACGATGGTGGCCAGAACGTTACAGTCAATGGTGATCGGTATAGAGCCATGATTACTAACTTTTTCATTCATGAATTGAATAACCATGATGTCCATGACGCCAAAACGGCGCAATATGTCACACAGCTCGTGCCACAATAGATTTATTGGAAGACACGTTTTGGACCTGTGAATTGGCCTCCAAGATCTTGTGATTTAACATCGCTAGACTACTTTCTGTGGTGCTATGTAAAGTCATGGTCTATGCGGTAAAGCCACAAACGCTTGACCATTTGGAAGACAACATTCGTCGTGTTATTGCCGATATACGGCCACAAATGTTGGAAAAAGTCATCGAAAATTGGACGTCTAATTGGACTACATCCGCGCCAGCCGTCAGAAATCATATTTAAAATATAATGCCACAAGATTATCTTTCGGATAAATAAAATTCATGTCAATCGAATAATCCATCGTTGGTTTATTGCAACTTAAAGTTCTATACCTCTATAAAAAATACCCTTTGTATTGTTAAAATTTTATTTAAACATGAATCCGATTTTGTACTAAGCGCATTCGTCTAACCTGCTAAATGTTGCAACACTTAAATTGCTTGCCTTTGACAACAATATCACACGAACTGCTTAAATTTATTTTATTTTACAAAAAATATGGTATAATCAAAAATGATTTACTATCCATGTTTTTCAGTCTTGTATAGTTAGCAGGCAATATAAGGGCTGAAATTGTAGTAAAACCCAAATATTTTTTCATAAAATTTTTGACATTTATTTTAAAGGCTTTTAAATATTTAAAGGTTAAGAGGTTCAAGAGACATTTAGCGTGTTGAACTAGTACCTCTATTATGTTTCTATTCGTTTTGTTAAAAAAAAAGTATTTTCAATCGATTAGATTATAAGAATTTTATTTAAGATGATTTTTTTCAGCATTTTGCTTAATTTATATTTAAAATAACTAACGGTTTAAACAGCATTTCAAAACAAACAAACATACATATATATTTGATGATTTTTTTATGTTTTTTGTAACATTCATACATTTTTAATATTTTAAAAATAAATATGACTTTTATTACCTTTTTCGCTTTATGAGGAGTGTTTGCAAAAATCTGCATAAAAAGCCAGCATTAACTCACTATACACAGAAAGGCTAAATATGCATGCAAAAGTAGTAAATGGCCACATAAGCACGCATAAAATCTCGTTCAGACGCCTACATATAAAAGGATATATTTTACATTTTCATTACTGCCAACGGTAAACTAATAAAAATGTTTTTCTTTTTAACACGTTCATTAACACGTTCGTGGATGTGAATGCTAAAACATTTATTTTCACGATAAACGAATGAGCATTTGGTTATTATCATAACACTTGTTATGGTGCTAACTAACCAATTATTATAGTATTTTCCTATTGTCTTATACTACAAAATGTCTTTAATCATATTTCGGATAAAAGACCCAATTTGAAAATAAAATGACCCTTTTGAAATGTTTTCTGATCGCTAACGTATTAAAAACGGTTGCATTTTATCAAATAAAAATCATAATTTAAATACACACACATACTCTACATATGTACTCATAATATACGTATTAAAAATAATAGTTAATATTTTACAAAAGCTACAACAACCAATTCTAGACACATTCAAACATTTAAAAATAATGAAATGTCATATTCATTCATTGTGAATGAAGGCGATGTTGGTGAAAGTTGATTTAAAAAATTAAAAACATTTATTTCAATGTGAAATTGTTTAAAAGTAGAAAGTGAAACGTGTTAAAAATCACAATTCAAATTAGACGTTTATTAGCAAAAATGTGAGATTGACAAAAAAACATAATATATCGATGCAATATCAAAATAATACTTGTCAAGAATACTTGTTTAATAATTTCGGAAAAAAAGAAAAAAGAACACAAGAAAATAACATTTTCAGATAGATACTACCATGGTGATAGATATTATCATTATGTCCAGTGTTGAATCTGTTGGTAGAATTCTACCGAAATTGGTAAAATATTTTTCGTTTAATACGATGGTAGGCTATATCGAATTTTGGTAAATTTTTGCAAAAGTTTAAAAACTAAATAAACACTATGTTATTTAAATTTGTTAATTGTTCGTCGTCCTATCTAATCTATAAACGCGACGCAAACTAACAAGTGTCAGATCAAGGTAGCAAAGTAACTGGAATTAATTTATTGTAAACGTCAAAATAAAGCGTACACCCTTATTTTCTACAATTTACTTTAAATTTTCTTAATTTTAATTAAGATAAGGTGGAAGAAGATGTATATTTTATGTTTCTTTTAAAGACTGTAAGTATTCTTGCAATAACTAAAGCTATACAACTAACACGGAAGGTATACTGTACTAAATTGATGGTTTCATATGATAAAAATTTTTTTTATATTTTATAAATTGTATTAGTTATGTATTATTTGTGATAAATATTAATTGTTTGTGCCCAAATAAGCTAGAAAAAGAAAATTTTTCACAGCACTTTGTTAAACATTAGTTAAGAACCATAATGCCATTAGTTAACAATTGGTTAGACAACAGCTGATAATGAAAAAATTACATTTTATAATGTTGACAATATCTGGAGTATTGTTAGCGGTCGTCGCCAACAGATCCCAGAAAATGGTCCAAAGTCAAATGTAGGTCATGTTTCAAAAGCTTGAGACTTGCGTGTTTGAAAATGCAATATTTGTAATATTTTAAAGTTTAACCCTTTGACGTCCATATGTAAGTATTCTTGACCGGGGATTTTAGTTAATAAATTTGTCCAGGTAACAGATAGCAACAAAATATGGGAGCAATTCTCTATCTAGCCAAACTTCTTCCCAAAGAGGCTCTGGAATGAAGCATCCTATGAAACAGGAAACACAGAGGAATAATTGGATAAAGATAGCACTTTACCATAAAAATGGGTCGAGTTGATCTAATGGATCAAAAAAAGTGTATTATTGTATATGTACAATCGTAGAAATATACGGCATTGTTATGTACGTTTGTTCATTGAATTCTCTAGTAATGTGCTCATAATAGAAATATTCGCACAAATGTTTTTTGTATTTAATTGAATGTGTTTGGCTTCACGTCGTACCGTGATTGCTTTGGAATCTGTTACGAACAAGACTAGTAACAATACATTTTTGAGATCTATTGTATTTTAGTTTATATTTTGCCATAAGCTGCGAAAGGAAAACAAAAAATATAATCGTTCAGTCGAAAATATTTGGTCGTCAAAGGGTTAAAACAATTAATAAATTAATTTAGAATATATAAAATAAAAATGTCAATTGTATAGAGCTGCCGTTGTTTTTAAACTTTGACGGTCATATACAAAAAAAATATAAAAGTTGACTTGAAGTCTACATTAGTTACCACACACTTTAAGCTTAACAAACATTTGTTAAAAAAATGATTGAAAATGAAAAAAATGTTTGCTAAACTCAATTTAAGTTTTCATGCTGGCAATACCATGATTTTTTTTGTATCAGCGATACAAAAAACGAATGATACACATACAAGAAGTCGAACCCAAAAAGATTTATATTTATTAATATAATAATAAAATCATAATTTGTTAATAAATCTGTTAGAGTTTTTATTACCTTTTTGTATTTTATTTAATGTTTTATTTATGTATACTTATGGCAAAAATTCTTCAATTTCCTAAAAAATTAAGATATATAATTTTATTAGTGTAATAATATATACCCGAATAACGAGCTTTGTGTATTTGGTTTGATTTTATGTACGTCACTAAAGAAAAAAATGTTTTTATTGTGCCTGAATGAAAAAATGTATTAAAAATAAAATATGATGATATGATATGAATATGATTCAAAAATAACGCAAAGGATGATAAAGTTGGTGTAAGAATTTATATACATACAGTGCATGTTTTGAAGTTAAACAGAAAAGTTAAAAATAAAACAAATAAAACAAAACTTCACATTTTTATTCATTGTTATGTCCTTTCAAAATACCATTAACAAAAGGTATGATATTCAAGCACTGAAATGGAAGAAAGGCAATGATATAAACTAATCTGGATGCCCTTAGTTTTGCACTTATTTTTAGAACTTTTTTTTGTGGAGTTTTTAAGGAATTTATTCTCTTCAATATTACCCTAAAACGTTTATATTATATTCGTTGCTATAGCTTTAACATTTTCCACGAAGGCCAATTGTATTTTTCGAGGCGTTTTTTACTATTGTCTAAAAATCTCCCTTGGATTGGAATTAGGGCTTTATGGTGATCACTAATTTGCCTAAAAAGTTAAGGGGTTAATGCCTCACAAGAAATGTTCCTTGAAGCTAAAACATGCGATTTTTATTTTTATGTTAAATATTTATAACATAAATGTCACTTTAAAGTACTCTTAAAGTACGTAGCTTCCTACTTTAAATTGTTAAAGTTCACGTAAGTTTAACAAATGGACGTTAAGCTAATAATCGTTTTTGCATTCATTATTAAGAAACTTTGCTTAACAAGGGTTTAACAAGCGCATTTAAATTTTTTTGCATATGACCATAAGTTTTTTAGTTTAACTAAAAACTGTTATCTTTTTGGTTTACTAATAATTAACCAAAGATTGTAAATTTGCGCATTTGTCTTTAATCTTAAAACGTAAAAATTAATGAACTTTTTGTAAAACAACTTGGAACAAATTCTCTCAATGATGGTAAAACTTAAAGAAAGACTTTGAAAACTGTGAATAACAAAAAAAAAAAAAAAACATATCGTTTAACTATAAGATTTTTCGGTTGGTGGCCGGCCGAAAATGCTAACTATGTAATGCTCAAATACGATATTTGGTGCGTGATGTAAATTTAAGACTCTTAAGTGATGTTAAAATATCAGAAGAAACTTTAGCTACATTAGATGCTAGAGGCAAAGTCAGTACTTCATACATGCAAATGTTTATTATGCTAGATTTTACTTAAAAAAGGCTTTTGTAGCAGCAGTAATTTAGAAAAGATATCGCGATTACATAAAAAAAATATAAAACCCAAGTTATTTCTCTTTGCAACAATGCCCTGTTTATCGATGAAAACAAATGACATATGCTCGGTCAGAAAAAACTCGTTAAAATATGAAGAAGCAGAAACGAAGAATTTTCATAAAAAACTTTTTATCAACACATGTAAAACTTGTTTTTTCATAGTTTTAAGTATTCTTTTTTAAAATTTTTTATTTTTTAGTGGCAACACTGACTATGTCTAACTATTTATTATAAAGAGTCCACCTAAACGTATGATCAATGTATATTCATATACTGCATATGGTACATATGTATTCAATGTATTTAATATTCTTCATACGCAACGGTACCATCATATCAGTTATTTGTTGGTTTTCTGTTCGATTTTTCTATTGTGTACTATTATTGACCCTGAATAAATTATCGAATAAATTTGAAACAACTATTAACCGAAAACCATTCTCATATATTGGCCAAAATATGTCAATAAATCATTAATTTATTATTTTACAATATCGATGAATAATTGCAAAGTGAACTTTTGAGTGACTTATATGATATACTTATGTATGTATGTATATAGATATCAAATAAATTAGAAGAAGAAGAAATCACTCATTCTATCACTCTTTATTTTATTTGCAATTTGAACACAATTAAATGCATGTTTTAATCGATATCGAAGTCACATAATTTTATAATTATATTTATCGATTTAATATGCCAGCCAATTTACTACGAGCAGAGAAATTATGTTGCATGCATCAGTTGTGTATTCTTGCCTATATTTTCCATATATGTATTATTTTACAAAAAATATTTGAAATACCATATATATACACGTTGTATATGTATGTATGTAAGTATGTATGTATGTGTATATTGACATGCCTGTATGGTAGGTAATATATTGGATACACATACTCTAGCCAATGTATAAGAATATATTACACACATGTAAGATTTTATTTATGTACATATCTATGTATGTATTTAAAACATATTTATTTGCCATGTGGTTGGTTGTTATGAAACTCAAGTTTATTATAACCCTTTGGCTCGTAAATTGTAAATTTTTGTTGTTATTGTAGTTGAAACCCTTGGCTGGATATTGTGCTTTAGTAGCCAGGCATAATATGCAAGTTGTGCATCGTTGGATTTTATGTTTAAATATTCAATGACCCATACTTCTTAGCTGGTCTTTATATTGTTGTCGAGTATGAAAATGTGGTTCTTTGTTTGCATTTCTGTTTGTTGTGCAGTCAAACTGTGCACTTGATAAATTTTATTATATTTTTTCATAATGAAAATACTAAATTGAGATCAATCTTATTTTTTTTTTCTATTATTGTCTTTCTTCCGAATCTATTCTATTTTGAACGTAAATCCTATATTTTATGATATGTAGTCCAGACACAATTGCTACTATTTTCTTAACACACAAAAAAAAAAAAAATAATGAAATATGTAATAAGCTACTCGAATGTTTATATCGGTTTAGATCGGGCCATCTATCGCTTTAAATTTGAACCAGCTGTCGTTTCGAATCTGGCAATACTTATGTCTTTCTATTCTATCACAAAATTCAGTATGTTATCTCTACTGAACAAAATGAATCGATTTACGCTTGAGCAACGTTGGGATTTATTGAAAATTTGTCATCATTTAAAATCAGCTTTTCGGATGAAGCTCATTTTCACCTGGGTGGGTACGTTGATAAGAAAAATTGTTGTATTTGGGGCTCAGAAAACCTAAGCATAGTCCTACAGAAGCCAATGCACCCATTACGAGTAACTGTTTGGTGCTGCTTGTGGAGCGGAGGCATCATTGGCCAATATTTCTTTGAAAATGAGAACGGCGCAACCATAACGGTCAATGTAGACACCTATCGCACCATAATAACTGAGTTTTTTGTGCCCGCCCTTAATGTTATTGATATGAATGATGTTTGGCTTCAACAAGATGATGCAACTTGCCAAACATGTCGTGACACAATTGATTTATTGCGTCAAACGTTTGATTTCCGTTTAATTAGCCGAAATGGTGATGTCAGTTGGCCACCAAGAAGCTGCGATTTGACACCGTTGGAATTTCTTCTGTGGAGCGCCGTTAGAGGCAAGTGTTATGCCAACAAATCAGAGACAATTGAGCATTTGAAAGCCAACATTCATGATGCCATTGTTGAGAGTCGACCAGCTACACTTGAAAAAGTTCTCGAAAATTGGTCCATATGAACGGAATAATATCTCATTTCTAACCGGAGCAATTGTACTTCAACAAAAAAATCAATTTGGCAAAATTTCAAGCCGATTTTGTTTTACAGCATTTTTCAATTTAAGCTTTTAAATGGCCTACCCTTATGGTAGAAAAATAATTATTGAAATATGTAATAAAATGAAAGTCAAATTTAATTTGCTTACACATTTTTTTAAAATTTGTTCTCCTTGTATATTATTTAACTATTATTACTTTTTCTCTAAAGTATTCAAAAATAATTTCATTCTTACATTCTTCTTGTTTTATTTTTCTCTTTTCAGGTATGAATATATATATACTTTACACACTATCATAGGAACTAAAATTTGTCACTAATGTACAATATATGGAAAGGTTAAGTAAACTAAAGAGTGACAGAGATTAATTAACCCGAATTGTCCAGGAATTAAGTGTGAAAAATTTTTGATTTTTGTCGAATATACATACATATGTATATAATAATTACTATTAATAACTGCAACAATAACAAATTAGTAATAATAAGTACTGATTACTTATAAAGCAATAGTAGATTGTATCGTTATTCTAAAGAAATTTGTTTTCTTTACTAGCACGTGGAGAATTCGGGTTAAAAAAAATTAAAGTCAACGAGTAACGATTAAATAATTTGATTAATTTATTATATAAACTACATACATACATACATTCATACATATATCTCTAACGTTTTAATTTACAAACACATAACGTATGTCGAATTTTAGCCTCTAACTGTAGTAAAAAATGAGACAAACATTGTTCAAAATACTATATGCAGGAAATTTAAATATTTTATAATATTTTCGTTTTTTTTTATCAACAAATATATTTTTATCAATCTTTGACTTCGACTAAACTAATTGGGTTGTGCATCCAAAACATTTGCAGACTATGTGCTTAAATTATATTGTAAATATTTTTGAAATTTCGTAACTTATATAAGTTGTTTATTTTACTGGCCTTTTTATTAAAGACAAATAGGAAAATATATTTATAAACTTTAAAATTTGTATGTTCATGTAATTCGATTTATATTAGTTTACTAATTGCAATCATTTATTTGTGCATTCATTGAATTCTCGTCATCTGCTAAAGCTTATTGGAAACAACTACGTATTGAGTAGCCGATTAATAAAATTAGTTAGAGTATCAAGGATTAATTGCGTAGAAACTATACATAAAGCTTGCAAAAGAAATTTTTTTTATAAATTCAAGCGACAATACTTCGATCGAAACAAATAAAAAAAATATGAATGAATGTAGTGTAACTTATAAAATTCCTTTAGTTGTAAAAACTAAAATAATGCTTTTTAAACTCTTTAAGTTTAAAACGAGATATAATGGTGTCAACATCAAAGTTAGAAAAGCGAAAAATGTGAAAAATGTTGTGGTTCATTTTTTAACTTTCCCAAATGGCTAACGGGTCTCAATATTACAGAGTAGTCATGGAAGATGGAAAGTGTAACAAAAATATTTTAATATAAAAGGAGAGATAAGTTTGCAAAAAAGTTCCTTTACTGGCAAGCGATTTGCAGTTGTGAGCAATTCGCCAAGCCATTTGACGTAAAAGGAACATTGAGCTGGCAAATGTACAGAAAAGAGTGCTTAGAGAAACGTTTGTTACCTTTGTACAAACTTTACTCCGTCAATATTTTGGCCTGATTTATCAACAATCCACTACTCCTACTAAACAGTGGAATTGTTCAGGAAAAATAACGTAGAATTTGTTAAAAAAGTGTAATTCACCAAACTGCCTGGAACTTCATCCGATGGATAGATATCATGACTTTGAAAAATGTCCAATATAGCCAACACTGTAAAAAATTTGTACTTTAAGTGGAATAAGGCAGTGGAAAAAATTGGTAAGAAAAAGGTGGCTTAAAAAGTAAACTACCTACTACCTACTTATGCCTTATCTTGTAGAGAATTATAATGTTTATAATTTGCTTTAACATCCTTAAAGAAATACCTCTGATTAGCGGTATTAATTTGATTATTATTATTTTTTTTGTTAATAAGATATAAATAAATCAAAATCTAAAAAATTTTCATTTACATGCTTCATCTAAGTTATGTACATAATGTTGTAGTCTTTGAAATTAATATTATTTATTACTCGATGAGCTTGAAAATGGATTTGGTACCTATGAAAAAAAAAAAAAACGAAAAATAAATATTTTGCTGAATTATGTCTTAGTTGAATGTCAACTTCATTAGAATGTTGAAAATTAAAATATTTATTTTAATCGGGTATGATTAATAACCGGGTATGTTTTGTAAACCGAAATCTGTTAAAATTTCAATTGAATAATATATCAAAATGCTAAAATTTTCAAATTTGTTTTGTATGAATTTACTGAATCATCTTTAAAATAAAAAAATTTAATTGTGAAAACTTTAATAGTGGCAATTAAGTTTTGTTTTTCTTCCAAAATTCAATCTTTTCACTCGTTTTCGGCTTAGAAAAGAACATACCCGAATAATTACAAAACAACTTAAGCATTAAACCAGGGATGCACACAAAGAGCGAAACATTCAAAATAATAAATATACTGAAGTTAAAATGCTGTAAATAAATAGGTATTCATGCAAAGTATAAACCTGCATAAATTTATGTACGAGTATGTAGCTTATTATTAAAACTTCTCGATGTACTAAGCAAAATTGTTGCTCTTTTCAAAATCTCTTTGAAATATAAAAAAAAAAACGTGCGATACACAACTTCTTCGTTGACGGCCAACAAGCAACTGAATAAAATTTGTTTCTCACACATATGTTTTTTGTTGTAATTATGGTTGCTGTTTGGAATAATGAAAACAAAGCGTATGAATTTTTTTTTTTGTTAATTTATTACAATTTCCTAACTCTTTTTATAAAAAAATAAAACAAAAACAATTTTTTACGAGTTATAAAAGTAATATCAATAAATACTGTATGATATTTAAATTGAAAGACTATGTAATAAAGGTAAGCGATACAGTTGATTTTGCCATATTTCAGGAACATTTTTAGTAGAACTTTTTTCTTTTAGCAACCCTGGTTGTACTATTCACGAAGAGATTAAATAAACAGCCGAAAAACTTAGTAATCTGAACAATTTGAACGAGCATCGCTGCTCTAAGCACATAGACAACGGCAAAGCTGAAAACAAACATTCGCGGTTAACTGAATTCGTGTGATAGTCGTCACTTACGATAATCGTGATTGTTGCGTTTATCCGTTTTTCTTTTTTAACTTTTCGATTAAAAATGATCTATTTCTGTCAAACGCCAATTGTCCAAAAATATTCTCTGTGCAACCATAAGTACATGAATACAATTTTGTGTGTTACACACTTACGTTTTAAAATATTTTTTTTTATTTTTTATTGTTGCAATTAATTATTTATTATTTGAAATTTCTTGCATTTTCCTCTGTTTTAAATTTGTAATGGCATAAAAAAAATTTGTGTTATAATTTCACTTTTTATTTTTGTGCATGTTGGGTTATATTTGTATGTTTGTTTTTGCACATAAAGGAAGGCATATATAAATATATGTATGTTTGTAACAACAAAAGCAACAACAGCAATATCTTCTTTTTTTAAATACATTGAAAAGGAATAAAAAATATTTATTTTTTTATTGTTCTAAGTGCATACTAAAAAAAAAATAAATAAATAAATAAAAAAATAAGAAAATAAGACGAAAGACTGAATTATTTATTTAATTTAACCACGAACCACTACCATCCTTATCATCTCTTTCTTCAGCGTCATCGTAATGATCCTATTAAATCAATCTGATGCACTAGCTTCGCTATTTTAACATCTGCTTTTGAGCAGCAGTCATAGTAGTTTTAGTTGCAGTTATAGTCACAGTAGCTACAAACATTTTTCTTATTGCTGTTGTAGTTGTTAATAGAATTTTGTGTTCATCATAACAAAAAAATAAAAATAAAAATAAAAAAATAATAATAAACACGTGTGCTTGACATGCCTTATTGTGGGTATGACATGTGGGGAGAGGTGGAAGGCTATAAGAATAAAGAAGCAGGAGCAGAGGATAAAGAATAATATCAACACATGCATAGAGGAAGGACAAGTTTTCATGTAATTGTGGGTGTTCACGCTTGTTGTTGACGTCGTCGTACGTTGTACGTACATTTTGTAGCAATGTCTACAATATACACGGTATGACTATGAATTAATAAATTGTATTTCTGTTTACTGGTTTGCTTAGATATGTCGGTACAGTGGGCAGCAAAAGTGAGTGTACCATGAGTTGTATATCATGTACTTTTAATCACGTACAAATAATATTAAGGCGAAATTTAGATTTCTGTCAGGTCTTCTTTCTATTTCTATTTATATTTCCATTTGTAATATGACTAAACTAATAACGAGTCAAAAATGAATAAACTCGCTGCGAAAATAAGATTAAACTGATGACTCTTTTATATGTGTACTCCGTTTTGATTCTTTTGCACAAAATATTAATTTAGTGTCAAAATATTAATTTGTTTTGGCAAAATTTCTACCAAAATTGGTCTTATCTCACCAGGTATTTGCTGCTACTCCAGATGTACACAATCGCAAAGCTCCTGTAGATTGGTTGAAGTTATTCGATATTGTCCTAACTTTCACATCGCGATTGACCACAAATACACAGTCGGATTGAAATCAGGAGTTTGCGCCAGACACTGCGGTATTTGAAATATTCAAGTAATACTTTTTTCTCATAATTTCAGCAATGACCCAATACACCACCGTGTAAAACAATTCCATGGGTCAATTTTAACGGGTTGTGTAACATGATGTCTTTGTATTGTTTCAGTTTCGGTGTTGTCTAGCAAATTTCAAGCGAGCAGCAGCATTCTTGTTTGACGACAGCATCTATGCATATACCATATGTAGCGAAGTGCTCTTTTTGCTCACCATTTTGGCTTCTTTTATTCTTAAGCTTATGTTCGCTGTCATTCATCTCATCATAACGCCTGCTCACAACATCAAAGTTGTGTTTAAATTAAGCAGTAACACTTTGCAACACTGCAAATCAAGTACATTAGTGTTATTCACAACCTTTTGCATTTTGATTGGAAATACTTGCCATTAGTTGAGAGCGGCTTTTTTTGTTTAAATTAAAAAACCTAAACTCACAGCTGATTATCAAAAGAATGGAAAATTATTTACTTTAAGTTTTAATTAAAAAACAAAAAGTAAAATTAAGAAACATGAATGAGGAAGCTGCTGAAGAGACAATATTTAACAAAAGTATGCAAAATTCTGTGCAAGATTTCATTATATGACAACTCTTTTATTTATGTAGGTATTAGGGAGATAAGACGGATATTATTCGACCGGTTTTAACCGGTTTTAACCGGTTTTTTGGTTTGGTCGAATACGATTTTTTCAAAATCTTAATTTTTCTAACACCGAATAAACCGGTTAATTTAACACGAATAACCGGTTAATTTAAATAACTCTAATTTTTATACGTTTGTATATTTTTTATTGAAAATATGCTCATCGTTTAACTATTTGTATAAACTTAGTTATTATTTTTGTATATATGACAACCTTGAACGTCTCACAAAGAACGTGAAAACCAAGTTCTAAGCTGGTTTCCTACCTAACATACCACAGTGATACGCATACCATTAACTACGTGGTGCATAAATGTACATACAGTGCTGCTCGAAATCTTAGCAAATTTGTTTTTCGAGGCAATTAAGGACTAGGATATTACTAATAGATTTATAAAAGTAACACATTTAATTTTTGTTATCTTAGGCACCTAAATTATAACTATAATAACAAACCTCTTTGAGTAGCTGTTCGAAACTTAAGCATTTTTCAGTACTTTGTGTAATAAACTTTGTTTTTTTTATGAGATTTGTTAGAATTATTATTAGGATTGATTGCCACTTTAATTTTAAGTTCAACATCAGCTTCTGTTTATTTTTAAAACGACGTGGTCCAGCTCGACGCTTCAAGATTTAGGAACAATTTTATTTACATAAAAGAACCGGTTTACCGGTTATTTGAATTATTATTAACTGAAAACCGGTTTTTAAAAAAGTCGCATAATCGATCTCCCTAGTAGGTATGGAAAATAATGACGTTTTCCATAGAAAATTTTGGCCGTTGGTGTTTATTAATTCCAAAGTATAACTAACTAGAGTAACTCTTCCCGCATAGTTGAGAAAAATACACCATACATCGTAAAAGGATAATAAACAATTTATTTGTATACATAAATTTGAATGCGTATATAGGTAAATAGCTTTTACCCGGTGTGCTTTGTGCAATACTCGCTTATTCAATCTCTCGCTCTTTTTGGATGGTTAACGAAGATTTAACTGTTGTTACTTTTTCTAATATCTACCATCCTCAAGATATACAAAAATTATTGGTTAATAATGTATGAAAGATGCCACGTCCACTTATCCAATTCCGTTAAACTTAAAACTGATGATTTGTATTGACTGTATTGAATAAATTAAGAAACTTTCAGTTAAACAGTTCTCAAAATATAAGAAATTCAATATTTACTTTGTATGGGTGGTGCCATGCCCACTTATTCAATCCTTATAAATACGAGGGCGGATCGACATTGAAGCTACCTAGCGCTAGATGGCAGCACAAACACAAAAACTTTTTCTTTCTTAGAAATTACGATTTGTCGAACGTCAGCTGTTAAAATTTTAGCCAAATTCGTTGATTAGTTTATTGTTGTAGTCGTTTGAAGTAAGCAACTTTTGTGTTTCTTGGAAAATAGAAAAAAGTGAATTTCGTGTAGTGATTAAACACTATTATTTGAAAGGCAAAACGGCGAAAGAGACAAAAGAAAAGCTTGATAAACATTACGGCGAATCAGTCCGTCAGATTATATGGTAAAATATTGGAAGGTCAAAAGAGGTGGTTACTGAAGAAAATATCAAGAAACTCCTCGATGTCGTTATGAATGATCGCCGGGTCAAAATACGTGAGATTGCTGAAAAGGTAAACATATCATATGAACGTGTGTTCAACATTTTGCATGAACATTGGCATATGAAAAAGCTATCGGCAGGATGGGTACCGCGTTTGCTGAGTGTTGAACAAAAACGAGTTCAACAGATCACTTCACAGCGGTGTTTGAACATGATAAAGCATAAGCCTGCTGATTTTTGGCGTAGATTAATAACTGTTGATGTAACGTGGGTCCACCACTACACACCTGAAACCAAAAATTAATCGAAGCAATGGATGGAAGCTGGTGGAAGTGCTCCGAAAAAGGCGAAGACAGCGAAATCGGCTGACAAGGTTATGGCCACTGTATTTTGGGATGCACACGGAATATTACTCATCCATTATCTTCAAAAGGGATCCACAGGAGAGTATTATCGTGCATTATTGGATCAATTGGTTGATGAAATCAAGGAAAAACGACCACATTTAAACAAGAAAAAAGTGCTCTTTCTTCAGGACAACGCACCGGCTCACACAGCATTAGATACGATGCTGAAACTACGAGAAATCCACTTCGAATTGGTTGATCACCCGAATTATAGTCCAGATTTGGCCCCTAGTGACTTTTTCCTGTTTCTAAACTTGAAAAAATGGCTCACAGGAAAATGATTCATCTCAAACGAAAAAGTGATTACCGAAACTAATGCGTATTTTGAGGAGTTCCAAAAATCGTATTATTCAGATGGTATAAAAAAGTTGGAAAATCGTCTTACTAAGTGTATTGAGTTAAAAGAAGACTATGTTGAGAAATGAATGGTTTTTGAAAAAGAAAAAATGTTTTTTTCCTACTTAAGTAGCTTCAATATCAATCCGCCCTCGTACGTTGAGAATTTTTCGACTTTTCTTCGCGTAACAATTACGATAAAATTGCAAATGGAAATATCCAATTTGATCTAGTCGTTTTCAAGTTTTAAGCACCCGAACAAATCACAATTCATTTTTGTATATGTTAAGAAGATACAAATATAATTGAAGCTTTTGTTAACAAAGCTGACAATAGCAGGAAAACTTATAGAAGATTTTTTGCTTAAAAACCTATACATTTGTAAAGGTAAGTATTTCGCCTTCAGTTCAATTTTGTAATGAGTTGTTTTACGTCATGGTTTTCAAGTTTTTAAAAACACTAAACTATTTGCAGGTGCAATGATGCAAGTCCGTTTGCTCAAGATTTTGAATAGGTCTATTGTCATTTGAAACTTTGCAAAGCTTCGATTTTTCAACAAAAATTTCTATTTGAATTGAAATAATTACCCACTGTTGTTACTCTGCCGTTGCTTAAATGATGAACTTGTGTGTAAGCATGAGAAACAGATGATTTTAAAAATGCCATACATTCTTAAAATTTGCATGCTTGCATATGGTTTTCGCACTGCAAAGAAATATGCAACTAGGAGCACAGTCTAACCTCTAGACTGTTTCAGTACAGCAATACTTCGTCGTTTAAAATTCTAATGACGTCAGATTGGCTTATTTCAAGTTTTTCAGCTGCTGGCCCTGATGGCATCTCAGTTTTGTCATATCAATCATCTGATCTTTAAAAATTCTTTAATTTATAAATTACTCTTGTGTTAGACAAACATACTTATGAAAATAACGCTAAGCTGACCTTGCTTTGGTATGTTTGTAATGATAACACATCTGACATATTTTGGTTTTGTGATCGCTCCATTCTGAATTCATCGCACTTGGTCTTGATTTAATTGTTTTATGACAATTTAAATAAATAGTATACGTAGTTATTTTTGCTCCCTACTGTATATAATAAAAGTAAAATATCTACTGTGTGTGTTTGTGTGAATGTGTGTCTCTATAGTTGGCATTTAGTATATGGATGTAAACATGTGTAATTTTGTTCCGTTTTTATTGCATCTTTTCATAATTGAATTCAAGGATAATTCAAGCGCAAAAAAGCTTATAAAACATGCATTAAAGAGACAAAATTATTTAGTGGAATGCGAATTTCAAATTCATATGAAAAAAAGACAAGAACGGGCAATGAAAACGCAGAATACATACACAATTTTTTTAGAAAAAAAATTTTAACAAATTATTTTTTATCTCAAATGGGATGGGATGCTTTTAAAGGTTCTGGAGTGGGTACTGTAAAGCAGTACCTTCTCGTTTATATTTGCTAGATCTGTAGGCGCATACACAGATTGCGCTGACGTTGCATATTTAAAATTTAAATATGGTCAAAATTCTAGCCTATCAGATCGTTTTTCGCCTTGTATTCTTGAGTTCCAAAGTTTAGCCATATAGCCTAGGAAACGCTTAGGATGGATAGTTTAAGCCTCTCAAATTCTTCTCCTGTTGGGCAAGTTTGCCTATTTGAAATAACGTCGTGATGTTCCAGAATCCTATTTGCGCCCTTAATTTTATTGCAAATGTCGTTTCCTTAAACCGTTTGCTCAGTTTCTCATGCTCTCAGTAGGTTGTTAACATATAGTCCATAGCCTATTCGCCTATTCGACAGGGCTGTTACCTAAGATGAATATACAGATTGTTCAAGTAGTTGGCCGCCAGTAATGTAAAGAACAGACGCTATATGTAGCCGCTCAATCTTACAGGCTTGGCCTAGGAGTAGCTATGCTACTGCCGACATAGCTCTCTGGTTAACAGCACGTACTAAGCTCCCAACGCAACCAGATGTTATTTGAAAGGTTTTAAAAATGAATAATAATTTATACATAACTAGAGTGACCCTTCCCGCGTTACTGGGAGCCTGCCTGTACTTGCTTTTTGACTGATGTGGATAGATAACGAACTTTTAACTGTTACTGTTCTCCACACGTGCAAAATTTCATATGTTCTTAAAACTGATGGTTCGAATTGAACGACACGTTATTTGGAAACTTCACGACTAAACATTCTCTAGATATACAATATCATTATCGGCTTTGTATGGAAGTACCATGCCCACTTATCCAAGTTCGCCCACTTTTTAAATGATGGTTTTTATAAGTTTTTAAGAAGTAATTTAAAATAAATGCATAACCTTCCATTCTAACCGTTGTCAAGATATACAAAAATCATTATTACCGATTGTCATTGTACACATAAAACATTACGATACATGGTTTGGTAACTTTTCAAGTGACAATAAAAAATGGGGAGCATTTTGTTTTTTGTGTTAATATGTGTATGGGAATATATAGGAAAATCTAAATGACATATCTCCGGAACTTTCACTTAAACAATCCACAGACCATCCTCAACGTACCATAAAATTTTGGTTGAAATTGGTCGATCCGTTGTCGCAGTTAGTGGTGACATCAAAGTGTACACTTATTTTTATACATATACAGGGTGTCCGCCGGGTAGATATACTATTTTGTTTTGCCGCTATTTTGGTAAACATTAGTCTTGACAGTTCATATTTGGCAGTCGTGAAATAGAGACGTGGCAAATTTATCATGGAAAAATATTCAGTAAACCAACGTGTTTTAATCTTTAAAACATTTTATCAAAACCAATCATCGATTTTCATTAAAAAAAATTATAATGAGTGATAAAATATTCATCAGTCATCTTTGAATCCATTGAAAGTGACAGCCTGGTGTGCAATTTGGTCAGGAGGAATCATTGGACCTTACTTCTTTGAAACTGAAAACGGCGTAACGGTAACTGTCAGTGCGGAGCGATATCGTGATATTATTGAAACTTTTTAATGTCACAACTGCATGCTTTGAGATTGACTAACATATGGTTTCAACAAGACGGTGCCACATCGGAAAAAACCAGGATTACAATGGAATTACTGTGAGACCTCTCTCCATAAAAAATTATTTCAAGGTATGGTGATGTTGATTGTCCACCACGGTCGCCTGATTTGATTGTTCCGGAGTTCTTTTTGTGGGAATATCTGAAAAGCAAGGTTTATGCAAACAAACCATATGAAATGAAATACCGCGTGAAATATGTGTGAGAATGTAATGAAAAATGTGCTCAAAAGTGCTCGCATTTGTGAGGCTAACAGAGACGGGCATTTATCTGATATTGTATTCCATACATAATTGCCGGCATTAAATAAAATATTTATCAATATAAGATCCATTCTCTTTCATATAATCAAAAACTATAAACAACCAAAGTAGTATACCTTCCCGGCGGACACCCTGTAGAAGAATAAAATAATTATTCACATTCAAATTGCTTTTCAAGAGCCCATATATGTTTACCGTAGTATTGGCAATTTCGAATGCACTTTTCAAAGCCTTTTGGGCACGAAAAAAGCCGAACTAGTATTATCATATTTATTTATGCATTTTTTCAAAAATGACCAGCATTCTTTAGCAGATTATAGTTTTTTTTTTTTTAATATATTTTATTCATTGAAAAAAACGAAAACAATCAAAGGAAGATACAGTAAAACCTAGATAATCTGAATAATTAGTGCAGACACTGAGCCGGAATATTGAATTGTCCGGATTAACGAATAAAACTTTAGAATAGTGTTCTTGTATTGTATTAAAAATGGCTTAAAACACATATCGAATCGTAAATTGTATTTATTAATCATTTAACAAGTTCGTGGACATGAATGCTATAGCATTCACAACTTTAAAGTTGCTTATGTTAAATTTAGTTTTATATCTAATTATAGAGTTGATATAATTATATAATTGTTTGCAATTGTCACACCAAGAAGCTGCAAACTAACTAATTCCTAAAGTATTAACATATTGCCTTATCGTCAAAAATGTCTTTAATCGAATTTGGGATAAAACAAAACATAATAAGTGAAATAAATAACTATTTTTAAAAAGAACAAAAAATAAATAAATAATAAAAAAATTCGTTTTTGCAGCAAAAGAAAAAGTATGTATGTTCTTGGAGTAACAGTTAATATTATAAAACAGTTTGCAATCCGAATTATAAAGTTGAAATAAATCCGCATTATAGAGTAAAAATAGTATAAAAAATCATATCCGAATTACCAAGAAATTAGAATTAACAGATCCGTATTATCAAAAAAATGGAATGGAGTTTGGTTTGGATCCAAATGAAGAATGTCGAAGAGGTTTAGGTATACATGTAACAATAACAGTATGCAACCAAATGGAAAAAAATATTCTGACCTTGGATAACCACTATATTTTCTTTAAGCGTTATGGTCGCCTAACTTCAAAAATCATTAGTATATCAGATTCTATAGAAAAGTATTATTTGAATTTTTTTTTCTAAAATGTGAGATTTTTGAAGATGCTGCTTCATACATCCTACGATAACTTTGAAATGACTTATACGATATTGTTAAGCCATATATAAAAAAATTCCTTTAAGGCATTCTAATATCATTGAATATAATATAATAAGATTCACTTATCAATGGGAATATTTGTTGTGAGTTTCTTTTAGAATCTGTTAAATTTAAGTCCCTTGTCGAAATTCACGTCATTATAAACCTTTATATGTTCAAATATGGAGATCAAATTATGCTATGGCTGATCCATTTATGATATTATGTCGTCAATATTATTTTTTGTCCGAATTTGTTGATTTTTCATTAAATATGAATATTACAAAGCACAAGATAATTATTTTTCTCAATACTTGATAAATTTTTACTTTTTTTTCCTTTTTTGCTATACTTTTGAAAATATTTTTATAATTTTAACTTTGTACCTCTTTTCATATTATACATATTTTGTAATTAGTCTGTAAGGATTAAATCTATTGACTAAATTGAAAAAATAAATAAATAAATATGTAACGAATTCATATAAATTTGAATAGACAGTCGCTCAGAAAAGTGTGCATATCCCCGGAAAATTGGATTTTACACAGAACTATAAGGTTTGGACTTTCTAATGTAAATCTACGCGAAAAATAAAACAAAAATAAATATGAGTCGTATTTATTAATTAAATTTGCTTTTCACATAAAATACAATTTTTGTTGTTATAGTTTCACTGGAATTATTGTGATATTCTTTACCAAGAGCAGTCTTAGAGCCTTGTTTGTTTTTAATTGCACTTTTTTTGTACTAATTGATCCAAGTTATCAAATAAATTGTCTTTCGGGCTTATGTCAGGTGACTGATAAGTAGAATGAAGTTGTTTGGGAACGTTGTATAATAACCGATCCTTTAAAATGCTTGCTTTCAAAAATACTTATTTTATTCACAGATTGTCTCGAATCATATTCCATTAGGTTCGAATATGTGAAACGATCCATAATTGTTTCAACAAAACTTAAATGCCAACACTAGCCGCCAATATGTAACGCTAAACCATAGCGCAACTACCTATGCATACAATATGACAGTTGCATTATCGAATGAAATTTTTATATATTTATGTATATGTTCACAAATCTTATGTATGTTATATACATATACAACATACATACATATATAAAATCTAAGTGTTCTGAAATTTTCGTAAGTAATTTTGGAACTTTTACTGAGGATCAAAAGTGGCATATATTTCGTTAAAATGATACAATGGGATAAATTAAAAAGAGGGCCATAAAAAGTGTCATTGGTATGGTATGGTATGGGTCAAAAGTGATACTTTAGTGTCACAACGGCAACGCCGCTGGTTTATCTTTTTGTCAAAGACTCGAGAAGAGCAGAACCATACTGTTTTGCCTCTGGTTTGTTGAATTTGCTGACGGTTTGAGATACAACCGCTCTCATTTAACGGAGGTGTAAGCTTAAATATTAAGACTTTCGCGAAAAGTTTTGGCGGTTAAGATAGATTTATTGGTCATTGTTAATGGCGGTATGGTATGACCGTTACCTAGTTTTGGTATCATAGTTATTAATCAAACTTTTCAATTTCAAAAATTTAACAAGTTTCAAATAAAAATAATTATTTTTCAAAACTGTATTAATTTTTTTTATTTATTTTTTTTGAATTTCAATAAAGGTATACATACATGCATACATACTGCATATGTATATACGCAATTATTTGTAAAAATTTTCATTTAAAAAGAAACAATATTTTCCTACAGTTCATGGAAAAAGCATTTTTCAATACGATGGATTAACCTCAGTTACTATATTTTATTGAAAACCCATGATGCTGGTTTGTTTGTTTGTTTTTTTTTATTCACTTTAATTAGTCTATCAAATATAAAAAAGTCCGTTTCATAAAGAATAAACTTTGAATGCCTGCCTGGTTTATAAAAGGAGTAATGAAATAATATTTATCCTTCTGCTGTTTATTGTTTGTTTGTTTTTTACTCCCTTTTCACGGTGTTGTTTTTAACTTTTGTTTCTATTTTGTTTACTTAACAGTCCCTAGTTGTGGCACAACCAAGTGAATCGAATTTCTGCCCTCATTACAAAAAAAGCTAAATATTAAAGGCTTGTTTTTATTTATTTATGCTGGATATTGTTGGTGATAGTATTTCATATTTCCTGTTTAAAAATTTTATTAACAAAAAAATGAAAAATATAAAAATTCATTTCAAGTATGTCTCATATGAAGTGGTTGCTTCTACACATAAAAAAAAAGAAATACTGAAACAATGAGAAATGTATGATTTAAGGTAGTTGGTGCACATTAAAGTCAAATTGTATTTTAACTTTATAAATATTTATTAACTTAATATTTGTTATTACTATTGGTATTGTTATTGTTATATCCAATTCGAGAAAACTAAGTACAAAGTTTATGTGTGTTGTGAGACTAAAACTAATTAATTTTAAATGAAAGTGTTGCAAACAGGACAAAAATGAATGAGAACGATGCGAAACGCCTACACAACGTTAAACGATTTCAACTAGACGAAAAGTATGTGGTATATTTATAGGCTGTTTTATAAATTGTTGTTTCAAAGCTAATTATCGGAAATAAATAAACCAATTTCTTATTAAAATGAACTTTGTATCCTGTTTAATAATTTAGAGGGGTTTCTTGTTTAACCACATAACAATACAATTTATGTGTTATTGTATTATATATATATATATATATATATATATATATATATATATATATATATATATATATATATAGACATATATATAATAATATAATATATATAATAATGTAATAATATATAATATTATAAATATATATAAATATAATATAAATATATATAATAATATAAATATATATATACATATATATATATATATATATATATATATATATATATAAATATAAATATATATATGTATATATATACATATATATATATATATATGTATATATATTTATATTTACATATTTATATATATGTATAATAGGGACACATTACGGTTTTCCTTAAAAGCTTAACGGTTAAGTAATGGTTTTTTACGTCGTCGAAATTCAAGCAGACAATTTAAAGAAATTTCGGAAATTTAACTCCTTTGATATAAGTGACCCTATTATTTTGCACATGACTATATAAATACCATTTAATTACTCGATAAATACTCAACTGATTTATAAATCAATATGCATGTACATATATGCCTTGATGGTTAAAAACGAAGGCGGTGCTACGCCCATAGATACAGTGATGGAGTAAATAATAGGGACGCAGCTTAACAGTTTCTTAAATTTTTAGTTGTTAAACTCGGATAAAATATGAACTGTTACTAAAATATGTTCGTACATATGATTTTGCAAATTAAACAAACAAATTAATCTTCGCTTCGTCAGACCATATCATGTTGTTCTAACTAATATAGTGCAGGTGTTGTTTTCGTTTGCTGAGAAAGGATAGAAACTAAGTACGGAATTTTGTTTATTTGAAGAATGGTAACAGCTAAAGCTTTGTTATATTTTAACAGAAGCCAATAAGCGGGAGAGATTGGATTAAAAAGGTATTCTAATTTACTTCTTTTTTTTTTAAAGATAGCAAATCATTCTAGGTAAAAGCATTCTGTATGTATACAAATAATTGTCTTTTTGTATGTACTATGTACATACTAAAATTTAACACCTTCAATACCCAATATCAAAAGTTTTGGTGATATACCTTCCAACATGATGGAGCTCTAGCTCATACAGCAAAAATAACAAAGAAATGGCTCTCAGATAACAATATTAATGTCCTAGATTGGCCATCATCTAGCCTAGACCTAAATCCGATTGAAAGTGTATGGGCTATAATGAAAAGGCGGTTAAGAAATGAACCCCAAACAGCTGTTGGCGGACTGAAGGAAAAAATTAGTGGAATATGGAATTCTATCACACCAGATGAATGTAAAACATTAATAAATTCAATGAATAAGAGAATTAATGCAGTAATTAATGCAAAAGGTCATCCCATACTAAATTATGTAATTAATGCAGTACGAAGTTATTATGGTCAGCATTTTAAGTAATTATTTTCAAGTACCTGAATTATTTTAATTTTTTTTAACATCAATGCTTTAAGCGCTTTTGTTAATTTTTAAAAATAATAAAATTTTCTGGTACGAACCTTTAATGGTTAGGGTAGTATATACTCGTATGTATGTATATGTGCATTTATTTTGGTATAACCAATTATTTTTCTTGAAAGAACTTTAGGCTATTAGGGTCAGAAGGAAATAAAATGTAGAAAAAGAACGAAAAATGATAACTATGATAATAGATATTATCATAATTAAGATAGTAGTAGCGAAGAACGCCTGGCTTTAGCTGGTATTGTATAAATGATGTACGTATATTATGTATCATTTCTCCTCCCTTTATCTAGCATACTACACAGTCACAGAAAATTACTAATACGGACAGACATACAGACATACACATGTAGACATTATTTAAAGATAATAAAAGTTTAAATGAATTTACGTATATGAGCATTATGCTAATGTTAGTGACAGTATGTGTTAGTGTGTAGGCAAGAAAGGGGCAAAGAGAGTGTGTTCATAGCTGCCAGATAGATAAAGAGAACACAAAACCGACAAATCTGAAAATATCCTCAAAATAGTGAAAGCGGTTCATTGAAATCGTAAAAACCATGTAAGGAAGTAAATATATAACAAAATTGTATGTTTTTCAAAAATAAATTTATTTTTACTAGAGTACTCAGCTGTCGGGACAATCGAACGCATTCTAGAAATATATAAACCTTCTTTAGTTTATACATACTTAACTGGAGGATAGTTCATTACATAAATTTATATTTAGTTTTATATATATGTATATTAGGGCGGGTCGATTTGTAGAGACGCAAAAAAATCGCCCAAGTGAAAAAGAAAATCGTATGCTATGGATCAAAATAAGAAACTTTGCCGAAGAAATCATACCTCTAAAATGAATTCTAATGTTTCTTATTTTGACCCAAAAGTAAAGTTATGAAAAATCCCACTTTGAACCATTTAAAGTGACCCAATCGAGTCCAAATGTATGACCCACCCCCACTAACTTTGGATGGCCGACCCATCCATAATAGGGGCACACCCCCTGGAACCTCCCTGGGTGGATCCACATACAAGTTTGTAAAATCTTTGAAAAAAAATGTTTGTCTTATCTGTGCAGGATTTTTCCAAAATATGTGTAGTATTACAGGCGTAAAAAGATTTTATAAAACGTGATTGCCTATAAATTAATAGATGGATTGTAGTAAGACATAAAAATCTAATTCAAAATACACATTTAATAATTAACTAATCGAACTAATTTCAAAATTCGAACATTAACAAAACACTTCAATATGAGGGCAATACAGGTATGGTGTTTTCTTTTCTACCAAAAAATGTGCATTTTAGTAAAAAAATATGCAGTTTTGTGTTTGTTAAAAATGTGTCACACTTGCAAATGGTGGAAAGATTTGCCTTTTATGCCCTGTATAATTCGAGTGTGCTGATAATACTGTTACGTTTTAACCTTTTCAAAACGATTGAGTTCGTTTAAATTGGGTTAAAATAAAATAAAACCCCGCTATATTTTATTGTTTTACAGTTTCTTTATTTACTTCACTTTAACTTTTATACTGTTTGTCTTAATACAACACTTAATATTCGTTTATACAACACTTTTATTTCCGCTTGAACACGTCTTTATCTTACGACAGCCAAACGATAACTAACTGACGTGGAGGTAAAGCAGCCCTTTATGTACCTAATTGCCTACAGTTTAGAAGGTTCATCTTCTATTTCATATCCGTTAATTCAAATGTAACGTAAAGATGGTCCATATAGCAGTGCTGCCAAATTGACAGGGTGACACAAAATATACCCTGTAAAGCGGATGACTTTTGTTTATTTATAGGGCTACCAGATGAAATGTAAAAAAGTCGCCATGAATCGTTATACAATTTTGAAGTTAATTTTTACATTGTTTTGTGAAGTAACCTTAAGGAAACATTACTTTGTCAAAGCTACATTGTCTGTAGTATAAAAAAATTGCATTCCGTGTTAGAAAAACTCTTATTTTATTTAATTTTTTTATTTTATTATAAAAAAATGTTCAAAATTTGAGGTCGAAAAATTTGCAATCTGGCGGCACCTTTTTCATATTTACTTATTTTATTGAAAACAAAACAAAAGATACATACATATTTTTGAATGTAAAAACCTTTTTTTGTAAAAATCTAAATACGGAATTTTTAATTGGGAAAATTGAAATAAATCAGTTATTAGATTCATATTCACTGGGCATTCCCATTCTTAATATTTGTATTATGTTCTTCTCAAATCTTATCTAATCAACATTGGGATCAATTATAAGTATATATACCTTGCTTGTATGTCACAATCTTTGAAGATATAAAGCAACTTCAGGTAGTATGAAATATGTATGAGACTAATGTGGAAAAAAGATGACGATGATATATATCAGACTATTTTTTTAACTGTATTTAAAGAACAAAATAAAAATAAATAAATAAAATTAAAAAACAATAAAATTCTTACAACAACTAAATTTTAATACAACAAAATCGAAATGTACTCCTAAATTCCTTTTTAAATAATTGTCAATATGGTATTGTATGTACCAAAAATCTGTATTTTCATTGTTTCGATTTTTAAAATTGAAATTATGATTTTCTTCAATTTTTATCTGGCAACCCCGATTATGAGAATTTTTCCAAAATCTTATGCTTATTAGGTGTGAATAGGGAGGGGAGCGAATTACTGAATGTTTTCGTTCGGTTCATAACTAAACACATGCCATCTGAGTATAAGGTTGATGATACAAATACATGTAAATAGACTCTCTAATAGAAAATAAACGTAAAAAAGTGAAATAAAATGTAAAAATGTGTATATAGTATATAGGATAGAGAGGGAGGAAAGAGGTTTGATATTGAGGAAAGACATTTTTACTACTCAAACGCGCAAAACGGCAATCAACAAACAAACCAAGAAGCGACAACAACATTATCAAGGGAATTTCTTGTAAATTTTTATTGCAATTGTTGAGGTTTCTTTTTATTTTCTCTTTAACACATAAATATACACTAGAATAACATAATAATGGTAAAAAAACAATAAAATTAATAATAATATATAAAAACCTTAAACATACGTACATACATAGATATAGACATGTGTGTATGTGACATACGGTCACATATACGAGTATAGTTATGTAAACGCATCAATTATTTATCCTCAAAATTCATTGATAGTGAAACTTTTTTCTGCTTAAAGTTTAAAATATTATTCAACTCGAAATGAGTAAAATAATTAACTAAAATGTTGACATTTTTTTTTTATAATTATTTATTGATGTATTTGGTCTATGGCAAAGTAATTCATTACAGACTAAGGTAATATAGTTAAAATTAAATACAAAATGTTTACCAAATGAAAATTATTAATTCAAATACAATATAATTAATTTAAATACAATATTATTTTACTTTCCAAAATTTCATTACTCTCAGAAAAATCAATTAAATGAAAACATATCTGACGAAAGGAGTCATTATTAGCATAAACAGATCTCTGATATTTTAAATTTATTAACTGTAAGTAGCGAGAAGATCTAACTGCAACATTAAAAATAATTTTGTTTAGAAGAAATTCGAAGTCAACGTCATAACGTATTAAATTCAATAAAAATAAAACACTTAGCATTGTTCTACGGCTTTTTAAAGTTGGTAGCTTAATTAGAGCAAGACTGCTTTCAAGACCTCTCAGACAAAAGAGAAGAAACTGTTTCTGCACTGGTTCAATAATATTAGAATAAGTGTGAAAGTAAGGATTCCATATAATTGATCCGTATTCTAGAATCGGTCGAACCAAAGATGTATACAACTGCTTCGTGATATATGGATCAGAAAATTCCTTTGACCAATGCTTCATACATCTTAATATTCCATGTTAATTTATGATCCAACAAAATTCCAAGATCATTTATAATAGAAACCCTTTCTAGAGTAGTTCCTTTAAAGCTTTTGTGAACGATAAAATGACATGTGTTTACATTGGGCATTTCCAATAATTTTGCAGAAGCCAGCCGATCTTATGTTTAAATAGATTTAAATTATCTATGTATGTGTTTCTCGAAGAAAGCACAAAAACGCAGATAAAAATAAGCTATCGTTGGTTATACTGAACTTTCTAAGTTTGAATATAAAAATATGACTTCTTTGGACACTTACAATGAATTTATGCAAAAATGTTCATTGGTTCGCCTAATTTAATTGTCTGTCAAACGTGTGCCGTTGTGGTGTGGTAGGTAAGATACCCTACTACGAACCAAGAAGGTTCTCTGTGAAGCCATGTGGAACCTTTCTTACCGGACACAATTAATTCATAAAAGACACGCTATCTGTTGCTTATATAAGATGATAAAAACTACAATTTTGTTGTGGTAAAAATGCACTCAAAGAACTGAGTGATGTCCTGTATCAAAGCTTCGGAGTAGTCAAGCAATATCAAAAATGTCATGTAGCCCTCATAACTAATTTTATAAATTTTTATTATATTGGACCCTATAAAAACGACTCAGGCATTCTTTTTTGTATATTATTGCCGTAATAAAACTAATTTTATCTTGCCAACAATGATTTTTGTTTGTTTTGTTTCTATGTTTACGAGTATAATTGTTTTATTTAAATCCCTGTTTACATAGTTTTGTGTGCTTATTTATCCAACATTATGCGGTCAATTAAGTTCTTTTCTGAAGTGAATTTATTTTTAGTTTTTAAAAATATTTATAATATAGATGTTGGTAAGTGAATTAATAAATTTTTTTTTATAAAGTTCAACAATAAATAAATCGTACTTATATTTAAACTAATATTAGAAAACTGTAACAGTTGTTTCGAAAAGTAAAATCGAACCTTATTATTTATTATATCTGGACTAAACACTAAAACAATCCACAATTTTATCTAAATTTACTAATTCGGCCTACCTCTTAGTTGAGTGTATTCTTTAATATGTACAATTTTAAATTTAAAATAAATAAAATTTATTCTTTTGCTGAAAACTTTCATCCTCTTCCATCCACAATTATCAACCACTGCAGTACATGTTGAATGATCTGCCAAATATATGGCCTTACAATGGAATGAGACGGATTGGATCAGTGATAGGCAAATTCATACCACTTTATTTTACGATTGTATGAGTAATGTGAGTATCTGTCTTTCACACCATACTGCAAGAACAACTAAATTAACAAAAAAAAAAAAAAAAAAAAAAAATCAAATCAAATAAAAACAATAACATAAAACATCAATAAACAATCACACCAATAATAAAGAAAAAGAATAACGAAAAACAATTAGCAACATCATCAATTAAACACTTTTTCTCTTTTGTATTGTATCGCTAATTTTCTCTTTTTTCTCTCTATTCGTTCTTTACTTATCCGATTGAGATCGTACGTGTCGGAGCAATAGAGAAAATTTGCTCGGAGCACTGTTTTGCCTATCACTGGATTGAATTGGCGAAAGGATTTATTGAATGAGTAAATGAATTTTGAGTATGTGTATATTTACAAACAAAAAATAAAAGTAAAAACCACACAATCAGTCACTATTGTGCCCTTTACATGTTACATTTGTGCGGCATACCACAAAACTGTTAAATGAACATAAACTGTGTCTACGGCTCTTTGTCTAAATGGCATTTTTTGTTCATCTCTATTTACATACTCCTCTCCTCATCCTTTCACTCTTTAAGACGTGTGCAAAATACAAATACCGGTGTATCCAAACATTTTGCCGTGTTGTTTTCATCATGCACACTTCAAAGTCCACGGATCACCATTGTGTATTTGAAATGATATGTGTAGAGTTTTGTTTTGTTTTTAATAATATTTGTTAAAAATCATCGTCAGATAGCCTAACAGTATGCAATGTAATATAATTTGTTGTTTTTTCAATTATTTTGCGAATTTTGTTACATTATTTTAGAAATCATTAAATATTCGTATAAGATAATATTTCATGAAAACTATCAGTGTGAGATGTATGAGATGTATACTTTTGTCTGAACAAAGTCTATGTGATAATTTTAACGTTACTTTTCGATTTAGTACTGAAAGGCCTAGGAACTTATGTATAATAACTTATTTTTATAGACCTAACCTAAGTTCACTTTTAAAAATCTATCAAAAACCATCAAGTCTCACAAATTTTTTACCATTCTGCTGCAATTAAAGCAACGACAGCAACAAATACAATCTGATAGAGGCTAAGGAGGAACAATTTGAAAGTTGAATCCCACTGACCATAAAATAATAGTAACAACAACAACAGAATGTAAAATATTAAGAAGAAAAAAGAAAACAAAAAAGATGAAGAGCAATTATGTAAATAAAATGAAGGAACAGAAAAGAAAACATTGTTGGCTCTTGAAAAAGTTTGCGCTTAAGCAAAAAGCAAAATTTGTTGTTGAATTCGTTAAGTAAATTTTTGAATATTTTTGTGTGCGCTTTAAATGAAGCGCTCATTCAGAAAAAAAACTATAAAAATGAAAAGCAGCGAAACTACATGCTCGTAAATACAAGTGCTAGTATCAGCAATATTCAGTACTTTGCTTTCTTAATCAGAGATAAGCCGTTGCAGGACTTGTTTTTTCTTTTTATTTCTACTTCCACAGTTTTTTTTATTTTTTGTTTCATTTTTATTTGTTTATTTTTTTTTGTTATATTACTTCCATCTCTCTTTAATTTATTTTCATTACAGTTTATGCCATTTTTAACATGGCTTAGAAAATGTATTTGTTAAGCAAAAGCCATCATCATCATCATCATCATCATCATCATCATTATCAACACTAACGGTTGGTTGGTTTAGATATCATGATTTATGATAAGAAAATTAGAAACTGATTAATAAAATGTAGGGAATTGTTAAATACGAAAAAGTCGAATCGATATGAATTGAAAGAAGAATTATTCTCGTAGCTATTGCAAAAATACTCTATTAAATGAACTGCTAAGAATCAACTCTACATTATGAAAATATTCTATGAAAAAATACGTACATACATCCATACATATATATGTATATTTATTTGTCAGTTAAATATTTTGCAATAGGAACATTTGATAAATATTTATACGGGGAATTGCGCAAAGAAACCCACAAAAGTTTATGCTTAAAATTAATTAAAACATTCTTCATATGCATTTATGGTAAATTAAACACTTAAGCAGATTAATGCATAAAAAAGCGATGAAATACCAAATTTTGTTTATTTTGTTATCGAATTCGAAACGAAAAAAAATTGGTGCTTCAATGAATTTTCACTGAAATTCAATTGGATTTGAGCTTGGAAGTTTTGTATTGTTTATGCAAAACAAAAGAAGTTTCATAAGTTGTTTCTTCCTAATTAAAATGTATTGCTTGAACGCTAGACGCCATATAGAATAATCTAAAGCAAAGTCAGCCAGTCTGTTAATAGGAATTCCTGGGATAGCATATACATTTCGTTGGTTTAAATGAAAAACATTGAATCTGTATATCGTTAAATGTTTATCTTGCTCTAAATTTGAAAATACAAAATATAAAATATCAATGAACAAAGTTTCTAAAAAGGGATAATAAACTTAGAAATACCTCTTCTTTTTTTCTTTCTTCGAAATTAACCATCTATAGTATTTGTTGTTTATAGTAATAATCATCATGTACGGGCGCTTTTAAATAATGAATATGATTGTATTTGGACACATTGCCACCATGATTCAAACCATGTCAAGCTACAAAAAAAAAAAAAAAAATGTATAACAATAACGACAATATACCATATATGCATATATGAAACGTATGAAGCTTGCCAGTACTCTCGCATACATACAGTCTATCTGTTTTCCTTAGTAAACATAAAAAAACAAAACATTACAACTCGTTGAATAAGTTGCAGATACCCACCCACTTAGATAAAGTGACTGGTATTATTATCACGCTGACAAAAGATTTGTCTATGAACACAGTGCATTGCATGGCCGGAAATTGCTGAAAGGCACAAATCAACTTCATCCCTGAAACATTCGGTCAGTGCAACATCATTAAACGTCTACAATTATACATTTGTGAGGCAAAGAAAAAAAATAAATCCCTTAACAAGGAGCCATATAATATGGAATTGCATCACAACTCTAATATCAGCACCATACTGACTGTTGATGAGTGTGGCTATCCCCTTGCTTCTGTAATGGCACTGTACGGGTACAATTTTCGGTTACATTTCTGATGTAAAAAGTAGCATAAATCACAATAACAACAATAAATAGCTCCAGTTGTGCGATTTCTTTTACAGATATTTTTCTGTTGCATGTTGTCTGTGTTTTTTGTTTCACACAAAATCCATAAATACATACATACATACATACTTTCTTTCTAAGTTTATCTGCCTGTGTGTCATTTAGCCACACGTAAACAAGTAAACAGATTTTGTTGAAATTTCGAGCACAGTTAGATTTAGCTAATGAAAGTGTTATATGGTTATGTTTGTTTCAAATGGACCTGCAGAATGTTCAAATCGGGGAAAAACTAGCCAAATAGGTCATATAAGACTTCAATTTTTCAATTTGCTTTACAGTCAATTACGCGCAAACGACTAAATCGATTTTATTGAAATTTTGAACTTTTTTAAAATTGCCTCCGAGAGTAAATTTTATTTCGCTATCCTAGAATTATATTGAACGAGAAATATTCGCTTAATCTTTTGTTTATTGTTTATGGTAAGTAGACAAAGAAGAACAGGTAAATCACTTAATCAAGGGGTGCGCACTTTAGTGTACACATTGAGATCGTTTTTTCGAATTTCTTTCAAACTAAAAAGTACAAGTTCTGTTAAATCTCAGACTGGTATTTTTTTACACGCTGTTACATGTTGTTTATGATTAATAGTCAAATAAAAAATGTTAGAATATATTATAAATACTTTTGTTGTAATATTTCCTAATAATCAATTTTAGAGCCGAATAAAACATTCCCGCTCTTTCATTCACTGGAAGCAGGGCAACAATTTCAAAAATATCTATAACTTTTTTCTTCCGAAAATAGACGTCTAACTCATAGACTCACTAATGAAAAAAAGATTCTGTCTACAAAATTATATCACACTTAACCCTATGATGTCCAACTTGGCCTGGCTGAACAATTGTTGTCTTTAATGCTCAATATATTTTTTTCTAGTTAAGTTAGAAAGAAAAGAACACCATGAATTCTACTACTGAAGTGTTCTGAATCTAAAGAAATTTATTTGGAGTCGATCGGTAAACATTAAGGGGTTCTAATTCCTTTTTTTTAAATAATGTGCTAAATGCACCCTTGTGGTCTGGTTTTACCACGGAAACACTCGACTAAAGCACCAAGAATTAGTAAATCAGTTGTCATAGATGCTACTAGTGCAGAGTAATCATATACCCCAGATCCAAATTTGATGGTAGATGTCTAGATTATTTCTTATCGCTGACGTACTAGATTAAGCCCGTATACTCAGTTAAAAACCAGTCAAGTATGGCATAAAAGTACGATGGATATGTGACTCATGAATATATTATGTATTAAAAGATCACATTTATAGATGTAAGAGCTCTCATGGTGTACGAGAGTTAAAATAAGAGGAAGGAATTGTGATGAACTTGGCTCAAAAGAACTTTCATACGGGACGTAGTATACAGTGTGGCAATTTTTTATCAAAAAATTTGACGGAAGTTCACCCTGCTCTTGTTGGTACAGGTCTCGTTAACAAAGCGTTTATTCCATTTTAATTTAGAAAATCACGCTCCTTGATTTGTTATGAAGCCTTCTTTTGGTATTAGGAGAATAGGCGCTCATTGTGCCCCTACATCAAAAAAGGCTGTTACTGTTATTCATTTATTTATTTAACTACGATTACAGCATATATAACTGCAGAAGATGAACCTGATAGAGCAACGAACGAAACCTGGTCAAAATATCTAACCAAATCATTGAAAATGCATTGTAAATGCAATGTATTAAATGGTATCGTATTATATCTGCCAGTGTGAAACAAAACGTTGTTGGCTATATATTTCAATATGCTAAACATATCAGAACTGGTTGCATTTATTATTTATGACGAGATGGTAATAATAAAGTAAACATGAGAGTCGCCGCCGCTTCCTTATTGTTTGTTTATAAGAATAAACAAAATTCAAAAAGTTAATTTAAATAATCTTTTTCTTGTGGTCTGATGCACTTAGTGGTGAAGTGTTTCCTGGACATCCTAGGGTTACCAAATCAAAATATAAAATCATTGTTACATACATAGTACATATGTTATTAACAAGCTATAGCATACCATGGAAAATGTTCTAAATCTTTATATTCACCTTTAAATATTATTGTAAAAAGTATGTCAGTCACTACGCAATAATTAATAAACGCATTCAAGCAATCCTTTTCAGGGATCTTATTTAATGTTTAGCCTTGTACTGTTAACTTTTATGTAGAAAGAAGAGTGAATTGATTTAGAATTTACTTATTTTTTTTTTCTTTTCAATAAATTACTTAACCATTAAAAAGGGTGTAGTCATGTTTCATACTTGTAATACTCAGTGTGAATTAAAACAGTCAAGTTTTCTTAACAAATCCTTCTTAACTTGAAAATGTTTTAAAATTTTTAATCCAACTCTTTTTTATTATTATATTGTAGACAAATAAATTTATGATTTCAATGACAGAAATTCGAAATTTTTTTGTACGAGAAAAGAAATATAATAATTGATTGAGAAAGAAATGGATTTGCGAGTTTTCATTATGTATTTAAACAAAATATTTTCTCAAGGGTTATTGAAGATAATTATGCATTTTGCAGAGTAATTGATATAAATAAAACGAAACCTATGTAGAAGTTGTTCAACACTATATAGATATACCACACCAGTCAAAATGGCTGGTTTTACAATTTTATATTAAAATGTCTGCTTCACGGTAATTTATTTTGCGGCGACGATGTCTGGAATTCACGAAATGACACGAATTATAATAGAGGACTTCCATGAATTTTGAATTGAGCATCGTTTTTGAACATATAGAAGGATTCGTCGGTCCATATTTTCAATAACTCTGAGACATAATTGAGAAGCAATGTCGTTAATGTACCGAATTATTTTATCCTTTAGCTTGAATTTTTCTTGGCTTATTGGCGTACACTTTTTCTTTTCAATATCTCTAAAGCAAAAAGTTCAACGGTGTCAAATCGCATATTCGTGGCGGCCAATTAACATTTCCACGACGGGCATTGAATTTCTCGCGCAAAAGAACCATTGTTACCTTGGCTGTGTGACAAGTGGCACCATGCTGTTGATCAAATTAAGTTATGCAAAAAACTTGACGTTAAGTCAATTTGGGAAAACAAAAATTCGTTTTGTACAAAAAAATATTTTTACATTTTAACCTTTTTAAAACGTTTGAGTTCGTTTAAATTGCGTTAAAATAAAAGAAGCTCCACGTTTGTTGTTGTTTTTTCGTTCTTTAGTAATTCCACTATAACTTTTATACACTTTGTCTTAATACAGCAAATTGATATTCGCGTATAAAACACTTTTTATTTCTGCTTTAACAGACTTTGATCTATGACAGCCAAATGATAGCTAACTCACCAACCGCAACGCGTCATCTTTTCATAGTATTTCATTATTAGTATCGAATGTTCTAGTACAGACACGAATCTTCGATTTATCTACGTTAATTCAAATGGTCTAAAATTTATAAACACTAAAAAAAAGCGCTAGACCTGCGGATGGTAACACTCTTTATTATTTAGTACAGGTAATTATGGCAATTATTGAGCCTTGACACAAGCCAATAAATTTTATAGCTAAAATCTCATAATAAGTTCCTGATGTGGTGAATTTTGTCTTCAGCATTTTCATTTTCGTAACAATATTATCAATATTTTGACAAATATAAAAAAAAGCTGTCCGATTTTCCCTATGCTTCTATTTTAGTATCAAACAAACCCACATGTAGGGATTTTCCCCTATTTCTGGCAACACTGATATAAATAAGTATACAAAATACATAAATTTATATGCCATTAAGAGAAAGTAGCCAATCAAAATTTTAGAGTTTTTCTATTAAAATGGCTTTATTTTTATACTGCATTCAGGATTTTGTTTCTTTATAATTGATCAGTTTTACAAGTGTGACACTATTTTGGTAGAAGTGTCCCTAATGTTGACCTCGAGCTTCATTACAAGCAATTAATAACTTAGATGACATAATCGTTGGAGGTAATACGAGTTTATGTATGTCAAGGAACCATACCGGAGATTAAATATATTGATATTGTCCGAATTGAGCTATTGCTTGATGAAACACTTGTGGCTTGTGTTTGCTCAAATAAAGGATATTTTGTATGCTGATATAGAGCAGTGTGGATTATAAAATAATGGCAAGCCCTTTCAATTGCTGGAAAAATATCTAAAATCTACTACAACTGATGTAATTTCTTTCTCCGCTGTTTCTTTCGATGTTAAAAATCAAAATTTCATTTATTAATACTTTTCTTGTATTTGCGTGCTTTGAATTTTAAAACAAAATTTCTTTTTCATTCTCTTCTTTTTGTCTTATTTTATTATTATGAGTTTATCGTCCTACACTCTTGTCGATTCCCTTTCCTATTATTTGTTCTTTTTTTTTTCTTCACAGGTAAGTGTCAATGTTTTAATACGTAAAACAACAATTTTATTACTTGTTTTACAATCATCCCATCCATTCATTCCATTCCATTCCATTTCATTTCATTCGTTTTTATTAAAAGGCTGGTGATTTTATTTTGTACACTGTGTGAGTGAGTAAAATCAAATTTGTTTGTTTTTCAATGTTTTTAAAAATAAAAAATTAAAATTATTTTACAATTTTATTGTTCTTATTCTAGATGCCATTTCGATTGGGTGATACAAAATGGTGCTTTAGAAGAGGAAAACACGGTAGGCAAGAGATAGGTTAACACAGCACCTACCACCTTTATAGATGGCATGGTAGCACTGGTTTGTGTGATGTATGCCTGTCAGATAATTCCATTTGATTGCCAAAAGAAAAATTTTTTTTAAAGAATTAAAAATTATCCATTTATGTATTATATGCTGGTAACTAATGGGATAATAATACTTAATAAAATCAATTAATTTCTTTAGCCAATCATTATGAAAGGATGTAAAACTGAAGTGAAGGGAAATAATCAAAATGACTAACTCCTTAAAAAGGTCAAAAAGTAAAACAACTTCAACTGTGTACTTGTAGAAAACCCACAACTCCAACGAAATTTGATGCAACGGAAGTTGCAACTTTTAACGATGTTTGTTTGAATGAATAAAAAATCTATGAGTGGAATGGATCAATGAAAGCAAGGGACAGAAAAGCACTCAAATCATTTCCTTATGGCTATAAAACAAAGCAAAAAGTAAGCACGGTATTAAAGAAGATACCTTTTGAAAAAAAGATAAATGAAAATTAAAGCACAGACCAGGGCTGCCAGATGAAATTTATTGAAAATCGTCATATTTACGGTTAATTTTAAGAATATCGTCATTTCAGTTTCGGAAAATCGTCAAAGAAATCGTACAAAAACAAAGGTTTTATTGTTTTCAATTTTTAACATTTTCGATTAACTACACTTTTAAATTTTATTAGATAGTAATGTTAAAATACTCTATTGACTCTAAATTATATGCAAAACAAACTTCTCTGATCGTAAATTTTAATAGTACTAAAAGACAAAAATACCTGTAATTTTAGTACTAGCTTTACACAAAACTAAAACTAAAACTATTCTTTTATTATATTCATAACTGCGCTCTTTAAAATTCTTTTTTTTTACTCACAATTCTTTTTCACTATTTTTCATATATACAGTACGCGACAAAAAATATAGACGAGCTTGTACTTACTAACATATATTTTCATAACATAGAAAAACTCATTCGAATATTAATTTGTGTTATTAAATTGTAACGATAATATACTCCTTTTACTAATAAAAGAAAAACAAATTTATTACAGTTAAAATGTATGTTAAAGATACAAAACCGCTAATTTGCATGCGTCAAAATAATAGCACGAAATAGACAGTTAAATTACGAATGACATAAATCGTTCAATAACAAAAACAATCATTTCAATATTAGAGAAAATTTGAATGTTTTTATAATCGTACCGAATCTATCAAACTCATTCCTTAGCCCACAATATTATGTAATATTCTACAAAATTGGCTAAAAGAAATTAGCAATTAGAAGAAAAAATAATTAATGATTATAATAAAGATGAATCAGTGACATCAATCTCAAAAAAATTAGAATTCAACACTGTTATTTACCGTATTATAAGCCGTTTCCGTTAATCAGGCTCATTGGCAACCATACACAGAGGCTGTAGACCCCTGAAAACCAGCAAACGGAACGATCAGACGATACTTCGTTTAAAAAAAAGTATGTCTTTATATCACGAAGGTTAATTACAAATCAAATAAAATTAAATGTTTCTATTCAATGGATCCAAACGCGATCTGTAGACGTTGCAAAAAGGATATTTACTACTGCCAAAAACAGATTGGTAAGAATTGAATTTACAAAGAAGCAAGTAAACGTAGGTATACTATTAATGGAAGAGGGTACTTTTCTATGATGAAGTCTAAGTTTAATGTGAGTCGTTCTTATGGATTTAGCCTGTTAAGTTTAATAAAAAGAATAATGTCTTAATCCTCGGTATACTTAAGACACGGTAACATATAAAAAAGGAAGTATTTTAGTCTGGGAATGCATTTCTGGCCATGGAATTAGGCCAAAACACAAAATAAAGGGATTAATGGGTCGATTCGTCAAAAAAGATAACATGGAATAGATACTGATACCGCATGCGGAGGAGAAAATACTACTTGATTGGACAGGACAACAGTCCAAAATGCACAGATATATGAAAGAGTGCTTTGTAAGCGAACAAATCAACGTTTTGAAATGTCTAGCACAATCGCCAAATCTCAATCCCCCAGAGAATTTATGAAATATTATACATATTAAAATAAGCCTCGATAATTTCTGAAATAAGAACGAACAATATTGACAAGTGGAAACTGCATTGAATGAAATTTGTAAATATGTAAAGAACTTTAAAAAAAATGTGTTATGCAACTAAATATTAGTAAAATTAATATTTTAAGTGAATTTATTAAAGACGTGCTTATGTTTCGTTACATTCAAAAAGCCGTGATCAACGTACAAAATGATTTTTTGTAAGTTAAATATGAGTTTTCTTAATTTTTTATTTTTTTTTATTTTTTAGTGAATTTAGATGGTTAACTTTATAAATCAATAAATAAGTTTAAAGTCCAAAAGTGTTTGTTTTTGTTATTGCCCAAATTGTCTTTAAAGATCGAAAAACTAGCAATTTTGATCCAATCGGACCAAAATGGCAACGCTGATGCTTACGTGTCTTGTTGTTATTTTTGGTAATTTTTGTTTTAAAAGATGCCCTTTCTTTTTCTAAATGATACTTTTTCGAATATTGCACAACCAAATTCCCATTATTTACTCACACACAATAATGTTTTCGAATAAAGTTTATGAAATTGTTATAATCACAGTGTGCAAAGGTGCTATAACATATTGGTGTTTGTAACGACTATGACATGTGGTCACGGTGCGTGTCTTTACTTTATAGTTGCGGCAATTTCGATATAAGAAATCAGACATTTGTATAACAGTTCTTGTGATGAGTTTATTTATAGTAGATAAAGTTTTATTACAACAGACTTAATTTGTCAACAAAAAAAACTTAAAAGCTTTAAATTGGTTGAAAGTTAACAAAAAATAAGAAACGTGGTATTACATACATACATACATACATACATATATATATGATTAAGTTTAAGGGGCATCTTAGCTTTTATTACAACATCATATACAAGCCTTGTATAGGTGTGTTTTAAATTTCATTTTTACTTTCTTAAAAGAAACGATTATTTTACATAAAATGGAGTTTTTGTATAATGTTAACCATAGAAAGGTAATAATATTCTGATATATGGTACATATGTATGTATTAACGTACAATACACATTAATAATCATGATTTTGTGTAATTTTTTGATTACCTAACAATTTCATATGTATACGGTTAAACACTTAAAGTAAGTAAGCAACTATTCAGTCTTTATTTGTATTTTTAATAAAAATCTCTAAGTTAAGTAGAACAAAAACATTTTTGTTTAGTTTTGTAGAGCTAAAGGTAGTTAAAAATATTAATAAACAAAATTAAAAATATTCTTGTATTTGTTTTGTTTGTGCAATCAAAACAATAAAATTCCCTAAATTAACATCAGAAAAGTATCATAAGTATACAGTTGGTAACAAATTAAGCTTTTTAGCAGAAAAATTTGAAAAATGTTGTAAATTTATTATTGAATATGGTAAACACTATTTTATCATTGCTTCTTCAAGTTGTAAATGCATCGAATCTTCCAAGTCTTGACTCACAGAGCTGGGAATATTTAACCATATTTCCACTATAATATTTTTTAGACCTGTTCTGCGTTTCAACGGCCGTTTTCGTATTTGGCGACTTAGATTATCCTAAAGCTGCTCTATATGGTTAAGGTCAGGTGACTAAAAAGGAGTTGTCAGTTGCATTGTATAGTAGCCGTTCTTTGTCGATAAGAACCATATGTTTCGAATTATTAATCTGTTTAAATATAGGGTCCGCCATCTAACGTTTTTTTTTTTCAAGTAGTGCTTATTTCGTGAATGGTAACACTTAGCTCATGTCTGATTTGACAGATAATTAGTTGTATCCTTCCGCTGAACGAATATGGTTGTGTATACGCTTGAACAACGCTGGGAAATATTGCGACCTTACTTTGAAAATTATGCCAAAAAAACTATCTTTTCAGATGAAGCTCATTTTGATCTTAGCGGGTATGTAAACAAGCAAAATTGTCACATTTGGGGCACAGAAAACCCGCACGCATACATTGAAAAGCCGATACACCCAAGGCGAGTCACTGTTTGGTGCAGATTTTGGTCCAGAGTCATAATTGGGCCATTTTTCTTCGAAAATGAGCAAGGAGTGGCCGTTACAGTCAATGGCGATCGTTATCGGGCCATGTTGAACGAATTTTTGTTCACAAAAATTGAAGAGGAGGATATTAGCAACATTTGGTTTCAACAGGACGGCGCTATGTGCCACACAGTCGAAGCTACACTCGATGTTTCAGCCGCAGAACTGATGTCGTTTAGCTACCTCGGAGCTGTAATTTGACACCGTTGGACTATTATTTGTGGGGTGCCGTATTGGCGTAAGTATTACGCCAACAAGCCAGAGACAATTGACGCTTTAAAGGACAATATTCGTGAAGGACCATATTGGTGAAATACAGCTGCACACAATCGATAATGTGCTTAAAAATTGGACCGATCGTGTAGGTTACAGCATAGCCAGCCGAGGCAGCCATTTGAATGAAATTATTTTCCATTATCAACCGGAAGGACTGTACCCTCAAATAAAAAAAGAAATTTGAGAAAATATTCAGTAGTTTTTTTTTATAGGATTTAAAAAAAAATTATTTGGCGGACCCTTTATAAAGGAGTCATTTAACACTACCTACATGGCTTTTCTTTCAAATCATTGTTTTAGAACATTCAGGTATGAATATTAATTCATAGTTCCATCAGAGAAACCAAGTCTTTCGACTCTAGATGCCGCCATGCAAGCCAAAAAAAAATATAATTCATTAGCCAGGTAAATCATCAAAAGAGAGTGGACTTAGTTAGTTAAAAAACACATAAACTAGTCAGAAACTTTCGAGAGCATTGTTTTTGACTAAAATAAACATTTATCGATCTGATGAGTGAGTTTCTAGCTCGAATAAATATGACTGGTGCCGCAAAACATGGTGGTGATTAGTAATAGTTTGGGTGTGCATGGCGGCATCCGGAGTTGGAAGACTTGTCTAAAGATTTTAATTGGATTTTATAGGAAAAAATCTAAGACAAAAAAAAGCATTTTCTCATTCCGTTAAGAAAAATTTATAAAAATTTTTTAAACTCATAACTAAACCCCGGCGTGCTCCGATACTCCTCTTTTAATTACTACCTTAATTATAATTTTTACTCTTTTCCTAAGCCTACAAGACTAAGCCTTTTAGCTGTATCTAGACTTAAAAAACATACATGCACACATACATACTTTTAAAAACACACTCATATTTACATATAAAGTCACTCAAGCAACCGTCTCAATGATTAGCTAGTGCTAACAGATGTAAGTACAACAACAAAACCAAAGACCCAATCAGTATGGTTTTTGTTCCAATTGTTTATTGGACTTGTATTTACAACTACAATTAAATATCTTTGTTGTAATATGTACCGAAAAGAAAGCAAAACGTATTGTTACGAAAACGAAAGCCCTGAAGAGATAAATCCACCACATCAGGGATTTATTAGGTCACTGGTTTTACAGGGATTCATTGTGCGATGTTTTTAGCTAAGGACTTGGTTTGTGGTTTGTGGTTTGTGTCGGAGCTTGCCATCGTTGCCATAATTACCTTTACTAATTTAAGAGTACTGCCACCTACATGCGTAACGGAGTTGCCAGCTCGATTCTTTTAGGGATATTTTTGTATTACATTTCAATTTACCGAACATAAATCAAAATTTGTAGCAACTACACGAACATTCAAAATTGATAATGAAATACTATAAAAGGTGTCAAATTGCGTTTGGTGAGTTTAGTCATCAGTTGGCTGTCAATAAGTAAAGTCTGTTTAGGTCCAAATAAAAAGGGCTGTAAAAGTGAATTTGCTGTATTAGACATAGTGTATTAAAATTACAGTGGAATTAATAAGACAGAGACAAACAAATTTATTTTATTTTAACGCAATATAAACGAGTCCAAACGTTTTAAAAAGGTTTAAACGTAACAGTATGTCACTGGGACGGTTTTTTGACTTTATTTTATTTAATAAATTTTATAACTTTTTTAAGGTATAGGATTTGGTATAGACTCTTTTGGCAATAATAACTGCTTCTATACGGCGCGGTATATTGTCCACTAAATTTTTGCAGTTGTTTCGGTCAAGGAGATTTCATGCTGCTCGCACATCTGACCACAATTCTTTCCAATTTCTAGGCGTACCAAGTTCAGCAGTTTTGACGTCAAGGTAAAAATTGTAGTGAGTTGTAGTCGAGGAGGCAGAAAAAAAATATTACCGAAGACCACAGAACGGCACATTTTAAGAGATCATCGGCAGCAAAAGGTTAAAAACGTAGTTCAAATTCAGAAGCAGCTTACAGAAAGTGAAAATCTCCATGTTTTGTTGAAGCAGTAAGAGAACGTGCCGAAGTGAAAAAGCCAACGGTCACCAAAAGGCGCCAACAAATCCGTTTGAACTATGCTAAAAAATATGATTCTTGGACGGCAAAGGTCTGGGAGAAAGTTATTTAGTCAAATGACACCAATATTAATCATTTCCTGGTAAGCCAGGAAAGATGTCGGACCAACTAATGGAATTTTAACAGAGTCCACAGAATAGACTGCTCAATCCTACGAAAAAATTTTCTGCACTAACTTGCCCGACATTGCAAAACATTCGGATCACAGCAGACGGATATCGTTTTTCAACATGATAATGACCCTAAGCATACCGCAAATTTAAAAAAAAAATTACTTAATGACCACCGCTCAAAGTTTTTAATAGACCGCCCCACTTACTCGAACACCTCAGGTGTACGCCTGCATGTATACATTTCGTTAAAAAATGATTACTTAGAAAAGATGGAAGAACCTGTTTTACATAAGCGGTGGACCGTCTTGTCTAAGGCGAATTATTTAAGCCAACGAAAGCACAGATGATATACTTATATGACAATTTACAAATTACAATCGTTTTTTTTTTATTTAAATCATATCCAGCAACCAGAGGACATCATTACATTGAAAAAATTAAAATATAATTCTTTCGGGCTCAAACATTTATATGATAATGAGAACATTAAGTCGAGGAATTGGAAAATTAAAATCGAAAGAAAATATTTTTATATGAAAGAATATGTATTAGGGAGATCGATTATTCAGCTTTTTTCAAAAACCAGTTTCCGAATAATTCGAAAAATTGCAATTTTGTAGAAACCGGTTTTCGTTTATAAATTTATCAAATAACCGGTTAACAGGTTCTGTTATTTAAATAAAATTCTTCTTAATTCTTGTTGCATTAGCAAATAAAATTGATAAACTTTTGTCCCATGTTGTAGTTTCTAGCAAGTAAGTAGGCTGGAACAACGTTCGATCTTTTTACGGCCTTAATGAACATTTCTTCATCGAGAACGCAACGTCCTAATATTTTATTCAGTTATTCGTTTTTTACAGCGTATTTGGTAAGAGTTTTACTTGCTAGCGCCTAGAGACTACTTGGTATGTAATTAAGTTTTCCTTACTGCACAATAACGTCAATTTCATAAACATATTTAAGGTGGTTAATAATTCCTGCTGTCGAATAGCATTTTCAGCTCAATAACAAGCCACGCCATCTGACAATTTTCAACAGCGGTATCACCATGATTATGAGTATCTACGCTTGAAAAACTTTACTAACTATAACATCTGCCGTTCCAAGCCGGCGTTTGTAGGTCCATTTCAATGAATCTAGTTAGTTGATCATCATTCTTCATATCTAATATTTTTATTTTATATTTATAAACAGCAGATTAGAAAAAGTTATTGTTGCTCAAGTGTGCATATCTTTTTCCATCTACCATGCTTTTCACGTCATTTGTGAGACGTTTAAGGTTGTCATATACAATATAAAAATAAGACGTTATATTTTAAGTTTTGAAAAATACTTAAACGACGAGCATATTTGCATTAAAAAATATAAAAACATATAAAAATGATACATATTTAAATTAAGCGGTTATACGTGTTCAAATAACCGGTTTATTCTGTGGACAAAACCAAAAATCGGTCGAGTAATAACCGTTCGATCTCCCTAATATGTATGTATACATTTGATAAAATAAATTTACTTACAATCAAATTTTTATAAATTCAAATATTTTTGAATTTCTCAGTTAATGTAAGATTAAGCTCTTTTTTGTATAAACGATTCGAAAATAAAGAAACAAAATGCGTTTGTGTGATGGTTATGCGTTTCTATGCTCTTAATTCCGCCCCATTCACGTTTCTAAAGAATCATTGAAATGGTTTGAAAAAACCAAGATCCCACTTATGCTAGGACCTGTATCTAGTCCCGATTGGAAATTAGGTGCGCTTAAGCGAATAAATAAAAGACAAATTAATTTCATTTAGTTGGTTAAACATTGAAACAGTAATGATTTATAAAAAAAAAGAACAGCAACGAAAACAACTCAATTTTATTTTCTGTTTCTTTAGTGAACAATATGAGTTGGAATTTGTTTTGAATAATGTATTGATAAAAGAAAGAGAGAGAGGATTTATACGAATATGTACCACTGTATGTAGACACATGTATGTACATGCGCCTAAATGCGACACCATTTGTCATTGCAATTGCAACGGATTATTTTAAATGTTAAAATCAATTTGCTTTCTTATGCTGATAAAAATTCGTTAAAAATAAAAAAGCAGTGAATTTTATGCATAAATTTCATGACGGTCTCCTCCTTTCTTTACTTTTGTGCCTGCCTTTACATTGTGATATCTTTATTTCAGGAAATCCTTTTAGCCTTGAACTGCAGGTATGCTATTTGCTCCTGCTACTGATACTAGAATTACTTTTTCTTTCTGTTGCTCAAATAAAAAAAGAAAGTCAAAACGACCAGAGAAGCATTATAAAACAGAAAAAATAATAATAAAACTGATATACAACAAATAAAAAAGGGGAAAAAGCGAATAACAAGTTAACGGATATAGCGATTTAAAATAGATTTTTGTTTTGCATCCGGTTTATGCAATACAACAAATTCTTTACTGCGATATAGGAAATGTGCCAGCAACAAGAGAAACTACAACTACAATTAAATTGTAACGTAATCCAAAAGGATTAAAAAAAAATAGTTTGAAAAATATGAATTAAAGAAGATGAAGAATAAACAAACGTATTTGAAAAGCTTCTGTATATGGAACTTTTGAAAATGAATGAAACAGATTATGTTGGAACCGAATTCTTGCAATGTCAAAAAGTGTACGAAGAAAACAAAAAAAAAAAAAAAAAAAAAAAAACAAACAAAAAAACTAACAGAATGCGCATACGGACCAACCAAATGGTCGACTGAAAAAATATTAAAAAGGTTTCTTCCTATTATTCGTCTTTATTTCGTTGCAAGCCCTTCCTTCATATTATTCAGTTTATTAAACACAAAATGCTCGTTTTACAATGCCCGGTATCTTAAACCGGTAAATCAGTTGGAATGATATTTATACGACTTTTAGAGTATTTTCAGCCAGAACAACAAATTTCATTCTTTTAATATTTCCTACAACCACCTTACCCACACCCCACACACAAAAAAAAAAGAACAAACAAAAAATCAAATTGACTATTGTTTGCATTTGTTGTTTCGCATATGATTATTTATGAATGTATGTATGTATGTATGTATATACATAATTTCGGGTAGAAAGAGGAAGGACGATAAGCATGTGTGTGCTTGCTTGTGTTATGGATTTGTAACGACGTTACGAGTGTTTTATAGAAATGTTTTTCATTTTATAGTTTCTTTTGTGTGTGGTAATTATCTGTATTTATTTCTGCAAAATTTTTTTTACCTCTTCTTTGTCCGTTTGTAGATTTAGTCGTGTATGTTTTTTTTCTCGAGTTTTTACATTGTAAACGATTTCAAATTAAGTGCTACATACAGTAACCTTGTAAGTCCTTAACTAACTGCCTGCTAATAGCCTCTTAATGAGCTTCATATATGTGCGTATATATCAGTGTCGATATGGAAGAATAGCTTAAGTCGAAAATTTCAGTTTTCAGAGATTCCCAATTCTTTGTAATTTTTATCTTAATAGCTTTTTTCAACAAAATTGTAACTTAACGTATTGGTAACAAATTTATGAAGCAAAAAATGTAAAAGTTAAAAAAAATGTTGCTAAGAAGAGAGCATACAACGCCTTTTATACCCTAAGCGATTTTTTGATACAGAGTTTTGCGTTTCACTTTGAGTATACTTACGTTCATTTATTGAAGTAATATCATAATATTATATAAAATATCTATGTATTTCATAGTTTTAAGTAAACATAAGATATTTTACTGAATCTTAAAAAAGAATAATACGGTTAAATTATTGAGTTTAACTCAATTTTAGTTTTATTATTATAAAATGAATTAAAAATGGGAATAATAAAAAAATAATATACCATATGAACATAAGATGTTCTGACAAATTCAATATCGTTTCAGAAAGCTTAAGCTAGAAACTAAAAGCGCATAAAATTAGCAAAAAGAACAATTTTTTTAAATGGATTAAACGCAATTATGCGCCCTGATTTCTATAAAGCTCCTAACAAATAACTCAATTCTCACTTATGTCGACTTAAGCTACTCGTAATCTTCCATGTCGCCACAGATATGTAACGGCTGTCCAAAATGGGGGTATCATTTAAATTTTGCTGTCATTTTTTTTCCTACTTGTAATTTTTAATTTTTTAAAATGGCAAAAGTTTTCAAGACGTTATTAGGAAATTTAGAACAAAATTCGGTAGAGAAAATGCTCAAAAATATCGTTCCATCAAGCTGATGGTTTAGAAATCTAAAGAAACTGGATCCGTTCATGAAAACAGAAACATAATTTATCTACAAGGTGGTGATAGTATATTCAACAGAGAATATACCAGCTGTGAGCAGAAGTGTTGAAGAAGATCCAAAAACATCCATTCATCATCCTTCGCAGCAAGTTAACATCAAACGATCAACATTATTCAATATTTTGCATCGTGATCTACATTGAGAGGTTTATAAGATCCAGCTGACTACGAATTACGTCGGCAATTCGCTTCTTGAACCATCAAAAAACAAGAAGAAAATTATAATTTTTTTAACAAAGTAATCTTCACTCAATGGCAACGTCTACAAGCAGAATTGCTGCATTTGTGGTGAATAGAATTCGAGTTACGGTTTGGTGTGGTCTATGGTCCGGAGGAATCATCGGACTATATTTTTTTAAAACGAAAATGGAAATGCTGTTACGGTCAATGGAAAGCGCTGCAGAGAGATATTCCGAAACTTTTTGTGGCGAAAAATTGATGATTTAGACCAGCGACGTGCTAAAGTAAAAATGTAGTTGTGTTAGTGAGAACATGGAAATTACTCTTTTTACTCAACATACATCCACTGTACATGTGCACTTGTCTACACATTTGCTTTCGTCGCTGTCTCATTGACGACTAAAAACAAGAGCGTAAGAATGCGTGAGAATTGAACGTGAACAATTGTTCTATGAAAAGCTCATGCCTGATTTAGACGCAGAGAATATGTGATTTAAACAGGATGGTGCCATTGGTCAGACAGCAAGAGAAACAATGGATCTTTTGAAAGAAAAGTTCAAAAATCGTATTATTTCTCGTAGAGGAGTAGTAAATTGGCCACCAAGATCGTGCCATTTGACATATTTAGATTTTTTGTGAAGTTTTTTAATACTACCTTGATCAAAAAGTTTCCGGAAGAAGCCTCGACCAAAAAAACCACGACGTTTTCAGTCAAAAAAGGAAGCAATGCTCTCGGTTTTCATGGATTACAACGGTGTAGTGCATCAGAAGGCTAGACAGTAAACAAAGAGTTTTATTTTGGCGTTCTGAGACGATTGCATGAAGCAATTCGCTGAGTGAGACAGGAATTGTGGGTGGAAAACTTGTGGATAACGCACCATCGCACAGTGCCATCATTATTCGAAATTTTTTGACGAAAAATGCAACAAATATCATCCAACAGCCATCGAATTCACCTGGTTTGGTTCCCTGTGACTTCTTTCTGCTTAATCGAGTAAAAATACCATTACGTCGTGCGCGTTTCATCAGCAGTTTCTAAAATTGTATAAAATCGCCAACAAACAGAGATAAATGTAGTATTTCGCTTTTAGCCGGAACCTATTTGTAATAAACTGAAATAAAAATATTTTTTTATTAAAATTAAAATAAAACCTCAATTTCGGACATCCTTTACATATAAAAGCTACTAATACATAAATACATTATCTGTGGTTGATACAAATTTATCTGGACTGTTTTCATTCAAAATCATGCCTTTATTATCGTTTTTATGAAAATAAAATCATAAAAAGACATGAGATGAAACAGAAGTCTATTTATGCTTTAAAGGACAGAAAAACCAGAGAAAAGGATCCACGAAATTTATTTATACAACAATATATCAATAAATCGCAATATATATGTACATATAGTACTCGTATATGTATATTTTTTAATACATATTATTTTTGAATATAATTAATCTTCGCTTAGGCTGTAAAACAGATTTTATTCAAATCATTTATATATGAATATAAACAAAAAAGTTATAAACATTTCAAAATGATATAAATTTTGTAACAAACTACAATCTATGTACATATGTACTTACATATGTACGAGTATGTATGTACATATATATGGTTAGATATTTGGATAGATATTTTTGATAGACATTTAAAACAATAGAATTGGCAACATATTGGATGACATTATATTGTTGAGTAAATAAGTTAATGTGGAGGGGGGAGGACATATGCAACAGAAATTTTTATGCAAAAAATTTATTAAGAAATAATAATATAAAGAAAACCACAAAATAATTTCATATGACGTATGTATGTACTTATGTATGTATGTATGTATGTATGTATGAACAAAAAACACTTGTCAAACGATTATTGAATATGAAAAATACATATTTTTTCATACACATGCATATACTCGTATATGTACATATCCAGATGTTTTCCATTCACCTCTACACAAACATTTACTTACACTTACACAAACAATTTATAGAATATTCATAATGCGTAGGACTATTGTTTAGTTTACTTGTGCTTAAAAATAAAACTGAAGCTTTAATAAATACAATTGTTATTATTATATTATTAATAAATAATTAATAAATTATTAGCCAACTGTTTGTATTCTTGACTAAAGTTCATTTAGATTTGTTGGATCATTATCGTAAATTTTCGATGGGGTCCAAGTCCGGCTGTGCCCAGGCCGTTGATTAGAAAATCCTGGACCAAAAGCCAATTCTTAACGATTGTTAAGATTCCTATCTTGTTAATATATGTACATGTATAACATTCTCTTTTATTTGTGCACAAACATACATATTTTCCTTCGTTTCTCATTTACAACTAAATAAATAAATATGTAGTTTTACTCAAAAAATGTGTGCCGCTGTGGTATGATAGGTAAGATACCCGCAACTACTAGCCAGAAGGTCCTCGGTTCAATACCAGGCCAGACCATCTGAAAAAATAAAAGTTTTGTCAACAGCGTTATCACCTCATGACCTTATTAGTAACTGGTGAGTATTACTACTATTGAAAACTTCTCTAAATGCATTTGCCGTTCGTAGCCGGCATTAAACTGTAGGTCCTTTTCAATGAGTTTAAAAAGTTGAATCGGTTGCAGATAATTGACTGAGAGAAGTTCCCGTGTGTCTTCATGGAATGTTATGGGAATTATATACGAGTATATGTATAACTTTTCCCTTTGGATAACACTGTCTTCTACACAGCTTAAAATATTGTATTGTAGTATACAGATAATCTTTTTTTTTTCATAATACTTTCCATTTTTATTAAGGACCGAGATGCCACCTAGTAAAACAGGCCAACCAGCAGACTTCCAACGTCATAATCTTTTGTTTCGTTGGCTTGTGTGTCTTAAAGTTCAATAATTATTATGAATTTTGCGCACATTATTAAAAAGTTAAAATGTTGATATTTCAAGTGATTATTTGTTTTTTTTTTATTAATACTTTTGAAAGTAAAAGTTTAAAAATAAAAGTTTTTAATATTTTGAATAAATTGATCTAAAAATGCTCTAACAACTAAAAAACTGAATTTTGAGTTTTTGGTTGATAATGATACTGCGCATTAAAGCAAACTTCTTTACAACCTTTTAGCCTTCTATTTGCAAACATAACGATTTTTTAGAGAAGTTCAAGAGTTCGTAACATCAATTTATTTATTTTTTGTACAAGTCAACATACTGGGTCATATCAAATAAATTAGTTTTAAATAAATATCGTTTTTAACATAATGTGCACCAAGGAAACAGACGTTATATGTACCGATTTGATAAGGCGTTTGATAAAGTTAACCATGGCATTTTACTATTCAAACTTTCATGCATGGGGTATAGATGGCGACAATTCAATTCGATGGCTTAAATCGTATCTTTGTGGAAGAACTCCAGGAGCGCCACAGGGCAGTCATTTGAGTCCTGTATTGCTTACATTATTTATCAACGACCTTCCTTCTGTTATTTGTAGTTCAAATGTTCTAATGCATGCGGACGATGTTAAATTTTTTAGTTCCTTTAATGATATTTCTGATCAATCATCTCTGCAAATTGACATTGAATATTTCTCTTAACGGTGTAATATCAATTGCTTGGACTTGAGTATCAAAAAGCGGAAAGGGAATTCTCTGATCTACATATTACGAATACTGATCTATTATATGTAATCGTTACTTATTCAAACACTTACACTTATTCAAACATTATTAAAAAGCCTGAGAATAATGCTAAATGTTTCATTTTCTTATATTTTTAATACCCGTTTATATTGATTCGGATTTCCTTCTAAACAAATTGGTTTTTAATGTTCTAGTTAGACCTTCTCTCGATTTCCAGCTAACAAATCTAATATATTGCTACGAAAATGAAAACGCCTAAAAGAATGTTCCAACATTTAAAGCTTTAAATGTTATTATGGAAGTTATTCTATTGGTTAGTCTATATTATCTGAAAAGTGCTACCAATTCAGTTTTGGATATTAAGTTGGTTGTTGAATATACTAATAGGAATGCGGAAAATAATAACATAATAACATTCAAAACTAATGTTAATTTACTGTAAAAGGCCGCCACATTCTACTTAGTCAGTCAGTTATAATTTAGCAGTCATAGAGTTAAGTCGTACTAAAAGTTGAGTATTAAATAAATATATGTATAGACAAAGTTAAATTGTTGGAATGAAAGGACTGTATAAAGTAAAACAACAATTTAGTGTAATTTATTTAATTTAACGCAATTTAAAAGAATTCAAACTTTTTAAAATTATAAAATGTAACAATATCATAGATGCGCTTATTCCAATGATGACTCCTTTCTTCAGATATGTTTACCAACCATTTAATAACCTTTATTATATACTTGATTTTTCTACTACTAATTATATTTTTTGAAAGGAAAAATATATATTGTATTTAAATTAATAATTATCATACTCTAATACTTTTGTATTTTCCTTTCGTCCGCATCCAAAATTCTTATTTTATCATTTAATTAGCCCCAAAAGAGAAGCATTTATTTGAAAATGTGTGTTTGAATAACATCTCTTAGTGGATGATGAATTGTAACAAACAAAAAACTTTGCTTTGAAAAAGAAACAAATATAATTTCAGATGAGAAGTCACTAATTTGACCTTCTTTTCTCCCTATTTTAACCTTTCCCAGGCCTAATTTTGAAAAAAAACATTCCTTATTGGACTTTCACTAACTGGTTCTATCTATGTTTAACACAATCGGTTTATTTAGTACACAAGACGGACTCATAAAAAACTTATGGGAAATACAAAAGAAAAAAAATAAATGATTTCAGTTTTCTTCACTTACATATAGAGCTGATGATAAGTGAAATAAAAAAATTTATGTAAATCCCTAAAGTATGCCATAAGAATATTTCAAAAAATGTTCTCTCCCGAAGTTCCTTCTTCCCGTCTGTTTCGAATAGGTGGATGTTATTTCCATGAAAAATGTATTCACAGGTAATTTATTTCCCTTTCTTTTAAGTTAATTCAACTTCTTTTGATAGTGTGGACGGCGATATGTATGGCGAAAGCGTAGTAGATAATTTTGCTCTAAAAACAAGTAAAAGTAATATTTTCTAAAATAGTTGAAGTAATGCTATGTTCGCACGACAACGCTTTTTCGTCATTCGTTCTCTCATTCATAATTCAACCCCGATTATGAACCACTCAAATTGTAAGTAATTATATTTTTATTACCCTTTGTATTACTTCAAAATCAGTGTCATCTCAAACTGTAAGAAAAACTTAGATCAAAAGAGTTTGGTTTACTTATTAGCTTTTAATCAAAATGTTTTAATTATAAATTTAACATTACAAATTTATAAAATTGACCGCCGTAAAGTCTGTTTTCAAGTACCAAAAATAAACAAAACATAAAATAAACGAAATAAACGAAATAAAGACATATGCTAGCTGCTAAAATGCGCCGTGCGTACGGTAGAATCCAATTAAGTAATACAAACAGAGAACGAAGTAATCTGAAGTCTCGTGCGAACGTAGCATAAAAGTCTTGTCTGTTACTGATATTTTGCTTTTTTCTCTCGCTTTCGAAAAGACAATGTAGTTTGTAAAATGAATAGAAAAGAACATGTTGTTTTGTGAGACCACGACAAGAGCAACCCCATCAGCATCAGCATCGCCATCATATCGTGTTTATTAGGCCCATTCTTATATTATTTCTCGTAAATTTTCATTCAAGTATGTTATTATTTTTTTATTGTTTTTATTTTTATTTTTATTTTTATTTGCGGGTCATATCAGCCTCAACCAATGGTGGTAGTGTTTGGTGTTGTCTTCATGTTTTTAACATGTTACACTTATGTCTGTACCGTATCTGTATCGGGCACTTTCCGTCTTACATTTGTTGTTGTTGCTCTCTTAAGGATTCCCTTTTTAGATTGTTGTTGTTGTCATTGTTGTTGTTGCTGTTGTTGTCGTTGTCAAGGAAAGAGAATCTAAACCGGAAAAAGAGTATTTTTTGTTCATTTTGGTGAGGTATTTATATCCGTCCATAAGATCAGCTAGAGGTTTATGCATTTGTTTTTTTCTTTTTTGAGACAAATTTAGGCAAAAATACTAAAAATATTTGCGTAATGATAACAATTATTTAAAGAAATCAATTTGTAACAAGTATTTAAGCTTTAATAGGTTAAATTTTTAAGAATTTCTTTATTGTTGCCAGCTAAACCTTAAATGAGTTTACTTGCTGCGGCGATTTTTAATTTGTTGGTATTTCTTTTGTAGTTGTTGACTTAGAAAAGATTGTTTTTGTTGCTGTTGTTGTTGTTGTTGTTGTTGTTATTGTTGTAGAATACAAAAATTGTTAAAATGAATAAAATACATTTTCATTTATTTTTATAAACATTGTCATTGTTGGTTGCTTGGTTGGATGACTGCCTGAATGACTGTATAACTGTGTGGCTGTATGTCTGTATGACTGTTTGGTTAGTTGGCTTTAATTGTTGTGTGGCCTTATGACAAGTGTTTGTGTCATTTTTTCTAGTTTTTTTTTTCTTTTTCCTTGATACACTTTATGTACTACGTTGTTTAAAACTCTTCATCATTTTCATGATTTTCATTTTTGTTTTATTTTAATTTTTTATGTTCATATTCTGCAATTTATCTTTGTTTTGAATGTACTGTTGTTTTTGCTGTTGTAATTACTTCTTATATTTTCTATTTTTTTTTCTTTTTTGGTTTTTGCTTTCGTTGCTGGATATTGTTCCATTTTCTTTAAGAAATTTAGTTGTTTCAGAAGTCCTGCTGAAATTATTAATTTTGACTAATTTTAGGGATTTTTTTTTTAACTATTTTATGTGAAAAAATTTCATTCGTTCTAAAAAGTAATTAACATATATATGTATGTACGTATTAGGAAGAATTATTCAATCGGCCTATTTTTGCTCTAGGTTAACAAGACGTTTATGTTTAAATATATATGTTATTTGCTATAGCTTTTATACATATGTATGAATGTATTTATATATACATATTAACTAAAATTAGTTTTGACGATCACTGGGAAAAAATGAAAATACGATGGTGGAGGAAGTAATAAGAGAAAAGTAATACAGACGCAGTCTGGAAGGGTTTTGTTTTCTGATGAAAAATGCATCAAAGTGGTGTTGTGAAAGAATAGAACTGGAGAAAATTTGATGAAATGCCATCAATATAAACTTTATCTACAAGGTGACCAAGGAATTCAAAAGACAAGTAAACGGCTTTCAACCGACAACAAGTGTCTGCAAAGATAAATCGGGTCAAATTATGACGTGAACAATAATAAGGACACTAATGTCTCATAACAATATTTGATGAAAAAGTAAGCAACATACCATAAGAGAATTGCTGATAAATAATTGTGCTTATAAATTAATTAATTGAATTCATATCGTTGTCTTCATATTACGTATTAGGGGACCAAATAACACTGCATACAATTCTAAGTACACTTTTAAGGCGGTAAAGCATGATGGCGGGAATATTATTGTTTAGTGGTAATTTTCTATGGTGTTGGACCACTATATCGTATACAGAGAAACTTGTACGCTACCTTAGCCAGAAGAGAATATGCCAATTAGTGCAAATCTATGATTCTGGGTGGTGTCCTTCAAATTAAATTTAATAAAAATGTTGAAGTAGAAACAATAATTTAATAAAAATAATGAAATTTGTTTCGGTAAAACATTAACAGAAAATAAGTAAAGTTACGATATTCATCTCAGTCTCAATGTGTAAGTTAATAAAAAATTTGTAGTGCGAGTACTAAAATTGCTATGTTATTTTTAAGCTTACAAACACGTAATAGTTAACTTATAAAATGATTTTAAGATTTTAAGATTTCCATAGAAATTATAACAATTTTAACTGAGACTGTAATATGTATAAATTTTCTTCTGATTATCTTTAAACAGTCTATGATGTTAAATTGGTTTATTTGCAATACGAATACCTTCTGTAGACATGCATAAAATATCTATTAATTGAACTTGATTTCAAGCGACTTGTGTTCATTTTAGTAAATACGAATACACAGTACACGACTATTGACTTGATTGCAACCATAAAGTCCTTTTAATTTTTATTTGCACATGAGTTTTTTTATGGAATTTATTTTGTAATTTTCTTTTTAATTTTATTTTTTATTATTTTTATTTTCGTTTGTCAGTAAGTCACACGACTGTAGCAATTTATTGTTGTATTGCAATATATATAAAAGATTATTCGAACAGCACCAGTTGCTTTGTCATTTGTAATGTTGTTACAACATGTACGTACTACGTATGTCATGTGTGGTGTGCTCAAGAGAGCGAGAGAGAAAGAGAGGGAGAGCGACTGGGTTTTTGTATCAGAGTTGCCAAATTTTTATGATCAAAACACACAGACCTCCTTCCCTAACGGCGCTAAAAAGCGCTAAATTGTTTAATCAAAACCCGCTGTAAAAAAGCGTTAACAATATTCAAAAACAAAAGAATATACTGAATATTTAAACAAAATTGTAATATTAAAATTTCAATTTCAATTTACAAAGATTTTATAATGATTAAAAAATAAGATTACAAACGATTTAGAACAAAGCAACAATATAAAAACTTTTTCTTTAGTTTTGGGTTCTGGTGTAAGACAAAGAAAATATCTATCAGACATTACCTATCAGACATTTATAAACCGCTATCTAGAAGGCCAGCCCTTTCCTAGAGAACACAGATTTTAAGAAGAGCTGCTTATGTCAGATTATATCAAATATTATCTTGAATAACTTAACTTTCGCAGTATGAAGCGTTTTCAGTCCAGTGTTTATAAAAATTAATGAGTTTATTGAAATTAGTGGCTTTCTATTCATAGAAAAAACTTGCAAATAGAAAAGCGCTAACCTAACGCGTTTTTTAAAATAAGCGCTATAGAGATGAAATGGGACTTTTGGCAAGTTGTAACGCGCTAAAAATAGAGCGAAAATCGCTGAATTGGCAACACTGATTTGTACACCCATATATGAATATGCATATGTATGTAAAATATACAATACGTATGTATATATGTATTTAAACTTGTGTAAGTTTATTTTTGCTGTACATGCAATTTGGTCACATGTGTGTTTGATTTTGCGACAACATCTGCTGTTGCACAAATACACAATAGAAGATGAAAAGGATAAAAAACGGAAAATTGATTCTTAATCACCCATTGAGTAAAATTGCATTTGAAGTGCAATGCACAGAAAAATGACGACAATGCCTGATGTGGAAAGAAAAAAGCATACGATGTAATAAAAAGAAGAAGAAAAAAAACGTAAAATCAATGTGTGTAATTCTGTTGTCGTAATTGTTGTCGTTTTCTTTACAGTTTTCCCTTTTTTCCATTTTGCATTGTGCAACTTGTAGTATGTGCTTTTCTTAAGTAAGTGTTTGTATACAACACAACATCCTTGAGGATATTAAATGAAGTGTAAATATTTTCTTGAATTGAAAAAATGTGATGAAAATAGAAAGCAAATGTTAAAACGAAATAAGGTATGTATCTGAACATACATACATATGTATTCCGGTTCATATTCCTGCTATCTGTCTAACCAGTATTTGTCAGGATTTTTATTTGTATTATGCTTTTGCGTGCTCAGTTCATTTTCATTCAGTTTGTTGATTTTTTCTTTCTGTATTTGTTTAAGTCAACTTTTAAAGGTTGATCATGTAAGCATATGTCTTTTTTTTAACACACAAATACACTTGTATTTTCACACATACATACATACATACATACATACATACATACATACATACATACATAGAAACATAAATGAAAGAAATTTAAAACCACAATTTAATTTGCCACAAAATGACAAAATAGAGAGAGAGTATAAGAATTACAAGAGAGCAGATAAAGAAATTTTTTAATTAATTTTTAATTATATTTCAGATTGATACTTTCGTACATACATATGTATGTACATACATATCCATATGTTTGTAAATGTTAACAAAATGAAACGAAATGAAACGAAAATAAATTGACTTTTACAAATTACAGTAATTCTTTTGGACAAAAGCTTAAACGAGTTTCGAAAATGTCAAATGTGTTGGCTCTAAGCGAGTAGATTCCAACATTCTATAGACTATACGCAGTTGTTTCTCGGCGAAAAAGTTACGAGCTGAAGGAACAATGGCCCATTTGCCATTTCTTAAAGGACTAAAAGAAGTGTTAATTTGCGTTGAAAAGACCTTAAGGAAAATGTTGCTGGAGAGGTCTAATGTAGTGTATAATCTATCAATGCAAGGAAAATTTTGATATTTTGTCGATTTGAAGCTTATTTACCTTCAAAGATTTTCCATAAAAAGTTATAATTTTATTGGAAACAGCAGTCATTAAAAATCAGCCTTAAAATCTGCATTTTTTTCGACACTTCTCTAGGGAGTATATTGGCTTTCCACAACTGTAGCCCCCTTCATGTCGTTTGTGTAGTGGTGTTGAATATCCTTACTAATTGCTGGTGATCTTTACTTGAGCATTATAATACTTTTTCTCAGTAGATAACGTTTTTTCCTAATCATTCGTCTGATGTTTGTCATCATCGCCAGAGGAAAGCTGGAAGGCCAGGTTGGCTTCATCTTCTCTATTTTTTTAGATTGAGTTGTCTGGGGGGAAAGTTGAAGCGTCTTGTGATATTTTAGGAAAAATATACTTTTAAAATTACAAAAATTCATTTTGTGGAACTTATTTTAGCAGAGATGCGACCTGAAATCCCTACGATGTCAATAGACAACTGGTGGTATAAATGCGTACATAAAATATATATTAAGTCCACATATTTAAAACCAAGATGAGCTGTGGAAAAATGATAAAATTTTGCGAATAATGTTAAGTTAAAATTGAAAAGGTATCTTTTGAAACCTCTTGGTAAAAATTGGGTTAAAAAGATGATAATAAATTTAATAAATTTATGTTTTTTTCAATGGTATTGACTTTTGTTTGACTTGAAATAATTGCAAAAATAAAAGAAACTTTTGTGCTGAAATTGAAGCACTTGAAAAGTAGTCTGAAGTGAAGTAGACAGAAATCTGATTTCTTCGATTCATAAATAAATTGTTCAATTGTTTCAAGACTATATGGTAGACTGTTTTTAATTATGCAGTAGCTACTTTTGTGTTTACTTATATTTTGACTGTTTTTATGTGTATAGTATACTCGTATGCAGTACTAGTGATTTATGTAATGAATGATTTTTCATTAAAAGATGATTTTTTATTTTAATTTATTTTTTTTTAAATCACTACTCCATAAAAATAAAGTTAGAAAATTTGGCCGCAATATTAGAAGAGTAAAAGGTTTTTCCGTTCTAAAGGTGAGCGAATCATGAAAGTTTATCGCATAAAATATGAAGGCATTTAAACTTGTTTTTGAGAAAGAGTACACAATAGAGTGCTTTTTTGAACACAAATTAACCAACCCCATCCAGCACTTAATATACATACATACATACATACATACGTATTGTGCATAGTACGTGTACATATTTTTGACTATTAATGTAAGCATGTACGGTTGCAAAGAACAAAAAAAGATTCAAATAAGAAAAAACAAATTTAAAGAAAAAATTACTTTTATGTCCTGTTCCTATGCAGAAAAATCTATAAAATAAAAATATATGGATGAATGAATGTGTGGTATAGTAGATGGAAGGCTGGTTGGCTGGCTGGCTGGTTGTTTACAGGCTGTGTGTGAGTATCTTTTATTCTGTGACATAAAAACGGTTTACTGTTGTGTTGGATAATGTATGGGAATGCTTCAAGGTTCATTGGTCAAGAATTGCTGTGATGATGCCTTCTGTTCCTAAAACTGATGATCTCATACCATTTTCATCTCTTTTCCTTTGCTTTAAAAGATATGTATGCTCCATGATTTTTAAACATTATGTCGAAAAATAACTCTCATATGGTTCATGTATGTACATGTTGATAGTTATGTGATACGTTGTGTGTATGGTATATGTATGTTGTTATGCATGCTTATGTTATGAATTGGTTTTAAAGTATCAAAGATTGATGTTTTTCAATATTATTGTGACAATTTATGTCACAGAACTCCCTCATGTACTCACATGCTCATCACACTCTTACCCCTGACATTTAATGTTACTGATAAATGACAGTGAGTGTATCAGTTTTGTTTGTGTGCGTGTAAGGAAATGGGAAAGTAAAGTAACGATATTTTTTCAATTATGATTTTTTCGTAGCATGTGACAAAAGATGCTATAACAAAAGGTAACATGGCCTATGTGAATGTAGAAGATTTTACACACAAACATACGAAATCGTATTTATGTTTAAATGCCTTTTCCTTTTCTTGTATTGGGTGAGATATGTTTGTTGTTGTTGTTGTTGTTATTGTTATTGTTGTTGTTGTTAATAATATTCCTCATCAATTTGGGTGTGTCATCAAAGATTATTGGTGTTGTAGGTGTTTTCTTTTTTATTTTTCAAATTTTTGTTTTTTCGGCTTTGTATGTTTGTTATTTCTCTTTGTAACTTGAATATTTATTTGTATTTGACATTTCTTGTCTCAATGCCAATTTTGTTTGTTGTTGCTGCTGTAGTTTTTTTTTTAACAAAAGAATACAAAATACGAAATGGGAAAGTAAAATAGCAGAAATTGAAAAAGAATCTATAACTACAAAACAAAGTACCAACAACATCACCATCACCTAGTTTTCATTATATCATACTCTTTTAATCCTCTAAGGTAAAATACATTTTTATATTTTCTACGCTATATCGTATTTATTTTGTAGGTTGAAAATAACAAAACAAAAAAGAAGAGTGGATCTAAAGCTCTTTCTTTTTCCTTTGGGCTATTCAATCAAATTACATTTGGCCCCTGTATATTGATGTTTACAATTGTTTTCGGAGTCATTATATGGCCGAATGAATTGATTCGTTAGGCAAGATACACAAACACATGCATATTTATAGAAATTGAATTGAATTCAACCAGTCTTGGAATGTATTTTGCCAATATATGTACAAATACTACAGCACCAGTGTAGCCACAAGAGGAAAAATTAAATATTAAGATCTATTTGCTTGGAAATGTAATTTTGTTTGTAATTGCGATTTTTGCATTCTTCTATAAGCAGTTTTTTTATAATTAATAACTAATTTTTTGAGCCAAACAAACAAAAAATAATAATTTAGTAGCTTCAGTATAATCTATTGTCTGTTTGTCTTAAATTAATTGAATTTATCTTTTCTTTTCTTACAGGTGAGTCTTAATTAACAAAGCTGTTCAGGAACTTAAATTTTTTGTCATGAATTACCTTAACTGGCATAAAGAAGAGAAAAAAGGTAAGGGTAAGGTTCCAAAACGTCGAAGCAGATTGTAGTGATGCGTATTTACTACTGTTTCGATGCAGAGTAAACAACACTGATTTGCTTTGAAGTAAACTCTTTGTATCCTCCTTACATTTAATAACAATTTTTGCTTTTTGCTAGTCAGCACCTTTACCCATAATAAAATCCTTTTCTCATTTTGAAAGCTTTATTGTAAGCAATAGCAAATATGAAAATATTAAAAAAAGTTTAGTTAAAAAAATTATTTTCATTTGAACAAAATTTTCAGATGCTTATTCATCTGAAAATTTTTAATACATTATACAATTTTGCAATACATTAAGCAATGCGTTATTTTGTCAATGTTTATATGGTTTCGGTTGGGTATGCATGACAATGTTTGATTGCATTACAAATGACGTTTTGGAGCTCACCCTGACCTGATCTTTTATTCCTTAGAGGTAATAACAAGGTACGTATTTTTTGGTGCTTCCCCATATAAGTTTTTAAAAAAATTCAAGTTGTCAGCATAGGAAAAGATAATAAAACTTAAAGTTGTGGTCACACTGAGGAAATTTTTGATGAAAAAAACCTAACCAGTATCTTATAGAAATATTTTATAGAAACATTACCTTTTATGTCAACATTTCTTAAAGACTTATTTAAAAACAAATAATTATATGACGGAATGCTTATATTTTTATTGCATAGATGACTCCAACACGTAATCGAAGACGTGTTTTACTCATAGATAAGTTCTCTAAACGTAAAAAATAGAATAAATGTATAGATTTTTTGGAGTCATATTTATCCAAACCAACATTTAATTCAACAATAAGTGTAAGTTACAGTACAAAAACAAAAACAACTAAACTCAATGCATTATCAGAAAAAGCAAAGTCTGAATTACTTAAATGCAATAATCGAACTCAGTAATAATCTGCATATTATTTGTAATTTAGCAGTCAGTGAGCATCTTAGACTTGATTTGACTCTACTTTAGGCTTTATGGAGTTTAGTATTGCTAATAATGCAACATTAAGCTGGGCAAGGGTGTTGATTTTTTTTTTATGAACTCCCCTAGTCAATTCTTCACAAAGACGCCAATTATATTATATTATAATGTTTTGGACTCCATGCATGTGTTTCTGAGTTCGGAATAATAACGGATCAGCGAAAGTTTTATGATACCCAGTGTGACCATATTAGCTTTTTTTAAGCTAAATTTAGCTTTTTTATGTTCGATTTAGCTTCGAAAATTCTCATTTAGCTTTTATCTTTTTTTAGCTTTTTTCCAAAATTCATTTAGCTTTTTTTAGCCTTTTCTGATTTTCACAAAAAAGGACAATAGAGCAAAAGTAATATAAACATTGCAAAGTCTGTCATCGAAAAGCAATAAAATTGTAGCGTCACAGAAACAATAGTTTCTGCATTGCTTACACGCTTATATTAATTAGTAAATTCGTATTCTTTTTCATATGAGTTTGACAGAAAAGTTGAAAATATTGCTTATTGTTGCCGTACTTTTTTGCGTATTCATTAAAAATAATAATAATAATAATACAAAGGAAGGGTTTTGTGTTTATCGGATTCTATCTTTTTCTGGTTCTGCAAAACTCTAAAATATATGTGATAAAATATTAGCCAATGACAAATAATAAAATTGACTAAATAAAATCAAAATTTACCAACAATTTTTTCTACAACCTTATTTATAACTATCTTTACTCATCCGGTGTTGCCCGAGAATCTATATACATATACTATATTACAAACGAGGTTAAAATTCCCCTTTATTCCGATCCCATCAATTTTTGGGCCACCTATTTGTTTTTATAAGGACAATGCAAAGACGTTTGAAGTAGATTACGACTGTTGGTAATAAAAAATTGCTTTTAAAAGAAAAATAAGTGTCATTTCAGACGAAAAGCTTATAGTTTAGTCGTCTCCGATGTCTAATAAAAATAAATTTCCCCAGGCTCAATTTTGAAAAAGAGCATAGCCTATTTCGTTGGCTGGATCTTCTTCTGTCTTGAAAATTTCAGCAAAATCAGTTCAGTCATATACGAGTGATTGGCAAACAAACAAACATTTAAGTTCTTATTGAAATTCGTTCAATTAATAGTTTTACTTTTATGCTGATCAAAAAGGTTTAAAAGTGATGTCTAATATGCTATATTAACCTTATCTAATACCAAACTAAAAAAAATATATGTTAAAAAACAATTTAAAATTGTAGCTAATTTTTTAGGCAAAAACAAAAATTTTTAGCTTTTTTTAGCGTTTTTTTGAACGCGATTTAGTTTTATGTCATTTTAGAATCTGGTCACACTGATGACACCTGATGTGTGTGTACATGGGATCGTTGGTTTTATAGATTTCGCGATTGTTTACGATACCGAATTTTCCAAAACAAGCTTTGCATTTTCTTTTCGAATATTTAGATAAGCAAGTGAGACCATTTTACTAAAAATATAATGATTTTTTCCAAAAAGCATCTCAAAATACCATTGATTATTTGATTGACTATAGTTTATAGTATGCTGAACGAAATTGACTCTAGTGTGGTCTCGACTTTGTAAGTTACTGTAAAAAGCAAATTACACAGTGCGATAAAAATGAAAGAAGTTGAAATAACTAGGTAATAACACTACTTTTCTGATAGGCGCTATGGAGTAGAACAAGAATCTGTTTTTGGAATTTTCAACACCTAAATTCGAGTTACGGGTAAAAAACCGTTTCTACAGATCTTCATGCACTTATAAGCTAATAACTTAGTACAATATTACCCGATTTTAAGTTTATTTTCGGATTTCGAAAGAAGAGAAACAGACCTTTTAAATGATATATATCTCGTTTAAGTAGCCTTGAAGAATCTGGGTTTGTTTCTCAAGCAAACACATTTTTCATTAAATTTTTCCCACATTTTTCAAGTTTCGCTGCGTTTTTGTGCACTATTTTATATAGAAACCGTACCATTGAAGAATTAATTCAGAACTTATATTTAGTTATGAAAAAAAATGAGACTTAGGTTTACATTTACGATTTTTTTTTAACGTTCCAACTTGTTTGCAATCGTTAATTTTCCTTTAAATTTTTATTGTACTTCTTTTGATCGTAGGCCGGGCTTTTTGGGGATTGGAGCGAAAAGTCAGAATATGGATAACACGCTCACAAGCGACCTGGCGAGCGTCTCCAAATGTAATCGTTCGAACTGGCTTGAGAATTCATTGTGATGCTAATGTTCCTGGATTGGTAGACGTCTGACTTTTTACCATCCGAACCCAAAGGCCATTAGCCTTTAGCTACTTATTTATGTCTCGATTATGGATGGCAACCGATCTTCAGTTGCGTTGCCGAATGGCAATTAGAAAATTCTAGTTGCCTTAATGGCAATTGAAATTAAGAGATTTTTAGTTACTAGTTGCCATACGTAATGCAATTTTTGGCAACTGGCAAAGTAATTAAACTTCGGTTGCCATCCATAATCGACCCATTAATTACTGTATTTAATACAAAAATGAGAAATAAGCAAAAAATTCTGGCACGTCGACATTTTTCTCAGAAAAGTCCATATCTTTCTTTCTTCTGTATGTAGGTAAATTCATCTCAAATGTCCATACACCTATTCCCTCTATCCTTCTATCCACAATCAGTTTTTCTAGTACGTGCACAATGCACTGTATGAGGCAAAAAAACAAAAAACAAAAAAAAAGAAAAACGCGAATAGGCAACATTTTTTATTATGGTGCTTATTAAAGTAGAGTATTTATTAAATAACGATAAATTAACACAAACTAATTAAATAATAATCTTCTGTAATAAAAATGCTAAGGCTCGTCTGGTATTGTTGCAGTTTATTAAACATACCGAAGAAATTTATAAAATTTTGTTTTGACAAGTATTTGACAAAAAAAAAAGGCGTGACCATTGTTTTACAGAAATATTTGTGTTTTTTTATTATTTAGCTTTTTTTATTTCATATAATTAATTATATGATTAAAATTATTTTCTTTATATTTTTAGTGAACATTCAAGTAGTCTATTAATGGTTTATAGATTTAGTTTATACCAGATTTTAATCCTCTTGAAATCTAACTAAAAGTGGCGCAATACACAAACTTTAAAAGCTTTATTCTTTTGATTCTCTTAATTGAAAATATTTTATCCCAAATATTGTTTATTTACGATTTTAAATTAACTACTATATATGGTCTTATAGTTTTGCGCTTCTTTAATCCCGATTTCAAATATTTTAAGCGCGAAAAATCCCTTTTATTCCTTTCTTGAGCATATGTTCTTGCAATGTAAACATTTAAAATGCGCATGTCCATATCCTTACGAGACACTCGCTCGCATCATCTTCAAATTCATTGTGCAGATGAGAGAAAACAGAAAAGCTCTTTTTCTTTGGAATGATGATGGAAGAAAAGGGCAATATTTTCACGTCAGAGGCCTATGTTACAATCTGAAGTGGTGAACAATAGAAACGAAATAACAGATTGACAGAAGTGAAGAGAGAATATATATATACTCGTATGTATATATTTTTTCTGAAATCTATCAGTCACTATTAAAACTCGCATGAAATATTTTGATATTCGAACTACTCTCTTATGAAAAGCTGTTTGACCACTTTCTCTTTTCTTTTGAAAGTATTTCTCTTAAGTTTTGATGCTTAGCATTTATCTAAATGTATGTATAGTATACGAGTATGTGTGTGTATAGTAAAAAAGGATGTAAATTTAAGAGAAAAAGATAAATTGACTTGTGCTAAAATTAGATTGTTTTTCTTACTGGGGACAAAATCTGCAACGAGCTTAGTCTGTTTTTGTGTACGGGCGTTAAGTGGTCGAAATTCGGTTAGAATTTGTAAACGGTTGCCAAAGATACACAAGTGCTTCTGGGAAATGGAAAGATAATAGAAATACATGTTTGAATGCTTGTGCTGTCTTTGTCAAAGAAAATATTTTCAACAGCAAAGAATACCGTCAGTAGGACGAGTTCATCGAGAATAATTTCACGCGATTAAGAAAAAGAAAATTAGTGGTTAAAAAAAAATGAAAAAAAAAACATCTCTCAAGTGATTGTTTTTCTGTCAAAGTTTCTTAAAAACTCGTTTCTATTCATGTGTGTTACTATTTGTATATACATACATGTATGTATATGTGGATATGAATGTATGTGTCTTTTAAATGCATAAACATATACATATACATATCATAAATGTTTATGTGCATGTGTGTGTGTGTGTATTATTAATTTATTATATTTTTTTTGACAATCGATGAAATGCATATATGGAAAGAAAACAAAAATATTAAATTAATTAAAAATTCTATAAAACGAACGCGCCAATAAAAAAATACGAATGTATTGTTATTGCTCTCAAAAAACAATAGTGATAAAATGTTGTATACATACGTACGTACATATGTCAATATGTGACGAATTATAAAGAAAAACTATAAAAATAACACCAACGATAAATAAAAATAAAAAAAAATAACTAATAAATTAATAATTTGTTTTCATAACTCAAATATTTGGATAAATATGGATAAAATCAAATCAAAAGCAAATTAATTTAATTCGTTTGTGTTCAAAGAAAATGTAAAAAAAATCAAAACAAAACAAAAAAATAATTAATAAATAAAATATGTTCAAACTTATTTTAAGCAAATAAATAAATACTTATCATCAAACAACGAAATCAAACGAATTTAAAAAGAATATAATATTTGTGTTTTTCATAAATAGAACGAAATAATATTAAAAAATCAAGTGTTTCTTCGAGAACGTTTTAGCAAAATATCTGAAATATCTTATTATTGGGATTTATTTATTATTTTTCCAGAAAATTAAACAAAACGGATTTGTAAGAGTTTTATTTCATTTGTGTTCAATATCTTGCTAAAATTCCATCTTCTACAGCATTTTCACTACTATTTTCAAAATAAGAATTGCGAATATTTGCCTTTATTTAAAATTGTTTAAGTACTTTCACATTTTCAATGATTATTTTTTTCGTTAATTTCTTTTGTGATTTATGTATTTGTCCTTAAGTTTTTCGGCATGATTTTGAGAAAACCGAATTGATATTTGATTACAAAAATATTTTTCCTTTGCAAACTAGAGATACTAAAATGCCATTATGGCAATTTTGTATCTATTTCTTCAAAAACATTATTAGATACTGTTCCCAATTGTTGTTTCTATATTCGTAATGATAAACATTTTTTAAATCGATCAAAATCGCAATTAAGATAAAATGTAAAAAATAAAATTGAATTAATGTTGGTCAAGACTTATTTTTTATGGCAATTGAAATTTTTTATTTAACAGACCAAATAAACTACAATGACCTATGAAAATAAGTAATAACCAAATTATTCGGTATGAATTATATAAAATATTTTTATTTTCCTATTAAATTCGAACTTACATACTTACTATACATACTATACGGAGCATTTTTTTAAATGAACCTTTTCTCATATCTAGCCATTACTGTAATAGAAAATGCTTTTAAATTTTAAAACTTGTTAGCTGAACAGGAATAGCAAACATTTTTAAATTGTCCAAATTTCAAACTTGACGAAATTGGTTATTTATACGTTTCAATATGCTGTTCAAATGAACTTCTTTGTAAAGTTCAACTTGAAAGGAGTGGGCTCAGCTAAACGTGCTTGTTTTCAATTTACAAAAAATCAATCGTTTTTCTCAAATGTATCGTAAAATATTTGGTTTCATATTTAAATATTCCGAAGCGTTTTTTTGTTTTGTTTTAAGAATTGCTTTTTTACACGATATGCGTTATACTTAGAAATTTATTTTAGATTTTAATACACAAATATTTTAATAGTATATATATTATAAAATAAAATGTTTTTATTTCTTGATTTTTCAGTTTTTTTTTTAAATATGTATATAAAAAAATTAGTAATGCTTTTAACAATTTTCTTTGATTTTGTAATTTAATTAAACACTTTGTTTTCAATCCGGCGTACACTGGTATAGCTTCACACATTTTTGTACAAAAAATATAAGAAGTGGTCCCGGAAAGTTGGCACTGAGCAGTATATTGATTAAGTTAAGAAAGTAGTGAAATTTCATAAAAATTGGTCACGCCTATCGATCGCCGCCCATAAAACCCAAATTAATATTTTCTTATAAAATTTTTCCTATAAAAGCAAGAGTCTTCAAATTTGGTACATACACTTCCTAGGGAAAACAAAAATGCGTGCCAAGTTTCATCAAAATCTGCCAGGCCCACCGTGCCACAGTGCACTAGGTGGCGATAGCATTTTGGTGGCAAAAATGTATTTCTTTAAATTATATTTTACAAATATAATAATTATTTTCCATGGAGGAGTGTTTCACTTAGAAAAAATCATAATTTGTTTTTGAAAAAGTAATATATTGTTGAAAAAAGAAGATTTTTCTGAAGTCATTTCACACAGCTCAGTAGTTTACGCGTGTCAGATATTTCTATTGCTAACATTTTAATGCCGTTTTTGTTAAAATACTGCACTTTCTTTATAATTTTTCGTTTAATTAATTATTTCAATAAGATATGTATCTTAGGTAGATATGAGCAAATGGAAATGACCTTATAAGATTCAAATTTGGCAGTATTCCGTGGAAAAAAGAAAGTTAGCTCTGGCTACATCCATCTTCTTACCGGAACCAAATTAACCCTAAGAGTCTATTCATTGAATTTACCAAAAACAAATATATGAATTTTTTGGAAAAAGTCAGGAAAACTGCAGACAGGTGGTAACAAAATCTGTTGCATACTTTTATTGTAGGATTAAACCTTTTGAAATAAAATCGCAGTTATAAATTATAACAACAAAGAATGTCAGTAATTTTTAAATAATAAAAGCAAAACCATATGATAGATTGTTTTTGCCATTAAAAAAGGTCAAAGACTTCTACCAAGTGTGTTCGATAGTGAGCAAACGTGAGCACAATTCGAACCTCTGAATATTAATATATAAATAAAACCAAAATGATTTTAAGATAATCTATATTAATAATATACACTTTATTCTTCAACGACATCATCTAGTTCTAAAAGATATTTTTAAGTTTTACTTTACGTTTTATACTACTTGTATAAGGGTCAGAAGATGCAAGCAAACGATGAAAATCATCAGCATTTGTTGCAGTTGTATTACATTTTCTGGAAAAGGTTAATCTAAATTTTCTGTAATCCTTATTACGTGCTTCTTCTGCTTCCTCAGAGAGCATACCACTAAGAAGTACTGCTGCATCAATTATGTCCTTTCCATGTATGAGTATTTTATGGACAGTAACAGGCATGAGGTACCAGTTATATTTTATAGCAAATATCTCAGCAGTATACCACGCAATTTTATGAAACTTCACACTAACAATTTTCTGTCCACATATTATCTGAAATATAATTCGGATGCGATCTATAAGTTCTTCATTAACACCTGTTATATCGGCAACAAGTGCAGGGTTGGTAAAAGACGTCTTGAGGTATTGCCATTGTTCGAAGGCCCAGTACGCAATCTACTCTCAAGCTCATATGATCTTTGAATGCCGTCTGAATTCGATGCTCGTTTCCATCAATTTTATTCAAGCGTGTAATGGCGAAATGCCCGATTTATATGCCTTGTTGTCCAAATTATTAATTTCCGAAGGTTTTGCTGAAACAGTATTTGTAACGGTCTAAGCCGTTTTGCCATTTAGCATCGCAAACACTAATTGTTTTTTTCGAAAAAAATTGGACGACATTACCTTGTCGATGATGGTCTTTTATTATGCCAGTATTCCTACTCAGAGTTAGGTTTTATAATTAAAAGCACCACCGATGCTAATAGCAAACTTCTGTCGCTTACATTACTTGGCAACCTCTGATTGTAGTCTGCATGAGCAGAAGAGCCATCGCAAGCCCATTTCGATATGAGAGTATAATTCAAATTTGTCATAGCATTAGTATTTACGTCATAGCATTAGTATTTTCGTTTTGTGGTGTGATCCATCAATTTATGCAAGCTTACAAAGGTTTCCTTTTCAGATATTCGGACTTTATCGGGATAATATTTTTTCTTGTTATCTAGTACATCTATCATTACCATCTATGTAAGGTGGTAATATATCATATCCCTGTCTCTGCAAAACAGATTTAATCGTTTCGTACTGATGCTTTGCTTACTCAGCATTCACCATTAACATTTGTGCAGTTGATAAATGAATATATAAATTTGATAATAATTTTTGCACCTGCAACTATACTTGCCATTATTTATTTTTTATTCCAAAAATCTTTATCCTAAAAGTATGCAACAGAGTTTGTTACAACTCAGTACTGCAGTTTTCCCGATAATTTTCAGAAAAGTCATAAGTTTGTTCAAAGAATAGACTCTCAGGGTTCATTCGGTTCTAGTAAGACGGCGGAGTTAGACCCAGTTACCTTCTTTTTTCCAATGAAAACTGCAAACTCTAAATTTGCTTTGTTTTTCTTCAAGTTAAAAAGGAGCTACTTTACCAATTAAAATATCTTACATACATACTAAGTCACTAAGTTGTACGAAAAATTTCGTCAGTTTTCGTTTAACAATACTTAAGTGACTTTAGAGAAAACATTCCTCTTTCATAAAACCATTACTCTCTGTAGAGCAGCACTAATAGATTTCTAAAAAGCAATTGTCAAAATATTGACTATTGAATATTGAATATTGAATATTGCCAAAAAGTTAACACTGTGCGGCGTTGCCTACAAATCTATTGAAACATATACGTAAAGCACTGTTTAAAGATATAGCCCACTAAAGAATTTAAATGTATACGAAAAATTAAAACAGAACTAATTTTTTTTCTTGTTATTTAATCAATTCTATTCAATAATTTTTAATCAAAAGCAACCTTAAAAGTAAAATAATAAGGAAAACTAAACTTTTAGTATAAAATATCCCGAAATTTGTTTGTTATAATTAATTATATCGCATTCTCTTTTAACAAATTTCATTCTCGTATAATGGGAACTTTTGCTCATTGTTTGCTAATCACGAGCTGTAATTAGTTTTCTACATTACAGAAGAAATTTTAAAATTTAGTTTCTCTAATAATGGGGCGTAAAGTAATCATTTTCTGAGGGCCTATGAGATGCTGAAATATCCTAAATGCTTGCGCACAATATCGTCATTCGGTATAAGTTTGAAATCGAAATCGAACAACTACGGTAAGTGCCAGCACAAACGTCATAGGCTTGTTGGCTACGGCCTGAAATACTTAATACAAAAAAATTCTCCATATCGAAACAAGCTTTAGATAAAAAGAGTTTAAATTGGTGTAAGAGGTATTCAAATTGGACTGAAATAGATTGAAATAATAATCAATTTTTACCAACAAGTCACACTTTGAATCCATGATAATAACATATATTTGCTAGATTTGCTAGATTGGCCTCATAAAATGCAAAATTATGAAAAAAAATAATAATAATTAAAGAGTGCTATAGAAGATTATTTGGTCTAAAATAACTATAGATGATTGCTGTAACTTAGTGAAGTCAATTTCAAAAGAAATCTAATATGTCTTAAAGGCCAAAAGTAGAAGCATTTCCTTAAACTGAATTCAAATTTTTGTATTACTCCCTTGATTACTGAAATTTTAGTACTTAATTTAAAAGTGCACTAATGGAAAACAATTTCATTCAAATGGCTGCCTCGGCTGGCCATGCAGTAGCCTGCACGTTCGGTCCAATTTGTAAGCACATTATAGATTGTGTGCAGCTGTATTTCACCAATGCCTTCACGAATATTGTCCTTTAAAGCGGCAATTGTCTCTGGCTTGTTGGCGTAATACTTATCTTTTACGGCACCCCACAAATAATAGTCCAACGGTGTCAAATTGCAGCTCAGAGGTAGCTAAACGACATCAGCTCTGCGGCTGATAATGCGATCTTCAAAAACAGGGCGCAAAACATCTAGTGTAGCTTCGACTGTGTGGCACGTAGCGCCGTCCTGTTGAAACCAAATGTTGCTAATATCCTCCTCTTCAATTTTTGTAAGCAAAAATTCGTTCAACATGGCCCGATAACGATCGCCATTGACTGTAACGGCCACTCCTTGCTCATTTTCGAAGAAAAATGGCCCAATTATGCCTCTGGACCAAAATCCGCACCAAACAGTGACTCGTCTTGGGTGTATCGGCTTTTCAATGTATGCGTGCAGGTTTTCTGTGCCCCAAATGCGACAATTTTGCTTGTTCACATACCCGCCAAGATCAAAATGAGCTTCATCTGAAAAGATGATTTTTTTTTTTGGCAAAATCGGTATCTTCTGTAAGTCGATCCCAGGCCCAGATTCTCAGCGTTGTTCAAGCGTATACACAACCATATTCGTTCAGCGGGAGGATAAGACTAATTATCTGTCAAATCAGGCATGAGCTAAGTGTTACCATTCACGAAATAAGCACTAGTTGAAAAAAACGTTAGATGGCGGACACTATATATAGCGCATATACATATTAAATGAAATAATATCGCATTAAAAAATAATGAAACATAAGGTATAAATAAATATGGTAATTTGGTTCAAAAGAAAAAAATTTTCATATAAAGACAAAAAGGGGTTTGTTCGCATTATAGATTAATTTCTATTATTATTGTTATTATTATTATATGAATTATTCACAATTTTAATTTAAATTAATACTTAAATGTTTATTGAAATTAAACAAAATTACACAAATACAATAAATGTGTGTACATATGTATTTATAATTTGTAGATATGCATGCATAATGGTTTAAAGCTGACCGTCCATGTGCACAGAATATTTTGCAATTGTTTTTATATAAATGATTATATATAAAATGTATGTATGTACTATATAGAATATATATTTTTTTTATTTCATACAATATTTTTTAATCTATAGTGCAGATGTTGCTTATTTAAGTGCTTAAATGTTTAACTATTTATATGTATTATCACCGTAGTTGCATATGAAATGTTATTTTAGATTTATTTAACGTGATTGTTATTATTGTTATTGCATTTATATATATATTTACATATAGACACACATATTTATTTATATGCGCTCGGCAAAACGTCAACTAATTAAAATCGACAGTGTTGACGTTTGTCAGATTGTTGATGTTTATAAATATGTAAATTTAAGATTAAAATATTATTGATACGGTAGCTTGAAGCGTTTTTATTGTTCATAAATTGGAATTAATTATTCAAAAATTAAAAGAAATACATATACATACATATACATATGTATGTACATATTTTAATTGTTATCAAAAGCTAAAATGTTGCTTTTAGATGGAGTTGAGTTTTTTAAATTTTTTGTAAATTGGTTGTTAATAAAAACGTGTTGAAGTTTTGTCCAGAAATACATATATAAGTGGTTTTGTTTTAACTGTTTGAGTTTTGAAAATTAAAAAAACGCAGAAAATTATTGTTTAAGTCGCATGCCAACCAAATCTATGTTTTCATTTTCGTCAAAAAAAAGTGGCCGTGGCATTGCGATTTTCATCGTTCTTTGAAGAGTATTTTGCAAGGATACCGTCGACCACAACCCACCCCAAGCAGTGCATCTTTCAGGATGTATTGGCAGCTCTTGAAGTGCCTCTGGGTGCTCTACAAACCAAATTTGGTCCTTCTGTTTGGTGTCGAACTCATTGCACTCTGGTAGAAATCAATGTTTTTGTGGCATTTAATTCCCATTTAAAAATTTTCAATCGATCATTTTTTTGCAATGCATCAATTACCAACACTTTAATGAGTATATTAGTACTTTTGGTTTTGTTTTGCATACAATATTCATAGTATGTACTCGTATTGTTTCCTTTTACTTCCGTGAGCATTGGGCCGTGTAACGAGTCAGTTATTGTATGTTATTGTATGTCTGCAGACTAATTTCCATTTCGTAGAAGAAAGAAAATATTTATCGCTTCACATATGTACATACATATGTACAATGTGTATATTGTTTGTGTTTGTTTTTTTATATAAATATGTTTATACATAAATATTTATTTATTTGAATTAAAAAAAGAAGAAATTATGTATATTCATTTTTACAAAAAAAAAGAAAAACTTTGTTGTTAAGCGCTGTAGTCCTTGATAATCTCATTATGATTTTTATTTAAAAGAACAACAAGTATTCGCCATCTTCCTTCTCACGTTTAAGAATTGAAATATCTTAACATGAATATGAATAATACTATATAGTCTGTATCAGATTTAAACGTTTTTATAATTACTGGAAAAACGAAATAAAATAGAGTCGGGAAGCGAGGGCTGTTAAAAAAAAATAAATAAAAAAATGTGTAATTTTTTTAGTCAGTAAATATTTAAAAAAATATGAAAATAGAGAAATAGAAGAAATAGGTAATTTTTATAGCAGTTATATTGATAATATTTTATACATATGTACACTGCTTGCTACTTGAAAAGGATACCCTATGTAGTTTCAAAATATCGTCGTATACCTCAGAAACTATAACCCTGGTAAAACTATTATCGTGTGTGATCTTTCATCCTTTCTGTATCTCTTATTTTGTGTATTTCTTATATAATTTTCTTGGTACAAATTACTATGAAGATATGCGCCACTTGAATAGAACATCCCATGGATGTTAGTTCTTAGTTATGTTCGTTAAATAGGACTGTTTTACTAAAAAATAATGAAAATTGATGCATGACAAATCGCTGCAGGAAGTTGAAAAAGTAAAAATGTTACCTTAGTCCTTACACAAGTCACATACGAGTAGATTATATAATTTCTACTAGAAATGTTGAAGTGTTACAAATTTGAATAAAAGAATGGACGTCAAGTTTTGTTCATAAAAAATAAAATATTCATCTCAGTTTTAAACGGTCATACAATTTAAATAAAATGTTTTGTGTTTTTTATTTCATTTCTATTGTTATTTTAAAAATTTGATTTAAGAAATTCCATTTTCTTTTCGTTTTCTAACATACAATAGAAACTAAAGTTTTACTCAACTTTTTTAAATTGATTTTATTTGAAATTCTTTTTATATAACAAATGTAGACACATTTTAATTTTTAGTATTAAAGTACAGTGCCGATCAAGACGATAGATAACAAGTGGCAAGTTATATATAAAATGATTTCTAATAAATTTTTAATTAAATTTTAATTTTTTATTTATTGAAACCATTTAACCATACGTCCTGCACACACCACACATGTGTATGTACATATCTATGTATTTCTACGTAAATGTATGTCAGGATTAAAGTCAAAATGATATAAATTTTTAATTTATGTTTAATTAGAATTTAATTTGTTTTGTTTTTTTTTTTTGTAGCTTATAAACCAAAAAATTAGTTTCGATTGAAGGAATAAATAAAAGCCAACTGACAACACAAATAAAAACAATAAATTAGTTTCCATTCATACTAAAACGAAAATATATAATATAATATCGTGTGTGCATACTCATATATTTCGATAAATATTAAGTATTAAATATTAAATTTTCTGTCAATTTATTGTATGAAAAATGCATCAGAAATTATAAAACTTTATGCATTTTCAGCATTTTTAGCATTTTCAAATCGTAAAGCATTTTGACCTCCATTTTTTGAATTCATTAAATTGAAAATATGTTTAAATACGCTTTTTTTCATTCATCGGCTTAAAAGGACGCAAAAACAAAAAATGGAACGAGAATTATCTTTTCCGCTGGCAGTCCATGAGGATTTATCTCTATTTTTTGTGTTTTCCGTATATTTTTTATCCGATATTCAAACATACTTGACATGGAATTGTGTGTCGGTGTATGAGTCGCTCATTTGTTCGTTATGCTGGTAGACACAAACATACATACATACGTACATAAGAAGTACATGCATACATATGTACATGCAGATAAATACAGTAGTACTATAGTAAAGTAAAAGTTTTCAAGAGGATTTTTGAAATTTTACATTTTTTTGTTGTTATTTGTCTTTTGACAGACTGACTGCCAGTAACAAATAATAATCGCGAACTTATTTTTCTTTACATCAATATCAGCTTGTCAGTCTGACTGTTGTTATGTCTGTCTTAATCATTTATTGACCGACCGTACTTACAAGAACCATTTGCTTTTTCATGCTTTGCTTATTATTTTACAGGTATAATTTCGCGATGTATGATCATCAGTTCTATAAAGTAACGGATATTATTCAAATAACAATGAAAAACTTTTGTTTTTTACTACTGTTGCTTGTAAGATCAATTATCCTTCAACATTTCTAGTGTTTGGAGGTGTTTTTGGATTGCGAGTTTTCGCTTAATTTAAATTTTGTTCGAAATTGAGAAGGAGTGGATTTTAATTCATATACACACGCTACATACATATACACACGGTAATAAAACACATTTGGTTTCTAACAAAGTTAAAGAAAGTCAAGATCTATTGGCACTCGATAATTCTAAGTACCAGGACTATTTTATATTCTTTTGGGCTGACAAAAATATTTAAATATTTTTTCCAGCTTAAATTATGTTAAAAGCAAAGATTCTATAAAAAGTAATAGTTTTTCATGATAAAGGGTCCTTAGCAATACAGGGTTAATCCAGTAATGCTCAGAATTTTTTTTTGTCTTAAATTTTGTTGAAAAGATGTATGTATACTTATGCATATATTTCGACTCCGAGTACAAAAATGATGTGAATTTTTCAATACATTCTTAGACTTTTTCGAAAAACGCGAGTAGATAGCGATCCCGTATTGAAACTATGTGGCACCTAGAATACATGTTTCCTATGGAGGTGAAAATATTTATTCAAAATTAACTTCATTAACTCCCAATTAGCGGGATTATTATTAAAATTGATTTAGATAAGTAATTTTGAATGCTTACACTTACTGACGTGCTATATCGTAAAACTGGAATATATAACGTTTTTTTCGTCTCCTCAATTTAACATGAGATAACTTTGCTAATTGAATTCAGGATAGCAAAAGCTTTTTATAAAGGATAATCGAAATAAAACGCACGATATTAATTGTATATAAAACAAAACCACAACATGAGATAAAACGGCCATTAAATTCTTCGCGTAAAAAAGCCATTGTTTCGTTGGCTCTGTGGCAAGTGGAGCCACATGTCATCCAGGTACACTTTTTTAATTTTTGGCCACAAGAAGTCTGTTATCATCTCGCTATAGCGGACACCATTCACGGTACCTGCTTGATCGACCTATCGCGAACAACAGCAATGTTTTCCGCAGAACGAAATGGGCAAGCATGCACAGGTGTTTCCACATTTCCTACAGAACTGGTTTGCGCACAATTCTTCCGATTGTGGACACATTTGGTCGATTATGCTGACCAAAAAATATCACGATGTGCACGAAATGCATTTTGATTTGAACGCCCATTTTTGTAAAACTCTTCAACAATCTTAATCAATTGTGAACCTTTCCATGGTAAATTTGCAAGAACACTGAAACAAAGAAATGTAAAAAAAACGTTAAGGTGTGATTCACAATTAACATCGTGCTTTATGGTTGGACACCCTTTATTTTTGAGAATCCACTGCTTAATGTTTTGTTTTTCTTTTCTAATTTTGTGTCGTTATGTCGTTTTGGATTTAATCATAGAAATATAACGGTAATCACGGGTTATTTCGGGTTAACATTTGTTGTAAACAACAGTGTGAACAGAATGTACAAGTTTGGTGAGGTCTTATAAGCATGATGATACATTTTTTATGCTATTATGGCATAGTTATCAAAAATCTTCAGAACCGATAAAATGTTGATCAGTACATATTGAGAAAAAAGTTTAATTTTAGTTTTAGGTTTCAAATATTTTATTTTTGGAATTCTTTTGCTGGTTAATCTTTCGGATTAAAAAAAGATTTAAATAAGAAACGACAGTTGAAATAAATGTATTTTTTAAGAACAGAATAAGAATATATTTAAAAAAAAGTATTCCGAACAAATTCTTTGTTTTCAAGGCTAAACAAATATTTCTTTTCTAAAAATCATATTTTTTTTAATGTACATATCTGAGTCGATATGGAAGAGTAGCTTAAGTCGACGTAAGCTATTCTTACTTATATATACAAATTTATATGCACAAAGACATGTTACGAAGAAGGGCATAGGAGTGTATTCTATTATATATTTTTTCGAGATTGTCTCTAACTATTGGTAAATCTGTCGACTTAAATCGACTTAAGTTATTCTTCCGTATAGACACAGATATTTATTTATTTATGTCAATAAATACAATCCTTACTGACCATTGACAAAATATATATGTACATACATTCATGTGTTTATACAAATAAATAAAAGTACAGATGGGTAAATTTATAAACATATATAAAAGTCTTTCAGGGTGCATTTGCAGCTCTTAAACTGTCTCTAGCAGCTCTTCACACCAAAGTCGGCAATTCTGTTTGTTTTCATTGAATTAAAAATGCTTATGACGACCATAAAATTGAATAGCACGAACTCTGATAATAAAATTCAATGATTTCAAAACCCTACTGAGTATTTGTGGTATTGCCACATGCCACGAAACTTTATTTACACTAAAAGAAACAAATAGCCAAAAAATCTTCCGTTTTATGATCTCAAGAAATTTTACAAATCACAATGCAGATTCTCTGAATATACATAATTTAATTAACAAATTAATGACTTAACCTCTTTAGTCTCTTTAGGAAAGATATAATAACAGATTACGAGTATAATTGTAATTCCCCTCTTTTTTAAATGTTGTTACATAAATAAGGTTGGGCACCACAGTCTGTATTACATCGCTAAAATAAATAAACAAAAGATGCAAGAACAACTCCATACGTGCTGTTTACAAATAACCAAATCTACGACAACAAACATTAGCAGAGATAAAGTAAATAAAAATAACACGGCAACAACAATAATTAAGCAGCAAAGAAAACGAATAACAGACAATAAACAAGCAACAACAAATACCAAGAGTTGAAAGAAGTAGATGTTTATATACGCATGGCTACAAAAGAACTAAAAAGGAATTGAAAGAAAGAAATGGAATCTACCTGAAATATCGAGAGGTTCGAGAGCTTTCGATGTGTTGTTTACTCAGTCATATACAGCAATCCGTTTATGTGTCGTAAACTCAGCAAGTGCAGTTTAAGTAAACTCAGCGAACGTGTTATTGGTATGAAGAGAGCTTGAACTCTGTGTGAAGAGAGTTTATAAGGAGTAAACTCGTGAAGTGAATCGAGAAGTAGAAAACCAGTTTAGTTGGAGCTAACTTATTAAGAAGAGTTAAGTGTGGATAACCTCTTGTTGAAAAGGTTGTGATCGATCGAGTTAGAAGATCTTTAAGTAGAAAGATCTGTCGAGTAATTGTTGTTGTTTACAAAGTAGTAAACAGAAAGAGTAATTAAGTATAGAAAATTGTTATTGCTTGTAAAAAGGTTACAAGGAGTGGTGCACAAAACTGTGTTGAATAAAGGATTTTAATTAAAAACAAAACGCAAGACTTATTTTATTTAACTACAATCTACGAACTCATACATACACGTTTTTAAAAAGGTAAAAACGTAACAATATATTTCACCTCAATTATAGTCATTATTTGTACCGAAATTTAGCATATACATACCATACATACATACATTCATACATACATACACATGCATAAAGCTTTTTAAATTGTATCGGATAAATTTTTATTCTTGTTAATGAATTAGACATGAAATAAAGTAAATAAAATATCAGTTTAGTATTTTGTGTTTTCAATATGATTTAGATGGAAAGAGCTAATAAACTTGAGAAGTAAAGTTTTAATTAAATTGAAAAAAAAAAACTTTAAGCATTTTAATACTGATACATGTTATTATTGCCTAAATATTAATTTTAATTTATTTACGACACAAATATGTATGATTTTTTTTTTACTTTTTTTTTTTGTTTCGTATCCTTGATACGACGAAATTTGAATGAAACACTATTGTGGAATTCTCAAAACCCTTGTAATGAAATAAAAAAGCTGTGCGCTTGTTGTTGGAAATTTTCATATAAACAGTTGTATTGGTTTCCGGGCTATTAATATTATGTAAATGCCAAATATTGGGAAGAAGAATATGAACACAAAGATTTTCTTTATTTTCAGCAGCAAATTTGCTTAAATAAAATACGTGCGTACATATTTTAAGTAAAAAATGCTTCTTATTGTTTTATTTATCATTTTGTATATGAAAATAAATTTATGAAAACTGCTTTGCTTTTTCTTATTTGATATTGGACGTTTAAAATAAAAAAGTATATTCAAATATTGATACAATGGGTGTTCACAAGCAAGTAAACAAAAAGTGTATTCAATACATCTTACAACGATACCGAACCTTGTGAATTCGGCATATGATTATTATTTTTCGAGTTATTTTTTAATTTTTTATTTTCATCAAATGTATATAATTTTTCTATATTAAGTAAATTCTATAACGAAATGTCTGTGTGCCATGTTTACCGGTTAGCAGGGCGGGCGGCATATGTAATATAGGCCATTAGAGCCAAATGAGAGTTTTGATCCTTCTCTCACACACACAGCACTTAGTACATTGCTCGTTTTTTCTAATTTACCTCACCGTTCCGGGAATTCTCATAAAATTTAATAAATTTCAATTCCAGCTTTCCCGGGATTCTTGTGCAGGAATCTATAGTTCATCCACTTTTTTTAATGAATGGATATGTTATTGTCAATATTAAACGTTTATATGAAGCCTGTATAGAACGTATTTGAATGTAATTTTTCCTATAGAAATATATACATATGTATGAATATACTTATGTTACATATGTATATATACATATGCATGTGTGCATCTACGTGACTGTGTTTGTAAGATATGGTACAATCAATAATCAAAGAATGCAATAGCATGGCTCGGAGGCAATGGTTATAAAATAAAACAAAAAGTTCATTGACTTGACAGAAAAAATAAATTCCTTTAAAACGAATGTATATAGATGAGGTGAAAGACATCCATATACAGTACAAGGAAATCTTTTTCAATTTCTTTTAATCCTTTTACGCATATGCAAACATTCTAATAATCTTTGCATATTCAGATTTATTTTTTACTTCTGGTATACATACATACATACATACATACATACATACATACATACATATGTACATATGTAGTTTCCTTGTAACCACAACATCTTGATGCTCCGATGTTTCTCAATATTTTTTTCCTTTCTCGAATATTGTTTATTTATTGAATAAAATAATCGCACATTTTCCTCATTCTTAACAGCCATGTTATGATACAAATACATGTACGTGTGTCAGCATATTATGCACACATATGGTCTATATAATATTATTATTATTATTGTTGTTGTTGTTGTTGTTGATTTTCTTAAATTACTTCCAGTTATTGTTAAGTTGTCAGGAAATATGAAAATTGCAAAAAAAAAGAAATCGTTGAAAATTTCCACACTAACATGCATATATTGAATACGTTTGTTATGTATTTAATGTTTCTAATTCTCTGACGGTGGACGACAAGTGATGACAAATAAAAGACATAAAACTAAAAAAAAAATATGGGGCAGATAAGAATTATGAGGCTAAAAGTTTTTCTTCTAAATCTTGAAAATTTAGATAGATTTCAGGTCATTCAAAAGATGTGCACTTTTTCCATTTATCTCAGCTTTTAAAAATACGTCTGTTGCTTTTATTTTTATTTTATAAAATTTTTTTGTTTCGTGAAAAGAAAATTTGAGTAATTTTTTGTTATTATCTTTTGGATTATAAGCATTTTGTAAAACATTTTTGTTTGTTTTATGTATCTACGGTTTATAATTATAAAGATTAATTTCTTATAATCAAATCAGTATTGCCATTTTGACTCTTATCGGGTATTTTTTGACGCTTTATGGTCTCATTATACTCTTTTTTTAAGAAAAGTATTTTTTGACGCTTTTACATTTTCTTGTGGCGCTTTTGGTGCTTTTTTACAATTTAGTGATAAAGTACTTTTGTTTATACGAGTAATAATGCAATTTTAATGTTTTCTTTAAACGAGCTTAATTCAATATTGCATACTAAATACTGTCTAAAACAAGAATTATGTTGTAATTATGTATTGTGTTCAAGTGTTTATCTCAAAATTAATTCAAATCAAACTTATGAAACATCTCAGTATTTTTTTAAAACCGTATTATTGTGTTCTTATGACGACGACTATGAAACAGATTTTTTTGAAAATGAAATTATTTTTTCATAAAAAGTAACATTTATTTCATCTTTTAAAGGGATTTTTATTTAATTTGCTTTTTCTTATTTAAATTACTTTATTTATAACCAAAAAGGTTTATATAACACAATTTGAATAAAATTCTTTTTATAAATTAAAAATATTTTTCTTGACCTAAAAGTTTTTGATCTTCTACACATTTTTTTCTCTTGGCGCTTTTTGACACTTTTTTGGAAATCTTTTACTCTTTTTACCCGTTTCTACAATACACTTGACGCCAAAACAGTTTTCAGATACTTAACAGATAATTAACACGCCCGTGAAAAAGTCAAGTTGCACCGAAAATTAACTGCAAGCTTGTTTTTGATGAATGTATTGTATTGTTTTTTTTTTTTTTTTTTTTTTTTTGGAAAAACAACACTTTTCGCATAAATAGGAAATCACCCACAATTATGGCTTCACAACTATCAAGCTATCACATCAGTTGCTTAATAAACAAGGCATACAGATTTGCAAGTTGGTGAACCCGTTGTAAGGCACACTCTACGAAATCATGACTGCAGATGTATGATGAGTCTTTTCCATCCGTGAGATAAGCTCAGATGCCTGATTGTATGACTGTGCAAACACAACGTCATCATGTTTGTTAAATTTTTCCTATGAAGAATGATACGTTTCTCTTTATATGTACAAAAAGTGTATGTTCAATTCTACTATTATAGTGCTGTATCAGTATATATATTGCACTTGATCAACAAGAGGGTATTAACTCATTACCCTTTCATATCGAAAATCGCATTTTAGACCATTTGCGTGATAGTGTAGTGACTACCTTTATGTCACCAAATAGTTATTATTTTGAGTTAATACAAGAGTGGAAATAGAAATGTAACGTATATTCTCATAAAAAAGGTAGAATTTTTTGCTTACTATGATGTAACCACAAACAGTTTTTCACCTCTGCTGAAAATTTTAAAATTTTGAGTTAATAACCTCTTGTTGATCAAGTGCGATATATGATAAGTATATGATATCTCCCTACTAAGAACATTGAATACATGGTATTACATTAAAATACATAGTAAATGTTTATTTCGTATATCCTACTATGTATGCATTCGACTATTTGATATAAATTTTACTTAAAGTACTTTGCAGATAATAATAATCATTAAAAAGCAAAAACAGTTTCGATGTTACTTTTGCACATTTATTTTATTTAAGTTGTGTTTACTTGGAGCCATTTATTTATTTTTATTTTTTCTTATGAAATACACACCCACATTAATGAAATGTTTTGTGTAAAGTAATATAGATTTTAACAATCGGTTTTCTCGAAATCTTTGCTACTTTATCTCAGATGTGACGTTCTTATTCAATGTTCATATACATATGTACGAGTATGTATGTAAATTGAAAAGAAACAAAAAAACTATACATTTCAGGGACATTATGTAAATGACCACTTCTGTTTTTGACAAGAAGAGTATCTATAAAACGAAATGATTTGACAAGTTTAGTTAGCACAGCATTTTATGCGAAATGGCTTAGTATTTATGAAAAAATCACATAAAATGCTTGTGGGGAAGGCAAAACATTATTGTACTGATGTCGATGTTTAGATGTTTAGATGTTTTGAAAGAGCAGATGTGTTTGATACATAATTTATCGAAAAAGGAGGAACACGTGTAAATGTTAAGACAAGTACAAATTTATTGATTCATTTTGTAATTTACGATAGATACGTAACATACGATAGACGGGAAAATACTTCATATTTCTAATTGATTTCTTGTAAGGGTTCCTGCAAAGCGATCTTTCTTAATGAAATGCTTAAGTTTACTAGAAACTGTGTTTAATAAGCACAACTCTTTCAGTCCAATACTTTAAATGTTTTATTTTGTATTTTTTGTATTTATAAAATAAAGGTGGTATTCACAAATTACAAAATATGTATGTGTGTATAGAAAATTAAGTAACGGGCTAACACAATGGTCACTTGCTTATTATATGAATTTATTATTGTTGTAGTTTTAAAACGTGTAGGCAAAGTAAAAACGAGAAACTCGGTCAACAACAAGGTTAAGGTTAATTTTTCTTTCAATTAAAACGTTTACAAACAAACAATCACGTAAAGTTCATATTTGAAATGAAATTGAAAAAAAGAAAAATCAAAAATGTAATTCTTATTGTCGTTGTAGAAGCTTTCAATTAAAGTTTTTAGAATTTGTAGAGAGAAGAGAGAGGGAGCGCAAATGTATTGCATTGCACTTGTAATCACAGTTGCAGATGACAAAAAAAAAAAAAAAAATTAAACTGTAAAATGCAATGAAACTAAAGCAGGTTAACATATTACGGTAAAAATACATCAAAAAGAAGAATATGATTTATACAAATTCATTTCTAGGTTACTTTTTATTGTTATTGTTATTATTGTTGTTATTTTTATATCGTATTTCATTTTCTCATTTTTATGGCAACATTTTCAGTTAATATGTATGTATATTTTCTTAAAAAAAAAAAAACAAAAAACAAAAAACAATAACTAAACGAAACGAAAAAGACAACAAATTGTGTCACTTTTATGCCTAAAGACATGCTGCAATGTAAATCATGCACAAGGAAGAGAATAAGAAGAACAAACAGTTTATTTGCTTTCCATTCTTATTTTTTTCTCTCGCTTTTACACTCTTTCGCTATCTCTCTCTTACTCACTACCTCTGCAGTCCTTTGTTAAAAACGAGAAGGGCGACGACCATGACATGATGAAATGAGTTCAGGCTGTTAAAAATTTTACTCCCTTTGTAATAAACACTTACTGGCTCACTCACACATTAATATAAATAATGTATTAGTGTGTGTGTGTGTAAGTTATACTCCCTTGCTCCGAATAATAATCGCATGACGTAAATGCATTTAATATTTAGTGGAGAAAATGTTTTAAACAGTACACAATTTCATTCGACTGTATTGTATTGCATTTATTTGTTTAAATTCCTGAAAGTATGCCGTAAATTATTGTATACGTTTATTTTTATCTGTTTGTTCATTTAATGGTGTTGGTGCAGTTTTAGTTTTTGTTGCTTCTTTTTGTTGTTGTTGCTGTTGTCGTTGCCGTTATTGTCATCGTTGAGTTCTGTGCTTTTTACGCTTTTGTTGCTGTTGCCTTTATGTGCTGCGGTAGCATTATTGTGTGGCAAAAGTTAATGGCTTGGAAGTGCAAGAAAGAAACATTAAATAAATATGCATTTTAAATAATGTTGTTGCTACTAGCAGCATCAACGAGAGCACCAGTTCTTGCAACAGCAATAATATTCTTAAATTTTTGTCGCATTGACCTTCACAACAAGAGCTCGTTCGTATACCAAAATCATTCTTTTTTTCTTTTTTTATTCTTTAAATAACTTGGGATCAAGCCATGATGTGCATCATTAGTTTTTTTAAACACAATTGTTTTATTTAATTCAAAAAGAAACTGTCTTGATCATTTGAAAGAAAAAACGTTCTTATTCAAACATTACACTGTGCGACAAAAAAGAATAAAGTGAAATATCTGGGAAGCAAAAATATGTTTTCATTTTTTATTTCTTGTGTTATAAGTAAAAAACTGGTTTTTGGCACACCATCTTATATAGGAACCATCTATCTGTGGGGTTATTAAATAAGTGTATTTGAAATACCTATATGCACATATGTTAACTTTTTCAATATGATAAAAAACACTTCAAAGCTTAATAATGCCGTCAGTTACGCGTAAACGACTAAATCCAGCTAACGATAGTGCAAAAAATATGCTATTAGTCATCGGAGACTTTAAAACCACTAAAATGTGTTGTACATTTTCAAAAGTTGCACTTTGATTGGCTGCTAATAAGGGGTAAAAGGAGAATTTTTGATTCATAGTTCATTCATGCAAAACACCTTTAAGGTACGCTCAGACCTATTTTTATGCTATCAATTCATTCTACGAAAATCCGTATAAACCGAATTCACCTAAAACGATGCACTATCTGTAAATTCAATAAAGATAAGAAAGATAAAAATAGTTTTATAAGAATATTCTAGCGTGTTTGAATTGTTTCCATATCACCTTCATCACTAGAGGAAACAATGTATTATCATTGGGTAGATCATTAATTTCATCACCAGAAATATTCTCATTATGACTAGAAGGAACGATCGACGAATTTTCAGGAGCTTTAACTAACTTTTTTGTAGTCAGACTTTTTGTGGTTGAATTTCTATGATATCAGTTTTTCTGTTTTAAATTAAGACGTCAAAAGTCGTCCTTATAAAGACAGACAGGTGGCAAAAACAACTGATAGTATCAGAAAAAGAAGGAATTTATCTTTCATTTTTAATATATAAATTCCTTTTTTTTCTGCTACTATCAGTTGTTTTTTTGTTGTCATCTGTATGTACATTCTAGCTTTACCCATCCGGCGTAGCTGGAAACCTATGTAAGTGAAAATTAGCTGTCTGAAAAACTGAACGTAAACAACGCATTTTTCAACAAAATTGTTTTTAGTGATGAGGCCCATATCAATTTGGCGGTTATGTAAATAAACAAAATTGTCGCATATGGGGCTCACACAAAGTCACCGTATGGTGTGGTTTGTGGTTAGGCGGCATCATCGGCCCATGATAACCAATTTTTTGTGGCCACAATTGGCTAATGTTGACATCAGTCACCTTTGGTTTTAGCACGACGGTGCCATAAGCTACACAGTCAACTAAACAATTCAATTATTGCATGAGAAATTTCCCGATCGCGTAATTACTCGATTTTGCAATGTCAATTGGCCGCCTCGTTCTTGTGATATAACGCCGCTGGATTATTTTCTCTGGGGGCATGTGTAAGACCGGGTTTAAGTAAACAAACCACAAACAACTGACACTCTGAAAGATGAAATTCGGCGCTGCATTGACGAGATAAGCGAGAAGCTTTGTTGTAAAATGTGGTTCAAAATTATTTGAAAAGAGATGGACATTTGGCGGATATCATATTCCAATACTAATTCCCATATTTCTATTTTAAATTGGTATGAATAAAACTGAGCCAATTTACTTCCTAACCTCAAATTTAACCATCCTTTACATAGACATATATGTTAGCCAAAGAAAGCTAATGAAAATGCTCAGGTAAACTTCTCTTATAATAAACTGGGAATAATATAAAAATCCACACACACACTTTAATGCACACAAATATAAATAAAAAAAAATTTACTAACATTCAACGTTTCAAAATGCTGTCTCATATTTTCAAACTCTTACAGCTCTGTCTTTGCATACAGATATACTACATAAATATATACCATATATACATACATACATATTAAAAGAAAAATTAAAAAAGTTAAATATTTTACTAAACCTATTAATTTGGAAAATTTTACATTTTTCATCTCACTCCATGGAAAATGTAATGATTTAGCAGAAAAATTTACAAAAATAAAAGCATTTGAATGAGATTTTCAGATGCTAATAGAAGCACCGACAACAATAGTTCCATTTTATCTTTAATTTAAAAGTCATGCTTAAATTTTGGTTAAATTTGACTTTGGTTTATGTGGTAAACACTGTCTCCCCCTTACCGTAAATTCGTTCCCTTATTCTTATTTATTATCTCATTCAATTTTAATTTGTCTTTTATCGTATTTTTATGGAAGAAGAGCGACTCAATTCTGAGGGTATTTAAGTTTATAATGCAGGAAAAAGTGTTGGAAAAAATCGCAAGTGCTTTCTTCTTGAAGTGTCTGTAGATATTGTTTGTTTTTTGTTTTCAGAGTTTGAACGAAAACTGCGTAAAAAGAAAAGTTGTGTCAAAGTGTCAAACCTAAAACAAGTTACATAAATGGAATAATAAATCTGCAGACTACGTAATTTAATAGGAAAACATTGCTGTAGCAATCCAAGTTTTAATTTTCACAATTACTTCGGGGACAAATTGTTTAAAAAAGTCTATAAATTAATTAAAATTAAGTGACTTGAAATGTAGCTTTTGAAGAAACTCCAAAGCACACAGTTTCTACTGCTTTTAAGACATTTTAAGGAGAGTTTTAACTCAAATTTTTAATTTTTACATAAAGGTATTGAAATTTTGTTTTTATAAACTAGTTTTCTTAAATTTCATTTTTGTTTCTTTTCAATTAAATGACTAAAGAATCTTTAACATGTTTCGAACACTGTGTAATCTTCTTAATTTTGGGTTAATGATTTGCAACAAATACTATCGAGTTGTTTATGAGTTCACTACCTCGTAAAGAGTTCATCTTATCTTTGCAAATGAAGTCTGCAGATAAATCCATATAAATATATACATATACATACAAACATAAGTATAAGACAATTGATTGCTTTCATAATGTCCTGTATACGATGTATTGCACCAACACCATAGTAGGAAAAAGATCCTTAAATACCAATATTTCCACGATCTGAATTAAGTAAATTATTTTTTGTCTTTTCTTTTTTTTTAATTTCAATATCAAACGCCTATTTTAAGTCGTGTTAAATCAAACAAAAACATGTTAAAAAGGAACAAGATTTTTGCCGGACCGTGTTATTAAAAAAAAAATCGTGTAAAAACAGATTCAATTTTTTCTCTATACCGTGGTATACAAAACCGTGTAAAAACTGAATTTTGTATATTTGTTAACATTCATTATTGACTAATATACACTATTGTGCCAAACAAAAGCTACAAAACTTATAAAAACAAATAATGCCGTTTATTTTTTAAAGTATTTCCTTTAGAAAAAAAAAGTTTTTCTGTAATTTATCTACATTTATATGCACTTAGATTTACACTAAAAAATAACATAACATATTATATCTCAACATTTTTTCGAAAATCAACAAAAGCAATGGTGGTCTTTAAATAAAGGTGTGCAAAACAAAACAATTAAAAAATTCATATTTCCTTGACAAAACTTTACTTTATTTTAAAGAAATACTTTTGAATTTTGAATCGTGTTCCTTGGATGTTCCTTTTATTACTCCAATGGGCTATAAGCCCGGTGATTGTGCCGGCTAATCAAGGACTTGTACCTTATTCTCCTTCTGACTAACCCTAATGTGTGCTTCGGGCCATTATCGCGTTGAAATACCCATCGAAGTGGCATATTCCTCTTAACATATGTAATCATTTTCGTTTCTAAGATGTATTTGTGCAAAAAATCGATTCTACCACGTTTTCTGAAAAACATGTTCGCACCATTATCTTGTCTCCCCCATGCTTAACAAAATTTGTACAATTGCGTATATGAAGCCTTCTACTAGATCGTTCACAATATGAAAGCTGGAAATGATTCGGCAGAACGAGCAGTTAAGCTAATGAATGATTTTAATTTAGTTTTGTCCAAGAATGAAGAAGAAAAGCAATTGGTAGTTCAAATTGTAGCAGATTATCGAAAACTCTATCATGATGTGAAGAAATGTTCTCTTTTCAAATAAAATAAAATAATACACACAATACACTGTAAAATTTTTATCATACATCTTCGATCCGAAAAAGTCAGATGAGTTCGATGGAACAAACATTGTGAGCGAAGGTTAGATGGGCCCGATGCAACAGACCATGTAAGTGAAGGTTGGATGGGTTTTGACTGTCAAATATATATTTTTTTCATTTTATTTATTTATCAAAAATTCAATAATAAAAATCCAGCTTTTAGGCCATTGATTCTATAACTGATGCACACACTACAAGACGCACACGGTTAGTCCACTTTTCACTTAACCATTTTATTTGGCAATACATTATTAAGCCATTCAATAGGCAAGCAAGAGGACTTTGTTTCTTGCCTCTAATACGCATTTAATTTTACAATAGGTTGGGAATAAGATTGATTCAAATTGAATACTATTTGTATGTGCTGAACAATTTTATTTAAATTTCTCTTGTTGACATAATAGTATACAATCTGATGAGTTTCAGTTTGTAACAACCTTTGTACTGCTGGGTACAAAACTCTGCCTTTTTTAAAATTAAAGTTTTTAAGCCAAATTTCAAGAGCGATACGCCACGTTTTAACATCACCTTATCGTGATAATATTTTTCACACCACATTTCTAAACTATAACAAAATTTTTTTTGGGCAGTTACACTCGAAACAGCAAAGTTGAAAAATAAGGACCACCCTAATGTACACATATCTAGAGTAGTTAACATTTTGTTATAAAATTTCATTTAAATTCTTTTAATGTTTGACATTGAATTTCTTAGTACGAGCAAAATAGTATGTATGTACATATGTATGTATCTATTACTACTATTACTACTTTTGTGTATTAAATTCTTTTCACATCAAAAACTATACATGCATGTGCATGAAATTAAAGGGTGGGCAAATTTGAGGTTAGGAAGTAAATTGGCTTAAAAACACATTTTTTTTTGACAAATTCAGTTTTATTCGTACCAATGTAAAATAGAAATATGGGATCTAATAATGGAATATAATGTCGGGCCACCTCTTGCATGTTGGCAGACGTCCGCTCTTTTTAAAAATTTTGAACCACATTTTACAATAAAGCTTTGCTTATTATCTGTCAGAGTGTCAGTTGTTTGTGGTTTGTTCACGTAATACCGGTCTTTCAAATGGCCCCAGAGAAAATAATCGAGTGCCGTTAAATCACAAGAGCGAGGCGGCCAACTGACATCGTCAAATTACGCGACCGGGAAACTTCTCATGCAATAACTGAATTGTTTGGCTGGCTATGAGGTTGTGGCACCGTCGTGCTAAAACCAAAGGTTACTGATGTTAACATTAACCAATTGTGGCCACAAGAAATTGGTTATCATGGTTTGGTAGCGCAGAGAATTCACGGTGACGGCGTTTCCTTGTTCATTTTCGAAAAAATACGGGCCGATGACGCCGTCTAAAGACAAACAGCACCCTACGGTCATTTTTTTTGTATGTAATGGTTTTTCGAAGACTGTTTGTGGATTTTGTGAGTCCCATATGCGACAATTTAGTTTGTTTACAAAACCGCCTAATTAAAAATGATCCTTATCACTAAAGATGATTTTGTTGAAAAAAGTGGCTCAAAATTTTATGAAAAGAGCAGACGTCTGCCGACGTGCTACAGGTGGATATCATATTCCATTGTTAATTTCCACATTTCTATTTTATATTGGTACGAATAAAACTGAATTAGTAAAAAAAATGTGTTTTTAAGCCAATTTACTTCCTAACCTCAAATTTGCCCACCTTTTATTTATGGCATATACATACATACATGTATATATTCATACCTATTGAACAACAACAAATCAATAAATAAATAAATAAATAAATAAATAAATAAACGATTAAATAAATAACATTGTTTTAACAATATGTACCACAAATTGATATTCTGTTTGCTGTGTTTTTTAACTGGTATTTATGAATATGTAGCAGGCACATATTGTTATATCTGAAATTGTTGTATGTACAGTATGGTGCAAGAATGAATGAATGTCATAACCAAATGTCAAAAGTTCAAAAAATAGCGTTATTTATTGAAGAAAAAAAACTTTTAGGGCTCATTTCATAGGTACTTAAAATAAATTAAAATATTGTTCTCAACAGTAAAGTAATATTAATAAAACAAAATTTTAATGTGACATATCATTGACTCAGTTTTGCACCCGTCAACAAATTTTTTAATTTTAATATTGTGTCAATAACCTTTTGCTTTATTTCACTGGTGCATCCGATTTGTCATTAAATCATACAATGGAATTAAATTGCCATACTTCCTGTACTCGCTCCAAGAGTTGATTGATTTCATTAGGGGATCTGTATAGTTGGCGAGCTGTTGTTAAAGGTAGACTTGAGAATTCATTTTAATTGGATTCAAGTCCAGGCTTTGGGTTGGCCACTGCATAACTTGAAAGTCTTCCTTTCTGATACCATCTTTTACGATTTTCGCCGTATGCTTTGGATCATTATCTTGCTGAAAGATGACCATACCGAAATATACCTGCATATTTTGCAGTGCAGCTGAAAGGTAATATTGCGCAAATAATTCTCTTCGAGCATTGTTCTGTCAGTTTTCACAAATGGTCTCACTACATATGGCGTTATACACTCCCAGACTATTAAAGAGCCACCGCCATCCTTTGTAGTTGTTTGCACTTGAGATGGATTTGATGGGTCACGTCGTTTTGCCCAATATCAGGCTTATCCATCATCGGACCAAATTTAATAATTTTCGACACACCCCCAATTGCATCGCTCAATTTCTGATTCACAATTCCAGTCATAGCTTTCTGTATAACATAGCTTTTTTGTAACATATTTTTACGCAAAACCCCACATTTTAGGAGGGGAGCTACGGTCTCTAACTTGAAAAAAAATTTTCTTCCATAAGTCGAAAGATCGATCACACTAATGTACACTCTAAAATATTACTTTAAATTTAGGATCAAATATTGTCTAAATTTATGTTGAATATTTCTTGTTGTCCAAAATTATAACAATTTTATTGTTAGTTTTAACAAAAGCATCTAATTTGCTTAATTTTACGCAAAAATACAAAATTTGCTAATAAAAATGTTCATGTTAAGCTCAGTTTGCTTAAAATGGAGCACCGCATGTCAAAGTGACTTCAAATTGTTAAATATTAAACATTTTTGCCTAAAAACAATATAATTTATTTTTAATTTTTTTAAAGTCCCAGTGTTTCTTCATGGAACGTTATGGGAATTAAGAAGTCAAATCTGGTGTGTTCAGAAAATATTTGCAATTTTATTGGAAATGGCGTAAGTGAAATCAGCTCCCACATATTAACACATTTTCCAAATAATGATAAAGTTGCTAATCCAATAACGAAGCGCGATCAGGCTTCTTTCCGATCACATGTTTTGTAAACAAAAATAAACAAAACATAAACATACATACCATACATACATATGTACATATTATGTTTAAGTAAAATAATTGGGCAAATCTTGTTCAATATTACAATTTATTTAAAAATTAACAACAACAAAATTTTAAAAAATAATTGTTTAATTTTAAGTCGAAAATAGTCGTTAAAGTGTTGCTTACTATTATCGACCTAATCTTTAACTTCAACAAAATTGGTTTAGCGGGTATAAATTTAAATTAAATTATTATTTTTTAGGCAACTGAAATAACATTGCTTGGTTACACAAAAGTCCAATCAGCCTACGAGTGTTATATTAGAACTACTTCTAGTTCCAGTATTTGCAGAAAGCATTCGTACTTGTGTTGTAAATACCATATACATAACAATGCAAATACTGCAACTAAAAGGAAGGAAGTAAAAATGTTTATGTATTTAAAATTAAATTGCATAGTAAGGCTGAAAATTTTGTATAAAAAAATGTATAAATATTTTTTTAAATAATTACATATATATTTTTCCAGTAACATGTCTTGATTTGAAATGAACACTAAAAATAAGAATAATAATAATGCATAGAACAAGCATGATGAACTTTTAGAATTTTATGTTTTCCCGTATTTTAATTTTAGTTTTTAGTGAACTAATTTTCAATATATTTTGTTTTTTGGGCAAACTTTCGCACATTTTGCTTTGAAAATATTTGCAAATAAGAACAAAGTAAAGGTGATTTTTTCTTACTTGTCTTGCGTCTTCTACAATATATTTTATTTTGTTTTTTATTTTTTAGCACATACAAATGCTTTTGTAATATACACAGAAAGAAAGTTTTTTTAGTTCTAATGAATTTTATTTACAACAACTGGTTTTATATATAAAATTAATAAGAAAAAGAAACAAGAAAATCGAAAATAAACAAAACAACAACACATATTGAAATCCATAGTGTTTAGTGGTGTGTGTCAAGTGCCAAATGGCTCTCAGTTTGTTATGATGGAGACATTTCTTGTCCTTGGTCTATGTTTTATACTATACGAAGCATTGGATTTTTTTCAAGGATGCATTCATAGTGCAACACCCTCTGCGAGTGATCAAATTGATGCTTACCGTCGTCAATTGGACGAACAACGTCAAAAACAGCAGGAGGAACAATTTCTTGCAAATCTAACACCACTACTTAGTGCTCAATTAGCAGCTGCTGGATTTAACTTATCGACATCAACAACGCCAACGGCTTCTACTGCCAGTGTGATAAGCGATTTAAAGGCTCAAGTACAAACTGAATCCGAAAATTATTCTGTAAGTACTCCTGCGTTAAATTCTGGCGGAAACGGTGGAATCGGTGTTGAAAGTGGTTTTAGGCCTGCTAATCTTAGCGTTTACCAAACTCAGCAATTGCAGAATACTTCGTCTCTACCCAGAGATTATTATTATTTACAACAACAGCAGCTAAGAAATAAAAATTCATCAAAATCTTTGCTCTCAAAATTTTCCACATCAGGTTCTGACAATCGCATCTTTCCGGAGGCACCCAGTATATTGGGTAATCCAGCGGGAGTAATAACAACCCAACCACTACTTCAACACCAGCGCAACTCATTCGATTCGCCTACAGCCATTATAACAGAGCCTTTGGAAGGCAGTGTTCTTGCAAACGATTTAAAGAGAGCACTTTTAACAAATCACAACAATAACAGCGACGACGATCCTAAACTATTGTCACGTCATAATTCACAAACAACCCTGTCATCACAAGGCCTATCCTCATCTTCCGAAGAAGACATAGACGGCGAATCGGAAGCGTCCTCTACACAAGGCGAAGCATCACTCAACTCGTGTCCATACAATTCAGATCACGACATTAATGAGGATCGTACGTTCACAGTTGGTTCCTGTTCATCATCGCATGCTGATTTCAGAGAAATCGAATGTGAGCGGTTACGTCGACAATGTGTGAGCGTCAAACGCATTTATAGCATATCGGAAAATTTTTAGAAATATCAAAATAAAATAAAATATTTAAAATTCGAAAACGAAAAATTCCTTAAAAAAAAAACAATTCTTTATATCAAAAAAAAAAAGAAAAATAATGATAATAATGAAAAAACAAAAACAAACATTATTGGTTTTAAATTTGCTGAAAACAAAATTGTTGTAAAAAGGTATTTTGAAGTGAAAAATAAAATTTCGAAAAAATTAATAAAAACTAAACAAGAAATAGAAAAGAAAAACGAAAAATATTAAAAAAAGCACACTTTTTCAACTTCAAATCCATAATCACGTATGCACTTTTATCACAATTTTAAAGCATCCCACGCATTTTCAAGCATTTAACGCATTTAACGCATTTAAAGCATTTGTTGTAAGTAAAAAACGATCACATATTCACGTAACTACTACATATTCACAAAATTCACTCGGCAACGCAATAACATAACAATTAAATGTCAATTAAGCATTTAATTACCAACAGCGTAAGATGTCTTCTTACTTTATAGCTTTTTAATTAAAATTGTTTTTCATTTTTATTTTTTACATTTTACTTTCTTTTCATCAAATAATTCATTACATAGAAATTGCGAAAATTATCAGTTTCCATATTAAACAAAAATCGATTTTGTAAATTTTATTCCCAAATATTTTTGTTACTTAACCTACAGCTTAATTACCACCTTTAGGTAACATTAATTTAAAGAAGAAGATGCACAGTGATCACTGACATAAGCCAACCATAATGTGTCTTTAACTTTCGCATTCCCAAAGATCTTTACATACGTGGCAACTCAAAACATACCTGGGTGGGTTCTTTACATTTTATATACTCGTTGCGATTCTAATCAAACTAAAAAATACGGTTGAAAGTTAAAAAAAATTAAATTTAAAGTTTCGTTTTATTATTTCGTTGATATTATCGTGGATGACCAATTGTTTGCATTTAGTAGTCGAAGAAAAATTATACAATACCATGTTTGCCATCAAAACGAGCAAAGTATATACAATATATTATCCGTGAAGAAGCAAATATATACCGTTAAGATTGCCTCTACAATTGATCTGAATCAAGGCGAACGTGACGTCAAGGATTTGGTTGGCATCTCTACATAAGAGAACGTACTTGATCAGCAAGAGGGTATTAACTCAAAGTTTTTTAAATATCACTTGTTGTGAAAAATAAACTAACAACATCAATATCTGTAAACTGTAAAAATTACAACAAAATCCGATTAATCTTTTATCTCGAAAACCACATTTGAGACTATTCTCGTGGTAGGGTAGTGACTACCTTTATATCACCAAAATAGAAATGTATCGTATTTTTTCATAATGAAGGTATTATTTTTTTGCTTACTATGATGATGTATTCAGATTTACAAATTCTCTTAAAATGTAACCACAAATAGTTTTTTGTCTCTACGGAAAATTTAAAATTTTGTGTCAATACCCTTTTGTTGATCAAGTGCGATATGTTTTATTGAAATATCAAATAATTTTCAAACAAATTTTAAACATACAAAAACAAATAATCTTACATATGTATAAAAATGAATGCGTTTGCATGTTTGTATTCAGAAGTAATTATCTTGAAATCTCAATATCCTTTAGATAATCTTAAATGTTCCACTTAGACTGGAAATCGATAAAATGGGGAAAAAGTGTAAAAATTACTAACAAAGATAAGAATTAAAATAGGAGCAGCGAAACGCGCCGGGTTTTAGCTAGAACTGATATAGAATGACAAATATATTTGACAAATTTTACCATATTTTTGAAGATAAAAACACGTACGCAAAAGTAACGTTGAAATTATCAAAGTTGTTTTAAGGATAGGCAAAGATAACTGTGAGGTACGATCTAGGGAGATCGGTCGGTTATTATTCGACCGGTTTTAATCGGTTTTTTGGTTTGGTTTTGTCGAATACGTTTTGGCATAGTTTTTTATGAAATTTGTTAGAATTATTGTTAGTATTGATTGTACACTAAATTTTAAGCTGTCCGTCAGCTTCCGCTTATTTTTAAAACGATGTGGTCCAACTCTGCGCTTCAAGAATTAAGAACAATTTTATTTAAATAAAAGAACCGGTTAACCGGTTATTTGATTCATTATTAACCGAAAACCAGGTTTTTTAAAATTACTGCTTTTCGAATTATTCGAAAACCGGGTTTTGAAAAAAATCGAATAATTCATTTCTCTAGTAAGAACACGACCAGAAATTACGGGTATTAATGATAGAAACACAAAAGTGTGGTATAACTCAACTGTGGGTTTATGGTAATGACGCATAGAAAATTAAAAACATGTTAATATTTAATTACCTTTTGGTAACTCCTTTTTGGTAAAACTTAAAAAGTTGGTCTCTGAATCAGAGGCATTTTTTGTTACGACCGAGAATCGGGATGTTATGGATGTTTAAAAATTGATTATACCACGTGGTTGAATTTCAATGACCAGATTGAAAATAAAGTGCAACTTAAAAGCTATTCTCCATTGAAATGAATTAAAGTGAATAATTAAAAAAGATATTTTAACTTTATTTGAAAATAATTTTAATTTCTATAGTCTCTATTGAATATTTGTATCTCAATATTTCCCCCAATTCAAATCGTATCGAAATCTCCATTTGGCAATTTTGATATTCTTCATTCCTTTTCGTTTAAATTCTTTTGGATCGTAGCTATTTTTCTAAGTTGGTAATTTAGTCATAAAGATTCTTTCGACTTTTGTTTTATTGATTCCAATATATATAACTTTGCTGAATTTCATTATTAAATACAGAATGAATATATTCGAAATATTAAGTTATTTTATAAAAAATAACTTTACGCTTGGCTCGATTTATATAAAAAACACAAACAAAAATTTGATCAAAGAAAGTGTGATTATTTTTTCGGTGTCATTATATTAGTTTTCTTTCGTTGATATCTTTGAAATTTTCCTCTAAGTTCTTCAATTTTTCTTGATATTTTCTTATGTTTTAAGATTCAGCTGTGACTCCTTAGTTTTTTGAAATCTGGTTCAAATAATGATCTAAGACTTTCTTAAGGAAGTCTAGCAGACTGCTTAGAAAGAACAAAGTGACGACAGAAAGACTTCACAAGTAAATTCCAATAAATGCAGTTCATTTTAAGGAAACAGCTAAATCAATAAATTTTCTGGTAGTAGCTTTAATTCACATGTAACTCCCGGTATATAGGTTTAGAGATTAATACCTAAGTTTAGAGTTATTATTTAATTAATTGAGATGTATATTTAGTTTTTAAGTACATTCAAATATATATTATGCTCTACAAATCAAGTAAAGTGTCAGGAGCAAGCATAAAGACAGTGCTAAGACTATTTGTTGAATTATTGAATCATTTTATTTTTAATTAACGCATTTTCTATATTAACGAAATAAGCCAGTTGCATACACATAACGGTTAAATGTTATTAAAATAATAATTTAAAGTTTTAAGTTTTCTAAATATTTCTGTTATTCTAACTCAGTTATTCGGAAGACATTTTTGTAAGTGACAATAATATAAACTACGAGTAACTAACTAAATGCAGTTAAGCTTTGGAAACGATACAAATTGAACATATTTTGAAATTTTTAATGGTGGATCAGAAGGTTTATTGCAAAACATCATGATTCCGATTTGCATGTCGGAGCATGTGTGTACAAATAAATTAAATTTTTCTATTACACGGTGTGGCAAAAATGAACGAAGTTGAAATATCTGGGAAATGTTATTATTTTTCTGATATGTGCAATCGAGTAGAACAAAGATCTGTTTTTCGAATTTTCAAAATTACTGCAAAATCTTGAGTTACGGCTAAAAAACCGCTAAGCTAATAACTTAGCTGAATATTGCCATATTTTAAGGTTCTTTTCGGATTTGGAAAGAAGAGAAACAGACCTTTTAAGTGATGTATATGTCGTTTATTTCTTAAGCAAATACATTTTTCATCAAATTTTTTGCACATTTTTCAAGATAAGATGCGTTTTTGCGCACTATTTTATATAGGAACCGTACTGTTGATGAACTAATTAAGGAATCATATTAAGTTGTGAATAAAATGAGTTTAGAAATCCGTTGCAAATTGACGGAGTTATTAAGCTTTTTCGTAATGCACCTCAGGAAAACATCACAAAATTTTCAGCAAACTTTGGTAATTATTTTTTTTTATTACTTTGAAATTGTATTTTTAAAAAAAGTTTAATATTTTGTAATAAAAGTATGATTTTTTCGTGAGTTGCTTTAGTAAAAAAATTAATAACTCCGTCAATTTTCGAAGGATTTCTAAACCGTAAGGTTGAGTATTTATAAACCAAAAAGACCTAACAACAGCAAAGTTTTTTAGAAAAAGTTCTGTACTCCTAACATTTGTTAATCAATTTTGACAATCTAAGGGCTTATTTCAACTACAGCTCGAATGCGACTTCCTTTAGCATCTGCCGTATTCTTCGGACCTTGAACTGACGGATAATTATCTTTACCGTACCCTGTTAAAAATATACCCCAACCCAATATATATTGTTACGTTTTAACCTTTTTAAAACGTTTGAGTTCCTTTAAATTGCGTTTAAAATAAAATAAATACCGTTTTATTTATTTGTTTTACTGTTATATTTTTATTTACTACACAACAACTTTTATACAGTTTACAACAACTTTATATTCGCTTATACAACACTTTTTATTTTCGTTTTAACAAGTCTTTATCTTACGATAGCCAAACAATAACTAACTGACATGTAGGTAAAACAGCCCTTTATATACCTAATTGTCTGCATTTTAGAAAGTTCAGGAAATATCGACTAGCTTCTATTTCCATATCCGCTAATTCAAATGTAACGTAAAGATATTCGATGTGGCGGCGCTGCCAACTAGACATGTACCGAAATACCACAATGCAGAGTTGTATTTTTATTTTCGTAACAATATTTTAATCATTATCGATATAATCAAAGTCATCAAACCATTACAATCAATATACATACATATGTACATACCTACATACCATATGTATGTACAATATATTGTATGTAAAAAAATAAAATCTATGGGTTTACCATTCATTTACTTTTATGATATACATCCGACTATCAGTCTTTTATGTTTTGTGTCCGTCATGACGGCGCTATTTAACAAAAATGGCGTCTGAATTCTATGTTTCTTCTCTGTTTCCGAACTTATTATTATCGGCAATGAACGTTTATGGTTCTCTTAATAAAGGAATTAGAAAGCAAACTTTTCTTAAAATCACCCATTTGTTAGTAGTCAACACCGCAACAAAAGCAACAACAACGACATCATCACGTATATATATATATATGTATGTATATGTATAAAATAGTTTTCCTTTTTCTTGAAATAGATAATAGATAAAAAAAGAAAAAACGTTGAGAGGGGACGAAAAGAAAAAAGAAGATGAAAAAATGAGCTTCGTATGAACGTAAAAACGTACCGCATTGGTAGTCATGACAATAGTTAATACTTTTTCTAAAGTTGCCATTATGAACATAATGATGAACGCAGAGGGATAATGGTACGAGGACGATACGACATTACTTCGGAAATTGATTAACTTGATTCGAAAAATGGGGAAAAAGGAAAAAAGCTGAAAATAAAAATAAACCACAACAGCGCAAGAACCAAAATAGAGAGGTCAGTCAGTAGAGAAGAAATATTATAGTCCGACTTGTAGCAGTCTCTCCTGAAATGCTATACTTTTTATTGTTATTTTAATTTATATTATAAACATAATACATATATAAATTGTTTTTGTTATTGCCTTCAGAAATGAAAAAAAGAAAATTATAGAAAATAGTAAGCAGCACAATGAACGATGATGGCGATAATGATGATGAGCCAGACATTTGAAACTTTTAACACAAAGTTTAGGAAAATTCTGAAAAAGAAAAAAAGAGAAAAAGAAGAAGAAGAAAAATCGGATAATGAAGATTTCTTGTATGAGAGAGAAACAGTATAATAAAGGCTATATTGTACTTTTTACTTTATCAAAAAATAAAAAAAAATATTATAATAGAAGAACATACAAATTGAAAACTTTTTTAGTTCGTTATAATAAAATCTTATTAAATAGTTTTGATTTAATTGAAATTTAAATTAGCGCGTATTAAATTTTGTAGAAAAAAGTATGACTTCTTTATAGATGATATACGAACGGTTTAAAAGTTGTTTTTTTTTTGTTTGCCGTATACGATTTTTCAAAATGTCATTTTGTTTAATATTGAATAAATCGGTTATTTTAAGACGAATAAACGGTTATATATATGTGTATATATAATATATATACATGTTTTTATTATTTTTATTGCAAATATGACCATAATTAAGGATTTTTGTAAGTGTAATATCTTATTGTTATATACGTAAATTGTTATAAAGGGTTTTTGCCCAACTTTATTTGTTGAAGTCTTTACGAAAATGGGCGTTCAAATCAAACTGCAGTTCGTGCACTTCGTGATTTTTTTGGTCAGCATAATCGACCAAATGTGTCCACAATCGGGAGAATTGTGAGCAAACTTTTGCAAACCGGTTCTGTAGGAAATGTGGAAACACCATGTGGCGAGAAATTCAATGGCTATGTTATCTCATGTCGTGACGATGTTAATTGGCCGCGATTATTGACGACATTTAAAAGTAAAAGTGTACGTCAACAAGCCAAGAATAATTCAAGAGCTAAAGAATGAGATAATTTAGCATATTACGATATTTCACCTCAATTCTGTCTCGGAATATTTTGTTTTACACACAATTGTCATAGATCCTTCTATCTTTATAATAAAAATATTAAGTGCGGTTGTTTTTCAATCTTGCTGGAAGATTGCCAATGTAACGCCAATCTCTAAGACGAGTGAGGCCAGTCAACCTGAAAACTACCGCCCAATAGCAGTTTGTTATGGAGAGTGTGATTAATCACCACCTTGTGAAATATTTGGAGTCCTACAGTTTGCTGAGCGATCGCTAATATGGTTTTCGTGAAGGTCGCTCTACTGGTGATCTAGTGGAAGGTGGAACAGGTCAATTCATAGATTTAGTGAGAGTAAGGTTGTGGCTCTGGATATTTTTTCCAAGGCGTTTGACAGAGTCTGGCACGAGACTCTCATATCTCATTCTCTCGATTCTCAGCTTTCTCAGAAAGCGCACTATAAGAGTGGTTATAGATGGGATTTCATTCGACGAGTTCAGGATAAATTCAGGGAACCGCAGGGCTCTGTTCTTTATCCAACTCTGTTTCTAATATTGCTTAACGACTCTCTTTTTCTCACTTCTAATCCTATCTACTCTTTTGCAGGTGACAGCAACGTTTGTCATTCATATTCTTTTGATCGTAGGCCGAACCTTTTGGAGATTGGGGCGAAAAGCCGGAATATGAACAACACGCTTACAAACGGCTTTCAGCTTTAATGCGCGCAAGATCCAATGTTGTTTTTTGACACACAGACGTGGTGGTGCGCTGTCATCTGTATCTATGGGTAATGTAGATATTGGGGAATCAAATGCGCTTGATGTTCTGGGCATGAGAATTCACTGTGACGTTCTTTGGAACGATCACACATTTCAAGTGTCGAAAGAAACATTCAAGTGCCTTGGTATTTTAGGACGGTGTAGGAATTACTTCACCGACTCACATTGGAATACAACTCTCATATATGGGCCGGTGCTTCAAAGTCTATTTTGGAGCTTTTCGACTGCGTACAGGAGAGAGCTAAAGTTCTTATTAATGACGGTAGGGTAGCCAACTCTATCTATTCATTAGAGCATCGTCGCAATGTGGCGTGTGTTTCATTGTTCTATCGGTACTATAATTAAAAACTAAATACTAATTCCTAGTAATCATATATTCTTACGTAGTATTCATATTTTTCGTAGAGCTCATCTCTTTGTAGTTGATTGTCCTGTGAATCGCGCTACGCATTACATAATCTTCCTGCGAATGTCTTTATGTATAAACTTTGACAGCTAGAGGAGAAGCAGCTAATGATCAACTGTATGATTTGGCCTGTGAACTATGAAATTAAAAGAATTAGCAAACTTCCAAATGTGACTATGTACTACCGGAAAGTGAGGAGTTTAAAGTTATATATACATACATACATACGTACATACAAACATACATATATACATACATATACTTCTCTACAGGTGTGTTCTTAGGTGTGAAACTATTATGAACGCGATTGTCTTGAAATATCTAGCTGTGAAGTGGCTTCTTCACCAGGACTTGTTAACAATTTGCCTTAAATGTACCCATAAGATTGACGTAAGTTGTCTGCAAGGAATATTGGTGTTTCTACACCAATTACCTGCAAGGCGGCGGCAAATATCACTCTTACAAAATATTCTGTCAATAATGAACTTACTTGGTGAAATACTAGCACATTGTTTTGTAGAGGAAAGAGTGTCCGCTAAGGGCCTAAAAAAATTCAAATTGTTCCAGCATATTGACTTGCTATAAACTACAGTATGTATGTACTATATGTCGGTGAAATCAACAATGTATATTGGGCAAAATTGATCGATTTTGTTTCATAAAGCAACAATAATCGAAAATATAATTCATTTTAATAAAAGAAGCACTCAACCGGTTATTTGTTTATTTTTTAATCGAAAACCAGCTTTTTCCAAATTGTAACTATATGAACTATTTGAAAACTGGCCTCTGAAAAAAGTATAATCGATTTCCCTTCGTTGTTGCACATTTTGCATCAATTTTAAAGAGAAGTTAATAATGTTTTATGTCTAATGAAATAATATGAATATTGGAATATTGGAACGCAATCTGAAAGTATTGACACTCTAACTTCTACTTATTGCTTTCAGTTTTATATTAAATATTGAAATTATATATTAAAAATCGTTTCTGAGTGAAATTGTTACGTTAGTTAAACCTTTAATGCACATGATTTGCTATATACATAATAATTTTTATAATTCAGTTTGTTTTATTTTGCAACAGCATTGCAGTAGAGCTAAATTTGAAAACACACGTATTTTTCATGTACGAGTATATCAGAGGGTTAATAATTTTGAATGATTGTCGCAGTTAAAATTGTTTTTAGAAATAAAGAAATTAAATAAAAAATATATAATACAACATATATAAAGGGTGGTCCAACCAAAACGCACAATGTTAATTGAAACAAAACGTTTTCAGAGAATTATCTTAATATTCTTTGTTATAGTAGAAGGATCAATGGCAATTATGTGTAAAACAAAATATAGGCCAAATGCTCACCACGGCTTCGGTGGTATATATCTGTCCGTCGGTAATATTTTCAATGATTCTGAGACATAATTAAGGTTCAATGTCGTTAATATAACGAATGATCTCATACTTTAGCTCTTGAATTTATGTACACTTTTTCTTTTAATTATGCCCAAAGAAAGAGTCCAACCATGTCAAATCACATGATCGTGGCTGCCAATTAATATCGCCACGACATGAGATAACACGGCCATTGAATTTCTCACGCTAAAGAGCCATTGTTTCGTTGGCTGTGTATTAAGTGGCATCATCCTGTAGAAGGTCAGGTCCACATCCTCAATTTCTGGCCATACGTAGTCAGTAATCATCTCACGATAGGAAACACCATTCACGGTCACCAGCCCATAAACCGCACTAAACAGTCACTCACAGGTCTTTTCACATTTTCTACAGACACGGTTTACTGAAATTTGTGCACAATTCTTTCGATTGTGAATACATTTGGTCGATTATGCAGACACAAAAAATTTACGAAGTGTACGAAATGCATTTTTATTTGAACGCCCATTTTCGTAAAAGACTTCCACAATCTTAACACGCTTTTTTTATATAAGACCAGCGCCCAGGGGATGGCCCCTACTCATGCTGGTACTAGGAAAATAGGTTATTGAAAGGAGGACAGAGGGAGTAGTGTTTATGGACGATTGATTTCAATTTACTCATGTCGTAAGTGGCAGGAAATACTTTCGCTGGAAGACTATTCCACAACCGAACAGTGCGACCAAAAAACGAATTCTCCCTATAATGCATTTTGCGATTTACTGGACAATCAACTACAAAGGGATGCACTCTACGAGAAATACGAGTACTACGTAAAAATATATGATTTTTGGGAATTAATTCCTTAATTTCGTTAGAACACATTCTGTTATAGTAGCGATAGAAAAATGAAACACTCGCCACATTGCGACGGTGCTCCAATGAATCAATAGAATTGGCTACCCTACCGTCATTGATGAGCATCTTCGCCCTCTCCTGTACGCGGTCGAGAAGCTCCAAAATAGACTTTGAAGCACCGGCCCATACATGAGAGTTGTATTCCATTTTGGGACGGATATAGGTCTTGTAAATATTAAGGAGATCAGATGGGGTGAAGTATTTCTTGCACCGTCTCAAAAAACCAAGGCACTTTAATGCTTCTTTCGACACTTGAAAAATGTGATCATTTCAACGAACGTCACAGTGAATTCTCATGCCCAGAACATCAAGAGCATCTGATTCCTCAATGTCCACATTACCCATTGACTCAGATGACAGCACGCCTGTGTGTTAAAAAACAACATTGAGTCTTACGTGCATTAAAGTCGACCCTGTTCGCACGAACCCACTCGGAGACCTTCACCAGGTCACTTGTGAGTGTGACGTTCATATTCATCCTTCTTACCCCAACCTCCAAAAGGCTCGGTCTACGATCAAAAGAATATGAGTGACGCTGCTCAATTGTGTAACTCTCCATGATTGAATTTGTCAAACACTAAAACGAAGAAACGTCAAATAAAGTTGGGCAAAAAACCTGACGTTAAGGTGTGTCTCACAATTAACCTTATGGTTAGTGCATTATGGTTGGACCACCCTATATATATATATATATGTATGTATATACATATATACAAACGATATATAAGAGAATGTCAAGTCAATCTTCAATTTTTTAGTATACGTGCAATTTGAAAAGGTGTTTTAGAGCACAATACGTTATTCTATATTTTAAATTGGTTGTTCATTAGTTTAAATAACAATTTTATCACTGATAATACACCGACTGACTTTTTGTACCATTAAATATAGGAAAACATGTATTAAAAAAGGAAAAGAGAGGAAATTGCCATAATTTAGAAATACAGCCCTAAATGATCAATAGTTTGACCTTTAATTGAAATACAATAATAAAAGATATTGGTGGGTTGTGCGGGTAAATACATTTTTATCAACGTTTACATTTTAAATTCTTTGAAGAAAAGAATTGTTGTAACAAAACCTACAGAGCGCTGTACCCAAGGGTGAAATTTATTTAAGACATTTTCAAGAAGAAAAAACTTGGTTGTTGTTTTTGTATTCTGTTGAATGCGACATACATACATACATACATCACAACACATCTACAAAGACATACATCAAATACACACGGTCAAATGAGATGAAATTCACAGAACTTAAAGCGATATACGCCAAAGAGAATAGGACCTGTAAGTGTGTGTGAGTGTGTGAGTGTGTGAGTGTGTGAGTGTGTGATTGCATGTGTATACGAGTGGGAAGAAAACTTACATAGGTACATACATACATATATATATATATATATATATATATATATATATATATATGTAAATATATATTTAGGAGGTAGGAGTACTGAACTTACTAAAAATGGCTTTATTACGTTATTAAATGTAATTTTTTAAGGATATTTGTTTATTAACAAAATAAACAATACATGCGAGAGAATATCGAAATAAATAAAAAATAATGTTATAGCGTATGTATGTACATATGTATGTATTGTATATATAAACAAATTAAAGCTAACAAATGAAACAAAAATTAAATATGAAAAGAAAATTCAATATTTGCGAAAATGTGCCATTAAAATTCTTGAAAATGTGTGCAAAAGAATGTTTTTCGCTGTTAAGGGTGTGTTTGTTAGTCGGTTTGTTTACATTTTCCTTCAAAAAAGAAAAAAAATATCCATTTTTCCTCACTTCCCTCTGTGTTGTTTAGAAGAAGGTAAACATTTATAAACCTTTTTTGTTTACTTTAACAACTTGCAAGATGAAAGGCTATTGAATAGAAATGAGAAAGAGAGCAAATAAAACCAACAAAAAATGAATAAATCATACACACACACACACTTCTACACAAACTTACACGAACACTCTAAAACTCATTCATATAATGATGATGCATGTGTTTGTTCCATTTTGTTTTCTTTTCTTTTGCTTTTTTTTATTTATTAATATATTTTTTTTTTTTTAGGTAGTGGTAGTTTTTATGTTTTAGTTGTTTGTATTTCAATTGAAAATGTTGTTTCTGTTTGTGTTCACTTTATATTCAGTTTCTTTTGTAGTTAAGAGTGTAAAAGCGTTGTAAATCTGGTTTACAGGTATTTTATTCAATTTATTCTATACATTTATTTTCAACTTACGCTCATACACACGTAGTATTTATATACATATGTAATTACGCTCACACAAACACAAGCATATGATTTAATACGTATACATCGCTTACATTAATACATACATTTAAATGAACATGTTTCTTGTGTATAAATCAAAGTATGCTTTTAGGCTTTATGAAAGAATTTTTATTATGTATATATATGTACATACTACATAGAGGGCTTAATAAGAAATACATACGTTCTCGTATAGTTGTAACAGATATAAAATGACACCTTCACTTATTTTTTGCACCCAGAGACAGAGATAGTTAAATTTGTAAATGTTTTTTATTTATATTTTTGTTTCTTCATCATCTTCGTTATGTAAACAACTCAGACAATATTCTTAGATGTTTAACGAACTTAAATGTGGAAATAATTTAATTTGATGTAATTTGTACACAAGTTACACCCATTCAATTTGTTGTTTAAAACGTTTTGTCAGTTATTTACTCTGTTACAAGTGCTATTAATTTTTTAATTTTTTAAATTTTTTTTTTAATAAAACTCAAACAACAAATAAGTAAAAAAGGTTATGTTATGAATTTCTTATTAAAATATATACTTCAGGTATATGAATGGTAAAATATTTATGCACATTCTGTGCAAAAGATATGATATAGAAAATTAATTTTTAAAAATTTGTACCCTATATTATTATAATAGATACGTACACAATACAGTTACTAAATATTATGTGGTAAATGAAAATAAAATCTTGGTTTTTTTTACAGATTATCACAAAGTGATTTTAACATTTTTCTTGCAATCTTATCTGGACCCCAAATGTACAATTCAATAAAGCAAAATCATAGGACTACATTATGTGCCTTTGTTGGCTACTTAGAGTAAACAACCATACATATTAATGACTGTTAAAAATAAAACAATAAAATTAGGACTCATTATTTACATTCATTAAATTTCAAGATACACAAAGTTCGATTATAAAGACATCATAGCAAAAAAAATAATTTCATAATTGTTCTGAGAAAGTTAAATTATTACCGTCTTTAAAAATGGCAATCAATAGAAGAAGTTAGAAGCGATAGACTATATTTATTATATAAATTTTTCTATTGTAGGCGTTATGAGAAAGCTCTGAGACTGAAAGTTCGCTCGATATGATCAATAATTCATTACAACCGGCATATCCTTTGCTGTTACCTTCTTAAAATGAAGATACAAATTAGTTGAGCTATGCACACTTATATATGGTATATTCAGTTTTCAGTGATTTCATTATTTTAATATTTTAAAACATTTCTTTAGTATCAATATACTTATAAAAAGATTGATATAATTTGTTACTTTTATATAAATACACACACGCATACATACTACATATGTACATGCTCACACTGTGTTCGCATAAAAACAACCAGTGTCACCATAAATTTGAAATTTTACAAGCCACGATTTCCTCTGTGAAATTTAATTTTAAGCAATACGAATTAAGTTTAATACGGACCGGAAATATGGCTGTAAATTTTTTATGACTTCCAGTTTTTAAGCCGGTTATAATAACATCCGACCAACATGACTAGGAAATGTTACAACAACAGTGACGGTGAAGTTTAAAAGGATGAAAGTATACGTGCAATAAAAATATTATGTTCTCATTTCAAACTCATTTACATACACATTTACACATAAACATACATACGTACATACGTACAGATGTGTATGATTCATACATACATACAATCATACATACATACATATAAATAAAAGTGTGCTTTTGTTCGTTTTTGTTTTTGTTTTTGTTTGTTTCTGTCTTAAATGAATACGAAAAGAAAAAAATCATCTCATCTCTTCATAAAAAAAATAATTTTTAATAAACCGTATAGACATAAGGTAAAAAACAACAACATTTCCTTTATTATCTTTTTTTAAAGCTAGATTCCAGCGAAAAGGGAGAAACACCACTTGAACGTTATTAAAAAATTCATAAAATATTGTAAATTATTAAAAACATTTAAATATTTTAAACGTTCGAAGTTCAAATACAAACAAATTTAAACAATTAATCATAGATACCTTAAACTCTAATAGTAAGAATCTACTAAGTAGATTTTATATAAGACGAAGACAATATTCAAGAAAATAAAGCCTATATATGTATACCTTTAAAGAAAAAATAAATAAATAAATAAATAAATGAAAATAATAGAAATAAAAAAATAAAATAAATAATAATAAATGTCATAGTGTAGTTGAATAAACAATAACGGCTTTAATTTGAATTCGAAATCAAAATTTTAATTCAATTATGGAATCTTTGGAACGAATAATGCGTGCGGCTCCTTTGCCGCGCGCCTTAAGTGTAAATTCTGCGAATACAAAAGGACAACAACGTGCTTTAGTTCATGCCTCTTTGGCCGCTGCTACTGTCGGCCGCAAAGGTAGACATTTGACCGGTACATTTTGTTTAACTGGTGATACCATGGAGGGTATAATACAATGCTTAGTTTTCCTAAAAGCATTTTCGGTGAGTATTAAAAAAAGAAACAAGTTTTTAAATAAAGTAAAAGCTTTGATGGCGTGCAACGATTAATTTTCAATAAATTAAATCTTAGATGTTCATAAAATAAAATTAAAGTAACACTAAAAGCGTCAAAACTATAAAGCGAATGAAGCATTCGTATTTTGTACAAATTGAAATTGAAATTTATTTAAAAATTAAGAAGATTTAATATGTAATTTGTATGGTTTAAAAGGAGCCTTTCCTTAAAAAATGACTTTTGGTACTTTTCGCAAATCTTTCTTTAATAGTTTTTCATTTGTTTTCTTCTTATCTAGCTGCTCTCTATTTTAATGGATTGTAACCATTTTTTGATCTGTCTAAAAACCCATGTCAAAGTGAATACAGCAACCTTTTTTCCAGCTTTGCTTATTTAGAATTCTTCAATTTAGAATTAACATATTATGAGTGAATATAAATTTTCGAATAGAAAGCACTTAGAAAAGCAATATGACCCAAAGTCTGCCACATCACGCCGTTACTGTTAAAAAAGGCATGCAGAAAAAAATTGTGAAAAAATTAAGTCATGCATACTTTTAGGGTCAATTTTATGTGTAAAACTCAAGTATACTTTCAGGATCACTAAATTTATTTTCCATGTGTGTATTTAAATTTCATTCTTGTTATTGTTTACCGCTGATGTTTATTTTTATGCAAACCTTGTATTTTCTAAATGGGTCTGTTTGTTTCATTTTTGCTTTTTTTCGTTTAAACAAATTCTCAATACATTTTATATACCCACACTTTTTTTATATATAGCTTTTTCAATCCTTTTGAATTATATTTTTGCTACAAGAAAAGGTAAATTTAAATAGACATGTCATACCATTGTACATTCATTTATGCTCTTAATCTATCATAAAAAGAATTAATAATTATTACTTTTATATAAATATCACACGGTTTTCATTTATGGTGTGCGAATTAAGAAAAATAAAGTTTCATTTAGAAAATGGCAACGTTAAGTAACGATCGCCACCACCACTTAGCAAGGATCTTCATTTTTGTAGTAATTTCGTCTAGAAACTCTAGTGCATTTACCAACCTCATCCATCCTCATACAACCCCACCCACGTCAACAACACAGACGGGAAAATTAAAAAAAAAACACTTCTGCTAAAACGAATAAAAACTAAGCGGCCAGTTCGCGAAAAATATACAAAAATGTAAATCTAAATGGTGGTCAGATAAAGCGAAAATTAAACGTTTTGGAAAATTTTGACGGCAGTGGATTTGCCTTTATTTAATTGAATTGTTCTACCAACAGTGAAATATGTAAGAGGTACCATTAAAATGTGCGGGTGTAGGAGGATGGATAAAGTAAATGCGTAAGACTTTCTAAACAAATGGACGCCACACAGTACGTCGATATTTTGCGATAATATATCTGCGAACGTAAAGAAATTTTGGGCAAACGTGTGTCGGACAAATAGTAGTAACAAAAAATTGCCAATAAAGTGTATTTTGTTTTAAAGTTCAAAAACTTGATCAATAAGTTGACATACCCACAATATGTCAATATACATACGTATATACATATATTTTTCAATAAATTTTTATCAATAGTTTTGTGTTCTACATCGTGCTATACTTAGCAAGATTATAAAATAAAGCATAGTTAGAAAAATATTTAATTTGAATTTTGTTACTTTTTCTTCAATATTATGTTTATCTATCTAAACTCATTTACCACAAATGACGAAAACGTAATATCCTGATGAGAAAAAAACTTTCGATTAAAAACTTAATTTCCTGTAAACTTAGTTTTACTTAGACAACTGGTTGGCAATGTGCATACTGCAATAATGACATTGTTGGTAGGAATACTAAAATATATTCAGCATAATAATTTTCTTTCTTAGAGGATGTACGTCTAGTCGTATTAATATTACTTATATCCTCTTGTAATGTCATTTATTTTGCTGTGTAAATCGTTATTTAAAATTCGAGAAATAATATCAAAATAAATTCAGTATTGGCTACATACGCACATGCATATGTATGTACATATACATACATATACATATTGTATCCTATTCTATAACGTTCTATTAGAAATGGTAGATGGATTTTTTCTACAGTTATTTAAGCCAAACATACGTTACCTTAGTCGAATTTCTTGTATTATAAAAAAAGGAAGCATTTTTTAAGATATATCCTGGCTACCTATACAACCATTTTCTTTTTTAAGAGAAATAAAGAGAAATCACAGAAAGATATTGGTCGATTGTTATGATAACACAAAGTTAAAGAAGCACTATTTTTTTGATATTTTACTAACATTAGCACAAAAAAATTAAGACATAATTATGTAAACGCAACGCTTGAATTTTTCTAGCGTTGCCAGTGTTTAAATTCGCCTCGTAGCGATTATCTCTTAAGCTTTAAACACATGTACGACAGCAAACAGCATATGCTGTCAAGTTGTTGACTTCATGCAAATTTCGAAAGCATCAGTGCCAAAATTAATAACTGAAGTAAAATTTTGTAAATGCAAGTTATTAGCTTATAAATAAGTGCCTGAAGGTACGAACCGGTTTTTACCCGTAATTAATGATTTTGGAGGTGTTCCGAAAATTTCAAAATCAGATTCTTATTGTACTCGATAACACCTATCAGAAAATGGCATCACTTCCTATGTATCTCGTGGGCCATCTATCGGTTTAGATTTGAACAAGCGGTTATTTCGAATCTGACAATACTTTTGTCATTCTCTTCTGTCACAAAATTCAGTATATTATCTCCACTTAAAAAAATGAATCGATTTACGCCTGAGCAACGTTGGGATTTATTGGAAATTTGTTTCTAAAACAAAGACAATTGGTTGCAAATTGGAAAAAAATAAAAAAAAAAATCATCTTTTCGGATGAAGCTCATTTTCATCTTGGTGGGTACGTTAATAAGCAAAATTGCCGTATATGGAAACAGAAAACTCAAACGTAGTCTTACAGAAGCCAGTGCGTCCTGTGGAGCTGAGGCATCATTGGCCCACATTTCATTGAAATTGAGAACGGCGCAACCAGCCAGCCTCGGCAGCCATATGAATAAAATAATATTTCATTTCTAACCAGAACAATTGTGTTTCACAACAAAAAAATAAATTTGGCAAAATTTCAAACCGTTTTTGTTCTATTGCATTTTTAAATTTGACAGTTTCTGTAAGAAGTTTTTGTTGTTTTTTAAAAATTTCGTGAAGCTTTAAATGGTTAAAACAAAACACCAAAGTATAAAGTGTTTAAATTCATCACATTTTGAAAGACTCAACTCTAGAGAATAAGATTGTACGCTTTATTCAGACAGTAACAGTATATCAAAATTTTCTTCTACTAAATCATTTTTAGGAATTATCACCTTTAAATCTTCTCTGTTAAGACCATATCTTACTTTAATTTGTTGCAAGTATTCAATAACTTACGAGTATGTGTGTAAAGGTAGGGTAAGTAGACTCTGCGCAAAAGAATAAATTTTTAAATACAAATAACAGTAGTGAAAATTGTTGTTAATTCAAATCGAATTCACATTGTAAATAAAATATATGAAAATTCCAACAAGAGGAAATTCTACCAAAAATATAAGAAAATTGCATCAAACGCACCAAACTTCAAAACTGTTTTTAAGCAACGAAAAACTAGCAATTTTGATTCGATCGGTCCAAAACAGCAACACTGGTGAGTATTCTAATTCCTTCATTTTGATTTCCGCTTGAACTTATCTGCGTTCCAAACGATACCGTATAAAATTTCATGTAAACACAGGATTAGGTGTAAAATTAAAAAAAAAAACTATTTTCAACGGTTTTCAGTTTTTTTTTAAGTTTTTTCAATAAACTTATCCGTTTTTGTGATACGCGAATATATGTTATGCCACCTCCAAAATTTTCGAAATAACGGTATATCTCGAAAACAAGAAAACTGCGTATTCGAATTAGGTTTACCGTCCGGGTGCCTCGATTGTCGGAAAAAAGTGTACAATTCGAGCACAGTGATCGATTTATATATATGTAATCAAAATTTGGCGATAAGTTGATTTCAAGAAATTAACCTGGCAATTAGTCTGCAAGGTAAAGCGATTTGACATCTCCCGACTGTTTTCTGTGGGAGTTGTTTATGCTGATAAACAATTAGCAATTCATACCTTGGAGACCAATATTGTTATTCATGACATACTGCCAATACAGCAATTCACTTCTTCAAGAACAGCTGCGGTGGCCATATGACCGATATAATTTTCAATTTCAATATTTATTTGATTCAAATAGAAGTTATTTTTTCCTTATTTTATTTTTTCCAAATTTAAATTTTAATCGGTCTTAAAAAACACCCTATTTTAATAATAACATACATATACATATGGTAAAGTGTTTCCATTTTAAGTAATAATACATTCATTCATATACTCGTACATATAAATCAATTAATAATCTTATTTTTTTGTTACCCCTCTTGGAGTGTATGGGTCTCCACAAATATCCATTGCTTCATTTCAGTTTCATTAACCAGTCGATTTCAAGTTAAGTAGATGATTAGTTCACTGTAGCTCGCTTCTATGTCACTATGTCGTGGTGATGGTGATCCTTACTTAGCATTGACATTTACCTCATTTGGTGGCGTTTTATCATTGTAATATCTATCTTCAATTTTAATTCCTCATAAAAAAGTACAGCAGCAATTTCTAACAAAATGTAGGAAAAATAGGATTGTAATAAAATCTTGTTTCTTATTCAATACCAAAGTTTTATGCAAATGAATTGTTGTTCTAAAAGCAGTTTCCACACGTACACTTTTTGCATTGAAAGAACGTAACGTCCCAAAATGCTTAAGGTGTCAAAAGAAACCTCATTATAGAAAAAGGTAAACCATATCCATATTTTTAAGTCTAGGATGAGCTGGAGGAAAATGATATCATTGAATTCATTTAATGGTACGAAAAGTACAGCGAAGTATAGAATTTATTTATCAAAATTCAAAATTTTTTCATTTATTTAAATTCTCAAAATTAAATAAAGAATCTTTATTACTAAGAAAAAGTTGCATTTGCTTGAAAGACGGGAAAATGTTTTGAAAATGTACTTTTATTTATTAAAAGCAGCTCTAATGGCATGTAAACCACTTTGTTTGTCAATGTTCCTTTTCTCGAGTACTTTGGCATATCTATCTAAAGTCATTCCAATCACATTTTTCTTTTAAAAAATCTTATAAAAAAAACCTGCATACATACAGTGACAAACTAACTTATTGGCACAGTAAACTTTTGCAACTCCATGGGTGATTTAATGGTCTTATTAGAGAGATTTTTATAAACTAATATATTTACTACGTAGAACGTTTTTTTTAATATTATTTGTTAATAAAAAAGAAAAATATACCAAATTTCGCTGAACAAAATTTTTGGCGCACTTAGCTACATTTACAAAATTCCATGCATCTGGCAACTTGTAAGTCCACTATGATTTACAAATGATTTGTAGCAAAGTGGTGTTTTTAGATGAAATCAAGTTCAATGAAGGATATGTGTCCTCTGTATTGGTGACCGAATTGTGGTATTCATTGACAAATTTATGGACAAAATGAAATATTTGACCATACAAAAGAAAACCTCAAAAAGTGGAATTTACCAGCCTCCTTCTTTTTCTAACACGATAATTATTTAAAGCATTTGGCTCACAATCCCCAGATCTCAATCCGATAAAGAATAAGCAATAACCAAAAACTATGAGATGAAGTACGTGTTCGTCAAAAAATTGCAAAATATTCAGACATAGGTCCCCAAATGACTTGTAAATAACAGTTATCGCTTAAAAATTAAACTAAAAAATTCATCGTGTTAGAGTCGACAGACACATATGTTGTTATACTATATAGCAAATCAAATGTCTTAAAGAGCTCTTACAGAATCTGTGGCGATCGATGTTGTTATTTTTTGACGGAAAAATAGAGGGTTGGACAAAACCTTTAAGACGAGAGCTTTATTTTTTCGTCATAAAATAAAAGTTATTTTTAAGTTATTATTTTTGGTTTTTGTTTTAAAAAGATAAAACTCAAAAAATAACTTATTTACTGACTGAAAAATAGAACTCAAAAATAAGTTTTATTTTATGATGGATGATGGAAAGCTCATTTTGTGGGTTTTATTTTACGATTCCTTTTGAGAGTTTTTTGTAACTTTTTTCCGTCGAAAAATAACTTTTTCTGCTGAATTTCAAAACAACCATTAAAAATACGTTTTTGAATATAACTTATAACCGTTATGGTCCCTAGATCATAAAACGAAAAAGATTAACAATTTAACATTAATAACCAATGTAACTAATAAATAAAAATAAAATAAAAATGTAAATTTCGAACGAAGTGTGCGAAATTTGGTTTTTTGTCTTCTGTTTTTTATTAATAAATAATATAATAAAAATATTTGGATCGAAGCGTAGTGATTTTTGTGGGAAATTGATCATTATATTTAGTTAATATATCACCAATGAATTTGAAAGAGCTTACTGTGCTAATAATTTAGTTTGCCACTGTACGTACATATTTAAAAATTGTACAAAAAGTAGAACGAAGAGAAGAGAAAACTTTTCTAAAATTTATTGGTTTGTATTGCTTTGTGTATAAAAGTGTTTGAGATGTTAAAACACTTTTAGCCTCAAGTATTAAAAAACCTCTTACTGTTAACTGAGCTTTTAAGATTCGAAAGAAAATATAAGAAAAGCACTGGTGATTTGTAAAGTAAAACAAAACTCAATTGAGGTAAACAAACAAAATGTGTAATGGAGTAACAAACTTGTACAGCAAAAATGTTGATGATGTCGCACGATAACCTGCAACTTCATTTAAAATCACAAGAATAAGAAAAAGTAAAGAAATCTACAGTAAAATAAAACTATAAACTTTACGGAAGTTCCAAGAAGATCCCTACAAACAGCTTGTCTAAGCACAATTTCATCTGAAGAATAAGTGATTAAAAAAAAAACAATGGAAAATAGAAAACCAACACTTGAAAAATTAAAACAAAGAAAAAACCTGAATGATATACATACGAGTACTTACATACACATACTGTAATTGCGTAGTTTGAAGAAGGATACAAATTAAATTCCAGACTGATTGTAGGGCTGCATGGCAATTTATCAAGATGTGTTTTTTATACAAATTGTGTGCTTCTAGTCCAACTACTGTAAACAAAATCAAGAGACCCCTAAGAAGCGAATACAGTATGTAACAAAAGTATTTCCAGTTGCACACATTGGATAGTTGCAGCACAAGAATTATAACAACAACTATAACAAATATACTAAATACACATGGTAGTCACGTATCTGTTGTCATGCATAACAACGTTATTTATCTGCAACGTAAAGTTTTTACAATAAGACTTAAATGAAAGCAAAAGCAAATATGTTACACTCACATATGCACAAGCAAATAAAATGAGAGAATGGAAGAATAAAGGAAAAATAGGGGAGAGATACAAAAAATTGAACTAAACATGACAGCTAAAATTTACAGTTATGATAAAAGAAGAACAATGGAAAACTATGAATATGTACATTGGAGCCTCAGTGGCAAGTAACAACAACAGCCACAAAGTATGTACGATGCCACACATCAATATGTGTACATATAGTATGTATGTATTTAGTATTTGAACAAACGAACAGACAAATCTATACACATGCATAACATAAATAAGAGGAAAACAATTGAAGATTTAAGCCAGTGTCGCTCAAAAAGAGAGCCACACTTAAAATGAGAGTACCACACTGAAAGAAAAATTAAGTTTTTCGATTTATTTTTTCTTAAAAGACTTGTTTTTTTGCATTATAAATAAAAAATAATTTTAGAAATAATATGTACATCTGCCAAACGAAAAATATGCAAAGGGATACAAAAGGGCGGAATAACTTTTCCGATGTTTATATGAAAATGTGGACAATCCGAATCTAGATTTTTTTAAAGTGAGTACTTACCGTCACAGATTAAATCATTTTGCACAAACAAAGTTCGATTTACATATTTGATTAGCTGTTTAATAAAGTAGTGTCAAATGAATGCTCTACTGATTTTCTATTCTATGTGAAAGGATATATTGCACTGGTATTTCTAAAGCTGTATGTTTTTCGCAAAAAAAAAAAAAAATAAATAAAAATCCAATTGTATCTCTCTTTGTAATAAAGATATAGATGAGTGTAGAACTGTTAAAATACGAATTTATTTTAACAAAAAATTAGATTCATTTAAAGAACAGTAGGTGAAGTTAAATCATTTTTCTTGTGTTTGATAAAATCCGTCAACTTATCAATATCAATTTCCTTCGGATAATATTTGATTTTTAGCAATGTCTCTATATGGCTATCTGTTAGCTTGTTTCTGAATTTGTTTCTTTATCTGCGACATTAATGAAAATGCAGACTCTCAGATATATGTGGTGTCAAACATTTAAAAAAGGCTTAATATTAAATAACATTTTTCCAAAAGTTCACACCCATTTTCGTTCAAATAAATACGTCTTTTCTCATCTCTTCTATGTTATGTTGTAGATTTTCTAACGAACACGTTAAAGAATTATTAAAAATAATATGTTTATAATCCATTGCAAGCTCAAGAAATCTTCAAATCTGCATTGAAGGTTTTGCAAAAGTAAATTTATTTCATTTATTATTTCTTCTAATTTTTCTACATTTGGAAATTGGGTAAAAATTATCTGAAATTTTAGAAGATTGGATCAAAATTGAATTTTCTTGAAAACTCATTTACTGCATGCATAAGTTCTGTCATATTTTTAACTTTACATTGAAATACAAGGTTTAAACTATTAATGCGATTGGTTATGTCAGCAAGGAATGCTAAAATGTCTGCATCTTTGCTACAATCCTGTGTTTGAAAAAAAAAGTTCTAACTCCGATCTAAGATTGAAAAGACGCTCTAAGCATTTTCTTCGACTTAGCCATCTACGAGTAACCTCCATAAACATTAACACGCCACAAAAGTCTGCATTTATTTCTTTTAGAAACGCCTTATTAGCTTTCTGTGAGAAAGTGCGTTGTGGCCTCCTCTTAGGCGGTTAATTATTTTAACGGCTCTTTTCATCGATTCTTTAAGACTTATACTTTTTTAAAACAGCGCTTGTTGGTGTATAATGCAATGAACTGCGTGCGTACATTTATTCCTGCTTTTAGAAAATATCCCACGAAACCCTGTTTTCGTTCAATCATTACTGCAGCCCTATCAGTGCAAATAGCTGATAGATTTTCTTTTTCTATTAGAGCTAAAACATTTTTGCTAAAAACATCATAAACAACTGCGCCATTGACACTTCCATAAAATGTGTTCAAAAAAACTATCAACTACCATTCTTAAGCATATAATCTTTGACTAGTATCGGATATGTCTATACTTTCATCAAAGCACACGGACAAGTATTTGGCATTTTTTATACGTTCTGTCGTTTCCCATTGCATAAATACTTCTCCATAGTTCTTTAAAAAATTTCCATCTTCAAAAGGGCGACATTTTTTTGCTGATTATCAGTGGCGTAATCTAAAGAACTACTCGCATGTCTACTTTGAACATAAAGATTTTTACGTCGAAAATTTTCTTCCATAATGTCATTATCATAATGTCGCTTAAGACAAGATGCAAACATATTTTTTATTACTTGATAACATACAAGGCATTCAGCTTCATTAAATGTATTAATAGAAAATAAAAAAAGCGTTTCCCACTCAACATCCCACATACTTATTAAATAATTTTTTTTCAAAGTCCTCTAAAGAAATATATATTCACACAAAGTATATATAAATATGCATAAATTTATGTAGCATATTATCAAACTTCTCTGTGTAATGAGCAAAATTTTAACCCACTTCCAAATCACGTGTAATATAAAAAAAACACAAAAACATGCGATACATTCCTTCTTCTTTGGCAATAAGCAAGACACTGAATTAAAATTGTGGTGCACACACATATATTTTGTTGTACATATGGTTGCCATTTGAAATAATATAAACATAGCGCATGCATTGTTTATTTATTACAATTTCTTAAACTTTTGATAAGAAAATAAAACAAAAATATTTTTTAAGGAATTAAAAAAGCAATATTCAAACACACAGTGTGATATATAATTTGAAAGACTGTGTAATAAAGATTAGAGGTATAGTTGAGTTTGGTACATTTCAAGAAAATTTTTGGTAAGAATTTTTTTCTCTTAGCAGCCCTGGTTATAATATTCACGAAGAGAATAAAAAAAAAACAGCCCAAAAACTTCGTAATCTGAACAATATGGATGAGTGTCGCTGATTTAAGCATACAAAGTTAAATCTCTCAATTACACACAGTCGTTACTCTCCCCTGCTAGTACAAAAATACTATATACCGCACACACAATCACAATCACAATCACACATGTATGATACACATATATGAACACATGTACATCTATATACATATACGAATAATACACTGATTCTGATGAATATAAAATCAAAAGTAATGAAATTGAATTCTATTGAATGGTGAAGACGAACCAAGTAGGTGTAGTGGCTTAGATAACAAGAGAAAAACAAGGCAGTTTGAGCCTTTTTGACCATGAAAAAAACCTATACAAAATCAAATTAACTAATTAAGCTTCATTGACATTTTGTTGGTAGTCCTAGAGCGTAATTGTATTGTTGTTGTTGGTACTCGTTCTAATTCTCCTTTTCTTCTGCGGTCGGTACATATGTGTCTTGAAATTTCTGTCGTATAGTTCGAAACACTGTCTCTTCATATCTAGAATATAAATCATTTCGAGTAGAAAAAAGCGAATGTAGTATCATTTTTCATAAGTTCACAATACATAAACAAGTAATAAAGTTTATTTTTGTATATTTATGATCCACTAAATAAGTTACACACATACCATATTTAACATCTGAGGAAAAACGCAAAAGCGGTGCAATATCAGCCAGAACTCTATTGACAAATTGTTAAAGACCGATTCTTTTATTTTCATTTGAAATATTATTACTTTTGATTTAATGTTGTTGTTGTGCTGATAACGTTGTGTTGTGGTCAGTGTTGCCACTGTTGGAAGAACTCTACCAATTTTGGTGGATGGTAGGTGGATGGAATTTTGATAGATATTTGAAAATTTAAAAAACACTATGATTTTAAATTTATAATTGAATTTGTCAAGTATTGAACAGTAACAGCAAAAAACCAGGAATATATTCACTGTGAGAGTCAAATGAAAGTGTACACCCTCATTTTTCACAATTTAGTTTTAATTTTATTCTTTTAGTATAAGAAAAATTTAAATATTTCATGTTTCTTTAAAACCGTACTTAAGGTTTTCTAAAATTCATAAAAATAACAAAAGAGTTCTTGCAATAACTAAAGTTATGCAAGAAAAACGAAAGCTACTCTATATTTTAGACGTCAAAAATATGTGCAGAGTACACTGCACTAATTTGAGGATTTCATTATATAAAAAATGTTGTTATAAATTATTACTTGTGTCAGTTTTGTATTATTAGTGTTTAATATTAACTAGAGTACTCAGTAGTCGATACAATCGACTGCATTCCGGAAATATATAAACCTTTTTTAATGGATGGAGGAGAATCCATCACATAAATTTAAAAACAAATTTTGTAAATCACTTACATTATTTCTATACAATTTGTTTTCGTTACAAAAACAAGTAATTTGCAAAATAGGACCAAATTCTTTGTGCATCGGCTTTAGGTCCAAAATATGTGTTTTATTTATATGTGTTAGTAATAATTTGATAGTCGTATTACTTGTAAAATACTGATTCGATTTAGGTAAAGTTGACATTTGTGCACACCTATGCAGTAAAAGCTTTAAGCCCACATAGCTTTTAAAAAATGGTGCAATAGTACAGGCATAAAAGGATTACAAAAACGTATTTGTCTATTATATAGATTATTTATTATTATTTATCATTGTAGCATTAGAGACAGTACTATATGCATGTAACGAAGTCTTTTATACCGGCAGTAATTTAGAAGTGACGTGGATTTTGTAAAAAATATAAAACGAAAGATGTATCACTCTGAAACGATGCCGTATTTAGCGATGAAAAAAAACTCATAAAAAAATTGGTGAACCAAAAACGTAGAACTTTTAGAACAAAATCTTAAGTCTCAGTGAAGCTCGGTGGAGGTTTTTGTAATAACATGGGAATATACTGCGAAAGTTTACCATGAATGAAATAGATTATTTAAAGATATTCAAAAATAATTTGGTAACCAATGTAAAGAAATAAGGAATACAAGGACTTTGATTCCTTTAACAAGATAATGATTCTAAGCGCACTGCGTTAAAAGTCCGAAGATTGGTTCCTCTTTTGCACTTCTAAGCAGCAATTGCTTCCTTCCTAATACCCGAATTTTAACCCATCACATGCGTAGCATTCAGACCATCAAATTCGAAAAACTAATATTTGTAACAAATATATGTTAAAATCTGTTAAAACAGCGAAATGGGAAAAAATCTCATTCGAATGTAAAAAACAAAACTTGTGGAATCTATTTCTCGAAGATTAAGTGCTATTGTTCAAGCACAGGAAATATAGACCCAATACTAAAATATTATCTCCTTAAAGAATAGCTTGCGTTAAAAATTGTGCACCTTTTATTTTTGTTGTGTATAGTTTTTTTGGAATATAACGTTTTTCGCTATTTTTTTAGGAATTTATAAACCCTTCCATATACTCAGTGTAAAAAAGAACAAGTAAAAAATGTATCGTTAAAAGTAAAAATGTGGTCAAAGGTATTGCTGTTCATATCAGAAATATATATATTTTTTAATGGTTCTTAAAGGTTGGTAGATTTGTATCGATTTTGGTAGATTTTTGAAAGCATTTTGGTAGAATTCAAATTTTTTCACTGGCAACACTGGTTGTGGTATAGTATGTATGTACGTACTACATATACATCTGATATATGACGATTGAGTAATGACAGGCAATACAATCAGCCACTAAATATGATGGTGAAGATGATTGAACAGGTTATGTGGGGAGAGGGGAGATGTAGGATGATAATGATGGCAATATAAACGATAATGAGTCGAGTTCATTCGTGATGATGGTTAATTAATGAATTGCCAATTTGTAAAGTTTAACTTTCAGTTGCTGCCTATTAAATACTGAAAATGAAAAAAACAACTATTTTAAGTCGACAACATGTTGCCTTTTAGAATTATTTTATAAATAAATTTTATATCAGTTTTCATATCTTCTTGCCAATGTTAACTTATACTATAAAAGAGATATTATAGAGAAAGACATCAAATACTTACTGTATTAAAGTTTACATTGTTATGAATTTGGAAAATTTAAAAATCTACATATTATTGAAACAAAAAACAAAATAAAACATTCTTAGCCGTCAGCTGAAATAACTTTTAAATTATACCTCGTGGTTTTCAAATTAATGTGCTTTATTAACTGGTCTCTGAACTTTGATGAACAGGTGTCCCTCGTATAACGCGCTAGTTACGTTCATGGAAATCACGTTACAGAAGACTTAGCTTTCATATAATTTTGGGGGGTTATAATCCTATTGTGTTCAAATTTTATTTAGAAACAAAAACAAAATAAAAAACAATTAGAAAACACAAATATATTAATTTTCATTCAAAAACCTCATTGTTGTTTATTTTGTGTTTCATCCACTGGTTTGACTACTGCGAAATCTGTAATGAGGCTTTGTTTGCTTTTTTTCTCAAGTTCTTTTTTGATTTCATAATAAGGCGCCAGACATATCTATTTGCCTTTTGAATTTGCTGGATCTCTCTATCGACGGATCATTATCTAAAAAAAAGATTTAATTTTTTCAGCTAAATTTAAACCTTTTCGTATGCGCATTAATGTAAAATCTGGAACCGTTTCATAGGAATCTGACTCCGAATCATTTTCAAGTGCTGCAGTTAAAGATGCAGTTGTTAATAAAACCAACACCTCCTGATTATTTATAAATATCGCCTTCGGCCATATTATAAAAAGCTTCTCCACTGAAATGGTGAGCCATATTTTATACCCGACTAATTTCTACATTCAATGGTGATGCAGCACTATCTTTTAAAACAACCTTTTAAAACAACTTCAACCAACGGTTGAATGATAGACGCTGTATTTGATGGTAGGAAAGCTATTTTTACATTTGGATGGTTCAAGTCTCTTGAAATTTATATTCTTTTCTTAAGTCGATTTCTACGATGGGTGCAAAGCAATTAGAAAACAAATTTTGAAAAATAATGCTTGTAACCCACGCCGTCTTATTTCCTCGCCAATAAACAGGTAACGTGGATTTGTGAGCGATTAATAAATGTGGGTTTTACTATATAATCTCCTGACGTGTTACTACAAAAATGCAGGGTAATTCAGTCTTCTGCACCCTTGAAACCTGGTGCAGATTTTTCATTTTGCGAAATGTATATTCGACTCGGCAATTTTTCCGACTTAGGCCTATTTTGTCTGCATTAAATATTTGTTCTGCTGTATAACCACCCTATTCAATAATCTTAGCAAGAGGTTATTCTCTTGCAGCTTCTATATCTATTTTAAATTTCGCGTTATACTAAATTCGAAACCGCTTTGTGGAATTACCGCGTTATACGAAGAGTACCTGTACTTAAAATTTCTGTATGTGATAATTAATTAAGCACTCAATTAATAATAATTGTTGTATACTTTTACTAACCAAAAATTTATCCTCGTCATAAAAGCAACTAACTCTTAGTTGAGGTACTCTTTCTACCACCTGCATTATTAATAGGGAGGGCATAGATTTTGTGTTCATGTTAAAAAAAAACATATTTTTTGCAAGTAAAATAAAAAAGTAAACGTTTAACTGACATAATTGCTTAATAAATACCCCAGTTGGCATAAAAATTAGTAAAACAATAACATAAAAGGGCTCGTATCCGTTTCCGCTTTTGTATATGTTTATACATATATATGTATGTATGTACAAGAGGTAAAGAGACCGTATTTAAGTATATAACACATTTTTTATTATAAAATGTGTACAATTACACAGTCCACACATTTATGTGTCTCTGTGTGCCTGTGTGTGTGTTCGTCCGTGTGTCTGTTTAAAAATAAATAATATGAAGAAAAGTAAGAGAATATAAGCGAGAGAGAAAATAGATTTATGTGGTGGTAATAATGATACTTCACTGTAACTGGCACAATTATATGAATTTTGTATGCAAAGTTTGCTGTTTGGTGCATATACATACATACATACATACATACATACATCCATATTTTCATTTACCTTTGTTTTTTGTTTTTAGGGGGTAACAGCTATTGTTTTAAAAATGAAATCTGTATTTGACACACTCACAATGTTTGTTCTTTTGTTTAAAAATATATTATGTATAATTTTGCTAAATGTGTTGTGGGAAAAATTTTCTGAATACATTTAAATGTTGAAATAGAATGTATTCAGAAACTGGAACGAAATTAGTAAAAAATGGTTAAAATGTAACAAAATGAATACAAGAAATGGTTTTCTATTTCTATGTCTCGATATATCATTATAAAAAATATATAAAAAATAAAGTCTTAACTATTTTAAAAACAGTTGCCTCATAACTTAGTATTTACGGCTTCAAATTATCTTCTAACCAAAAACAATCTTTTCAATTTTTTATTCTAATAATGGCTTGTTTTTATTTATTATAGTCATAGTATTCATTCTCAAAACAAAAAATATCAAAAAACATTTCGGGATGTATGTACATATTAAGACAAAATAAAAATTCTATTGACATCATTAATTCGGCCTGAAAAAGTAATTAATTGCTCACTTTAAAATTGAAGTAAAGAAATAGAAAACTAATAAATAGATTGTGATTCCTTGTTTTTTTTTCTTTTAATTGCTTCCAATCTTCTGGGAGTGGAATTAATCAGGTTTGCTGCAACACGGTCGGAACTTTATCCAACTCTTTCTGTAGAACACAAATAAAATCTTTAAATTGCATTCAAATTTCCTGGATTATGTCTCGTGATTGAGTGAGTGTTTCCATCCATTTTGGATTATAGTAGAGCAGCAGATACATGTTAATGTTGTAATTATTGAGTAAATATATAATTTTTTTTTTCTTCACTGGATTGGAAATGTCAATTACATTTAATGCTCAAGTACCCTACACGAATATAGACCATAATTCATGTTTGCATATTGGGTTCATAACAAAGCTTAACAAAGTACGCTTGTAGTTTTGAATTCATTTGAAAGAGAAAAACATAACATTGTTTGTAAAGTAGCATTAATTGACGTTTTGCTTTTTGAACAGCTGAGTTAACAGAGTAACCAATGCTAAGAATTTGCGTGTTACGTTTAACGAGGTTACACTGTATTAAAAAAAAATCCATTTCTTTCTTATCGTAGTGTCCGTTATAAAGTTCGTATGTACAATAGTTAAGATTCTAATTGAAGAAGATTTCATAAATAAAAAGAGCAACACAATAGAAAGTTGAAGCTTATAATGGTTCTGATGTTTTTTTGTTTTTTTCTCTTCTTTACCGGTTTTATAATATTTTTTTGCTGTTAAAGGAAACGGACATGCAACTGCAACATGCGCAAACCAAGTGCATCTTACACTGGTTATAACCATTTACTTGTTTAGAAGTTTATTTATGTTGTCTACTATTAGGCATTTATGTATAAACTCGTAAATTTTCTATTCTTTCCACAACATCTGTTGCCAGACAAGAGTTTATAATTTATAAACCAAAAAAATAAAAAATAAAAAAAATAATAAAAAATAAAAGAAAAAGATCGGAACAGTTTCGTTGTAGAATGCTGCAGTTTCATTAACCAACGGCAACCAGCTATTCAGTTAACCCGAAAACAACACATTCATGTGGCAGAAATTTAAGCAAAACTGTATATGTATAGATATGTATATATGTATTTGTACATGCTTATACAATATATACAAACATATCTTTTAACAAAATTCTGGCGTGTTTTGTGTCGTATTTCGTTTTTGTCTGATCTGAAAATGAAATCATTTTACATGTGGCTTAAACCAAAATTGAGAGAAAAACTGAGACAGAGAGAATGATAGAGTGAAAGAGAGGCAGAGGGAGAAGGAAAGAGTATGATAATGACATATACAAACATTATATACAAAGAAACAAACTCATTGGCTTGGCATGTAGTTGATGGTTTAAGGAAGAAACACAACTTTTTACACAATTTTAATTATAGAAGTTAAAGCCTGAAGCGTTTGCTGTTAAAACAAACAATGATGTGAGTGAGAGAGGGAAAGAAGAAAAAGAAAAATAAAAAATAAAACTGTGGCAGCAAACAGCAATTTATGTGGTGATTTAAAGTTTAATTAATTTTAACAAAAGAATGCACTTAAAGTCGTAATTATATGGAGACAAATATGATTAACTTTCATATAAATAATTATATAAGAGGGCGGATTTGTATTTAAGCTCCCTAAGTAGGAAAAAAACATTTTTTTTTCAAAAACCATTCATTTCTCAACATAGTCTCCTTTTAGCTCAATACACTTAGTAAGACGATTTTTCAACTTTTTTATACCATCTGAATAATACGAATTTGGGAACTCCTCAAAATACGCATTAGTTTCGGTAATCACTTCTTCGTTTGAGATGAATTTTTTTCCTGCGAGCCATTTTTTCAAGTTTGGAAACAGGAAAAAGTAACTAGGGGTTAAATCTGGACTATAAGGTGGGTGATCAACCAATTTGAAAGGAATTTCTCGTAGTTTTAGCATCGTATCTAATGCTGTGTGAACCGGTGCGTTGTCTTGAAGAAACAGCACTTTTTTCTTGTATAAATGCGGTCGTTTTTCTTTGATTGCATCAACCAATTGATCCAATAACGCACGATAATACTCTCCTGTGATTGTGGATCCCTCTTCAAGATAATCGATGAGTAATATTCCGTGTGTATCCCAAAATACAGTGGCCATAACCTTGCCAGCCGATTTCGTTTTCTTCGCCTTCTTCGGATCAGATTCGCCGTAATGTTTATCAAGCTTTTTTTTGTCTCTTTCGCCGTTTTACCTTTCAAATAATAGTCTTTAATCACTACACGAAATTCACTTTTTTCCATTTTCCAAGAAACACAAAAGTTGCTCACTTCAAACGACTACAACAAATAAGCTAATCGATGATCGTAATTTCTAAGAAAGAAAAAGTTTTTGGGTTTGTGCTGCCATCTAGCGCTAGGTAGCTTCAATGTCAATCCGCCCTCGTATATACATACGTAGATATAGATTTGAGAATTATATGTAGATGAGTTTTAAGATACATATGTAATGGCCAGGCCAATGATGATAAGTGCAAGGATAAGTCCTTATTTTGTACTGATTTATTGTAATTTATAGTTATTTAGACACATAAAATAAAATAGAATAAAATAAAATAAAATAGTTTTAATATTCCCTATGCCACTTACGTTTCTTTGGCTTTTATTAGTTTACTAACGAACGATTCTATTTGATAAAAATTTTTCTATAAAATTAAATTTAAAAAAAAAATTGGCGTCTTTGCTTAGAAAATAAATTTAATTTGGCAGTGCGGTTGTGTTAAATATGTTTATATGCACATTTATAATTTGTTAGATGAGGAACATTGATTGAAGATACTCTTCGATATTTTATTAAAATACTTGAGGGAATAATTTATTAAAAGAAAAGAAAACAGATTGTTTCTTAAATCAAGTATTCAAATGAAAAATAGTTCATTAATTTGATTTTCCATTCTGAACCAAAAGATTATGCACAAATTCAATATGTTGAAAATAAATTTTTTGTTCTACTTATTCAATTCAGTAGACGCTCGTAAATTAGAACTCGCTGAAATTCGCATCCTTCGGAAATTAGAATCAACATTTCTAATACATTACATGCTCAATAATTAGAACCGACAGTTAGAACTGTTAGAACTGTCGGTTCTAATTATTGAGCGTTTTTATTTTTTGTTAGCTTTTGACACTTAGAAATTGTCTCTATAGTTTTTATTTGGCCTTAACATAGTAAAAAAGGGGAATACCATAATATTTATGTACTTTGTTCATTAGTGTGTGAAATTTAAAACGGTTAATTACATTTGCGCAGTAAAACTTGTAAAGTGTGTATATCAAGTTTTGTTTTTTTATATAAAATGCCAAATAAATGTAAAAAGAAAACTCTGTCTTTAGAAACGAAGCTAAAGATATTGGAAAAGATCGACAAAGGCGTTCAGGGATTTTAACGTAACAAAATCTGCCATCAGCTATATCAAATCAAATAGATCAGCTATATTAAAAGCAGTTACCAACACCTATCAGGAAGCGACGAAAAAATCTTTACACAGTTGTGAATATCCCAAAATGGAAAGTCGGCTCTATGAGTGGTTTCTGAATCAACGTGAAAGAAAATCTACAATGACTGGAGCAATACTGAAAGAAAAAGCTAAACAGATTTTTCAACAAGAATATCCCAATAATAATGATAATTTTGCGAGCAAGTGATGGATGGTTTTGCAACTTTAAAAAGCGACATGGCATTCGATTTTTAAAAATTGGTGGTGAGATTCTTTCTAGTGATGTTGACGCAGTCAATCCTTTCATTCATAAGTTCCGTGCTAAGGTGGCTGAGATGGGTCTTACACACTCACAAATATACAAAATGAATGAAATCGGATTATTCTTTCGTGGTCATATGTGTCTGCCTGTGAAAAAAGTGCGTGTTTCGATTTTACTTGGATCAAACTCCGATGGCTCGCATAAATTGGTGCCATTGGTAATTGGAAGAGCCAAAAAACCGAGGAGTATGAAAGGGTTTAATAATCCTCTTCACTACGATTTTTCAAAAAATGCCTGGATGACGTCCCGTATCTTTAGTAATTGGTTCCATAACATATTCATTAACGAGGTAATGAAAAATTATTTAAACTTAGGTTTGGTAAGTAAAAATTTTGACAAATAATTTATGATTTTGTTTACCAGGTCATTCGTTTTTCTAGAGAAAATAATTTACCTCCAAAAGCACTTTTACTTATTGAAAACTGTTCCGCTCATATGCCAATTGAAAATCTTCGCTCCGACGATGGGAACATAGTTGCATACCTTTGTCCACCAAATGTGACAGAAACTGTGCAACAAATGGATCAACATCCCATAAAAATAACAAAACTTATTTAGAGAAGTAAGTTACTTACCCAATTAATAGCTGAAAATGGTGAACTGAATAACTTTCTAAAATCCTTCTCAATACGTGATGCAATAATATTACTCAAGGAGTTCTTGGTCTAAATTGAAAAACTGGGATTCGGACCAATACGACAGCGACGACAACATTCCTATAGCCCACTTAGTGCAACACAATGACTGCGATGAACTTATCCAAATTAATCAAACGCTTTTAGAAGAAATTGCTTCAAACCATTCCATCAGCGCAGATGAAATCGAAAAATGGAATGAGGACATGTTTGAGTACATATCGGAACATGAACAAAGTAGCGATGATGAAAATTTGGATAGCGGCGATAAAGATATTGTTGAAATCACAAAAGTTATAAGAGGAATAACAGGCTTTATTGCTGTCCTGAATTCGTGTTTTCTTTTAGCTTTTACCCCAATGAAAAACTTTTACTTTGATCAACTTAACTAACCGTATCAAATTTTGAATGTATATGTTCGAAATGTACACACCACGAATAACTCGATTACTTCCTGTTTTATTTTTATTTAAATGAAGTAAATAAAATAAAATAATAATTTGTAGTGAAAACATTATCAAACAAAACGTCTAGAAATCAGAACTAGAGGTTCTTATTTTTGAGCGTTTAGGCGTATATTTCTGTTTTTCACGTATTTAGCTCAAAACTATTAAACAGCAAATATCCTGTAATGAATAAAAAAAAAAACAAACAATAACGAAATTCCAGAAATTAGAATCTTAGATTAAGAACCACAGGTTCTAATTTCGAAGCCGCCAATACATTAAAGTGACCGGTTCCAATTTCTGGAGAGTTCAAAATTGTTGAGATTTTTTTACATATATACTTACATCATAAGGTGGTACTAGATGCTTATGTACCTTAGGGTGGTCTTTAGATGTATGGAAGACATTTGTTTTTTCAAGTTAGAGACCGTAACTCTACCTTAAAATGTGTGGTTTTGTGTAAAAATAAAAGACGTGGCGCATCGCCACTCAAGGTAATCCCTGTTGGTGAAATAATTAATAAAACATACTTTTTTTTATTTGCTTTAGAATACGGTAGTGATATAATTTTTTTGCTATTTAGTAATTTTGTTAAAATTATCGTAATTGGCATGATTTGTTACAAGCATTTTGATTATAAAAACGTATGTGGAATTAGATTTTAATTATTGATAGAAGTATTTGAAAATGAATGAGTTTTAAATAAAGCTTTTGTACCCTTTTTTGAATTCTCGAATTTTTCTTCAAGGTGGCAAGCGATCGAGAAGGACCTTTTATATTAACCATGCCGTCATCACATCTATGAAATTATTTTAAGAAGTGTTTTCGATGAAAAAATATAAAAATAATCAGGGTCTACTGTTCAATTACTAAGTAGACTAAGAGACGCTTAGAATAAAATTGAGAAAAAAGTAACTGGTAACTGATATTGAAGATCAGAAAGTGAGCGATGTAGTTGGGAGTTTATCTAAGAATATTAAATTTTCATCTGAAAGTTTTGAAGTAAAACAACCACGTGATCATTATAAAGAGCTTCTTCAATTGAGTATATTTTGCTTGGTGATATAGTTTCGCTATTTACATTAAAAAAAAATGAAATGAATTTAAAATGATAAAATTGAAATTAAAAAGTATTTGACATATTTGTATATATGTTGTAAGGGTGTACCTCAGAAACGAATACAAGCACCAGTTGAAGCAGAAGTCCTATGCAGGATGTAAATTACTTAAAGAATTGAATGATTATAAGAGTATTGATGACAAGATAAGTCGTGCGTCACTAAGCAAATTAAGTAACCATATGTGATAGTTAACTCCAGAAACAGCAGTGTTAATCTTCTTTAATCTAAAGGTATCATATGAGTCGAAAAATTCGATGATGCAATGGTTAATCTTACTAAATCAGAATTAAAAAACTGATCGTAACTTTTCACGCTCTAAACCAATATGATATCTTGACAAGAATATTGAATATATGTATTATATCACAAAAATCACATTACTTTTTTTAAAGGTTTGGTATTCCAACGGACTTTTTGCTCAAGGATCCCAAACTTGGGAGAATGAATTTTGTTTTAACGTTGGCCTTAATATCGTTCAAAATATGAAAGTTGTAAATGATTTGGCAGAACGAGCAGTTAAGTTAATGAAAAGTTTTCATTTAATTTTATAAAAAAGTGAAGAAGAAATGCAATTGTTAGTTCATATTGTAGCGGATTATCGGAAACTCTATCTTGATTTGTACAAATGTTTTCTTTTGAAATCAAATAATATATCGGGTAATATTTTAGCACTGTTTTTGGATTTATAAACAAACAACAATTGCACCATTGAATTTTATTATCAAAATTTATGCGCGGTTAAGAACCTTTTTTGTATCGAAAAGTTGTATTTTACAATGAATTTCTAGTTGAATGGATGCGTGAACAAGCTAAATTGCCGTACTTGGTGTAGAGAGCTGCCAGAAGCATTCCAAAAACTGTCAATTCATCCCGAAAAATACACTGTTTAATGTGGATTATGGGCCGGTGGCATTATTGGACCGTAGATTTTCAAAGACGGAGAAGGCAGGAACCTTATTGCGAATGACGAGTACTACCGTGCGATGATTTCTTTTTTTTTTTCTCAAAATAGACGAGATGGAGTTGACTGACAAGACAGTGCTACAGGCCACACAACAAGCGGAATTGAGAGGCGAGTTCGGTAAACAGTTTATTTCACGTTTGTGGCCGGTCAATTGTTCGCCTAGATCGTGCGATTTAACGCTATTAGATTATTTTGTGTGAATCTATGTTAAGTCTCATGTTTATAGGGAGAAGCTCGCAACGGATGACGCACTGGAAGCTAGGGAGATCGATTATTCGACTTTTTTCAAAAACCGGTTTTCGAATAATTCAAAAAATTGAAATTTAAAAAAAAGGTTTACGGTTGTAAATTTATCGAATAACCGGCTCTATTATTAAAATACAATTCTCAGTTCAAGTTGCATTAGAAAATAAAATTGATAAATGTTTGACCCATGTTGTAGTTTCTAGCAAGTAAGAATACTAGAACAACGTTTGGCTTTTTTATGGCGTGCTTTGTAAGGGTTATACTTGTCAGCGCCTACAGACTACTTGGCATAGAATCAAATTTTCCTTGCAGAACAATAGCGTCAATCTCATAAACATATTTAAGGTGATTAATAATTTCTGGTGTAGAAGAGCTTTATCAGTTTGGTATTTAAGGACAATCAATATATCCAAAGTTATCCTTTCCATCCATTTGTAAATATTTTCACACCTCAGAGGACATGTGAAGAAACATAAATGCATGCATCATGTATTTAATAGTGTGTGCCAATGTGGTATGTTAAGTAAGACACCCGCCTATAAACCAGGAAATTCTTAGTTCAATTACAGGCCACACCATCTGACAATTTTCAACAGCAGTATCAGCTCATAACATTGCTAGCTGCTGCTTTTGACTATTTACGTTTGAATAACTTTACTAACTATAACAGCTGCCCTTCGGAGCTGGTGTTTGTAGGTCCCTTTCAATGAGTCTAGTTGATCATTCTTCTCCATATATAAAAAATTAATATTTATTTTCAGAAAATGAGAAAAAGTTATTGTTGCTCAAGTGTGTGCATACCTTTTTTTGATCTACCATGGCTTTCACGTTATTTGTGCGATGTTCACGGGTGTTATACAGAGTATAAAAGTAAGACGTTATATAGTAATAAATTTAGAAAAATACTTGAACGAAGAGTATATTTGCATTAAAATATAATAAAAACATATAAAATATTATACATATTTAAGTTAATCGGTTATTTGTGTTTTTTCGAAAATAATGCTGGATCGCTTTGCTTTAGACACCGAAAAATGAATAACCCTCCATAACGATAAAAGTCGTTAAATATTGTAGTTTCTGAACTTTAGGTCTACTTAAACGTCTGCAATCCTCCGATTCCCACTCATTTTGGTTTGTTTGTATGAATTAAAGACGTATCTTTATATTTGTTTTCATTTTTTTTTTTATTTTTTATTGTTGTTGACAAAGTGAGCGAGGTTACTTTTGATTAATGTCTGACTTTTTTGTCTTTTAGTAGGACAGATACATTTCTAAATAAATTTAAAAAAATTACAACCATTTAGGACTTAGTACTTTTTCTCTCCTTTTTCTTTCTTGTAACAAAAAGTAACATTATTTTTTATTTATATAGTATAGCAAGTAAACAGTATATACAATAAATGGAAATTTGGTGGAACCTTTTCAGTGTCATACTTAATTTGTTTGACTGTTAAGTAAGGGTAGAGTCATATTTATGTACAATAAGGGAGGAAAACAAAATTTCTTTGTTTATTAGAAACTTTCACTTTTACTCAGTCCATCAATCACTATATCACTGCTGATAATTGGCGAATATTTTAAAATATAAAAAGGTTCAGGACTTTTTATCTATATTTTTATTGTAGTATATTCGAATGATTGATTTGAAATCATTAAAATGTGTTTGATGTAAATAGTTTTGACTGAATTTTTTTTAACGATTCTAAATGGTCCGCTATTTAACGTTTTTTTTTCAACTAGTGCTTATGTCGTGAATGGTAACACTTAGCTTATGTCTGATTTGACAGATAATTAATTGTATCCTTCCGCGGATATATGGTTGTGTATACGCTTGAACAACGCTGGGAATCTTGGCCTGCGATCGACTTACAGAAGATGCCGATTTGGCCAAAAAAAAGTCATCTTTTCAGATGAAGCTCATTTTGATCTTGGCGGGTATGTAAACAAGCAAAATTGTCGCATCTAAGGCACAGAAAACCCGCACGCATGCATTGAAAAGCCGATACACCCAAGACGAGTCAATGTTTGGTGCGGAGTTTGGTCCAGAGCATAATTGGGCCATTTTTCTTCGAAAATGAGCAAGGAGTGGCTGTTATAATCAATGGCGATCGTTATCGGGCCATGTTGAACGAATTTTTGTTCACAAAAATTGAAGAGGGGGCTATTAGCAATATTTGGTTTCAACAGGACGGCGCTACGCGCCAGACAGCCGAAGCTTCACTTGATGTTTTGCGCCCTGTTTTTGATTATCGCATTATTAGCCGCAGAGCTGATGTCGTTTGGCCACCTCGGAGCTGCGATTTGACACCGTTGGACTATTATTTGTGAGGTGCCGTCAAAGGTAAGTGTTACGCCAACAAGCCAGAGACAATTGACGCTTTAAAGGACAATATTCGTGAAGCCATTGGTGAAATACAGCTGCACACAATCGATAATGTGCTTAAAAATTGGACCGATGGTGTAGGCTATTGCATGGGTAGCCGAGGCAGCCATTTGACTGAAATCATTATCGATTATTAACCGGAAGGATTGTACTTTGAAATAAAAAAAAGAAATTTGAGAAAGTATTCCGTAGTTTTTTTTTATAGCATTTAAAAAAAAAATTATTTGGCGGACCCTTTAGTTACTTTATATTGTTTTTAGACTAGATTGTATTGTTTAACAGATTGTTAAAAAAAACATTATTTTAATAACTTGAAATGTTACAAAATCTTTATGCTTTTAACAGATACTACGTTAAAAAAAAAATCTCAAAATCTGAAAAAACTGCACTTACAACTAAATGAGATATTCTTAGACATTCTGCAAAACAATTCAACGTTACAAAAATAAATGTGTGTATGTACGAAGAAGAAAGAAAAATAAAACAAAACAAAAATAACAATTTCTTGATTGCTCTTCACTTACATATGGATGTACGTACATATGTGAGCATTAAGATTTTAAAAGTAAACTAAATACATATGTTATGTTATATGTATTAAAAAAATAATTTGTAGAAAATAATAAAAATTATTTTCAACTAAAACATTTACATAATAAGGCGTAGAATATTATTTTATATGTCGAAAGGTATGTTTGATGTATATGCCATACATATGTATTATAGTGTAACATGAATTATACCCTACCTGTTCTATAAAAGAATATCAAAATTCAATTTATTTTATAATCAAAGTCCGTATTTATAATTTCGAATTAAGAGAATACGATTAACACTAGTATGCTGAACAAAAATATCAGGAATTAATTTTTAAATAATTTTAAATATCACCTCTGTCCTCTGACTGCCTTCATTTTTTAGACCGATTCGTATGAGATTTTCACCTTTATAAGCTAATCATACATCTGATTTTTAAATTGAATTTTGAGTTATTTTTAATATTTTTTAATTAAAACAGAAAAGGTGCACAAATAAATGAATGAAATAAATAAAAATTTTAAAAATGACAAATGACACACATGTGATTTCTGTCACTTAACATTCAACTTCATGAAAATTTGTATAATTTTTTTCTCTCTTGTAAATATTGCACTTCCAACAATTTAAATGCTTATCTTCGTCCATCATATCCATTATAAATCAGTTAAAAATACAACAGTGTACCGCTGTAGTATGATAGGCATGACTCCCGCCTACCAACCGTGAGGTCATCAGACAAATCCAAGCCAGAAATCTAAAAAAGAGAAAAGTAAATAAATTACCAGTAACTTGCTATATAATACTCATGTATTATTACTATTAAAAACTTCTCTAATGCATTTGACGTTCGGTGCTAGCTGTAAACTGTAGGTCCATATCAATAAGCCTAAAAATAGAATCGATTGCAGTTCGTTGACTGAGAGACGTGCCCATGTTCTTCTATGGATTATGTTATGGAAATTATTATTGTTATTGTTAATGATAATTAATTATAGTTTTTTTTTTAATTACATTAGACCATGTAGTTTGCTGAAGGCATTTTCAGACCCATATATAACTGAACTTTACACAAATCTTTAATTTGTCATACTCTTCAATATGAATCTATTATATGTGGGATCCATACTTCACGCACATAACAACTATAGAATCTGTGTGAAAACAGCATCTGTTTTGCACTGCAGGATATCTGCTTAGAATTAACTTTAATACTCCAACTAGACGCATCAATCTGTATATACTAATAACGACACCTTTCGCCAAATACCACTAAAATTTAATTATGTCTGATTGTAATAATTTTATTAACCACAATCATAAGCATATGTAATTTAATATTGCTTGTACTTAATATCTAAATCTGTAAGAAAATGTAATCCATAGAAAAATTACATAAAAATAAACAAGTGGCTTAAATTTTAATCAGGAGTAGTTTAATACAATTCTTCGTTATATAAACACATATTACCCTAATAGACAAAAGTATGTTATTATGAATTGATTTAAAAAATGTTTCCAATTTTAAATCAACAACAATTTAGCTTTTCAGTGGAATAAAATTTTTCTTTATGTACTTTATTGTATGTATACAGACATCCAGATACTGAAAATGTGTATGTGTTTTCCATTGGTACAAGCATTCATGAGTACATATTAGTAAGGAGTGCTATAAAGTTCGTATGCTGCATTTATTTTATAATAAATTTTTAAGCGAATTATGGAAAACAGTAAAGTACAAGGATAAAATATGCGAAATATTAAAACATTTACTGCAGATTCATTGTTCAGTGGTGGCATTACAAATTATGTTGTAAAAAAAGTAAACTATTCATTAAATTTTCTCAAACTTATTAAAAAGATACATTTTTAATAAAATACTTCTAGCCAGTATTTGATTATAATGTTAAAAATATTAAAGGCTTTTTTGTCTGAGCAATACCTTTTCGTATTTTTTTTAATACCCAATAGTACAATTACAACTTCATTAAACATTTCGTTTAGTATAAGTCATAATAAACTTGTATAAAAAAGGCCCATAATAGTATATAATATACTTATGTATGAGTACGTAATACCATCCCAAATAATTTGTAATTAAGTTTAAAAAAAAGTTTTATTTATGGACAAAAGTTATGCTGTTAATAATAAGTTAGAAAGTTTTACCAGCAAACTGAAATATTTAAAACATAAAAAAATGTTTCAAAAAATAACCGAGTTTTTCATATACTACCACTATGTAGGCAACATTGTTTTATTAAAGAAAGAAACAACAAATTTGTTAAAAAATTTTTTAAATTCACATACAATAGTTATATAATTAAACAGAAAAGAACAGCAATATAATACTATTCTTTAATTGTAATTTTAGGATAATCATTTTAAGTTTGAAGTACGCGTAGATTTGCGAATTGGATATAAAATAAATATCAGTAATATTAGCAGTAGTGGCTCGATTTAAAGCTTGATGTTATCTTCGCGACATCGGTGATCTAAATATCATACATCGTAACATTGTCCGCTAATAAACTCACAAATTTGTTATAATTCAGATTGATTCTGTGGTTTTAGTACAAGTGCTAAAATCATCGTTGTTAAATCGTGAAATTTCTTTGAAGACATCGAATAAGTAAAAACATACTATACTATGACTATACTTCGCCAATTTTGGTATTTGCAAAAATTTTTAAAAAGTTATAGCCCAAATATGCGTATAATATAGACAATTTGTCTGAAAATTAAGGAAGTTTCTTGAAGGTAGATTACTCGTATATGTTTCTTTTTTTTAATAAATTGTTATAATAATTTTAATGGATTTAAGCTTTAAATATATATAATCAATTCTTTGTACATCCTTACATTTCTGCACATAATACAACCTAAATATTTAGTAATAACAGGTCAAACAATAAGTCCGGAGGATAAGTAAGAAAAAAAAACAATATTTTGAGAAAACTCGATTATATTATTCAACTTAGTTGCCTTCGAGGGCGATACAACGAGTATTGCGATTATCCAACATTTCAATACCACTTTTTTAGTACGATTTCTCTTTCTCGTCAACACATGCCTCGGTTTCAGCGATTACTTCATCATTAGACTTAAAGTTCTTTCCAGCAAGCATTCCCTTGCGATCTGAAAACAGGAAAAAGTCGCTGGCGGCTAAGTCTGATGAATATGGTGGGTTGTTAAGCCATCGTTTTCATCGATTTGTGGCACGATTTGTGAGCTTACGTGGCACCAACATTGAATAGAGCTTTCTTCGCTCACCCAAATGTTCGTGTAATATGGTAACAACACTACCATATGATATCTTTAAAATGTCAGCTAGCTCGTGCAACTTCAATTTGCGATCGTTTATAACCAGTTTGTGGATTTTTTTGATGTTTTCTGGTCGTCCACTGTGCTCATCATCATTTGTGGTGGCACTATTTGTCTCGATAGAGCAGAGTTCCGGTAATGTTTATGAAGCCATTGTTTGATTTTGGTATTTTGGTATCAAAAAACAATGCTTATCAAAACTCGAATTCCAATAACAAAAGTTGCTTCACAAAAAACGCTATAACTCACGAATCAATAGTCATATCGCTATCGAGTTTATACACGTATCGTTTGAAGGTTAGTACTTAATAAAAATTCTATCTACAAAGTAACACCAACTATGTGTCATCCTACGGACTTATTGAGTGATCTGATATAAGTTGTGATGTTTTTGCAGGGAGTTTGTATCAACTCAACTTTATTTTATTTATCGCGGTACATAAAGAATCTTTTCTGTTTTTCATTTCCTTAAGGGTTTAGGAAATAAATAAATTGCCATGTTTTTTTTTGTTTTGGTTTTCTCAAAACGAAAAAAACTTACAAAGTGGCGCCCGGATTATTGGCAGCCAGACAGACATAACAAAACCAAAAAAGTGTATTCTAATAACAAGCACCGCAACTGTATACATTATACATACATATTATATAAAAATGACGATATACATATGTATTCAAAAGCTTACATATAAATACATACACTCTTATATACATACATACATACATACGTACATACATAGACAAAGTATACACATTTAACTAACTGTATACACACGTACCATACAGATTGACAGACACTAAGGCATAGACTTACTTTTGTTCGTTCATAGACCACCCGCATTTCTATTCTCTTGGGCTCTTCATTGAATGTGATTGTCTTTGTGCATTTGTGAGTTGAAATGATAAAGATGTCGTCTCATGGTGTTTGAATTAGTTTTACCATTAATTTCTTGAGATTTTCTTATTTTCTTATCTTTTTGTTTTTCTTTTTTCTTGCGTAAAAATCTTTGAGAGAACTTGAGTTGCTACGAAACATTGATCCGTTTTGAATATGCCAACCAACAGATGGAAAAACTTTTATTTTATATGGCATTTCAAATGTAAGTTTGTGTGTAAATGCGATTGAATTTAATTGTAACGGACTGAATAAGATTCTATATTAAAAATGAAGTATGTTTGTGTTATACATGTATATATGTATATACACTCATACTTACATACATATGTACATAAATATTAAGAAAAGCGATGCTATAAAAGCAAGTAAACAAACAAACAAACAAAATAAAATAAATAAATAAAAAAATGAAACAGAATATAAGAAAATAGAAGAAATCTAATAAAGACTTTTACTAACTTGCACTCGTATCTTTCTATTAAGCTTAATTAACATTTAATAAATGCGAATAATTAAGAAATTAAATATTTCTGATTACCACCCTGGTTGGTTACACAGTATGAACGATGCAAATGAATGGTTAATTGATATCGAACGTTTTTCAGAATTGTATTGCCTGTATTGTATTGTATACCATATGATGACAACTTACAGTGGCTCCGCTCACACTGAATGAAAGACGTGCAACTTATTATAAAAACTTTTCAATTTTTTTTTAATTATACTTAATAAAGCACTTATTAAGTAGCAAAAAAATAAAATAAAATTTACTACTTAACACAAAATGTTATAAAACAAACCAAAGTTGGAAACTCCATTCTGTACTCACATTGAAAGTCGGGAACATTTTATGTCTAATTATAAAATAAAAACTATTACTTTCTTACATATCCTTGCATATTTTGCATAGCCTGCAGTCTTTTTTCACACATTAGAACTTATCTGACTCCATTTTTCCTAAAATGCAATTATTTGTAGCTCATCCCACAAACAGTCAATAATATTTAAATCGGGACTTTGGAAACTCATTTTTAAGATCTTTTGGACGCTGTACACAGTCAATTTTTTGCTATCTGTGATATATGACAAAAATCATAATTATCAACAATATCCAGTATACGTGCACTTTCCTTTACATTATTTTTCAAAATGTCATCAATTTCGATTTAAATATTATTCAATAATATTTGTGGGATGAGCTTGAACGTCGAATGCAAAATAGCTAATGTGCAAATTAAGAAAAACTAATGTGTGAAAAAAAAAATAGTTGAATCCCTACCAAAGAGACTGGAGGCTTTAGAAAATCAAAATTGGATATAAGAAGCAGGCCGACATCCAATGTGGACACAAATTTGGAACTTCTAACTTTGGTTTGTTTTATAAACTTTTATGTTACATTTCAAAAAATTTTTTATGTGTTTTTTGCTTATTGTTGTTACTTCATAAGTGCTGTAGTAAATATGATTACAAGAAAAAAATAAGGAAAAGTTTACTTTTATTTCTTTAACGTACCTCTAAAGCTTTTGTAATAAGTTGTATTGCTTTAAGCTTTTGTATTGTTGTTAAAAAACAATTTTTTTTTTTGGAATTTAATTTTAAAGATTTTTATTTCTCTTTATTTTTAGCTTGTCGGTGGTGAATTTGATATGGAATTAAATTTCGTCATACAAGATGCACAAAATATCAAGCACATGTTAGAGTTACTGGATCATTGCCCACCCAATTTACAGGTAAGATTTAACTATTTTTTATGCAGTAACATATGTATGTATGTATGTATTAAATATGTAACTTTTTTTTCAAGTTTGCATTTCTAAGCCAGATATTATTGTAGTTTTATTTTAACGAACGTCCTATTTTTATATGGATATACTCGTAGTTTAGCATATGGTCTGTAGCAGTTCAACTTGATGAGTGCGTGGATGAGAGTGTGGTTGCGTGTTTATTTTTATAGTTGACTTTATTTACGTGACATTTTCTTTATTAGTTGTGGTGATTTCAGAGGTATCCGTCCTATTCTGTCTTTTGTGCTGCGTGGCACACACAAGCAGCAGCATACAATATGGTGTCAACAACATGTCATTTTTATATTATTTTAATTTTCTTTTTTCTATATTTTCTTTTCATCATCTTCCTTTGGTGTTTCAACACATCACACTAACAAATTCTCGTATTTGTTTCGTACACGAAACATAAACATCTAGAGTGGCGGTTGTCCTCGGGTTGAAAGTTATAAATTGACTTCCTTGTGTATTTTAATCACGCATTTTGCTTGTTTATTGCTGTAGTCTTTGTGGAAGTGAAAAATGACAGAAACGTGGAATTAGAAATTACCTTTATATGGCGATAGTATTTCCTTTTTTTATTTTAAAGAGTGTTAGTAGGATTTATTACATTTCACCTTTAACCTATATTTTATATGATTGGAATACGTTTAATAAACAGGCACATTTACAAGAGAGATTAACAGTAAATTTAAAATTAATGCAAATGATAGAATTGAAATTATGCCAAACGGTAACATCGCTACCTCTTGGTAACACGTCTAAAAATTCGACTAGAATTCACTAAACAAACCATAACAATTCAATATACTATACAAACATATTTTATTTATTATTAAATCTTCCATATACATATGTATGTATGTAACTCAAAGGACTATCACTAAATAAATTCAGTTAAGGAAAATCATAAATTTCCCTATAAGAATACAGTTTGTGTTAGTTTTTTAAAACATCCTTTGTGAACTTTTGAATTGTAATTAAACAGCATCAATGTTTAATGATTTAAACGATGGAAGTCAATCTCACGAGTCAGTCACATTGCAATCGCATTTAAAACGAACTGAAATCTATAAATTCAGCTTTTTTTCTTTTTAATAATTCTGAGTTTTTTGCTTGTTTTCTTAAACCACATTTTTAGTTTCACCTAAAATCGTTTACTCAAAGTTTATTGTTATTTGCCTGAATACGAAAAAGTTGTAAATTTTCACAAAGAAAAAGAATAAAGAAATAAAAAAAAATAAAAAGTAAAGAAAATAATAAAAATAAAAATTAAAATTCCATGCAGGATTTTTATGTTGAACTAAACCCACAAGAGAAGTGATAAACTTTCACATTTCAGTCTCAGCACATAAGAAACATGTTCATACCCAGCTACTTTTCACACACCCTCGCCTTACTTGTGTGCTCATAGAAATTATAAAGTCAATAAAATTCAACCGTAGAAACCATGGAACATAAAAAAATAAAATAAAAAATTAAAAAGTAAAAAAGTTTTATCGGCACGACGGTGGAGGAGGAGAAGGGTGACAATCTACTAATGCGGCAAACATACGTAAATAGGATAATAAATCCTTTTTTATCGTTAAACACATAGAAAGGACATACATACACATGCGTATACATTTACCAGGTTAAAGCATTAGAGAGGTATTTTGGATTATTTACACAGAACACTTAAAAAGGGTTAAATTGAGTTTTTCTTTTAACGTCTAATTTTTTGAAGTATTAATGAAACCTGCTTAGAATTAGAAAGCCAGCAAGCAAGCAAAGGTGAAAGAATACAAAACGATATCAAAAACGCGATAAGAATAAAACTCCAGATTTATAAAACCGTAGCAATTTGATTTTTTTAATCTTTTTTTATCGAAACTGAAATTTAATAGAAATAAGCTTTTGTTTGGAGTTTTTTATTTTTCAACCATATTCACATCTTATTTGCTAGTTACTCGAGGAAAATTTACTCTGTTTTGGATTTGGGAGGCATTTATTCATATCGTTATTCTATAAAGAGCGTTCCTATCCCTAATTGTCGTATATTTGACGTAAAGTCTTTTCTTGAAACTTTGCCCGCGTCTTGAGGAACTGTGCCGTAGTTTTCAGTGGTTCTTTGACCTTTATCTTTAACAAGCTTTTGGAAATAGATAAGTTTCCTACTATTACGAAGGGGTCGTTAATTTTACTTTTGCATAAGTCAAGTAGTAGATCGAATATACACATAGCCCACAAGGTCTGAGATCACATTATTAACTTAAAAACCAAATAAAAATAATTTTTCTTTCGAATCTATTTTCTTAATATTCTTTAGTTCAAATACCACAAACAAAATTCAGATTTTTTCTTTTGTTTTTTGAATGGCAGACCGTAAGTCTGGTAACGCGCAAATAAAGCCATCAAAACGTCTGCGTTCACTTGTTTTGTTGTTAAAGTACCGTTACTTTTTAAGACTTTTTATGTTTCAAATCACTTAACGAAGTAGGTCCACATTTTTTTATAGAGTACTAAAAAATTGTAAACGTGAAAAACAAAGGTAAAGAAATTACTGTTGCGAAAAGGAAAATTTTGATAAAATTGTGGAAAGAAGGAAAAAGCATTCGAAAAATTCGCCAAACTGTTTGAAGAACGTATTCGTCTGTCCAGTGCGTTATCAACAAATTTCAAGAAACGGAAATATTAACATCTAAAACGCGGTCTGGACGTCCAAAAGAATTATCAGAAAGGGAAGAGCGCAAAATATTTAATACGGCGAAGATCTCCTCCGAAGAAATCCTCGCATTACGTCTACAAAAATCGTTGAAAGTATTTATTAATCGTTAAAAAAAAAGTATTTGTTTCGAAACCGCCAGAAAAATTTTGGGTAAAGCTGGATATTATGGCAGAGTTGCGCTGCGTAGATCCATCCTATCTGCTGTGAACAGATAAAAGCGCATTAAATTTGCTTATGATTATATAAAGAAGCCCCATAAATTTTTTGAAACAAGTTTTATTTTCAGACGAGAGTAAGTTCTGCATATTTGGTATACGAGATCGTCAAATTATGTCGCAAAAAGCAGTAACTGTGCTTGAGAAACAAAATCTTGTTGATACAGTAAAACATGGTGGTGGTGGAGTTATGATGTGGGGATACATGGCGGTTGCCGGGTTGGGTCAGCTAGAATTTATCGACTCTACAATGGCTAAATATGGATACGTACATGGATACATGGATCATTTAAAGAAAAAATTGAAACAAAGTGCAAAACAGCTTAAAACATCACTCCAATTGCCGGACTTTAATCTCGTTGAACATCTTTGGGATCTATTAGAGAAAAGAATTCGCCAGCGTGTAATTACCAGCAAATAGATTTTGATAAGTGTTATGTTGGAAGCATGGGAGAAGATAACTGCAGATGAAACAAAGAAGCTAATAAATAAATTCAATGCCAAATAGGCTGAGAGAAGTTTTAAAACACCATAGCTATCCAACAGAGTATTAAATTTTGCATTTTTTAATATTCCTTAGAACTTTTTTAATTTATTTTATGACTAAACGCAGACTTTTTGGTGGTTATATTCACTTGTCGTGGCATTTAAAATCCCTTATCGTAAAATTGGAGAAACATTTTTGGTTATTTTTTTTTTTTTTGCTATTTTAAGTCCATAATTTTAGTAAAACGTATATAAAATTTTTTTCATTAAAACTCAACACCTTATGATGTTCATATTTGTATAATTTCTAAAAAAAAATTAAGGTGAACGCAGACTTTATGGGCTATGTGTTGTATCTTATTATAGGGTTTTTAGGTCTTTGTTATTCCGTGTAAGAATTTGAAGAGTTCTGTTCCGGTATATATTATCTAAGACTGTGTATGTTTCTGCTGATTTCAGAAGGGTAGCCTTTTGGGTCCGCTATTGTTTCTGTTTCATCTTAATGACCTGCCTGATGTGTGTATTTAACGATGATTTTTGGCAGATTGTTTTGCAGTGAAGCATTGATGTTTTTATTGATTGGTGCAGAATTAATTTGTTGGATCCTTTGTAGGAGGCTAAATTGGGTCTGCTAAAACTTTCTAGTTTAGAGCGGTGAATGACAGTTTTGGATGTTTATTTTGTTTGCAACCTTATTACTGATGATATTGATTCCTGATTTTTACCTAAAAATATCAAATGTTGTTGGCATTATCGCCCCCTTGTATTAGATTTTTACAGGACAAACTATGAATTTTCATTCCCTTTCCGTAGATTTTACAATGTTTTCAACTTAGATTGTGATTTTGTTGGTTTTAATTGCAACATTTTTAATATTAAATTCTGTTTGCTTTCTGTCATTAATTTGTAATTCGATATGTGTGTATGTATGTATGTATGTATGTATGTATGTATTTTCGTTATAGAATTCGTGGATCTTTTTGTAGTTTGCAGTCTGTTGATGGTTTTTATGTTTGACTGGTGATTAAGTTCTATACCTGATTCGTTATTCACTCGCATTCGCTAAATTTCGGACTCTCCTCCGCCGTTGAGTGTGATAGTGGTACGTGGTGCCACAATTAAATGCCTCTTTCTTAAGGTCTTATAAAAATAAACCTTTTCTTATCTCCATGACTTCCTTTTCACTTTCATAGATATTTAATAAAACTTGTTAATGTTTTTTTAAGATTTTTTTTGTTTTTTGTTTTTTGTCGTTTTTGTGCTTAATTTTCAATTTACATGCTAATTTCTTAAGTTTCTGTCTTTCATAATTCGACTAAATTCGTCCACCGGGTAAATTGTTTTAAAATATACATGAAAAGAAATGAAAAGAAATTAACATATTAAGTGTTGTGCAAACGTAATAACATACCTCAACCGGCTGCGAACTTTTTGCAGATATAAACCCTTTCTGTGGTCTCTCAATTCTTTTAAAGAAACTGTATTTGTTTATAAAAACGAATTTAATTTTCTTATTAAAAAATATTGTTATGTTTGTATAAAGAAAAATAATAACACGTATTATGTTCAGAGGGCAAAAATAAAATAGTCGAGTTCGTGTTTAAAATAAAAAAAAGAGAGAAAAAAGAAAAATGAGAAGTATTTATGAAATATTACAAAAAAGGGTCGACTTGTTAATTTGTATGAACAAACATCAGTATTATTTTTTATTTGTGGTCGATTGTTAACCACTAAATTGCTCTGAGCTATGATTGATATAATTTGTTTTCCTTTATCTTATTCATCAGCGAACATTTTTATTTATTTATTTGGACTAAAGTAATATAGTTTAAGTTTAATACAAAATGTATACAAAATAAAAATTATTAATTTAAATACAATTTGACATTTGTTCTATCGTTACAAAGTGTTCTTATTTCATTTCATGTCTTTTTAAGCTTTTTAAATTCCTGTTGTAATGTTCGGCGCCATGCGGTTGCTGACCTACCATGTATTCTACTGCCCTGGGAGTTTCAATTGAGCGTTGTTCTAGAGATACTTTGGATAGGTTTGTGGAGTGTATATCCAATTCACTTTCATTTTCTTTATTTGGTTAGCGATCAGAGTTTCTTTGGTTCTTCTCCACAGATCTGCATTAAAGCTATGGTATTCGGTCGGAATATTATTTGGTTGTTTATTATAAAGTTTTCGAGGCTGTTATTATTAATGCACATTGCGTAGTTTTCATTATGTTTACTTCTAATCCAATAGCTTTGGAAGCAAGCACAAGCTAATTTAGTTTGCTCTGCATATCAATGTGCCTGTAGGAGATTACATACATAACATAGGCGAATTCGAGGACTTCTGGCCGCGTATCTAAATTCCAAGTTATTCCTTATCTTTTCTTGCTAATCTCCTCGTTTATGCTGCCAAGTTTACAGAGACTTATAACGAGATAATGGACAACTCTGTTTTACTACGACGATGGTAGTGAATTCTTCGCTGAGAGTTCCACTTTATTCAACTTGGAGCGAAGGGCTTCCTATATTACATTACATTTATTAGTAGCAACTACCTTTTGGAAGTCAATAAATACAAGGTATTTAGTCGATCGCCATTCAATGTACTGGCCTATAAAAATGCGCAACGTATTGGGTTGACCAACACAGTTTCTGTGGGGCCGAGCTTTCGCTTATTCATTGCGTAAAGCCTTCTCAACACATAATCTATTGCTAATTACACTGGTCTACAAAGAACAAATAATTTTCTCGCCTTTAAATAAAACTAAATGAAATATAATGCTTTTGATGCGCTGAATTTTTCAGATTTCAGATTTTTCAATTTTTTTTATGGGCGTGGCAAATTTTTCGCTTAAAATATGGTAATTATGTCAATATATTTTATCTTGAAAATGACTTGACCGTTTTTAATGCAAGCACGCTTGCATTAAACGCTTAGGAACTGAATTTCCTTTAAATCACTTGAACAACCTTTTTTTTGTATTTTCAACAGTTTCGGAGTTATTCACAACTTAGTTGCGGACAAACATTTTTTTCGCGAAAAATTAGAGCATTTTTTTTTTTTTTCAAAAAGTCGTGAACAATTTTTCAGAATGAAAATTTTAAATGTTAAGCACTTGAATTAAAGCTTATAATGTTGAGAACAACATAAGCTATAAATCATGAAAATCGGTTGGCTATTGCTGATGTTATTCAAAATTAAACGCAGGTACCTAACTTTGACCAAAATTAGCAAAAAAAAAATGTTTTCTTGCAAAATTCGCGGAAAATTTTTTTCTTGCAAAATTAGTAGACATATTTTTTCTTGCATAATTAGTGGAAATTTTATTTCTTTTATTTCCAAAAAGTAATAAAAAAATTCTTAGAATATATATCTTCTTTTTAAGCATTTAAATGAATTTTAATTTTTGTTCGCCTTTGTGTACTATTTTGTAGAATTTATCGTTCTTTGTTTATTCATGGGAAAAAAGTTCAAGTGAAGATTTTGTTCGCCTCTTATTCACGATAAAGGTGAATATTAAGCCTGAGTACACTCAGAAGGTGGCTAATTCGATGCAATTTCGACTCAAAGCTTTCTAAAACAGAAGAGATATCCTAAAATACTAATCTTTTTTATAGAGAGCTTACAATTTTTCGCTTTCAAAAGTAAAGTTAAATAAAACACACATAAAGCTATGATTTCGACTAAACTTATATTTCAATATAATGTTTTGACCTTACCATTATGTGCGAAATAAAATGTTATTAACGGAAACGGTTTTCTATCGTCATTTTCGAAAAAAATACGGCCGAATGACTTATTTTTGTTGTTGTTATAATTGTAAAACTTTTGTAATGTTTAGGCTTTCTTCTCTGTTTTGTAGTTCTTTTCATTTATTTTTTATTTTTGTTTTTATTTGTTTCTTGTCTAAAATTAGTATCTGTTTGTTTTGATTGTAGTTACATGCATGTGCGAAGCGTACATATCGTCTTAATTGTTATAGGCAACGTTTTGTTTATGGATCTGTAGGAGGAAATTTTATAAACTTCTACAGAAAAGTACCTCTAGGATATAAAGATATTTGGGAAAGTTAAATCTTGATTTTAGTCGGCAAGAATAGAAAGATAGCGGTGGACGTATGCCACAAACTAAGGCTACGTGAATATAAGTAATAAAATAAAAAATGTCCAGTCTTGTTTTATTATTATTGCGTAACGTTAAGATACAGTGCAAGTGAGAAGATAGTAAAAATATTCGAATTTTAAGGGAAATGGAAACCAATGCTTGCTTTGAAGCCTGAAAGCAATCAAGGCCAAACATATATAGAAGGAAGAAAAGTTGGTTTTTAATATTTAAGATACAAATACAAATAAATTTTTTATTGTTAACTAATATTTTATAGAGCCATTTTTGTTCATCTAAATATGTATGTCAGATTTCATTGAATATAGTATATATTTTTGCTATTTTTACTAGAAATATTGTGCCATTCTTTTTCAAGATCAATCTTTAAGCCTTGTTGTTTTTAGTTTCCTTTTGTTGTACTAGGTTTTTATGGGTCTTATGTCAGCTGACTGAGAGAGAGAATGAAGTAGTTTGGAAACGTTGTATAATAACCACTTCTTTAATAATATTAATGAATTTAATAATATTAATAATATTATAATAATATAATATTAATAATATTAATAATATTAATATTATTAATAATATAATATTAATAATATTAATGAATTTTAATTTGAGAGTCTCTCACTCAGGCCACTTTGCACTGTATTTTTCCACTTGATTTCTCTTTACCTCTCTTTCTTTATTTTTTACCTATTCGTGTGACTACGTATGTGTAGAAATAAAAGACAATAGCAGGTCTTTGCCTAAATCTGTTTTTTGTTATTGTATTGTTGAAAATACCAGCTTTCAAAAAGAAAAAAAAAATGTTTGTTTACAGATTGCCTTGAATTATCATCGATTGGGATCAAAATGTTCCAACTCCAATATTCATGCCGCCAATAAAATGCCGCCGATATTCAACACCAAACCAAACCATTAAGTTTTTATGTTAAAGAATTTCTAGTTTCGACATGAAAGCTTAATACCAACGGTAGAACATTTACACAGGCAGTTTAGTCATGGCTTGGAGTTGCTTTTTGGCAACTTTTAATTAGGAGCTTAAAAGTATGCTACACTCATGTGATATAATTTGGTCCATTTTCCCCCGATTTAAGCCTCACGTTGGTCTAATTTTAAAGAAACATAGCCCGGTACATTTCCCAAATTTAAATAATAAATTTACAAAGAAATCTATAATGTACTTACATATGTATATGTACAATGTACATACATACATACATATATATGTATGTACATATATCAGTTTTTGTACCCCAAATATACTCCCAGTGGGTATAAAATATGTTACGCTTAGTAGATGTAAAGGCAAATGATCAGTTTTATGTTTGCATATCTGCTGTGACTTGTACATGAGAAATGAATGTAAATGAGTGAATGTGTGTATATATGTATGTATGTGTGTGTGAATCATAGCACAACACAGTATCGCATAAGCAAATATCATTATAATGTTACTTGTTTAAATTGATTATTACCTATCAATGTGGGTGGATAGATAACAATTCATACACACATAGAACAGAAACAAATTTATATGTGTATACATACATACATATGTATACCATATACCATATACATACATTCTCACATTCATATTCTCAAGTGTAGGAATTTAACTGCTTCTTGTGCCAGTTATGCTCAAATATACTCAAATACACATACTGCGTTATTCACACTCAAACAAACACCTATGCAGACATATGTATTTATAGCTAATAAGCAGTGTTGCCATAGCCTTTTATTTTTTCTTACTAAATTCAATTTAAAAAAGTAACCAAATTGTATAAAAAATATTAAAAACTTCTAATCATGACCATTTAATGTACAATTCAATTAAATTGCAATGTCTTTACAAATTAAAATATCAGGATATGACTTAAGTCTAAAATTAAACAAATCTGGTTGTCCTTCCCAAGAGTATTCAATTTTGCTAAACTCACAGGCAAGAGCCGACAAACAAGAGAACTAATGGAAATTGATAAGGCCGTAGCTGAAAGTGTGTGTTTTAATAACCTTTAGACGAAATCATTAACTTAGAAAAGTATATCGCCTATGCAAGTTACTAAATACATATTCAATACATTTATATTGTGCGACTTACGATGGTAGATGATAAAATTCGTAATTCCATAACTCATAATTTATGAACAAAGTATTTCATATGTTATTCAAAAATAATATGAAATGAAACTTTTCAACAAATAGAAGATCGAAAAGGTCATCATGATATCCAACTTGAAAATATGTAGTTTGAAAAAATTGCATGTTGCTATTTTTTTTTATCATTGGCCTAAGATAAAGCATCATTTGGAGACCTCTCCAAAAAAGCTTATTATTCATATCACAAAAATTAAGAAAAATCATTTCAAAGCTTCTCGCTGACATATTATTTTTGACCACTGATTATATGTAAGTCTATATGTAAGTGTATAAGTTAAATATGGAAATTAATTTTTACTAAAATCTGCACCATATTAAATGAGCCATATGGAATCGTTGCCTTCAGTCCTATTTATTTACTTGGAGTTACACTCTAAAGAAGAAAAATTTAGATTATAGCCTAACACTAATAATTTTTCATTGAATCAGTCTACAAAAATCAAATTTTTCGCTTCATCCGAAAAACTAGGGTACAATCACAGAAAACTTTAATAATATTAAGGGAATTAAGTATGGATGTGTTTCTAATCAAGTGATTTTAAAAATTTTCTATCTAGAAGTTCTAGTATTTTATGAATCTATTTGTTTTTTTTTCTAAATTTAAAAGATAACTATTCCAACTATTTTTTTAAACGTGAAAATATATTTTTTGTTACTTTAAGGAGAAAATAACCAAAATAGGAAGGAAGTACTCTTCTGCACATCGAAGAAAATAATAATCAATTTTGGTTAGAAAAACCAAAAAAAAAAAAAAACAGCAACTCTGCTAACAAGTAGAAGTAAATATATATATATATATACACACATACATACATACATACATACATACATATATTTATACATACATATATAATCTTTCGTAATAATAATAATAACCCTGCCTGTGATAATCACATCGATTTTGGTTGTGATTTTTGGTATTATTTTGGAAGGTACAAAAACAAAATGAACAACAAAATCTTGCCTTTGTGCTATGCAACATCTCAACGGGTGCTTAAATTTATTTTAATACGTTTCATTTTCACAATAGAAATGTTAATGAAAGTGGTATGTTTCAACACCACAGGATATTGCGGTTTCATTCTGTTTAGTACAGGGTGTCTGCGTGAAAGGTATACTACTTTGTTTTGCCGCCATTTTGGTAAACATTAGTCTTGACAGTTCATATTTGGCAGTCATGAAGTAGAGACGTGGAAAATTTATTATGGAAAAATATTCAGTAAACCAACGTGTTTTAATCATTAAAACAGTTTATCAAATCGATTTTCATGAAAAAATCTTAATGAGTGACGAGACACATTAGCATTTGAATGGTTATGTGAGTAAGCAGCAATGGAAAACCTACAAATTATTCATTAGTCACCTTTGCATCCATTAAAAGTGACAGTTCTGTGTGCAATTTGGTCAGATGAAATCATTGGACCTTACTTCTTTGAAACTGAAAACGGCGTAACGGTAACTGGCAATGGGGAGCGATATCATGATATGATTGAAAACTTTTTATCGCTACAACTGCATGCTTTGGGCTTGACTAACATGTGGTCTCAACAAGACGGTGTCACATCGCATACAGCCAGGATTACAATGAAATTACTTCGAGACCTCTTTCCATTTGATGTTGATTGGCCTCCACGGTTGCCGGATTTGTCTGCTCTGTACATTTTTTTGTGGGGACATCTGAAAATTAAGGTTTACGCAAACAAACCAGAAACAAAATATTCGTGATGAAATTAATGAAATACCGCGTGAAATGTGTGAGAATGTAATGAAAAATTTGCCCAAAAGGACTCGCATTTGTGAGGCTAACAGAGGCGGACATTTATCTGATATCGTATTCCATACATAATAGCCGACATTAAATAAAACATTAATCAATATAATATCCATTCTCTTTCATATAATGAAAAATTATATACAAACAAACAAAGTAGTATACCTTCCCGGCGGACACCCTGTATTTGATTTTATTTAAAACAATTTACAATTTTATATAGATTTTTATATATAATAATATAATGTATTACATACTGTATGTATGTATGTATGTACGTAATAACAGATTTTAATGGGTGCATATGTAAATGGAAATTATTTCAGAGCGAGCTCATTTGGCTAATTTGGTAAATTGGTTGTGAAATGCGATATATGATGAAATAACAAGAATTTAGCTGTCAACTTTTGACACTTATTTAGTAAAAAATTGTGAAAATTTACTATTAAAATGGTGAAAATTTTAGTGTATCACATCGTAAAATTTAATTTAATTTTCGTCGTTACTTAAAATTTGCCCACCCTTTATATATATATATATATATATATATATATATATATATATATATATATATATATATATATAACATATATAACATATATAAATTATTTGTATAAAAACATACTACTAAAATTCAATTCAAATCGGGTGCGCTATTTAAAAGCTTAAATTTTAAAATCAATAAAACAAAAACGGTTTCAAATTTTAACAAATTAATTTTGTTGTTGTGAAGTACAATTGTTCCGGTTAGAAATGAAATATTATTTCATTCATATGGATGCCGCGGCTGGCCCAGTACCCCATTCGATCGAGAACTTTTTCGAGGGTGTGGTGTCGTATCTCGGCAATGGCATCACGTATGTTGGCCTTCAAATGCTCAATTGTCTCTGGTTTGTGGGCAAAGCACCTGTCTTTAACGGCGCCCTACAGAAAATAGTCCAACGTTGTCAAATCTCAGCTTCTTGGCGGCTAACTGACATCACCATTTCGGCTAATTAAACGGCTACCAAACTTTTGACGCGAAAAATCGATTGTGGTATTAGAGGTGTTGCAAGTGGCACAAAAAAATCGATTATCATGGTGCGACAGGTGCCTCCATTGACCGTTATGGTTGCGCTGTTCTCATTTGTACAAGCTGCACCAAACAGTCACTCATAATGGTTGCATTGGCTTCTGTAAGACCACGTTTAGCTTTTCTTATTAACGTACTCACCAAGATGAAATTGAGCTTCATCCGAAAAGATGTTTTTTTTTGACAAAAATCAACATCAACGTGCAGTTTGTCGTTTGACCCATCTAGCGAAGCGAAGCCAAGCGGTCATGCGGCCTCAACTTTTGAATCAATTGAATTTTGTAAGGCGTCATACCGATATCTTTTCGCAAAATTCGACGTAAACTGGTGAGTGAAATGTTCAATTCGTGAGAACGATGACGACTGATGTTGATGGATTCTCACGCACACTCTCAGCCACAGCTTCGATATTTTTGGGTGTACGCACTGTACAAGCATGCTTACGTCGTAGCACATCAACAATGACACCGATTTCACGAACTTTAACAATAAACTTGCGTATACCAGGCACTGTTTGTCCATCTTTGTGACCAAATTTTGTACGACATAATCGTGCAATTTCCGACCAATTGTCTTTGTTTTGGAAATAAATTTCCAATAAATCCCAACGCTGCTCAAGCGTAAATCGATTCACAACGTTCAGTGGAGATAATATACCAAATTTTGTAAACGAATAGAATGACATAAGTATTGCCAGATTCAAAATAACCTCTGCTTTGAACTTAAGCCGATAGATGGCACACCCGATATATTTATGCATATTTTAATAAGTTAAACGTTCCATTTTTAATCAAAATTAAACAAGTGGAACAATAAGTTTGCCTCAAACTATTACAAAAAACACAAACATTTTAAAAGTTTTACAAATAAATATGAATATTTCGTTTGATATCAAACATTTTTATTTAATTTTATTCTCTAAATACAGGGTGGGCCATAAGTCGCCCTGGGGTTTACAAATTTAATAATTTGTTGTGTTAATAATTTTTGTGGGTCTACAGACACATTTTCATGTATATAACAATAAAAAAAAAATTATTACTGCTTTTGGTAATTTAGAAAATAATGCTTAGAAATATTCGAAAGCTTTAGAATTTTGATCCAGATTTTTCACAAATTGCTTCATAAGGCCTAATTTTATGTTCAAAATCGGCACTAATATACTATTATGGTCTACAAATGGTCATCTATTTGTCATCAGAATTTATGCATTAAAACAAAAACACAGGAAAAATAATTTTTATTTGTCGACCTGTATAATCAATCGATATCGCCAAAAGTAACAGTATCGATTATAAATTCTTTTCCCAAAAATCAGTCTTTAGTGTGAATTAAACATTTTTTAAATATTTAAATGTCTACAGAAAAAATTTGTGTAACACAAATCCATGTCAAGAAGTGTTGTTTCAACAATAACCACTAAGAGTGGTATTTGAAAAACTACAATATACTCATATGCATATAAGGCTGAGAACTACTATAAGCAAAATAAGCAAACACACGTACACGAGAGTATATTAAATATACAATTGTAGTAAATCTAGTGCTTACATGCTTAAACTTTAGGTAAAGTTACATCACTAAAAATGCCATCGACATACAAATACATGTTGAAAAGTTAAAGGATTGTCGAAAATCACGAACATAAAATTGGTTGAAAACATACACACACACACACAAATCTGAAGTATTAAATGTACTTATACAGTAGTCAGAGATCGACATAATCAACCGCATTTAAGAAATTCGTAAGCCTTTTCAACGGTTATATCGTTGGAGAAACCTTTCCCCAAATTTTTAAAAATATTATTTTGTGTTAATATTGGTAGTAAGACGACAAAAACTTGTGTTTTATTCATTTGTGTGATAGCCGTATTACTTCCAAAGTAATGAACAGATTTTAATAAAATTAAAATTTTGCACAACTAACCAAACAGAAGAAACTTTAAAACCACATATATATTCTTTAAATCGGTCTAGTAGTACCAGCTTAAAAGGGATTACAAAAAACTTGTTTGTCTATTAATTATATACAGTTGATTACTAAAATAATTAAACAGCTATTCGATCTATACATTTCATTTTAACCCTTTCATGCATTTGTTGGTTCTATACAATATCACTATTTGAGAGCGAGCACATTTCTCACATCTAGCGATATTCTATTTTTTAACGAAGTAATTTAAAATGAAATTCTATGCCTTTAGATCTGATTTTTACAAATTTCACAAAAGCAAAAAAAAAAAAAAACTTTTGTGTTTTTTACTATAATTCTCGTTCGGTGAAGTCTGCTGATTTTTTTGATATTTATTGTGTGAAAAATTAAGAGCCTAACTTTTTTAGATAAACAGTTGCAATAGTTCATATGCAAATTAAATACAACAAAAATTTTTAACATTTTAATCAGACGGATCTCTTGGGACTATAATTTATCTGTTGTATATATATAAACGGGCGCATAAACGGGGTATTTCCTTTAATATTTTTTATTACAATTTTCTTTACTTGTGCATTCTTTTCCAACCCTTTAATTACTTTTTTGTATATTTAGTCAATTATGAAATGATAAAAGTGTTGAACAGAATCAGAAATGTTATTGATAAAAATTCATGCAGACGGAGCGAACTTTCCTGGTAATATTTGTGAAGAGGGTTGAGCTGCCCGATTAATTAGAAAATCATGGTTCAGAGCTGAACGAAAAATACTATACAATTTCCTTGAATTCTAGAATTAAGGTGGAGTGCCAAAAATTGCACCTAAAAAATATAAAAATTTAGAAAATTATTAAATAATCTTATGGAAGATGGTATAGAAGATTATACCTCTAGAAATACTACAAATAAAAAAATACATTAAATATAATCAAAAAATGCATAAATCTACTACTTTATTCTAATAAAAAAATTGCCTTTTTTACTCCGCTTATGCGCCATGTTGTATGTATACAACATTTTCTAAAAACTACGCTTCGAACTTATGCTTTGAACTTTTGTTTGTTTTTTATCTTATTTAACCCCACTAACAAAGTTTGTTGCATGAGAGGGTTAATAAAAGTCTATAAGTTAATTAAAACAAAAAAATTTCATGTCAGTTTCGTAGAGTTAAAGGCAGTTAACAATATTAGCAAACAAAATAAACAATATTCTTCTATTTGTTTAATGTGACATATTTTTAGATCTGTTCTTCCTCTCAGCTCCCGTTTTCGTATTTGGCGGCTTAGATGAATCCAAAGGTGCTTTATTGAGTTAAGATCAAGTGACTAAGAATTAAGAGAAAATATGGATGCAAATTTTGCAGTCGTACGGCTCTCTTTGTTTTTTAAATAACCATCACACTTCATTAGATCAGGGGTGTATTTTTATGTAAACAAATAAAATAAACAAAAAAACAGCAAATTTTCTGCTCGCACTATTGGTCTATCGTGTAAACGTAAATATATCTGTCGTAAGATAGAATTTCATAATAATTTCTCTTTAATTTTAATCACGTAAAGAATTACCGTCTAGGCCAAGCCACTCTCTAATCAAAGCCAAGGTTGTTATTTCAAAACTAATTCAACTATATTTGGTTGACTTCATTCTTATTATAAAAAAAAATAATGTATTCGGTTAGGATCGTAGTATAGGTACAATTGGTAGAATATTTAAGTACCTGATATAAAAAATATATATGCACATAAATGTAATGAAAACATGTTAATAACTTCTCATGTAGAGAATGAAAGAAACGTCATTTAAGGAAATAAAATCTACCAACCTAAGAAGTACGCTTTCGAATATGGTATTCTTACGAAAATAAAAATGCCTAAAATCTAAATACACCACATTTGTGCCTTTGGGACTAGATTGTGTGATGTTATGTTTATTGGTTTGTGTAAAAGATGATAATGTGTTACCCCTGTGTTGGCGTACTGATTTGTGTATTTGACGGCATTGCCAATTCGACCATCTTTGGGTAACACAATCTTACATGTTTGAAATCAACGGATATCAAATAGAGAATATGAGAGCGTTGAAGACGTTTCCGGAACTTTCAACCTGTAGGCAATTAGGTATATAAGGAGGCTGCTTTGCCTACGTCGATATAGTTATCGTTTTGCAGTCATAAAAAAAGTCGTGTTTAGGCGTAAATAGAAGTTTTGTTTAAACGAATATTAACTGCAAAATAATTAAGTTGGAGACTATATAGTTGTATACTGTAAAAAGTGAGAAAATAAAAACTGTAAAACAACAACAAAGTGGTGTTCATTTTATTTTGACGCAATTAAAAAGAACTCAAAAAGTTTAAAAAGTTTAAAACGTAACAGTTTGATATGTTTGGCTTATACTGCTTTTTTGTTTTTGTTTATGAAATGTTATTTATTCAATAAGTAATGTTATTTAATTTACCATTAATGTTTAACTTACAATATTGTAATTATAGCCAATTATTGAAATACGTACCCAAAATTTTGTTTATCCTTTTTTCAGGCGGAAATTTGGAGTGTTTTTATTGCAATTTTACGCAAAAGTGTACGAAATCTACAAGCCTGTACAGATGTTGGACTAATCGAACACGTTCTGGTTCGTCTGCAGCGATCAGAAACGGTCGTAGCAGGTACGTAACATACTTGGTTAAAAATTAAATTAATTTTACATACAAATAGTCATATGAAAAATAACAGGGACACGTTGCGGTTTTCCTTAAAAGCTTAAAAGAAAAATGTACTACAGCCGAGAAACGATACAAATTTTTTTGTCAAATAACTATTCTTTACGTCGTCGAAATTCAACGAGACAGTTCATAAGATCTTTTTAATAAATATTTGAAATAAAAACAGAATTGGAATTTTAACTGTTTTGATATATTTTTCACAAGATTATATGTAGTTATTATATGTATACAGAAATGTAATAAAATAAAGTCTTATCCCAAATTGTCCTGGAATTTTTTGTGTGAAAATTTTAACTATTGTAGCGTCAACAGAACAACTATGTTCAAAACTAGTTGGTAAATACCAACTAAACTGAAACTTAGTAACAATAAATATTGATGTTTCATAAAGTAAAGAAGTTTATTTTAATGTCCATATGGATACATGGGGCAATTTAGGTTAATAAAAAAAGCTGTACAAAAAAAATTAGTTTGTACGTAGAATAAGTTCACTTGAAGAATTTTTCTTTCATCAAATTATTATCTGCATGAAATTCGGAAAGTATAAATCTGGTATAATTTGTCTAATATTATTTTAATTGAAAAAATACAAAGATATAGTATTTTATAGGGAGATCGGACGGTTATTATTCGACCGGTTTTAACCGGTTTTTTTGATTTGTCGAATACGGTTTTTTTTAAATCTTAACTTTTCGAATATCGAATAAACCGGTTTATTTAATACGAATAACCGGTTAATTTAAATAAGTATAATTTTTATACGTTTGTATATTTTTTTTATTGCAAATATGCTCATCATTTAACTATTTGTATAAATTGAGTCATTATATTTGCATATATGACAACCTTGAACGTGAAACCCAAAGTAGATCGAAAAAGATATGAGCAACAATAACTTTTTGTCATCTTCTTTAAATAAATATTGATTTTTATATATGGAGAATGATCAATTAGGCTCATTGAAACGACCCACAAACGCCGGTTTCGAACGGCAGATATATATATTAGTTAGTGAAGTTTTTCACAGCGTACATACACATAACCAGTTACTAGTAATTTTGTGAAAATTGTCAGGTGTGTTTCTTATCTAATATACCACAGTGACACACATACTATTAAGTACGTGGTGCATGAATTTACATACAGTGCTGTCCGAAACCTAAGCAACTTTACTTTTCGAGGCAATTAAGGACTTGTGTATTACTAATAATTTTATTCAAAGTAAAACATTTAATGCTTGTTATTTTAGGCAACTAAATTATAACTATAATAACAAACCTTTTATCCCATTCTCTACCAAGTTATACAACAAAAACGAAATTAGCTCCTTGAGTAGCTGTTCGAAACTTAAGCGCTTTGTTTTTTATGGACTCCGTACACCGTTCTGGCATATTTTTTATGAGGTTTGTTAGACATATTGTCAGTGTTGATTGCCACTTTCATTTTGAGCTCTCCGTCAGGTTCTGCTTATTTTTAAAACGAAGTGGTCCAGCACTGCGCTTCAAGAATCAAGAACAATTTTATTTAAATAAAAGAACCTGTTAACCGGTTATTTAAATAATTATTAACCGAAAACCGTTTTTTTTAATCGCTACTTTTAGAATTATTCGAAAACCGTTTTTTGAAAACAGTCGAATAATCGATCGCCCTAGAATTTTTTTCTTGAAGCGGTCCTTCAAATTTATTTTTTCCATTTTTAATCATTATATTTCATACAGTTATTCTCTTTTTCATCACACGTATTGTATAATTTAAGAAAATTCTAAAAAATTACTTCTTTTATTTAATGTTGATTAACCTTTCAACATCAGTGTCAGATTTTATTATTATGAGAATGTTTGATAAAATAAGAACAATTGCTGTCAATTTATTTTGTGCGAGCATTTAACAATGTCAAGTCAAAGTTATAATTTGGAACACACTGTTTTATTTATGTCGTTCAGGAGTATAGTTTTTAAGGATGAATACGATCTCCTTAAAGAGTTAATACAACCTTTCTGGTTCTAACTGGCACGTCATCTAAACGTGACATAAGAACGAATGTATAGACAATAATAGAAAATTACTAACACTTGCATAGATGTATATGTGTATATGTATTTATATAAATATATATACCCCAATACAAAGTGAAAGGACAGACCATGACACTCAAACTCAATTTAGTTACAATAAACTCTCAATTGACAAATCCACGCAACAACTTGAAACATTAATCGACTATTTTTAACTGGATATATGAGTCTGTATGTGCTTGAAATGAGCCAAGTACCATCAAGTGAGTGTTAAATGTATGGGGTCATGAACTTAAGGTTCTTTGGCAAGCACACAGGCTGATGACTGAAACTTGATATAATAAAACAAAAGAAGGGATAATTAATCGACTATAAGAATAAACATATATGTATGTGCGCGTGAGTGTTGCATGAATAAGTATTGCTGCGTATGGAAATTTTAACGGAAAACACATGTTGGAATATGTGATGGATGGTAATCTATTGGGACACACTCATCCCATATACAGTGAAAAAAGTTAAGCTTTGTAAGAAATGTTGAAAGTTTAGAAAAATAACACCCATACATATAAAAACAAAAAACGAGTGAATAAAATACATATACTTATATAACATACATACGAGTACATACAAAAATACACAACTGTCAACATGTCATTCTTACCAACAAAAGACAATTAAAGAGGTGGTGTTAACATCTTGACGTCTTCATTGATAAACACCCCTTTAAACACGTAATATAACATAGCATATACATATGTATGTATGTATGTATGTATGTATGTTATTTCTACATTTACTATTTACCAGACAGGAGGGAAGAGACTCAAATAAAGCATAAAATCGCTAAATGTTATTTAGCTACAAAATACATACATACATACACATAGTAAGTATACAAGAGTTATACTCCACGCACACCCATGATCATAATAATAGGTACACCAAGTTTATAAATGTTAAAATATTATTAACTAATAAATTCCAAGTTTTCAATGGAAAAAATTAATAATTTTATAAAGTTTTTGCATGTGGCAACATTACTAATTGCAAAAATATGGCCGCTTTATATATATTATTTGATTAGAAAATCTGATCATAATGAAAGGTACAAGAAAAGTTTATCTAATTTTTTGAAATTTAAAAGTAATATTTTCTTATTATTTTTATCGTTATATGAAAAGTAGTAAAAATACTGAAGATTTTTAATAAATTATTCAATATTAAGTGTGTATTTTTATGGAAAATGGGTAGAAATAAACATTGCAGTTCTGATGAATGAACCAAAGCCAAAAAATTGTTAAGAGAAATTTAAGAAAGTCTGAGACGTTCCTTGCACTTTGTCCAAAACGCATTAAAATAGAAGCAAATATCAGAAAGCCGTTGTAGACCAAACAAAACAAGTCCAGCTACTTTTCATTTTGATTCCATTTCATTTTATTCAATCAATATCTTCATTTTACATTATTTCTTAAGCCTCTATTCATATTCTAATTTTTCTTAACGTACTAGGTACTCATCTAAGATTAAATCTATCCTTGTCCAATTGCAGCCCTACTGCATCGGTCCTTAAATATACGATCTATCAATACACTCAAAAATATATAAATTTTCATAAAAAGATTTAAAAAAAGGAACACATTTATATTCTATAACTGAAACTAATAAAAATATTTAAAAACTAATCTTAAAATTAAATAAAAATATTGGAAAAACTCAATAAAAAGAATTCCCACCTCAAATTATCTATTGGGTAGTTACGTAAACCAGATCCTCAATATTCAAAGTGTTCACCACCCTATGGTAAAATAGAAGGTCTGCATTCCTATAGAGGAGATCACCATCTTCCAGTGTCAAAAGATCAACCGGCGAGTAGTATCAGCTTCCGTGTATTACCTCAAGGCAGAGGCCCTATCGAAGCATCTTATAACGAGATCATTCCGCGTTCCAAAAATCTGATCGCAGAGTCTACCAGAAAAAGATCTATCCTCCTAAAATCAATCAGGAGATAAGATGGTGTGAACTATTTCTTGCACCGTTTTAAAAAACCAAGACACTTGAATGCTTCTTTCGACACTTGAAATATGTGATCATTCCAACGAACGTCACAGTGAATTCTCATGCCCAGAACATCAAGAGTATCTGATTCCTCAATATCCACATTACCCATTGACACAGATGATAGCACACCACCACGTCTGTGTGTTTAAAAACAACATTGAGTCTTGCGTGCAAATCGACCCTGTTCGCACGACACCACTCGGAGACCTTCATCAGGTCACTTGTGAGTGTATCGTTCATATTCATCCTTCTCGCCCCAACCTCCAAAAGGCTCGGTCTATGATCAAAAGAATATGAGTGACAAATGTTGCTGTCATCTGCAAAAGAGTAGATAGGATTAGAAGTGAGAAGAAGAAAGTCGTTAAGAAATATTAGAGAAAGAGTAGGAGAAAGAACAGAGCCTTGCGGTACCCCTGAGTTTACCCTGACTTCGTCGAATGAGACCCTATCTATAACCACTCTTATAGAGCGATCTCTGAGAAACCTCGATATAAATCGAGAGAAGTGACTAACGACACCAAAAGCATTAAGTTTCGAAATGAAAGCCTTGTGCCACACTCCAGATATCGCCTTTGAGGTATCCAGAGCCACCACCTTATTCTCGCTAAAACCATGAATAGACTTGTTCCACTTCTCCGAGAGCAACGCCAGGAGGTCACCAGTAGAACGGCCATTTCGGAAACCGTACTGACGATCACTAAGTAAATCATTGGACTCCAGATATCTCACAAGGAGGTGATTAATCATACCCTCCATAACCTTGGAGAGTGCAGAACAAAGGGTTACTAGCCTCGCCCATTTTGGGGATTGGCGTTACATTAGCAACCTTCCAGCAAGATGGAAAAATATCGGTGCGATATGACGCACTGAAAAGGTCAGCTAATGAACGCGTAAGCGTCGAAGAACAGTGCTTCAGGACCAAAGACTTGTTAACGTTGAGATTTGCAAGGACCCTTTTTACAGCACGGGCTCAAGAGTATATACTATGTTAGTTACTGATACTCTTTCAAGTTCGGGCAGCGGTTGAACGCTCTCCGACAGGTGAGAATTACTTGCAAACATTTCGGCCAAAAGGTTTGCCTTTCAACCGGGTTCGTGAATGTGTGATCATTCTTTATAAGACCAGGAACCGAACTAGCGTGGTTCTTTAGCCCTTTAACGTTATTCCTCAGCCTTTATAAGAATACTGTCCGTCTTATCCATACTTAGCCGAAGGTCTCATTTCCCAAAATACTTGTGCAGGACACCCAAGTATCGGTTCATTCTGTTGTCCAATCCCTAGACGGGCCAGACGGGTCCCAATAGCGAACCCTGCGGTACACCAGCAGTAGTCAGTCTCGACCGAGAAACCTCTCCTCCCACTTTCACGAAGAAGCTTCGAGACCTCAAGAAATCGGCAACAATCCTGGTCGTCAAGCTATCAAATTCAAATTCCAGCATATTATATAAGATCCCCTCCTGCCAGGCCGTGTCAAAGGCTTTAAAAAAAACAAAGCTCACAGCCAGCGTAGGGTATCCCCTCCTCAGTCACCTGACCACGTAGTCACCAAACAACATGAGTGCATGCGAAGTTGAGTGTCCACTTCTAAATCTAAATTGGTTGTCCTTGATAATTCCGCCCTTCATTATCCTTTCCTGTATCCTTCTGAACACAAATGACTCCAAAAGTTTGCCAAAAGCTGATAGCAAGAAGATGGATTTGTAGTTCCCCACCTATTTCAGGTCAGATCACGGTTTCAATATGGGGATCACCAGAGCACTCTTCCATTGCAGTGGTTAAACAAGATCGCTATGAAGTGCCATGTAACCATGTCAGTCCTTCTAAGGACAATGTCCGGGATGCCGTCAATGCTGCTCGATTTTTTATTTGCCCTCCTGTTACGAAACGTCCTGTTACCAATACGAATCTCCCTAAGAAAATCAGTCCAGTAACTCTACTCAAAAGTAGCTATCGCACCCTGGATTATCCTGTCCAGGTTCCTTATATCCGCCTTAAGAATAGAGCTCCTGGCCGGATCAAGTATTCCAAATAAGGTCCTCCGCAATCTCTTCTTCTCAGATATGAGACGTAATATGCTGTCAGTTTCAGTAGTCCCCTGCTGCCCGACGGTATCCTTGGAATAGATTCCCTCATAGCCGTTTTGAAGGTATCGTTCATCCGTAGAATGCAGTCATCTTCCTGTCTATCGGGAGTTCGAGTACCAGTACCCCGTTAAAACGGTTCCGCCATCGAAGTCATATATCTCGGGCTCCTCCCTACGCCTAAGTTTGCCCGCCTCAATAATCATCTCAATTACCCTGTAATCGGACTCATAATCAAGTGTCCTTACGCCGTTAGCCGCAAGGGCCGTCGATATATCAGGCGTGGCTATGAAAATATCAAGATAGGACGATGTACGTCCAGATACAAAAATCGGGCCATCAGTGCGACACACATCTACGTCCGAAGAGGAGAGCAAAAGATCCCTCAACCTGTTCCCATTCCGGTTGCACACATTTCCACCCCAGGAACTGTGCCTAGCAATAAGGTCAGCCCTGATCAGTAAGCTACCTCCATTCGATATATCCAAAATCGGGACGAGATCCGCCTCCGCCAGTGCATCCTGCGGTCTCAGATATATTGCTACCACCGTAATGACAGTATTCTTGATGCTCCCTCCTAGACGAGCATAAACCGCCCCTCAGTATCGCCTCCCTGGGCAGCAATGCGGTTCTGACACCTTATATCCCCTCAAATTCAGTGTATGCCTGGGGGATAGTTTATGCTCCGCCATCAACAATACATCCGGTCGATGCTCCTTCAGGAATAGCTCCAAATAGTATCTCCTATGTTTGGAGATAATTGAGTTCACGTTGACGAAAATGCACTTAAAGTTAACCATGCTGCAGTGAAATCAACATCCCGAAAAGGGCTTGAGATTTTTTTCTCATCGTTATTCAATCCTTTATATTCCCGAGCAAAGTTTCCTAGTATCCCTAGGCAACTCAAAAGGCCGCCGCCAAAGAATCGCTTGCAATCCGTATCAATTGCATTGAATTCCGCCTGCGCAGGGGCCAAAGTTACGGTTGATGGCCGTGAACTGGCCCTATTTCCGACAGTGTACGTCCCTCCTGCCGCCATAGCAGCATCAGCAAACTGTAATCCCTTGACAACTCCAGCTCCAGGAAAGTTCGTCGCCCAAAAGGAAAATAACTTCACGTTTGATTTACAAAGAAAATTGTTAAGCATGGAGGCAGTAATATTATGGTCTGTGTATGCTTCTCATGAATTAGAGTGGTCGAATATATCGCATAGAAAATACGATGGACGCAATGGTGTACATAAATATTCTACAAGACGTTATGCTTCATTATGCTTTAGTTTTTCCTCTGCGTTGGTCAAGAATTGGTTCAGGTGGTCAATGTCCACCTTCAACACAATAGAAAATCTTTGGGGTGAACTTAAACAAACATCTTCAAAGATAACTTTACTAAATAAAGACGAATTGTTGAAGAAAACCAAACATGGCAAAAATTAATATCCAGTATGCGAAACAGAATGAAGTTTGTGGCATAAAATAGAGATGGTTATTTTGGGTACTAGTCCATTTTAGGTATTTTAAAATAGTTTAAAAAAATAATTGAAGTATGTTATTAATATTTTAGCACAATTGAATTGTATCTATTATTATGAGCAGCAACAGATTGCCCTTAGTTAAAAGATGACCTGATTTTTTTTTGTTTGAAGTAAAATTAACGCTATTTATTAAATTTGTATATTTTAGAATAAAATAAATAATGAATAAGTGTGAACATTTATTTAGTTTTTTATATCATTAAAGCTATGACGTTTTACTTAAAATAGAAAGTATTTAGTGTACTTATTATTTTGATCATGAGTGTACATACATATATGTTACAAATTTCCATTTCTCAGTTTTATTTTCTTAAAGCGTATGTTTTTTCTTATATACGTGTCTATGGAATGACGTATGCATATTAATATGTACGAGTATGTAGGTACTCGTATATATAAATGATAATAATGTATACAGTATATGAACGTCACACATATTTTATTTGATTAAAGTGGATTATGGTAATTTGATATAATTTGTCTATTGATGCTCGACACATTGTATGCCTTTTGTTTGCAACATTCGAACAAAAGATTTCAAAACCTTCAACATTAACCATTTGCTTGTAAATTCAACTACAAAGATACCGACAATGACGATAACAATAGCAAACACCTGCTATGCTGTTCGTACTCGCATTAACATATTTGTTATCCTTAATTGCTTTAAGAAATAATTGTAAAATTACTTTCAAGCAATTTTTGCGTAATTGAATTGACTGAAGGCAAAAATAGAATTTTTTTTATTATTTTCTTAATACATACGATCATTAACCCCACATAGACAACGTACAACGTATGTACGTCTCTCAGACGTATACCTTCTTAATTTTATATAACATCTTTGTCATTTATTATGAGAATAAGTTGTTATGCTCAGTACTCTCAGCCATTATCAGTAGCTTGTTAGTGGTCATTGTTTTTGTGAAATAAATTGTCTCCTGTTTTGGAGACGTATCTTTTGTCTAATGTTTCAATGTTCATCGCGTTTTCATTTTCCTTGAAGTTTTTATTTATTTCAAAAATTTGTTATATTAATGGCACATATGCGAAAATTAGAAGAACAAATTACTGAAACTGTACGTGGATTAGATAATGAAATATTGAAAGATGATGTTCAAAGTTATGTAGAAGACGAGAACATACAAATTGACGAGGTCAATAGAATATTAGCCCATTCAAGGTATTACGACCTTTGACCGAATAAAAGAAAGCTGTTACAACTTTGGACACCATAATACAGTTCCCTCAAACTACTTTGAGTAATAAAGTTAGGCACTGCTGGTCTAAACGTACAACCCTTGCAGATTATTATTGCGAAATATGCAGTTTGATGGCTTTGGCAAAAAAAAAAAAATACAAAAGATTAATACAAAATTTCTATTGAACACTATCACCTTCCCTGATGACGCTCTTCCATTGTCCGAAGATCCTGATGAAATCTTATACCCTGCTCCTCGCTAAAATCACCCAGACTTTGTGGAATTGGTCTAAATGGGAGTGCAAGAAGTGAATTTTTTTTGCTAGCTTATGCTTAAGCTCGATAGCATGTAGGTCGTAAGATTTCTTTTTTCATAGGAAATTACTCATTACTCGAAAACAAATGAAACCCAAGCTTTGGATATCAAACGATACAGAAACAAACAAAAACTCCCAGAAAACAGATAATTTTTGAATTTTGTTGAGCAGTTTTATTGAATTTTAATTGCGTGGCGTGTGTGCAAGAAGCACTGGCAGTGCATACCGAAAAATGCACCCTTTAATGTGTATTATTGGTCGGTGGCATCATTGAACCGTATTTTTTCAAATACGATGAAGGCAGCAATTTTACTGTGAATGGCGAGCGCTATCGTGCGATGATTACAAATTTTTGCCACACGCCACATGTAACGCGAAACAATGGCCGGTCAATTAGCCGTCTAGATCGTGCGATTTAACGCCTTTAGACTATCTTTTGTGGGGCTATGTTAAGGCTCATGACTATAGGGGCAAGCCCGCAAAGGTTGACGCACTGAAAACCAATATTGAAGAATTTATTCGTGAGATACCGGCAGATATGTTGGAGAAAGTGTGCCAAAATTGGACCCAGCGTATGAACCATTTGAGGCATAGCCGGGGTCAATATTTACATGAAATCATCTTTAAACATTAAATTATATAGACCGTTCTATCGACTCAAATAAAGATTTCGTACATTTCTTTAAATTTTATGTGTTTTTCTTAAATTAAATCCGAAAGCTCTTAAAAAATCAGCCGATATATGAAAAAACTTTCTTCGTCCTAAACGACACCTTGGATACAAATGAGGCTTAAAGCATTTAAAATTTATTTGTTAATTTATTTATTTATTTGAATTTAATATTGAAACTCATACTGTTTCTAAAAAAAGGTATTGTCCTTCGAATCTAGCCGTCTAGATCGTGCGATTTAACGCCTTTAGACTATCTTTTGGATACAAATGAGGCTTAAAACATTTAAAATTTATTTGTTAATGAGGCCAAAAATGATTTAAATTGAATTTAATATTGAAACTCATACTGTTTCTAAAAAAAAGATTTTGTCCTTCCAAACAAATTCAACAAACATCGAATATTTTTTGTGGCAATTTTTTATTTCATTTCTTTGTAAGGGGATACAACTATTCTTTTTTCTTTTAAGGTTATGAGATGTTGTGCATTAGATGAAGACAAGTTTTACGTTAACCTTCTTCATTTTTAAATAATTTTTTGTGAGAATATTTTGATTTTGATTTGTGATATAACAATGATGTGTAAAATAGAATTCTGAAGCAACAAGTCGACCATTCTATTACCATTATTACAATAAAATTAAATACGTACATATAATAGTTTTATATTTTATTTTACTTTTCATATTAAAATATTATGTTTTCATATTTTAATATTCTTATTCTTAATAATGTAAGGTGGACAAGGCACTTACGATATACATACATATGTACATGTTTTGAAATTAAAGATTTTGCCATTTCGACAGATACTAATTTTTATGATCGAAAACAAGAACTTTAATTCGTATTTTATTTAATTGGATCATCGTGAGCTAACCTCTAATTTAGTTCAGCTAATGCAGGATGAAAGATCTTGGAGTCATGGGATTATTTTATGTTGGTTGATTGATTGGTTTTCGTGGCCACTCTCCATTCGGAAACCGCACAATGTCATGGGTAATGGTTTACAATCGGCCAGTGCCTGGTAAGCACAACCACCAGTCTTAACACATCTCTTCTTCCAGCAGAAGCTGTACATCTTGCGACACAGTGACTTTCAGTATAACCTCGAGTAGAGGTTCACGTTCAAATACCTATCATAATACGAGAGATGCAATATTCTGGAGAGCCTGAAGGTAGGAATCTCTCTCCTCATGTGATGTTATTTTTGCTCTTCTTCGTATCAGGTACGCAGTATCTCTTCTTCTGAACACTTAAAGCTAAGACAGTGCCACATAACACACTAAAAACAAAGAGCTTACAGGTTTTATTAATAAGCCAATTGTATTGTGTCGTGTTCATTTTCATTTGGACTAACTTAGTATTTACCATATGTGGCGTTTTCATGTTAGTCGGCAGTCATGACGTTTTTCGGAGTATTTAATCTCAGAACTTTGGGGGATAACTTAGTTGTTTAATATAACTGGTAGACAAAACTTCTAATTCATTATTTAAGCCAGGTCTTCAGCTGCGCTATATGGTCTGGCAATATGGATAATATTGCATATTGGCATAGCGGAGGTATATATGAAATATGGCATGGGTCCAAGTATATTTCCTTGGAGTACTCCGTCCTTAATAGTTTGATGTTCGCGTACGAATGCCTCTCTTGACCTTAAACTTTTTTTTAGTTTTCTTGCTATACTTTTTGTCTACACTCTTTTTTCCACTCACCCAGTCTATGTGTTTATATAATCGGTCTGTGCTTACTTCTAAATCCAAATTGTTGATTTGGAATCGAGTCACCTTCACTTAATATCGGAACCAGTTTCATTATTAGTGCGTTTTCAAATAACTTGGATATATTAGACATACTCGTAGGTCTGTATGACTTCATTCTTGGGTTAATATTCTAGTTACAGAACAGAATTAAAGATAAAGACAATTAATCTTCTCAGCAAACAGAGCAGCTCCATAATCATATTATTACTAATTTTACTAATTTTATCAATCCGTGATGCGCTTGTTATAAACGTGTTACTACAATGTCATCTACAATATTTGTGGTAAAAAACCTGCTTCAAATTTTGAACAAATAATATCCCATTTTCGAGATCATCTCTTGCCCAGTCTCAATTCGACTTTCAATTCCAGCTGATCTTTAAGTCTCTTGCCACACTCCTTTAGTTCGTTCTAAAGTCGAGAAAATATATGTTGTTGCTACTCTCGTTGTATTCCATATCTGTGGAGTGTATTCGAGTAATTCTGATTTGGCGTAGAGGTAAAACAGCGTGCTGGCCAGTCAACTTAAATCACATGGCTTAGAATATATATGTAACAGTGTTTTATTAAGAAAATCCATAAATTTATGTAATGATTAGTGTAATGGTGGCTTGTAATGGTAGATAATAAAACTACACGTCACCATGTTTTAAATTTAGAAAATTGTGGTAGTCATGTAAGGACAACATGGTATTAACGAAATGAAAAAAGTTGTTCTCTTATTTTTCTACAGCAACAAATATTCACAACGATGGATTCGGTATGGCTGAAAAGTGCACATTATTGCGTCAGTCAGATATAAAAGTACAAGCTCTTTAGTATGTAGTCAATGTGTGTACATAAGTCATAATCATCCCAACAAACCAAATTGCTCTAAACCACAATGTCGGAACCTTGCATCTTCAGATTATCATTTGTTACGATGCATAATAAAATTTTAACCGATCACCCAATGTAAAGTTATTGAAAACACACTTCTTTAAAAGTGTTTATTTTAATGGGCATATCAAGCTTCTTCTCCAGTTCAGTTACGTTTCGATTATGCATTGGTTTACTGGGTTTAACTTATATCATATACATACACTGATATACTCGTTTAACAGAGATTATAGAGTTTTAAAAATATACACACATATGTATGTATGTATGTTATGTACATAAAGATGGACATACATACATACAAATACATATAAACTTATATTTGCTAAAACTATGAAGCAGTAAGAGAATGTTTAAACTTTAGTTTCTGGCTCGTTGCCCAATTTAAAAATTGACTTAAGGAACTTGCCTGTGCCTGCATTTCATAGGTGAAATTTTTCTTGAAGCTAAGGAAAATGAACATCATTTTTCTAACTCACATATACGAATAAAAGTTATGTATAACACACACAGAGAGAGAGAGGCAGAGAGAGAGAGAGAGAGAGAGAGAGACAGACAAAGAATAAAACAAATATTTGATTTCTATGTTATTTTGTTCATTTCTGTACTTCTTTATATAGAGAATAAATGTGATATGTACCATATACTGCAATTGGTTTTACTTCATTCCATTGAAATATATTGATATACATACATACATACATATATGTTCGTAAATATCTATATACCTATACATCAAAAATTTTCCTTTTGGAATTATACAAAAAACTGGAGAATACAGCATTATTCCTATGTGACTTTTTGAAGCGAATATTTTCAAAACTGACCCATTGAAGTCATTTATATATACTTAGTTTCTGAGCGCATTAGAATTAATTATGTTTTGGATATATTACGTCATTCGTAAGTTATTTTATTCTATATGAGAAAAGTGTTTATGGTAAAACGCGTTTAAAACAAAAGAACTGCTTTGTTCCATATGCACATATTTACGAAACTCTTTGCGTCTCGTATCATAGAGAACAAAATGTAATTTTGGCATGTTTTGGATATAAAATAAGGAAAAAAGAAAAAAATAATCAAGTCTGCATGATATCGGTTCCACGAAATTCATGTTAAATTTACAAAACCCTTTAAAAAAATTTTTGATTTCATCAAGCTTGTTAATGAAAAACAATAAAAAAATGTTCCAATACTTTTCTTGTGATTTGTATTGTAGCACGCCATTACATCTAGTGGAAAAAGCCTAAACATATATGCATAAACCTTTAATATCATTAACTTTATCATATGATATCTTTTTGGGAGCTAAGTTCTGAGTAGGTTCTTGAAAAAAGAAATAAATATTCTATTTTTTGCATATGGATCACAATAGGCTACGAAGCATGAAATCTCTAAAACTATAAGCGATAACAAACTGATTAAACAGGTCGACACATCTCTAAATGTTTGCCCAAAAATCGGCCTTATCACAGCCCTGTACAGAACACAACAATTTGCCAATGACAATTCGATTTGAGTTTCAAAATATAAACTTAATCTAACAGCTATTCTTCGAAAAGAAATGAGTACGTGTTTATAGGTAATTTGCTCTAGAATATACATAGAAAATACTTCTGTCTTTTACAATACAATTTTTTGTTAATTTAAATTAATGTTTGTAATTTCAAAATACGACCTTTAATTATTTAAATAGATATACTAACTCAATATATTTTTTTTTGCTATAACTTTTTGTTGTAATTGACGAATTATAGCGATACAAAGTTCAGTTTGCTGTAAAATATAGCATTTTTTTGTCTTCTTTTTTCCCTCAATATAATTTCGTGCATATTTGAAAAGTATCACAGATAATAAAAGGACTCTTTTTTTAGTATGTAATTCCATCTGCTTCTCTTTAATCACAAAAGTTTTCAAGAAAATTAATCACTCAACCGTGTGATTCCTTTTCTCTATTTTTCAATTCAAGTGTATAAATTCATTATGCAGTCAACACATGCACAATTAATAAAGCCTAATGAGCACACAGTCAGCATCAGAAGATGGATGATAAGAAAAAAAAAAAAGAATCTGAAATTATTTATTTACCAAAAGACAACTAAAAAGAAAAAAAAAACCGAATACAAATCCATGAAGTGAGATATTTAGATCTCTTTTCGTCTTGATTCAAATTTATACATTCCGGAGTGCTGGTTCGTGGTTGAAGGTTAATTAGCTTTTTGGTGTGTTGTGCATATAACACGAAAACTGTCGGGGCACAAAAAAAAGTTAAAAAGAAATTGAAACAGAATTCCTATTAGAAAAGTAAGACTATAGACGTGAGAAAAGTTGCAACAAAAACAAGATACATATTAAAGATTTACCATTTATCCTTATTAAGGCATTTTCCTATAAACTTATTTAAAATTTTAATGAATTTTCATGAATTTAGCTTAATTCTTTCCGTATATAATTTCAGATCTTCTCATAGAAATGCTGGGAGTTTTGGCGAGTTACAGCATTACGGTTAAGGAACTGAAATTATTGTTTGGCACCATGAAGGCTGTAAATGGTAAATGGCCAAGACATTCAGCAAAACTATTAAATGTTTTAAGGCAAATGCCTCATCGCAATGGACCGGATGTTTTCTTTAGCTTTCCAGGACGCAAAGGATCCGTAAGTTTGCTACAAAATATATTGCCATCATCTGTCTATTTTCATTTTATACATGCAATATAATGCTTAAAGTAGTTTAAGTCTTTTACACAACATACGTTTTATATTTCTATATTCCTACATACGTACGTCTGTCTGCATCAACGAATAAAAGTATCTTGTACTCATACTATATATTATTTATTTTACAATCAAATAATTTACTACCGTCAAGAAATAGAGTCACTTTTATGTACATACATATACATACGAGTACATGTGTACGTATGTATATAATATGTATATACTTTTATTACGATATGCTCTTGTGCGCACACCAAATATTAAAACATGACACCGAACCACAACACTGTTTGTTACAAATTGTCCTCTTCATTAATACAGGGTGCAATGCAGAAAACACAAACAAAACAATATAACAATTTATGGTAAGTTATTAAATTGACACACCCTGTACGTTCATTTAACACCATTATATATATACAAACATATGTACATACATATGTACATACATATGTATATTCACCATACGTCTATATGTAGTATGTTTGAATGTACATACATATTTGAGTATGCTTGTGATATGTTTTTACCATAATATATTGCATATGATTCAAAGTGGATTTCTGAATTATTTATTTGTTAATTCGTAAGCAACAAATGTTCATTGGTAGTAATTGCTTTCTTGCCACATTGCCACATTGCCAGTCGTTTCACTCATGTTTTGTTCCCATTTAAAGAAAACGTTCTCTATTTTATATTGTATTACATAAGAGTGGCAGTTTTATTGCCACAAGTAAGACGGTTATAAACCTTTTTACATACACCCACACACACAGTCATCTGTATATAGAGAACGAATTTTTCATCTGAACTACTTTAAACTTGAATTTTATTTCCAGTTTAATTTGCATTACGTTCCGTGATATTATTATTAAAACAGAGTTTATATAAAAATAATATTTTATCCGTTCGTTTGCTGTATCATCTTTGGGAGTTTTCTATTAAATTTCTAAAAAACAAAAAAACAAAAAACAAATTATATTAAAAATAATTTTGGTGTTGCAAAATGTTAATTTATACAACAAAACTAAAAATGTAATTCAAAAAGCATTAGAAAAGTTACGTTAATTTACATACAATGTACTTTATGCCAGTACGTAACGATATTTGTAGTTTTGTCTGTATTATGTGTTTTGTGAATTGTTTTACTTTCTACAAATTTTATTCTTTTAACTTTTCAATGCTCGTTTGACACATTTTACCACACATGCATATTTACATATATGTATGTTTGTACATACATAAGAAGAGGTTATTCTCCAAAGGCGGCTCGAAAATATATTCCGAGTATATCTCAAATTGTCCGCTAAAAATTAAAGGCAATAAATAATACAGAATTTTTTGTCTCCTTAATGTAGAATAATCTCATATGGACAATTTAGTATTCGATATTTTCAAAATGTATGTATGTCTACTTATAACTTTATACCCTTGGGGAACTGGAAAATACTCGTAAGTTTCAATTCTAACCATTTGAAAATCCTTAAAAAAGAAAATTGAATCAGTGACAAAGAAACTTTTTATTTTTTTCTTGCAAAACTATAAATCAATTTTAGTTCATTTCCTTTAGCAAAACTAATCACAACAAGTGGTATATTCATTTTATTTTTAATGTTGTATCAAATAATGACAATATTCCTTTATGATTTCCTTAAGAATCTACGCATTCATGATTTATGTTTCTATTTGCTAAGAATATGGAACAGTACAGATGAGAAAGTTTTTCATAATATACGAGCATTCCTATTGAAAAAAAGGAAACTAATTTTAAATATAAATACATTTTATAAAATTCCATATAATATTTAATTGAAAACTTATACTTTATCAAATTCAATAATAAATACATACTTATATACTATATGTATATTAGCACTAGGGAGATCGAACGATTATTATTCGACCAGTTTTAACAGTTTTTTTTTTTTTGGTGTTGTCGAATAAGGTTTTTTTAAATGTCGATTTTTCGAATACCGAATAACCGGCTAATTTAAATATTGTTGCAAAAATTAGGTTGGTCACCCCAGCGATCATTACATCGCTAAAATAAATGAAACAAAAGCTGCAAGAACAACTATACGTACTGTTTACAAATAACAAAATCTACAACAGCAAACAAATAATTAATGGACGATATACAAGAAACAACAAATACTAAGAGCTGAAAGAGGTAGATGTTTACATACGCATGGCTTCAAAAAAACTAAATAAAATTAAAAGAAAGAATGGAATCTACCTGAAATATCAAGGGGTTCGAGAGCTTTCGATGTGTTGTTTACTCAGCCATACAAAAAGCATATCGATGCGAACAGCAATCAGTTTATTTGGTATAAACTCAGCGAACGTGTTATTGGTTTGAACTCAGTGTAGGAGAGCTTAGTGTGGTTAAACTCTGTTTAAAGTGGTTGTGATCGAACCTAAGTTATAACTACGATCGGATTGGAAGTTCCTTAGGTAGAAAGATCTGTCGAGTAATTGTTGTTGCTTACAAACTTGTAAACAGTTGAGTAATTAAGAATAGAAAATTGGTATTGGCTGTAAAAAGGTTACAAGCAAAGCAGTGGTGCACAAATTTGTGTTCAATAAAGGATTTTGATTAAAAACCAAACACAAGATTTATTTTATTTTAACTACAATCTTCACGTTTTTAAAAAGGTAAAAACGTAACAATATGTATAATTTTTACATGTTGTTATATATTTTAGTGCAAACATACACTTCGTTCAAGTATTTTTCTAAATTTAATACTATATAATGCCTTATTTTTATACTGTATATGACAACCTTGAATGTCGCACAAATAACGTGCAAACCATAGTAGATGAAAAAAGATATGCACACTTGAGCAACAATATTTTTTTTTTGTTTTCTGAAAATAAATATTAAATAAATATTTTTATATATGGAGAATCATGATCAACTAGACTCATTGAAAGAGACCTAAAATCACCGGCTCCGAACGGCAGATGTTATAGTTAGTAAAGTTTTTCAAGAGTAGTGATACTACTGTTGAAAATTGTCGGATGGTGTGGCCTGTGATTGCACTAAGAACATCCTGGTTGGTAGGCGGGTGTCTTACTTAGCATACCACAATGGCATGCATTTATGTTTCTACACATGTCCTCTGATGTGTGAAAATATTTGGAAATTGATAGAAAGTCTAAATCTAGATATATTGAGTGTCCTTAAATACTAAGCTGAAAAAGCACCTTAACACAAGGAGTTATTAACCACCTTAAATATAGTATGTTTAGGAGGTTGACGTTATTGTGCAACAAGGAAAGCTTGATTCTATTTCAAGCAGTCTCTAGGCGCTGGCAAAATACATTGTAAAAAAGAATCACTGGATGAAATATTAGGACATTACGGTGTCGAGAAAGAAATTCCGGCCTAAAAAGCCAAACGTTGTTCTAGCATTCTTACTTGCTAGAAACTACAATATGGAACAAAAATGTATCAATTTTATTTGCTAATGCAACTGGAATTGAGAAGAAATTTATTTTAATAACAGAACCGGTTAACCGGTTATTTGATAAATTTATAATCGAAAATCGGTTTTTTTAAATTACAATTTTTCGAATTATTCGGAAACCGGTTTTTGAAAAAAGTCATAACACATAAAAAGTCATTAGCAAATAACACAACACTAGACTTGGGTAATAGTAACATGCATGGCACTTTTTTATTTTTCTTTAAAAAGATTTTTTCTTTTAAAAGATTTTTGCCAACGGGATATTACTCTTTGATAACTGCTTTAAAATTAACATTTTTTGCCGACGGCAAATCACTTCCTCACTTCTTGAAAAAATTAAATTTGATTGTTAAATCACCAGAATTTATTTATCATTTATTTTTTGCTTTGTATAAGGTTGCCTGAGCTTTAATGTTACCAGAAATGTTGTACAGTAAAACCTTGATAATCCGAATAATTGATTGCAGACCATGATCTGGATTAGAATATTGTTCTTGCATTAAAACTGTTTTTAAAACACATATTGCAATATCGAATGGTATATTATGTTTATTAATTATTTGAATAAATAACTACATTTAAAAAGGCAAAAAAAGTACACATTTTAACATGTTGGTTTTGACAAATTATGAAAATAACAATAAAACGCTTAAATCTAGAAAAATAGTTTGTTTTTTCAGCAAAAGAAGAGACAAACTATTTTTTTGGTGTAACAATTAACAGAGATTAACATTACACAGCAGTTTAAATGCAATCCGGATTATAAAGTAACAATCAATCCGGATTATAGAATACAAAATGGAATAAAAAGGAATGAACAACTTTTCCCTGGGATAGAAAAATATTATAAGGACTTGTTTGTAAAAATTTTTACTAAAAACTGCAGAAAAGCCTAAAAAATAAAAAAATACAAAAATTTAGTTTTTGGCTGATAATGGTACTGCTCATTAAGGCAAACGTCTTTGGAAACTTTTAGCCTACTTTGCAAAAATAACGATTTTGTTAGAGGTGTTCCAGAGTACTTAAAATCAAATAATTTGCTTGCACAAGTCAACATACTAGGCCATATCAAATAAAGTAGTTTTAAATAAATATTATTTTTTACTTTTCCTATGGAGCCATTTTTTAACTTAATGTGCACTTTCATAATAGAAAACCATGTAGAAAGTTTAATATTTAATAGCTACTAAAATATACCGTAATAACTACATGTTTTGTAGGAATTGACCAAAATTCTTCTTTTATATCCTAATTAGCTCCTAAGAGGGCAGCATTTGAAAATGTACGTTTAAACAACAACTTTTAGTGGATGATAAATTTTAACAAATAAAAAACTTTGCTTTTAAAAAGAAAAAAAATAAGAATTTTAGAAGAAAAGTCAATAATTTTGACCGGTTTCTCTCGATTTTAAACTTTCCCAGGTCTAATTTTGAAGAAAATTTACCTTATTGGACTTTTGTTAGCTGCTTCTACAAGTGTCCAACAAATTTAAATAAATTCAACGCAGAAAAAATTTATTTCAGTTTTAATCACATGTACGAGTATTTAGAGTTTTCAATACATTCAATATGAAGTGTATGATAATAAAATCGAACTTAAATCCCTTAGGTATGGCATAAAAATATTTTATAATTTTTAACTCGAAATACCCTTTCACGATGTTCCTTCCCCCTGGCTGTTTGGTATGGGAGGATTTTGTTCGCGGGAAAAATTAATTCCAAGGTAATTTATTACCCCCATAGAGTTCAGGATTGAACTGACTTTATATGCATATGCATACAGTGAACCAAAAAAGTTTAATTGCACCTAAGATATTCACAATGTCGTTAATATTTATGCACTGCATATTTTTCCTTTCACACAATCGGATTTTTTGCTCGTTACATACTTTTAAGAGTACTTGTTGTTCATAATACTACTTCACTTTACTCGTCATTTTTATATAGGAATAGGAATCTTCACTACAGTGTGCAAACCATTATAAAATCATATATAAATAATGGAAGTTTCAAGAAAAAGTAACGATCAGGTCGTCCAAAAAACTCTCACAGCAATAAGGACAATATATTCTAAATGCTGGTAAAGCTGATCGAAAAAAATTTTTTTCTAAAATACCTGAGTTGATACAAACTATAAAAAATGTACTCCATAGAATAGGTTACAATGAACATTCTGAATACCTGAACATTCTGCGCCACAATTTCAAACACAGAGCGTCTTAATTAGGTTTAGAAGAAAGTAAGCTTTCCTTTTAACCAGATAATGATTCAAATTATACTTCATAATTCTTAAAGGAATGGTTTTAATATAATTGTAAGCAACTGTATACCCGTACACCACCACGATCACCAGATCTGGGATCTTTTAGTAAAAATAACTCGGAAAAACAAAATTACATCGAAAAAATCGCTTAAAAATCCGGTATCAACGAAATGACTATAAATAACTGAAAAATATATTTAAGGATTAGTCAGAAACATACATCGACGTCTGCAAGCGGTAGTTGATGCGGAAAATTCAATTTGATCTAATTTTTTAATTTATTTGTTCCTCCAAATAATTTTTATTTAGTGTACGTAAACTTTTTTGTATGAGTTAGTGTTTTTTTGTTCTTTTTATTTATAATCCTTACGTTACAATTCTTCCTTAAAATTTTGATTTCGTAATTTTCAATATTAAATACATAAATAGAAATAACGTTTATATGTTTTAATAATTCTTTTTTTTTGCAAGGAGAATCTGTTTAATAAGAAGATTTTTCTGAATACTAGGTGTTCTTAAACTTTTTTAGGTCACTATACTTGTTAAAAAAATAAAATAAATAAAGGTTTAATATGAAAACATTTTTTTATAAATTTTTGATTGACTTTAGTTTAAACAAACTGTTTGTAATGACAACCAAACATCCATTCTTCAACTTAAAAGTTTTTTCTTAAATATACTTACATGCATACATGCATAAATGTTTATATGTACGTATGTAATAGGTACATATGTACAATATTAAGCTAAAAAAAATTAATACATAATTATAATACATAATTAGGAAACTAAAGTTGCCATATAATTTTAATTTTCTATAAAGCCATGACTATCTAGTGTATGATTAATTTTTTTAATAAACATTTTCAATTTACAGGCAATGGTATTACCGCCATTGGCTAAATGGCCTTATGAAAATGGTTTTACATTCACCACATGGTTTCGTTTGGATCCTATTAATTCTGTGAATATTGAACGTGAAAAACCCTACCTCTATTGGTGAGTACACCTACGGATATATCCTTACATACATACATACGCTTGCCAGAATAAATATTCGTAAACCTTAAGCATAAAATGTGAAATTCAAAAAATTATCAAAAAATTACAGTTAAATGCTATACTTGCATTTTATTACTAGATAAAGTATAATATAATTCTTCTCCAATCACCAGACCTTAACCACATAGAGCATTTTTAAGATTTACTAGAGCACACGATACGCAAGCATAATGTTATCCCGATAGAAATTCGTGAAAGCGTTATTATGGATGAAGAGACCAAAACTAGCGAAAATTAGATATCGGAACTAGTCAAATCAATGCACAAAAGGCTTTCGAATATTCCCACAAATTACTAATAATATATAATTAAAGGATATCATAGAATAAATTTTTTCTAATTATATATCAAATGTACGAATACATACTTTTTCTGGTTAATTATTTGTATGATTTCGGTTATTTTTTTTATTTAAAAAGGAATGAAAACTTAATAATATTATAAATGCATAATAAAATAATAAAATTTTGACCAGGTCGACTTAAGAACTTGGTCAGTTTTAGAAATTGAAATTTTAGGCTTAAGGTGTACGAATATTTATTTTGGCAAGTGTTTATACAAGTACAAAGCCTTATACAATATTTTATATTTCACATAAACTACTTAACTAAGAATAACAACTTAGTTATTTGTAATTAGTGATTCATTTAATGTTATTTGTCGGCTTTTTTACTTTTTCTTCTTACGCCAACAGTTTTAAAACTTCCAAAGGTGTTGGATATACCGCCCATTTTGTTGGTAATTGCCTAGTACTCACCTCCATGAAAGTTAAAGGCAAAGGATTTCAACATTGTGTGAAATATGAGTTTCAACCGAGAAAGGTACGGATACACTAAGACTAATTGTACTAAATTCTAATTGATTTGAATGATTTCACAAACTTTAATAAAATTAATTATTTTAAAATAAATAAAATTGTTACGTATGTATTATTATTTTTCCTTTAATAGTGGTATATGATAGCTATTGTGTATATTTATAATCGCTGGACAAAAAGCGAAATAAAGTGCCTAGTCAATGGACAATTAGCGTCCAGTACCGAAATGGCGTGGTTTGTCTCAACGAATGATGTAAGTTCATACACACATATAATTCCAATTTTTTGATGATAGAAAAAACATTCAAAATTTTTCCAAATGAAAATTCAGCCATTTGATAAATGCTACATCGGAGCAACGCCAGAATTGGATGAAGAACGTGTATTTTGTGGACAAATGTCTGCAATATATTTATTTAGCGAGGCTTTAACTACTCAACAAATTTGTGCAATGCATCGTCTCGGTCCAGGTTATAAGGTATGTGGTTTTCAATATTATTGTCTTCATTATAAAAAAAATAAAAATAATAATTATGTGTAATATAAAACTTAAAATTGTTATCGTACTAAGCATTATATTCACGAATTTCTAACTTTTTTTCTTTCTTCTTTTCCTGAAACATCTGTAAACAAACAATGTCTTGCACTATTTTGTTATTTTAAACACTAAAAATCAAATGCTGATAAAAATCAAATACAAAACAACTTCACCGCCAAACAATAAATAATAAATGCGTTCTTAAAATCTGTGTTTTTATTCTTTATTTTAATTAATAATAATAATAATAATAATAATAATAATAATAATAACAACAACAACAACAAAAACAACAATTTTATAAATATATATATAAAAAAATACAAATCTTATTTATATGTAATGTATGAAAATAAATGACTTGATTGAAAATGAAATTTGTAACATATGTATGTCAGTCGCAATTTCGTTTCGACAATGAGTGCTATTTAAACCTGCCAGACAATCATAAAAGGGTGAGTCAACAAAAGTTGCTACAGCAACAACAAACACCAAACCAACATACAGCTGCTTTGCTATTAGCCGAAGCCGATGTTCAATCCATTGACTGGTCAGATGAAAAGTTAGACCTGCAAGCGGCATTTGCAAAGATTCGAACTGTTTTGGCAGCACGAAGTGCAAACGCAAATGCCGTTCTTCAGGCTTTAACTGGTAGTGGTAGTGTAGCAGCTCGTAACGCCTCAGATATGCACACATCATCGGCTACGGCAAATACAAATATGGACCAAACAAATGTATTAAATAACAATAGTAATAATGTAACAGCAACAACAGTAACAAACGAAACGACAACAATAACCGTAACAAGCGCAACTAGTGAAAAACATTTGGCTAAAATCACTGACTCGTTAGGTTACATTCCCATGGGCTCTGCATCGTCACTTGGTATTTATTTCTATTTATTTATTTTGTGTATTTTTTATTTTTTACCTTTTTAATTTACATACTTTTGTTTTGTTTTTGTTTTCGTTTTCGTTTAAATTGTATAATTTGTAGATCAATTACGACGCATGTCTTCTTCGGCTTATAGCCCTTTGGATTATTTGGGAACCTTTGCGGGCGATATGGAGGAAATAAATCAATTGAGATCTGTAAGATTTACTTTTTTTCGTTTTTAATTTTTCATTTTTTTTTCTTTTTTTCTATTTTCCTTTTTTGATTTGAAAACAGGCTATAATTTAACAAGACTCAGTCATGTTTAATACAAGTATTCTGACATTTTTATTAGTAAAAAGCGATAAGTTTTATAACAATACTTGTGCTTTAAGCTTGACAATTTTTATAATTTAAATGAAAAAAAGGATATCATTTTATTTGTTTTCCATTTTTTTTTCAACACAAGTAAACACCACACACACACACACACACAACGCATAAACTTTTTTATAACTTTCACTTTATAAAAATCACTTTTAATTTAAATGCAAATTTGTTTGGTTTTTAACTTTTTTTATCGGTTATGTACTTATTTATCGATTTTTTTATCAACACCTTTCGCTGGCACAAAAGGTTTAAAGATTTTTATCCCTCAATTAAAATGTTTGTGTAGTTAATCAATTAGCTCGGCGCTAGAAACCTTGTAAAAATAGAATTTCAATGGGTAAAGTTTTTATTTAGCTTTTAATTATCGAAATTATTAGAGTGTAAACGATTGAAACAAATCAATGTAAAACACACAATCGAACAAACAAACCCCTATACAATAATATTCTTGTATACATCCAAACATACATACATACATACATACATATGCACAATTTGTGTATTCTCGTATATGTGTATCTACCATAAATGTATTTTTCGTCGTATACATATAAACAAAAATAAAATCTGTGTGTATGTGTGTGTGTGTGTATGTATTTGAATTATATGCAGTTAAAACAAAGTATTCATTAGTACTCGTATGTATGTAGTACTACTGAAGCCACGCAGCTGAACCAAATAAAGCTGCTGCAAACAAAACGAACTTTTCAAAAATTTATTGAGTGAAATGTTAGTAATTGAATGAAAAGCTAATTGATTTTAATTCAAATGGCTATGCTGCCAACCAATCAACTATTACCCATATCCAAATAACGTGGATCCCGATATACATACAATACATATATTGTAAATTTCTCTGTAAGTTTATTTGTTAGTTTATGTATCAATCACGCATAAGCGACTGAACTAAAATAGAGATAGATCTAGTAGCTAACGATAGTGCAATAGGGTATAGGGTATTTTCCAAACTTTTTTCCAAAAACGATTCTTAAGCAACAATTATTTTGTATGGGGAATTGTTATCTTAGGCCTTTTAGGTTTTCTACATAGTGTTCTATTATTAAGGTGCACATTAATTGAAAATATTAGAGCTGGCGTGGCATTTAAGGATTGTTTTTTTTTAAATTAAGGCTAATAGGTGGCAAAAAAAAGAAACATATAGGATAGGGGCAAATTGGAATTTTCTCCCATTTATAGTGTTTGCATTTACAGATTCCCGGGCATCGCCGGTTGGATATAAAGCTAGTAGTTAAATAAATTAAATAAATCAACTACTGTAGGCCATGCTATCGAATGTACGTACGATCAATAGTTTATGATTTAAATAAAATTTTTGTATTTTTTATAATTTGCTTTTGAAATTAAAATTGTTTTTAGCAATAAAAATCTGTTCAGTCAGATTTTTAGATTTCATTAAAATTCTAAACATATTTATTGGTTTACTACAAGAACATATGTACATACATATGTGATGAAATGTAAATGCTTAAATTTTTGTTGTTTTTTCCTTTATTCAGTACTATTCATATTTGTAGTTAATAAATTTAAATATTGTATTATACTAATACTACAGCAACCCTTACCGCGTTGGAAATCCTTGCGTTGTATGTTTTAAGCAATGCACATATCACAAAAGCACAACTTATTTTTGTATATCGCACACTAAATCATGTACAGTCACAGCTCAAAATTTTCAAATGTTCAGGAGTGGCAAAAAACAGTTTTTAAAACGTTTTTGTAAAATTAAATTAATCGGTTTTGAAGTTATGGTAAGTCACCACTAATCTGTGACAGTGTTGAACGTTAGGTTGGTTTGCTACGTTACAATTATGGCGCTAAAAAGTCACGCCTAGCGAAACTTTCAGCTTTTACTGGTTAACCCTATCATGCATTTGTTGTTTGTATACAACATCACTAATCGAAAGCTCATTTCTCATGTCTAACAATATTCCATTTTTAAGCGAATAATATAAAAAGAAATTCAATACCTTAAGATTAGTTTTTCTCCTAATTTAGCTGAAGTAACAAATTTTTGTGTGTTTTATTGTAAATTTTGTTCGGTTAAGCCTGCTGAGTTTTTTCGATATTTATTTTGTGAAAAATTAAATGTCTAACTTTTTTATTTCATTTATTTTCTTCAGTAAAATTTTTTTTCCAGATACAATAGTCTATTAACAAGTGAAATACAACAAAAAACTATAAACATTTTAATCAGACGATATTTTGGGACTATAATTTAACTGTTGTATATATACAATATGGGCGCATGAACGGTGTAATTCCTTCAGTATTTTGTATTGAAATTTTAAATTTTGTTTTTCTCTTTACGACTTTAATTACTTTGTTGTACATTTAGTCAACTATGAAACGACAAAGGTACTTAACAGTGAGTGAAATTCACGCTTATCTCAGTAAATTCAGTAAGCTATTAATAAGAGTGATAACAGGGTACTAACGAGTGTATTTACTGGTCGCTGTGTTCTTTGATACCTTCAGTTTTTTGATGAATGTTGAGTATGATCGTTTCTGTATGAGCTGTGAAGAAACATCTGAACACATACTGTGTGAGTGTCCAGTTATCTCGGCTCAGAGAATTAGCTTCCTGGAGGATGCTGTGCTGACTCCGATAGTGGAATTTTTTCTCTCACCAAATATGATGGCTTTATTCGCAGCGTCAATTTAATGTGGTGAACTTATGCGGCTACACAAAATATTCTTTGGGGCCCTAAACAACATTAATATTAACAAGAGAAACGGAACAAATTGTTGAGTTCGATTCGCATGATTCTGTTGAGGCAGAACCCAAAATACCATTGATAAAAATGCCTGCTAACAGAGCGACCATTTCTGGTGTTTTTAAAGAGTGTTGTGGTAGGTGCCCAAAGAATTACAGAAATCAGGGCTTAGAACTAGAGGAAATAGACATAATGTTTTCTGAGAATTCTAGAATTAAGGTGGAGTTTTAAAAAACGAAGTAACCTATGGATGTTTTTAAGTAGACATAGAATCTCACTGGGTTACATATCCACCGTTACGGTTTCAGATCTGTTGATATTCATTAGGAAAGCAATAGATTTATTTAACAAACTATAAACCGGAGGGTGTACAATAGATCCCATAATGACGATAAAGATTTACAAACCACTCGAAAGAATTCAGAATCCATAAGATATTGTTAAAAAAATATTTAAATATAATTTTCTTATATAATTTTCTTCTTATGAAAAAACTTAATCTTATTACTCCGTTTATGCGCCATGTTGTATGTGTACAACATTTTCTAAAACCTACGCTTCGATTGTAAGTTGAACGTTTGTTAGTTTTTTATCTTATTCGACCTCAGATTAGTCGGAAACAAAGTTGAAAAATATATAGCTGCCCTAACAAAAGCAGCGGTTTTGATAAATTTTGTATTCTAACTGTTCATGTTTTAGTGTGCGTTATATACAGTTTGTCAAGAAAATCTTTTTACATAATGAAAAAGTTTTCTTTTTTACTTTAATCATTAAAAAACGGATTTTTTGATTGATTTTTTTGTATGTTTTTTATTAATTCGAAATGATCTGACTATTAACTAACAAAAAAACAGTGAAACAACACAAAAATGAAAAATTGGGATAAGGAAATATAAAATATGAAAGAAAGTCAAAAATTTTGTTGTCAAGAAAATGTTTTTAGAATTTACAATTTTAATCTGGTAGATTTTAAATTATTAAATTATTTGGACAATTTATTTATTGTTTTGTTTCGTTAGTCATGTAACTATCGAAACGTTTAATTTAAAGTTTTTATTTTTGATATCAAATAAATGCTGTCGGTTGAAAATTAGTTGGCTTGATATAGTCACCCGGTCGGGAAAACGGTCAAGCATTATTTGAAATGTTCTCAACAAGAAGACAAACTATGTCAAAAGTTTAAAACATGCTAAGAAAATAGTACGAAAATAGGTCGCACGTAATAATTAGAAGAAAACACGAAGCGACTGTTTTATATAGAGTAGTGCTAAAACTCCACTGCTTATTATTCAACACAAAGAAAGCCGAGTTTTTTTTGCTCTATCGCTTATTTCCAAACTTGACGGCTACTGAGATCAAATTATATTTTGCGACGAAACTATAAAAGTGTTTTTTTATAATGACGGCCTCAATTAAGTGTGGAAGAAACCCTTAAAAGCGTTGGAAAGTCGAAACACAACTCAAACTCTTTATAACTGTCGCAAAGTACCGGATACTTATGCTGAGATACCAGATTTAAACCCAATTGAAAATTGATAGACGTTTCTTAAAAGAAGGGGCATCTCAAAAACCAAGGTGAATTAGGAGCCATAGTTTTGAAAGAATTGGACAAAATCTCGACAGAACGCAGGCAATAATTTATTTCTTCCCTAAAAGGGCATCTCTAAGCTGTAATTGATGCCAATGTTTGCAATACAAAATATTGATTATCTTACGACTCAATATTTTTATTCCATTTATTAATGTTTTGCTAGTATGTATGTAAAAACATTTTCATGACAACAAAATTCTTAGGTTTTTTTGTTTTTTTTTAAATCTTATTTTTGAATTAAAATGTATTGTTTTTTTCTGTTATTTGTTATTTGTTAGCAATATTTTTAAAAATAAAACAAAAAAACATACTCCTTTTAATGATAAAGGTCAAACCCAATTCGTTTTTCGCCATGTTAAAAAAGATTTTCTTGACAAACTGTGTACTAGCTTTTACTCTGGTATTGACTACGAATTCATTCAGACCAAATTCATATATTTTTACTTTTTCGATTCTCAAGATAGAAATACACAAATCAATATTTACTTTGTTTGGCAGATACCATTTACTTAATCGATTCCGCCCACTTTTTAACTTATGATTTGTATTGATTTATTTGAACCAAATTTATAGACTCTTACTCATACTCTTACCGTTTTGAGAATAACGACAAATAAATTTTTGTATAGGCGTGACAGCATCTGTTAAAAAAAAAAAACACCGTCAGTGAAAGTAACCCTTTCCTACGCATGTAGTAGCTTGTAAATCGGTTGAGTGGTTCTCGAGTTAATAATTGACGAGCATATGCATGTGTATATAAAAAAACGTCAAATTGGGCTTACTTATCGCTCATAAGCGATTTCTGGTTTCAACTAAACTCAACATTAACCAAATGGGTCACAGTACCTACCTTGTGTATAAATTTTGTTAAAATTGGACCACGTAAGCAAAAAATCGCCTTCATTTATATATGTATATAAATATATATATAGATAAGATTAGCAAATATTTTATTTTCTTTTTTGAGTTTTATGCATTTTTGTTATCCTTTGTCGTCGTTTACACGCAGAAGATTCATGTAAATTATGAATTCTTGGCCACTTGTCTATTAACTGTAAATTTATTTAAAAAAAATTTTGCTGATAAATAGTTATGTATGTGATTTTGATTATCTTAAATATAATTTCGTATTGGTACTGTGTATTTTTCGATTCGATACAGTAAAGGTTTAAGTTTAATTTTTTGTTTTTTGTTTAATTATCAATGCTTTTTAATGGACTTTAAACGAATAGACCAAAGCAAACTTCTGAACACTACAAAGTCTATGTAGATAACTATTAAAGAAAAATATCAATCGACTATATTTAAATGTATTTCTTATTGTTTTCTATATTTTATTCGCTTTAGGTCCTATATGATGGGAAATTATCAAATGCAATTGTATTTATGTACAATCCTGTGGCGACAGATGGCCAACTCTGTTTACAGTCAGCACCTAAAGGAAATGTATCATATTTTGTACATACACCGCATGCACTTATGTTACAAGTAAGTATCACAATTATTGAATCAACAATAATATTCAGAAAGATATTAAGATATACTACTTACTAGCAATGAAAATAAAATGAAAGCCTTTAAAAGAGAAATAACTTAAAAAGTCAAAGAGATTTTTGGTTTATTTATGTGGATCAACAAACATTTTTTCCAACAATCCTTATGACTTAAGAAAGATAATTATTGTGGTTTTCCTCTTAAGATATTGTTCGTTGTTCTCTTTCTTCTTTTTCTCTGCTTAAATTTCATTTTATTTTTGTCGTGCTTAAATGCAGTAAATTGTTAATAAAAGTCAAGTTGCAAAAGTTTTCAAAAGAATTTAAGCAAATATACGTGTTCATTTTAATCTCCTCCTTTGAGTAAAACTTTTTCTTTTTTTTTGTTTGTTCTTTTTTTAAGGATGTAAAGGCTGTTGTAACACATTCCATACACTGTACACTAAATTCAATAGGTGGTATACAAGTTTTATTTCCACTTTTCTCACAATTGGATATGGTTCATGAAGGCATAAGCGATATGAAACGTGATCCAACATTATGGTAAATTGCACTCTTACAAAAAAATACATATATATGTACGAGTATATATATATATGAATTATGTATACATACATATATATGTATATAGAAATGTATATAGAAATGTACGTATATATGCAAATATTTTTTAACAAATAATTGTTTTCTTTTTAATTTGATTTCAGTTCAAAACTTTTAGGATTTATCTGTGAATTAGTAGAAACATCACAAACGGTACAGCAACACATGATACAGAACCGGGGTTTCTTAGTTATATCGTTTATGTTGCAACGTTCATCTCGTGAACACTTAACTCTCGAAGTATTGGGTTCTTTTCTTAATCTCACAAAATATCTGGTGACTTGCCTGTCAGCTAATAGTGATTTATTGCTCAAACAGGTAAGGTTTTGGCTTAAAAGTGTATCATTTCTTTTATTTAAATGTCTTAATGTTAAAATTTCTGCAATCAGGAATATTGTTAACTTCATTATTCTTTTAACAGACTTTTAATTAATTTTAAAATTTTAGATAAAGCCGAAAAGCATGTATAATACTTACATGTGTATAGAAAAAAAATAAATAAATAAAAATAAATAATAAGTGAAAATGCATGGCAAAATGTATTCCTCAATTTGATATCTTCGTTTTCTGTTCTTATTATAATTGTTCTTATAACAAAGATAATTAATTTCGTTTTGTATTCTTTTATTTTCTTTTTCATTTCTATTTTATGTGAACCCAAAAAAAAAAAATTATTTAATAAAAATACACACATACACAGTTAAACACGGGCTTGCGATATCCCTTTAAAAAAGTAATTTACTACTTATGTGTCTCTCAAATAAAAACAATTAAATAAACAATTTAGTTTTTTGATTACATTCACTTTCAATCATGATAAATGCAGTAGGCGTATGATTAATATTTACGTATGGTTTATACTGCATTTAAATGCGTATACGCCCGAACTGTCAAAGACAAAAATTGAAATATTTTTATTATAAATTCAAAATAATAGAGATATTTCTCAACACTGGATGTGTTTCATTAAAATACAAATATGTGTACATACTAACATACATACATACATACATACATACATACATACATACATACATATTTATAATTGTAATCGGAAATTTGTCTTTCATTTTGTTTTTTAAAATTGTATACAAAGCATGACATTTTTGTATACTTACATCTGCATACATACATACATACATACATACATACAGACATAAGGTGTGCTTCAAAATGATAAGGTCACCTTAATATGTGCTCAATTCATTCAAACTATAAAATGCTACATATGCTCGCCTTATTAAAAAAAATTCTACGTTCAAATAAGTGAATAATAAGCCGGTTTTGTTTTTAGAGATGTAACATTATATTTTGTTTATTTATTTATGTAGTTATGTAAATAAGTGCAAAATTCAATGCGCCAAAATGATAAGGTCAGTGATTCATTTATCCAGACTTTAATTTAAACAAAGCATTAATCAATTATTTTTAATTTATGCAGTTCCCATTTCCTTCTATTGTCTTAAAAATACGGGATGGCTTCGCACTTACTAAATTGTACAGAACGTTGGAGCGAGTTTAAGTCGGGGGAACGTGCTGACCAATCAAGTGCTTTAATATTGAACTCCTTAAACCATTGTCTGATCGACTTGTGACATGAATTGCTGCGTTATCTTGCCGAAAGGTGAAAATTTTGTCAGCAATTTGGGCCAAATAAGGCGGCAAACGTTCAGACAGAATGCCCTGGTACTCTACACTATCCATTCGAGTGTAAGGAAAGTAGAGTTCCAGGGTACTACGTGAGCTAAAGTCAGTTCAAACCATTGAACTGCCACCGCCGTAATTCCGTTTGCAAAAAGACAAGGGCTCCTTCCTTAAATCTCGCCAATAGCAATTTAAACCATCTGGTTCATCCAGGTTAAATTTTTTCTCATCCGAAAAAATTACCTACAAACCCAAAAATGTATGGAATATCTCATAACCTTTTTAAAAAAATGTTTACCTGATGTTGCCATGTTGTTTTTAGCAAACTCCTTACGCTTAATCTTATGCTGCTTAGACGGACAGGGAATTTTTTTTAATTTTGCTAGAATAAGGTTGGGCTGGGCATTGATAGCTCTTAGAATTGTTCTTTTCAAAACTTGTAATATCAATTCCTCTTTTATTGTTACCGCACTTTTCATGGAATTCGAAACCTTTCATGAATTTAGCATGGTTTCGCGGGCATTCAGGACCTTTGTACAACCCGTGCTTTTTAGTTTTCTATAATTTTCTCTGTTTTTGAAAAAATTTTGCACAACAAACAAAGATCGTCCCAGTTTTTTCGTCATTCCACGCATACTCAATCCCTGCTCATGAAGTGCCACAATTTGTCCTTGTTCATAAGGTGACAGAGGTTTCCCGCGACCCATACCGCGCAGATATTATTTGAATTATAAATTATTACAAAAAAAAAATAATAATAACTATTGTGATACCTTCTGATTAGATTAATTGCTTAATTGCACTGATCTTATCATTTTGACGCATTGAATTTTGCACTTATTTACATAAATTTAAATAAAATTAATATAACGGTACATTCCTAAGAGCAAAACCGGCTTATTATTCACTTATTTGAACGTGAAATATGTTTGAATGAGGTGACCATACATAACATTTTATAGTTTGGATGAATTGATCAAATTTTAAGGTGACCTTATCATTTTCAAGCACACCTTATGTATGTATACGTTTAAAATTTTCTATGTACAGTATTGTGCAAAACAGAAGCAACAAATTTTATCAAAGCTAATAATGCCCTTTCTGAAAGTATTCAATTTAGAAAAAAACGTTTTTCTGTAATTTATTCTCATTTATATGCACTTAGATTTGTATAAAAGTATATGTTACTTTATCCGAACATTTTTTCGAAAATCATCTGAAACAATCGATGTCTTCAAATAATGATGTGCAAAACAAAAGCAACAAATTAATATTTCGTTGATAGATCTTTATTTTTTAAAACTTTGCCACATCTGCATGGCTAAGAATCAATACGGACTACGATATACGTTTCCATTCACCTTCTAGATTTTCAAAGAACTCTTTTTGATTTATGAATCGTATTTCTGAGATGTTGTTTTTTTTTTACTTTGCTGACCAATCAAGAACTTGAATTCTCTTCAATGAACTCTCTGACTAACCTAGAAGGTGTTTTCCACTCCACTCAGCATATGGAATCATTTTCGTTTCTAATATGTTTTTGTGCGAAAAATCGATCCATTATGCCACCCATTTTGTGAAAGGGTCCTACCCCTATTTGCTGAAAAGCAAGTTCGCCCCATTACCTTGCCTCTCCCATACTTAAAATTATTTTTACAATTGCTTGGATCTACTAAGTATACTTCTATACTACCACTAATTATACTCGTTATTGAATTGGATTTGATTCGTCACTAACCAGAACAGTTTTTTACTTCAACGTGATAGTTGCCCGAAACACACATTGAGGTAGTCAGAGAGATCATTGAAGAGAATAAGTTTCAAGTCCTAAATTGGCGGCACAATCACCGAACTGTATAGCCTTATTGATTCCAAGCCGCGCATACATGGTAAAGTTATAAAAAGTAAAATTTATCACAAATGAATATTCATTTGTTGCTTTTGTTTTGCACACCTTTATTTGAAGACATCGATTGTTTTTGTTCATTTTTGGAAAATTGTTGGGATAAACTAATACATTTTTAGTGTAATTCTAAGTGCATATAAATGTAAATGAATTACAGAAAAACTTTTTTTCCTAAATGAAATACTATCAGAAATAAATGGCATTATATGTTTTTATAAGATTTGTTGCTTTTGTTTTGCACAATACTGTACATACATACTAACATACTTACATATGTAGATAAATACGTACATGTCTGTATTTCTGCCTGCATTTTACTGACATGAAATTGTTTTTCTGTATTCTTAACTTTTCTGATACTCCTTTGGCCTCTATAACTAATTATAAACTTCTTTTGTCTTTTTCTTCTTTGCCAAACTTTTTCTTCGTTTTTAAAAAAATATATAAATCAACACCTCTTTCCCTTCCATCTTCAAAAATGCAAAATTTTATTTCACTTGGTCGTTGAATGAATGATGAATGAATAAAACTTATAAAAACAAAAATATTTTATTCTCTGAATGCCTGCTTAATCTGATCCATAAAACAAACAAAAACAAAAAAACAAACAAAAAATAAACAAATACCATGACACTTGTCATCTCTCTTTTTATTATCATCTTGACAAACAGTTTTACCAGGTGAAAAGTTTAAAGCTTTAAAGAAAACAAAAATTAACGTTCTTTGTAGTCTATTAAAGTGTTTAAAAAGTATTTTAGAAACAATTTATTTTTTCAAGTTTATTATATTATTAGATAAACTTAAAATTACCTTAAATGTTGTAAATTATTAAAAAGAAATAAACCATATATACACGCACACATATAACCCATACATACATTAAATATTAAAACAAAGAATTTCAAAATGTTGAAGAACAGAAATGTTTTTTTGTGTCTTTTTTTCATTTTGAATTTAATATTTCGCTTTTTACAAGCATTTTATTTTAATATTCAAACCTATCACGCATAACATGGGAAACTTCTATTCATAGGAAATATTCATTTCCCTAGAAGAAGAAATTACTATCGTGAATTTTTGTTCGCTTTTCACAAGCTATCATTTCACGTTGAATGTTAACAAGAACAAACTAAAAGACTTTTTTTTATTTAACAAAATAAAAATAAAATGTTTACACAAAATTTAATGGATTTAAATGATCAAAAATGAATTTAAATGATCAATACAGCTCCGCAGCAGAAACAATGTGAACAAATTTATGAGAAAATGAAACAAATTTCGAGAAAAAAAATTTTCATGATCGGGGTAGATTTTCAAGGCTATCATTCCACACTGAATATTCAGAAAAGTGGCAAATATTTCATGGGAAAAATGATTAATGATTGTAATTACGGGAAATTGTTTCATACACAAATGCTAGATAGTTAAAAAAAATTACACACATGAATACTTTTTTGTCTTGTATAATAAAGTAAATGAAAACATTCTGCGAAAAATTACTCATAAATGTTTAAAATGTATGTTAAGAACAGCGTTAAAAACTGCTTGACTGTATTCAATGCATTTGTAAATGCTTAACTAAACTTAATCAAAACTAAATAGCAAAGTAACAAGCAAGACCAAAAATATAAAATTTTTGCTTTACTTGAGTTTTAAGCTTCAAATTAAGGAAATCAAAGAGTCAGAATTGAAATAGGTAAAAAGCAATTTAACCAATTTTTCCTCCATAAAACGACAAACGATCATGAAATTTAAGCAACAGCAACGTAATCAATGAATAAGTAGTAAACAGAATAAGCAGAAGCAAACATAAAATAAACAAAAATTTATTGCTTAAAACAAGATTAATTCTCGATAATATGGTTGCTTTGCTTTTGCTGACTGCTTAAGCAGAGAACATACTATACACATACGAGTAGTAATATTAAGCAAATTACTCATTACTCACTTTTTTGCGTTTGCTTTTTACTTTTGCTTGTATTTATTAATGTTTTCAGTCAGCATTCAGCAACGCAGTTATTTATTTTTAGTGTTGCTGCTAATTTAAGGCAAGCAATTTAAATCCTGTTTAAGAATAAAAACAACAAGGGACTTACAAATACGAAAGATATTCAAAATCAAATAAAATGAAAAATACTTTGAAACTTCAATTTGAAATCGCTTTACGCGCTGCTTAAAAACAAAATACAAATTATATATGTATGTCAGCTCCAAATTAAGAATTAATAAATTCAATAATTACAATCAAACAAGAAAAGGAATCATTGTCATGCATCATATACACATACATAAAATAAAAATAAAGGAATATTTTTTCATTTACGTTAAACTTGCAAGAACTGAATTAGTTTTTCGTTTGGCATAATGCTTTCAATTTATTTTTTTTAGGATTTCAACTCCTTTGAAAATAATATTTAATGTTGATCGATTTTTACCATATCATTTTGATTTTTTTTTTCTTTTCTGTTTACTTTCATATATCAAACTTTTAAAAATTTATTTGTGTTTCCTTATCCATATTTATATTGTATTGTTGATGCTGTAAAACTGAATGAATATGATATTTTGTTGCTGCATGCCGTTTTATTACATTTTAATACATGATAATACAAAATCGAAATGTTATCTTGTATTGTATATTGCATAAATCAACTGCATTGTGCATAAACATGTATGTATTTATATAAATATATTTATATCTTTTAATTTTTTGTCTATTTATATATTTATGTTTATATGCAATATAATTTTTATAAAAATTTGGCTAAAACAAAACAAACAAAAAACTAAAAAAAAAAATCAAAATCAAAATCAAAATCAAAATCAAAAAATTGAGATGTTTTTACTGTCTACGTGGAAGCGATTATTAATTGTATGAATTTGTTTTTTGCTTGTAGTTGTTTTGTTTTTCATTTTTAACGTGGCAGCTTTTGGATCATGTACTATTTAATCCAGCTTTATGGATTTATACGCCGGCAAATGTTCAAGCGAGATTGTACTCGTACTTGGCAACAGAATTTCTAAGCGATACTCAAATCTATAGCAACGTACGACGTGTAAGTACGGTTTTGCAAACAGTGCATACTTTAAAATATTATTATTGGGTTGTGAATCCGCGTGCTAAAAGCGGTATTATACCAAAGGGTTTGGGTAAGTTCAGTCAATTCTTAACTTGCAAAATCATATTTTTGAGTTTCTCATAATGTTATTAGATGGTCCACGTCCAGCTCAAAAAGATATACTTGCAATACGTGCATATATTTTGTTGTTTTTAAAACAATTAATTATGATAGGCCAGGGTGTCAAAGAAGATGAATTGCAAAGCATTTTAAACTATTTGACAACCATGCATGAGGTGAGTTTTCTAATCTTTCTCAAAATATTAACAAAAATATCTATTGTTTGATTTCTATTGTTTGATTTCTATTGTTTCATATAACAACATAGGATGAAAATTTACATGATGTGTTGCAAATGTTAATATCACTTATGTCTGAGCATCCTAGCTCTATGGTACCTGCTTTCGATGTTAAACACGGTGTTAGAACTATATTTAAATTATTGGCTGCTGAAAGTCAATTGATACGCTTACAGGCACTTAAACTATTAGGATTCTTCTTGTCGAGAAGTACTTACAAGTGCGTTTAATACAACTTAACACTATTTTAAGTATATGTATTTTTAAATGAATAATATCTTGAAATATTCATACCAATAAATTTTAATTAAGCATATCATTATTTATTTCTTCTGTTCTCACATATATTATTCTTTTTTTTCTCTGTCTCTCTCTCTCTGTCTCCCTTTTTCTCTCTCTCTCCCTCTCTTCATCCTTTATCTTTTAAATACTTTGCATTTTAGAAGAAAATATGACGTTATGTCTCCACATAACTTATATACACTTTTAGCAGAACGTTTGCTATTGTACGAGGAGTCATTGTCAATGCCAACATATAATGTTTTATATGAAATTATGACCGAACATATATCACAACATATAGTGTACAATAGACATTCGGAACCAGAAAGTCACTTTCGTTTAGAAAACCCAAGTAAGTCAAATGAAATAAATAATAAGGTATATATTTAAGATGTAATACCATATGTACTAATATTGTTCCCAAGCTAAAGTTCAATAAGATAATGATGTATGAAACGAATTTCTCATTTTACAGTGATGCTCAAGGTAGTTGCCACTTTAATTAGGCAATCGAAGCAAACTGAATCGTTGATAGAAGTAAAGAAACTTTTTCTCTCCGATATGACATTGCTATGTAACAGTAATCGGGAAAATCGACGAACTGTACTCCAAATGTCCGTTTGGCAAGAGTGGCTTATAGCAATGGCTTATATACATCCCAAAAATACAGAAGAACAGAAAATTTCGGATATGGTATATTCTTTGTTCCGCATGCTTTTACATCATGCTATAAAATACGAATACGGAGGGTGGAGAGTATGGGTTGACACGCTAGCCATTGTTCATTCAAAGGTTTCGTATGAAGAGTTTAAATTGCAATTTGCTCAAATGTATGAACACTATGAGAGACAACGTACTGATAATATAACTGATCCCGCCTTAAGGCAAGCGAGACCAATAAGTACAATTAGTGGATGGGAACGTGAAGAGCTGCAACAGCAGCAACATGGAGTTGTTCATAATGCAACATCGGTGACATCTTTAGAAGATGTACCTCAAGTAGATGAAGATGGTGAGGATAGCATTGAACAGAACGAGGCTGATGATGTTGAAATAGCGAGGGATGAAGCAGAAGGAAAGTGTGATTGTACTATTGAGACGGAATTCTGTGACAAATCGGTAGATCCAATTAAGGAAGATGTTATGAACGATGTCATTAAATCAAGTATATCAAATGTAAGCGATGTTTATAATGATCACATAAAATCAGGGACTATAGTCACTGCCGTCAGCTGTAATAGTAATGCAGCTTGCTCCACTAATGCCAGCGCCACCGCTACACCCGCCAAAACTTTAACTTTAACAGGTCAAGATGCTTTAAGAGAAACTTTGAATATTAACAATTTAGAAGAGATTGAAATGGTAAATTCTGAAACGAACCCATCCGATGCCAATACACTTATTGATCAGGTTTTAAAGAACTCTGAGAAGGCTTTAGCTGACTGTAAAGTGGTAGCCGATGAACTGCAGGAATCATCATCAGTTATTAAAGACGAGGAAATAGAATTGGCCGTTAACGAAGTAGTACAGGGTGTCTTAGGTAATGAAAAAAAACAAATCAAAGAACCGTCCTTAGAACAAACATCAAATATTTTGGATAACGAAAAAACACCAACACCAGAAGTAACCCAGATAAACAACAAAAATATACTTAATAACAATGTGACAAAAGACGAAACTACGAAAAGCTCCATGGATCTAATTCCGGAAATAAATGCAAACAATGACATCATATGCGAAATTTCTCAAAATACCGAAGACATAAAAAAAACTGAATGCACAGAGTCAACGGAAGAAAATATGTTAAATAACAATGAAGCATCAGTCACACGTAGCGAAATACCACAACATATCGCTGAGTTAGACGTAAGCTCGTCTTTGTCGACAACAGTAGAAACAACAGAAGAAATATCATCCTTAAGCCCGGAAACAACTGTATCAAGTACTTCAATGGTTGATGAATCATTAGTACACCTTAATGAAGAAGCTGCTAAAAGAAGCGCTATAAAGGATATAGTTGATGAGTTAATAGACAAAGTTATTGAAACTACATCACAAGAAAAACAAATACCTGATATCGTAATAAAAGCCAATAACACTATTAACGAAAATTCGCACTCCGTTGATGATGAACAGTCAGTTGACGAATACCTTAACGCTACAGCCAAAGAAATTG